>CM039526.1:5824970-5887275 GCA_022433055.1 Begonia peltatifolia | reverse complement strand
AATTAAAATTTGGAATCATATTCTTTGTCAATGACTTTCCTCAATTTTTCCATCTTCCTTCTCTCATTATGACAATATCACTTGACGTTACTTTGATAATTTAGTCAGAGCTTTAGAAAACAATCTCTCTGATGTGGAGGCTCCCGGAACTTGCCCAGCTCTAAAACTACCATTGGAAACATCAAAGTATGACCTAGATAATTATGTGCAACATATATATGTACGACAAATCAATTACAACTTAGTATATAATGTGCTTCAACTTATGACAATTTGTATGGTAAGACAAACACTATTTCCCTTCAGATTTTTAATTGACAATCACCAGAAAAATTTTACTGAGTAATTTAGATATTTGTCCAGAATTCACATGAAATTTTAGAGATAGTCAAATAAAGCGTAAATGGAGTTGGGAAGTAAAAAATTGAAGATTTAGAAAATAGGATAATTAAAGGGAGATTTAAAATGTGTAAGATATAAAAATTATAATTTAGATTTGAAAAATTTAATTAAATGGATTTAAGAAATTTTAAAATCACAAGCTTCTTAAAGAAGCTTTCATCTTTTCTAGTCAAACAAACCATCATTCTTCCTTCTCCCTCTCCCACGATCTCCTCTTCCCAAAAGCAAGCCCTCCTTTTTATCTCTCTCTCTCTCCCTCTCTCTCCCACAATCTTCTCACAACAGCCCTTCCTCACGAAAATCCCTCCTTTCCTTGAAGATTTCTAACATAAGAGTTAGATCTTTGAATGGTATAAGTATTTTATGGGTTATGAGTGAGATAGGTGTTGTTTTGGTGGTTTTGTTGGATAGTTGAGTGGGTTGAAGCATGATACACTAAAACTTGGAAATATGGACTCCTTTTGAAGTTTATGCAATGTATAGGTTAAATCTGAGTTTGATATATAATTTGGTTTAGTTGTTGATATTTGGTTTAAAACTAATTGCATTGAGATGTTTTCGTTGAGTTACTTGCGATACTATGTTTCGAAATCTTTGGATTAGTTGAAATTGGTTTGTTGAGGTTAAAATAGATAGTTATGTAAAAGTGTTTGACAATTGACTTGGTATCGGTTGTTTTGGAATTTAATTATCAAGTTTTGATGTTTGAGGCTTGTAATTTGAGAGAGTAGGTTGGTTTGGGTAGGATTTATGGTTATATGATAGATGTATATTATGATGATTGATGTTAAGGTGAATATGTTATAGGTTAAGCACGTTATTGAAATAGGATTCGAGTACCATCAATCGCTAAAGACTTCAGGTAAGTAATAATTGCATGTGTTTGGCTTATTGGCATACATTAAAGGTACTAGGAAGTTTATGTTGTTGATGGTTTAAATTGGAGATATAGTTATAGTTCATAAATATATTATGTTGTTTGATGATTGTTGATGCTAATTTAGAAGATATGCTATATTTAGATTTAGATGTTATGTGATAATGTAGGTTGATTTGTTTGATGTGATTGTGAATATTGTATCGAGGATAAGAATGTTGATATGCTCATGATTATACCAATTATGTATGCTCTCGCATTCATGCATCATCATCATGTTTTTAGAAAAGAACAAAAATGATTTCACGCATATGTTTTTACGAAAGATGGAATGAAACGAAATGAAAGTATGGCTTGGCGGGATTGATTGCCCCCAAGGCAATTTTGGTGGGATTGATTGCACCCAGTATGGCTTGGCGGGATTGATTACCCTTAAGGTAACTTCGGTGGGATTGATTGCCTCCAAAATAGATTCGGTGGGATTGATTGCCTCTAGTATGGCTTGGCGGGATTGATTGCCCCAAGGTAGCTTCGGTGGGATTGATTGCCCTAAAATAGCTTCGGTGACATTGATTGCTCTACTATGGCTTGATAGGACTGATTGCCCCCAAAGTAGATTAGGTGGGATTGATTGCCCCAAATGAAAAGAAAAAAAAGACTCAAACGAAGAACAGAAAAGTAAAGAAAAGAAAAAAAGAAAGATGAAACAAAACGTTTTATGAAAAATGCATAGCAGGTCGCTTATACATTACTTGCTGAGCTTTAAGCTCATTAGATGAACTTTATGATATAGGTGGCAGAAATACAGGTGAGAGCCTTACACAATGTTAGGATCGATGAGGCAGTTGACAGAACACGTCCATGGCGAGCGTTTGTTATTGTTAGAGCGATTTTTACCTGTGGGCTAGTATGTACAGGTTTTTGGTTTTAGATTACATGTATATGAACGTATGAGTTCTAATGTCTTATAAATCATGTTTTGATGTATAGAAGTATTTTGATATGAAATTGGATATTTTTTAATGGAAATGTTGGGTTTTGAAATGTTTGGATTTGGTTTAAAGTTTGATGTTTTATTTGGAAAAAGAAAAGGAGAAGGAGAACAATAAGAGAGCTGATTGATCGGCCTTCAAAATTTGATGGGTGGTGTTTAGGCAACAAAGGTGCCGATCGGTCAGCTAGAAGAGCCAATCGATCGCCCTAGAGATCGTGCCCAAAATCGTCAGTCGAAAAGGTGCCAATTAATTGCTCAATGGTGAGCGATCGATTGGCCCCTGGTGATTCTGGTGATTGCTCACAGAGCGTGAGTCGATCGATCGACCAGGATTGGCTGATCGATCGACCACTTTGTGCGCTTGGGCAGAACACGATGAGCGACATTCACCCAAGCGTTGCCGATGGATCGCTAGGGCTCAGGCAATCGATCAGCTATGTGCACTCTTCATGGAACAGTGTTTAAAAAAAAGTTTTAAGGATGTTTCATTAACGTTTTCCGTGACGTTTTACAAACAAAGTTTAAATGTTTTTAGGCTTTTTTTTTAAAGATGTAAAGTATTTTCCAAGAATTGTTTTATAAAGTTTTATGAAAAATTAAGTTAGTAACGGCCGAATTACTTGTCGTTACAACCTATGACAACTTGTGTGGCAACACAAACACTATTTCCCTTCGGATTTTCAATTGATAATCACCAAGCTTCCCCAGATTTCAACAGACAACAACTATAGAAAAACATATCCAAATGCTCTGAAATTTTAACAAGAGCTTACCTCACACGTGTATGAAATACCCTTAAAATTTTAATTCAAAACTCGCAGTGCTTGGAAAGTTATGCACGGAACAATGAGACAAGCTCAAAACTGTCCGAAAAACTGTTGCGATGGCTGAGAGTGGGTTAACTTCGGGACAACACTTGGCTGTGTAGCTCCAATTGACTTGAAACTTAACACAAACTATCTGAGGATGTGATTGAAAGACTTTGAAAATTTTAGGGGCTAGGTCAATGTGGACAAAAAATTATGAAAATAAGAAGACTGTTGGTCCGGGAAACTAATAAGTGTGCACTTCTCAGGTTTTATGGCCTTCTAAAAGAATAATGCTCCAACTAGCAATGGCTAAGAGTTTTCACTCTTTGCTATGGTTTTTACCTTTCAAGAAGGCAGAGAAAAGAGTGATAATAAGAGGTTCTAACTATACTCACAAAATTGGAAACAATGCAGCAAAGCTGCTTGGATATAACTCATTGACAGCAAGGATTTTGTGACTCCAAGTTTGGGAAGTTAGACTTCAATTTCATTCAGTAAAAGATGGCTGCTACAACAACTAAAATATGGTTAAACTCCTTCACCAACAGCTCACAAAAAAAGATGAAAGGTCGAAAATATAATTTTCTCACAAATAAATAAAGCTAACAGCTCACAATCTCTAGCTACTCACTACTCTTGTTCTTTCATGAAAAATGGAGAGGGTTGTTAGGGTGAGTGACTAACTCAGTAGAAATGCTATATTAAATGCATATAAAACTTCTTCTATCTTTTCTTTCAAAACATGATAAGATAACAAAATGATTTTCAAAACATCATTTTGTTAAAAAGTCATTTTCACCATTTAAGAAAAACAGGCTCCACAAGCCAACGATGAGGTATTAGGTTAAACATTTATCGCGTACATCGAGAACTATATGAAAATAGGTTACTATCGTACATTTCACTTAAAAATCATCTCAATAAAAACTGAGGATCACTCAAAGACCTCTCCGGCACATAAACACAGAAAGGCGATAAGTAAAGTCCAGCATCACCTCATGAGCCAGGAAGAAGAGTCAAGTAACGTGCGATCAGAAATCAAGCTCCATTACTCGGGTTGTCGGTGAACAAATGTGAACGAGTTTCGAAAGTTGTTAAGTTTTTGACCTCTGACGTTTAGGGTATTTTTGTCAAATCAGATTCGAGCTTAAAAAGTTAAATCTATGGGTTTTTTTTTTTTGTTTATCTTAGTAGATTTAGAGTTTGTGTATGTTTGTTGGTCGAATAAAAGTAAGAAATGGCGAAGAAGGGCGATTTTCGTGACAAAATTGCCCAAATTTCGATCGATGTGGATGGTCAGTCCACACTTCGAGCCATTGTGGCCAGAAATAGAGGGTTCAAGGTGTCAACTCCTTTGAAAGGTTAGTGAACAACTGAAATGTCTACTATCTGGGAAAAGAGTCGACACTTCAGGTGAAAGTGTCGATCGCACATTTTTTATTTTAGAAATGTGTCGACACCATAAGAACAAGTGTTGAAATCTATGTATTTTGGGCTGAAACCTGAGAGATATTAAGTGTCGATCACTTGAATGAAATGTCAACTGCAAACCAAACTCGAGTGTTCTAAGTGTTAACCGATGAATTTACCCCCACTTGTAAGTGTCGATCAATACCCTGAAAAGTGTCAAAAAGATGTTCTTATTTATTGGAATTTTTTTCGCCAAGGCAAAGTTCATGGCCGTTCATAAGATTCTGGATTAAGTTTCTAATCCCTATATGAGATCTATCTTTGTGTGTCCTTTAGTGGTTGAGAGAGGTTTCCTAATTTTGATTTTGATTTAGGCTTAGATGAGTTTGTTGATTTCGAGTCGGTAGCAGAGGTTCTAGCTGTGACTAGCTAGAAGAAGAATCATCGTTGAGGTAGGGACTTTATAGTTTTTTGCAATGTATTGCATCGTTTTATGAAAAATCTATTTTGGTAAATTATCACTTATATAAAACATGATGCTGTCTAGTCACCAACACGTCTATTTTTACAATATATATATATATATATATATATATACTATTGATGCATGGTTTTATAATGTTAAGATACATATCTTGGGAGGATGAATTCATGATACTTTAAATAGTTTCGGTGTCAAAGTATCAGGAGAATATCTCAATATACCTTTTTGTACGTGAAGATTGTTTTGTTTGCACGTTATGAAAATGGGTAATAGAGCAGTGATGACGCGCTCCCTAGATTTTGAATCCTTAAATCTGATCAGGGTATTTTATGAGTTTTACGATTGTATGGATGGTGTCACTGCCTAGTTTTCGGTCGCCGACCACCCTTGTGACGTGGTTGGATCTACGTGTGTGACTGTCACCTTTATCATTCTTCCAGACTCAAAGGCGCTTAAGGGTCTTTCGATAACGACCTTGTTGTTTTAGTGTGTCAGAAGGGTTATCGAGTAACTCTCATTTTACACTGAAGTGATTTTTTATATGAAAAGAAGTTTTCTATGACATAGAAACAGATTTTCTTATGCTTTGATTTTTGTTCAATTCTTCCGTTGCAAGTCAAGTCCTAGGTCGAGTGATCGAGTATTCTCTGAGGATCAAGTAGTCTGGCTCGACGTTCTGTTAGGCCAACCTTCAAGTCATGACTCACATAGACCGTAATGATGTGTTAAATCCTTGCGCCATGCTAGATTATGGGCAATTGAGTAGCGAACATAAACACGCTACCGACTTTGTTTTGAAATAGATTTCGTCTCTCTCTTCTCAACTGCTCTAATGATTTCTTCACCCTGTTCATATTTGTTTGCCAATCTGAATCTGGATCCATGTATTAGATTGGGGTTGAATAAAATGTTGAAGTTTTATTGTACAAATTACAATTTATCTTAATTCCCCGATTGTGGTAACTTTTATCATAACACTAAACTTATGCTTTCCGCGATCAACGAGCTAGGAAGAAAGGCCAAGAAGTTTCCGCTGATACAGATTGCAATGTAGGTTTGCTTCTCTGTAAGTGCTGATGATGGTAGAAGGAACTTAATTAGGTTTGATTGCAAAATGGGCAACTTATTAGGCTTCATCAAGTTTAAGAAATGTTGATCAAGAAACAAGTACTTTTTAGATCATCAAATCAACTTCAAAGACAATTTAATTTTCAAGAAGCAAGACACGATTGCCCTTTAATTCCTATCCTCTAAACTAACATTTTGACATATCATGTTTTTAAATGATACCCAACTGGCAAGGATCCTCTTATCGGCATTTTCTCACTAGAAAAATCTTGGCTTTGGATCCCCACCATTCATTTAATGTTTTTAAATCTAATAGTCAATGATGATTAATTCTCATGAAAAAATAATTCTCTCTTGCTTAATTACCTTTTTTTTTTTTTATTAAATTTCAGTCACTGCATCTTTCTCATTGTTAATCACTTCTTTCTTGGGTCCATCCGAATTATCTTTTATCAAATCTTTCTCTTTGTGTAAATCAGGAAGAAATAACACTCTTTTACAACTTGTACCATATTTATGATTCATGACATATGTTGTAATTCACTTTCAGGGAGGGTTATATTCTCTCGTTAATAGTTCCTTAATCTAAACTTCATTATTTAATTTTCATTTTGAAAATTTCAACCTTAAATCATTGCAAGGAAGCATTTTCGTCAATAATCCTTTCATAATATAACATCTCAATACCTCTCTGGTATGCTCGCCTTGATAGTGGATACAACGGTATAAACATGTATGTAATAATTAAAAATACATAAGCTATTTAAATCAAGAATGATTAAATGAGATTTGATGAAAGATAATTAGTGTAGGTCGAACAAATAATTGATTACGAATAAAAAGACCAATAAGTGATTAAGAGGACCAAGAACCAAAAGTGAATAAGAGTTAGAAGAATTGAGTGACATGAGAGAGAAAATATAAAAGAGTAATCTTAAAAGAGAAAATAATTCACCTAATGAGAGTTAATAGAGAGAGAAAACAAGAGATTATAGATATTTATATCTAAAAAATAGTAAATGCTATGTTGATACTTTGATGTGGTGTCTGCGCTCACTAATTGATTCATATAATTTATTATTTTAAATATTTATTTTATATCATAATAATTATATTAATAAATTAGTGACATAGAAATATCATATCAAAGTATAAAAATTAGAATATCAACGTTGTATTATCTTTAAACGTAAGAATTAGAGTGCCAATGCTTGTAATTCTTCAAATACTACATTTATTAAGACGAATTAAACAAAATTTGAACTATTTAGTTAGTATAATATTATTTAACGAAGAATAGATAATATATCATATGATAATAGTTATTCACGTTTGGTACTATTCTTTTATTTAAAGTTTAGAGCTGGAAAGGGGCAACACAGGCAGTTTAATTGTAAAAACGAGGTTGATTGAGGAGGGAATAGTAAATTGCGTACGAGTAAGCAGATGAAATTTGCGTCTTGCAAGAAATGACGACCCCAGAGCCAACCAATCTATTTCTTCCCCCACAATTCTATATAAGACCTTGTTCCATATTCCTCTCTCTTCTCCCTCCTCTCTCTGAAAACCCTAATTACAGCTCGCCTTCATTTCTCTTTGCCGTGTGTGATTTAAGAGATCAGGTATTTACTCTACGTACATCTCCTCAGTTTCCCTCTTCCACTTCCAATTAATCCTTGTTTTGGTATTGAATCTCACGGTTGCCCTCTTGAACCGTTCTGATTTGATTGTTTTTGTATGATCGAGCTCGCAAGAATTGTGGATTCGTAGTAATTCAGATTCAATTCCTCGTTTACGATCTTAATTCCTTTTTGTTTCGTTTGGCTGCGTTTTGTATTTGTTATATTTTGAATATCTCCATGTTTGGTTTTGTGTTAATATTACGGATAGGTTTTAATCTTTATATTTCTTCTATTCTTGAAATAAATGTCACTATTAGCTGTTTTGATAGCAGATTAAGCGATGGCTAGATGATGGAGAAGGCTGAGTTGCTTTTATGGTGCTCTCAAAACTTCACTTAAATTCGTCCACGAATAGAATTTTGTTTAGTTTATACCTTTTTTGTTAAGTTGGGAACAAGAGGATTATAAATTGAAGATGTTTGCTAATCCAGCTCATATTCTGAAAATCAACACTGAAAAAAGCAAACACATAAGCAGCTGAGCATACAGTATACAATTGTATTTGGATCCGTAAATTTTGGCTCTGAAATAGATTCTAAAGCAATTTAATTCTGTTCAGAACAATTTGTTTTAATGATTGTTTTATTGTCTGTGTAGGTGATTTGGTTATTCTGTCCACATGGCTGCCGATACATTCGGCATTTACATGTGAAGTGCATATTAAAAGAGAAACAATGGAGGCTAAGAAGTGTGGCGTTAATCATTTGGATGCTGACGTTCTTTTGCCTCCAAGGAAGCGTCTTCTGGCTGGACTGAAAAAACAGAGCACAGATGGGGATAACATTCCACTTTTACCCTCTTTTTCACCTTCTTCAATATCCCTGCCATCTTCTTCCCATCCTTCATCTTCTGACAACTTCAATGCACGTCTCAGTAGTCTATTGAACTATCACTCAAACAGTAATTTATCGCCTGAGGGGATTGTGGAGGCCTCAAGATCGGCAGCTACAGCTGCTGTGAAGGCTGCAGAGGCTGCAAGAGCAGCAGCTGAAGAGAAGGCTGCAATTGCTGCTAAGGCAGTTGCTGCAGCTAAAACCGCTTTGGATTTGGTTGCCTCTATTTCTGAGGAGGCAGCCACCCATGAAAAAAATCTGAAGAAGAACAAGCTGAAGAAGCACCTTCCTGTACAGCTCCTGTATAAAAAATACCAACCAATAGAGAATTGTAAGACAGATGAAGAACTAGCCCGAAAATTGCATCGAGCTATAAATAGCTCTCCAAGGATCTTAAAAAACTCTCCGAGCAATGATTCAAACGGCCATAAAAACAAGAAGCCTAAAACCTTTCCTGACTTGGAGAAAACCAGGATGAGCAGTGGGGGCATCATTCTAGAGTCGAATCTCCCTTCTGCTAGCAATGGGCACATTAAAGATGATGGGGCTGACTCTAAAAGCGCAGAGAAGGAAGTCCAAACGCTTAAAGCTGATGAAAAGGCTAGCATTTATGAACATTCTAGGCAATCTGGAATGGACAACGGTGAAGCAGAGAAAAGCCAGTTGAAAGAGAGATTTGGGGATGATTTTGGCGCCACTGGTAAGAAGAGAGGAAGAGTGAAGTTAAAAAAGCTGTCCTTGAGCATTTGTTCCTTCAGAGATCAAGCCACAACCAAGGAAGAGACGAATATTGTTACCCCAACATCAACTGAGAAAACCTTGGGAAAACCCAGTACGTGCAATGGACCCTTGTTTTCTGTGGATACGCCAACCGATGGTGTTCTACAGATCGAGGCTCCATCAATGTGGAAATGCCAGGATTTCAAAGCTCCTGTTTGTGTTAAACAGAATGTCATGCAGTCATAATAGTAAAACTCCTACTTTGGTTGCATTAGCAGCAGGTGGTTACCAACCGAAATTGGTGGATGAGATAGGACTGGTGGTGTATTTTTCTCATAGAAACGAGGTTTCATTGCCCAGGTCGTTTTGCTCATCGTTTGTTCTGTAATGAACTGGGCTGACCAAATGTAAATTTAGATTATTTGCTGGTTTGGATTCAGTTTGTTGGGTTTGCTTGGCCTAGAAAGTTGGGGAGGGGATGCAGACCACAATACAAAAGTGAAGACATTCTAGTTCTACGTCTTGACAGGGTGACTAGCCCACCTGTGTTGTGGGATGTGAATGGTTTTGTTCAAAACAAAAGCATAATTTTGTTTCATTTCTTCAGTTCATCACTCTATCGCCACATGGCCTCTGCCATGTTGCATACTTTTGCACAGCACTCCTCCATTGCTCGTCTTTGTACAACACTGTTTAACATGATGCCTCTGAAGTATTGTTTAACCTCAAGCCACACGAGAAGAAGTGTGTCAGTTGACAACGATTCAGATCGATGAAATTAGCAAGAGTAGAAAGAATTGTTTTAATTATCTTTGGTTCAACTCTGGAAATTGATCACTAGATCGTTCTTCTTTTATTGTTTCAAGCAAATTGTTTTTGTAAGATAATATTATATTAGTATTTTAATTATACAATTTAATTTTACTTTTTTGATCTGGTACTCTTCGAGTCATTCTTTCCCTGTACAAAAATTTATTATTTTAACTATTTACAATATATTATTATTATCATATCAATAAACAAACAAAATATTTGAATAAAATTGCGAATTCACAAATTTATTGAACATAGATGAAAAATAAACGCACTATACAATAGCCCCTTGGTTCCCAATTGCACATTGCTAACTCATCGCATCGACCTCTGCCCTGGAAATACCCGCTGGAATAGGTCGGCACCAAGGATAGATTGTATTATAAGTACATTACTTGGGGAATGAAGACAATAAGTATACAAGAAAATTATCCATATAACAATCTGGAGCCAATAAAAGTAAAATTGAGAGGAAAGAGATCAATCTCACTAGCCTATGTTCCGGCAAAAGACGAGTTGTTGACTTTGATAAAAAAAAAGAAAAAAAAAATTAAAACTAGTTGTGCGCACCCATCTTGGCCACCTGGTCCCGTTAGGAAGGTAATGCGATATGATCATGTTAACCAAGAACCTCCATATTAAATTTGTGAAGTTCTTCTACATCCACCATGTGTCGATGCACAAAAAAAAAAAAAAAAAAGACAATCAACATACAAAATAAAAATTCAAAATAATCATGTGTCTATTTGGCTTACATTGGCTACAAAATCCAACATGTGACACTTGATACTCGTCGTGTCACAACCAACAACTGGGCATAGACAGAAATATCGAGTTGAACTACTCAATTATTTGATAATACCCAATCGGCTAGTTCAAGACTCAATTTACAACAAAAAACCTAAAACATAGGTTGAGCTCTAAATCACATGAGATAAGTCGAAATTCACGTAACAATAACAAAATAATAAAAATAGTGCAATACAAAATGCAAAAAAAATATTGTGTGAGAAATAAAGTATTAACACTAGTAATCTATACGAACCAAAATGAGGAAAAAATATAAACAAAAGAGTTCTCACTGTGGAAAAGAATAAATTTCTCAATAGGGAATGCTCTTCAAAGAACTACTTTTAGCCTCCTTTATTTGAGAGAAAAAAAAACAATCTTTTGGAGTAAGCAAGTAAATTAGTATGAAATCCTATACTAAACCTAAGGAATACAAAAATTAGTTTTATAATTTTATTTTCAAAATAATGAATCTGTGAAAAAATTACCATGCATGAATTTAAATTCATAAATCATATTTATCATTTTAAATTGGCTCTCTGCAAGCCATTAATGGATTTCAAATCTTCAAAATTCTTTTTACCATATTAAAAACAAGTTTTACAATCCATTAGTGAGACAAGGGTTCAAAAATTATCTACTCAGATAACCATATATAAAATAATGTTCCGGGGTGGGCAAAACCGAACCGATCTATGAGCCCCGAACCAAACTGAGGTTTTTGGGTCAATTCGATTTGGTTTTATGCAAACTTATTTTCATTCAAGTCGGGTTGGATTTAGGGTTCTTGGTTTAGGTTCAATACCGAATCAAACCAAAAACCTAGAGAAGTCCCAAGGCTGTTGGGTTAGGTTGCGTTTCATTCAGTTCACGACGTAATTCTTCCCAAACAGAGATCGAGAACGAGAGACTTAGCAAACCGCAAATGCCGACTACCGATTCCGCACCCGGTGGTCGACTACACGATGACTAGACCACTGCGAACCAACCCTGACGACCGACCTACCGAGTTCTGGCTTTCGATTACTGCCTTCCAACTGCCTTTCAAACTTCACACTAAACAATTACTCTGTGATATGCACATTTAAGAAATTGTTGAATGATTATGATTCTGTTTGAGAATTGAGAAATGGTTGAATGATTATGATTATAATTATGATTATGATTATGTTTGTGTTGTGAAATTGAGAAATGCTTTGAGCACTGTCATCACAATGCCGAGCATTGTGTTCTGTAATCTGCAGTGCGCAAATGTGAAAAATGCACACTCCACGGTGACTGTGCAGTGTGTTGAAAAATGCACACTGCACCGTGTCTGTGCAGTGTGCATTTTGCACATTTAGTGTGCACTTTGTACATTTGTAGTGTGCAAATGTGCAAAATGCACAATGCACCGTGTCTGTACAGTGTGCATTTTATGCATTTAGTGAGCACTTTGAGCATTTGGACACTGCAAATGTGCAAATGTGCAAATGTGCACAACACTAACACCTATCCTCACCAACATCTCTTGATATGTTCAAAAAGTGCAAAATGCACTTTGCATGGGGAATTTAATCTGTTCCAAAATTATTTTTTATGTAATCTAATATGTTTTGTTTTATAAGATTAGAGAGCATGATTAACCAATGAATTTGATTATTGTTATAATGTTTTTTTAGGATGAAAAATAATATGAATGATAGTTCCAAAGAAAAAGAATAAGTCTGGTGTTTGGAACCACTTTACTTTGAATGATGCATGTGATTCTAATGCACTTAAAGTTAGATGTAACTATAGTGGTCAAACATATGCATGGTATATTGTACGGAATGATACTTCGAATATGACAAGATATTTACGGGCATAAAAAATATTTTATAGAATTTGATATCAAACAAACAACATTACCTTTTGTAAAGAAATAAAGTTGGGGAGAATGCTTTAAAGTATCAACATTTACTTAGTGGGTGGACGTAATGTGATTGCTAGAATGTTGAATAAAGATGAACTGCCCAAGACAATGGTTGAATGGAAAGGTTTCAAAGAATGTCTTGAATATTTTCAAATCACTTTTGTTATACCTTCGTAGAATAGTAACAAGAGATGCTAAAGTTATATACAATAATGAGAAAAACATTTGAAAAAGTTCATTAGTAAAAGAAGTCAAATAGTATGTTTAACCACTGATACTTGGATTTCTAATTAAAATATCAATTATGTGATATTCCAGCTCACTTTATTGATGGTAATCGAAAATTGCATTAATTTTTTTTCAATTTTGTCACATTGATAATCGCAAAGGCAAAACCATTGTAATTTACTTGAAAGTGTTTGCTTGGTTGCTATATTGAGAATGTATTTTCCATTACTATTGATAATGCATCTGTAACACCCAAAATTTCTGTTAAATAATTTTCAGAATTTTGTATTAGTAAACGATGAAGTTTTAGTCGGAATTAAGGACAGAAAATTTATCCGGTTAGATAAAAGATTATTTTGGAGCTATTGGACAAGATGGATTTATAAGATTCTAACAAAAACCAAACTGAATAACAGTTTAATTAAACGGTTAAAGGTCGATGACGATTTATTAATTAGGTTATTATTATTATTATTTATAAATAAAAGAAAGGAAGCACAAAACACCCTTTCGGTGTTCCTTCCTCCCCAGCTGAAAACTCTCCTCCCATTTGGCGATTTCTTCCTTCCAGTGACGCCCGCGATGATCCTTCTCAGTTTCTTTACAAATCTTCAAATTTACGGTAAGTTTTAGTTAGTTCTTAGTAGATAGTTAGTCTTTTAGTTGTTTTGAACAGTAAAAGTAAAGTTAGTGAGAGTATTGGGTAGTTTTAGTAAACCCTAGGAGGGAGATACGAGATTTAGAAGTTAAAGTCGATTTTTGTTCGTGTATTAGTGTTTAAGCTAGAAGTAGGAGTAGATTATGGATTTTTATGGAGAAGATTGAGCGTTTGGATAACCAAATACTCAGGTTACAGAATAGTTTCTGTTCGACCATATTCGGCCAAGCTGTAAGTGTTGGATTAGAAATTAGATTAGACTGTTAAGAATTAGACGCCCTCAGGAGTTTGAAGCATTTCGAATCGTCCAAATCGGACGAGTATTTGATAAGTTATGCATTTCCAAAGGTTGGTCAGAAATTGAGTTGGAATTCAGCTTTAGATAGATTAGATGTTTAATTGTGATTTTCTTTAGAGTTTTACGAGTTGGAAGGAAAGTAGAATTGATGATGTGTGGTTTTATAGGTTCCCTAGTTTAGCGAGCTATCTATGAACGAGGATATTGCTAAGGACGCCAGCTAAGTAGTGTAGTAGGTGCTTTTGCCTTTGAGCCTACATCACAGTTCGGTAGGTTGCATGCACGTTTATTTTATGTTATGCTTTAATGATTATGCATCATGATTTTAAAGTACGAGAATGCAACGAAAATGAATTTTCATGTTTTTACAAAATGAAACAGTAGGATGTGATGAACGAAACAAAAATATACGTAAGAAGATAATGAAGGTGGGGTTGAGTGGTCTTATCCCGTGAGGTGGACCACGAGGTGTATCACTTCTTCCCCTGCTTTACGTGGTGGCCTTGTCCTGAGAGGTGAATTACGAGGTGTGTCACTTTATTAGATCGAGGTTGGCCTTGTTCCGTGAGGTGGACCGTGAGGTGTGTCATCTTGATCTAGCACGTAAAGAAGAATCCAGTAGTAAGAAGATAAAGAAGATGTAAGAAATAGACGAAAACGAAAGTAGAGACAAAACTATAGAAACTGCATATGTTAGGATATGTGTGTTTTTAGTGTTTATGTTTGATGTGTATTACTTACTTAGCAATGAGCTAATAGATGAGTTCTGTGATGTAGGTGACGAAGCGTCAATAAAGGTGGGGTTGAATGGTCTTGTCCCGTGAGGTGGACTACGAGGTGTATAACTTTTTCTCCCACTTTACGTGGTGGCCTTGTCCCAAGAGGTGGACCACGAGGTGTGTCACTTTATTAGATCGAGGTTGGCCTTGTCTCGTGAGGTGGATCGCGAGATGTGCCACCTTGATCTAGCATGTAAAGAAGAACCCAGTAGTAAGAAGATAAAGAAGATGTAAGAAAGAGATGAAAACGAAAGTAGAGATGAAACTATAGAAAATGCATATGTTAGGATATGTGTGTTTTCAATTTTTATGTTTGATGTGCATTATTTATTTAGCATTAGGCTAATAGATGAATTCTGTGATGTAGGTGACGAAGCGATAGCTGATGAGTAGTCAGAGCGTGCCCAGGACTTGGAGGCAGTTAGAGGAGTGCGCGCGTGGACGGTTTGGCCAGCTGTTAGGGCGTTTTGACCATGGTGGGCATAGGTACGGGTTTTGGGGTTTTGTCGAAATCGTTTTGAGTCGTTTGAAGTTATTTTCAGTCGTTTTGAGTCATTTTGATGTATAGATGGATTTCAAACTTTAGTAGTCATTTTTTTATGTAAATAATAATTTTGAATTGATGAAAAAGTGTACGTTGTGTTATTTTTAGCGTTCAGTCGGAAGTCCATTTTTTTTTGGGAAAGTTTAAGGTTTCTAGTCGGATTTCTAGAAAGAAGTGTCGACCGATAAGCTTAGTGGTTGACCAAACTCGGCAAGTGTCGACTGTGAGGGTCGACCTGTGAAGGCAAGCCGAATCAAGTATCGACCTACATTTGTAGGTGTCGATCGGTTAGTGTAAAGATGGTAGGAGTGTCGGTCGCAAGGTTCGACCGATGAAAACAGAGAGGAGAGGATGAAGGTGTCGACCTGTGAAAACAGGTGTTGACCGCTCTCTGTGATGAGCGTAGAAGTGTCGACCATGGGGCTCGACCGATGCGGGCAGAGAAGATTAGAGTGTCGACCTATGTTCACAAGTGTTGACCGGTTAGCATGATGAGCAGAGAGGTGTCGACCGCTAGGGTCGACCGATGAAAACAGAGGCAAATGAAGTGTCGACCGGTGCTTACACGTGTAACACCCCGAGAAACCCCGTGTTCTCGGTGCGGTACAATGCATCTACACACTACACACACACTAACACTTGACATAACTAACTAAATTCAATACCCCTTTCGTTTTCAAATCATTTTCAAAAGAACATTTGTGAGTATGAAAATTTTTCGACTCGATTCGAAAAAACAACTCGCGTCCCGAAGAGGAAACACGAAGTCCTCAACATAAAACTACGTAGCGGAAAAGAAAACCATTTAAAAAAATTTGAGATAAAACGGTAAGACTTGAAATCCTAGGAAAGAATTCCACGCACCCCACGAACTACCCAGTCCGGTCCCAAGCACTCACGTCCCCACTCCGACACCCCGCGTACACCTTCGCGGTGCCGCACGTGCCAACCCAACGTCACTGTATCTCGCGCACGCTCACAGCGCCGCGTGCCTCACGCACCCTGCCTCTGTAGAGCACGTCCGCCCGCACGCCCTCACCCGGCGCCGCATGACACCGTGTGCACCCGCAGGGCCGCGCGCCCCGCGCATCTGCGATCACGCCGCACTTCCACGCTCATCTACACTTCTCTAGGATTCACTACTCACATCTCAACCCATTCCATATTCCCTCGACTCCCTACCTCTCTTCCAAAATTTCGGCAGAGTAACGACTAAAAACTGACTATCCAAAAATTTAAAAACTCTGCACACAGCTCACCAAACTAACAGTGTTTATCTATCCATCATCCAGAGAAATCACCATAATCAAATCAGAGTATGAAGACAACGAAAATCCATCAAATACAAATGAAGAAAGTCCCCAGTATAGAGTAATATCATACTCTAACATGAAAAATATCTGCGTACGTCACCAAAATCACACGCACTCCATATACCTATACACTGACACATATACACCTCATCTCATCGACTGTACATAATCATCACAAAAGACGAAAACCTCCAAAACCAACCATGCCACAACCTACCAACTCCACGGGTTGGGTCGCCCTAACAAAAATTCGCCATCCGGTGCTGCGGTCGCACGCCGCCAACCATCCTACGCCTCTGGACTAGGCACTCGAGGCTCACCTGCAGTATCGTCAGCACCTACACCATAGAACACACAACATAAGCCTAACTCTCAGTAAGTAATGCGATATGAAAGTAAAAGTCGACAATGCAATCCTATCACATGCAGTCTCTACACTCACACTCATGTTGTCACATCTGTGACGCGTAGTGCAGCAGCACCAGGGTAAGGAGTAACCTCACGCCACCCTACACCCTGACACGTCGCCGCCGTCCCGGACTCCCCAGCAACGAGGCCCACAAGCTACACATACGCATCACCACAAGGCAACCACATCAGGGTAAGGGTGTACCTCGCGCCACTCTACACCCTGACACGTCGCCCCCGTCCCAGCCTCCCCAGCACGGGGCCACAGTTGCCACACACACACGTTTCGCGACAGCCCAGCCGGCCCACCCCTCGAGTAGGATCCGCGACTGGTGTTGCACCGGCCCACACACTAGTAGGATCCGCGGTACCACTGCCCATATCCTCACCGTCAACACATTCACGCCACATGACGGCCCAGCCGGCCCATCCCTCGAGTAGGATCCGCGACTGGTGAAGCACCAGCCCGCACACTAGCGGGATCCGCGGTACCACCAACACGCGCCTCACCTCATACATCAAAACATGCTAAAAATCATTCTCGTTCACGTTTTTAAAATATGATGCATGTCAAACAATACGCACGCACACCACAATCAATCACATAAACCCTAAAGTTCTACAGTGTAGGCCCACTTGGGCAAAACACACGCATGCACTACTTACCTGGCGTCCTACGCTCGCTCGATGCACAGCTTCGCCAAAAGAAAGCCTCAACCTAAAATACAACCAAACCCTCATCAATACCTATCTCAAAATTCGGCAAATAGCTAAAAATCACCTTCCTTAACTATATTCATGAAATTCCAACTAAAACGGTCCATTGGTTTGGTTTGGCCGAAAACCAGCCCAAAGTTCGGACGCGCATAACTTTTGCGTCTGTCAACGGAATCGAACGATTTAAGTGGTTAAACGCCCCCTTAAGAACCTAGTTTAACATACTAAGAACGTATTTTAAAACGGTAAGCCGCAGACAGGCGAAGAACGCCAAAAACCGAATCTGCCACCTTTATTAAAATTTCGCATTTTCACTTCTCTTCAACCAAAACTCACTCCCAACTAGTTATATGCATCAAAATGGCTATGCTACTCTCACACGTCGAATTTCCATGAAAAACGGTCACTAATTTGACTTAAACCAAAATCTGGCATAAACTTCCAACGCGCATAACTTTTGCGTCGGATATCAGAATCGAACGATTCCAGCGGCCATACGTCCCTCTAACAGCCTACTTTATCCCACAAAAACCGAATTTAAAACGATTAGCCGAAACTAGGCCAAAATAGTTAAAAACCGAATCTGTTTTTACACAAAATAAATAAATTTCCGTCATCCACCCGATTTCTACAAGTCTCTTCACTAAACATCCACATTCCAACCAACTAAGCATAAACAGAGCAAAACCTGTGATTTCAGACTCGACCCGAACCCCACAGTCAACAAAACTTTTGGGATTTTCCTCTCAACCCAAGCACTCGGTCAAGCTAACCATTTAACACGGTTGAGGCCCCCTTCTAGACTCCCTGGTTACACGCTCGGACCTCGGGAGTCTGGCTCAGAGCATGCCGACCATAATCGGTTGCAAAACCGAAGATAAACAGGGGAAGGTTACCTGTTTCTCGGTCAAATTTTCGGCCCAGAAAATTGAGTCGCCAGCTGACCACAGTTCGCCGGAGTACCCTGCGGGCCAGCTTCCCACTCATGGCAGCTGATCGTCGACGCCAACTCCCGGTTCCCGCTCTCCCTCTCGGTCGTTTGCCCTCGCTCCTCTTCTCGTCGTTAAACAGCCGAATGGCTTCAAAATTGAAGCCATTCGGTTGTTGTTTGTTGTTTTTTTTTTTAAATTTAAATAAATTACAAATTACAAAACTGCCCTCACGTGTTTTAATTTTCCGTGATTTCGTTAATTTCACGAACTCCCGACTTTAAATTCTGAAAATCATCGCAAAAGTAAGCTCCGAGTCTTATAATCTAAATTTTTCCTGTTGAAATATTTCTCAAAACTCCAACCGAGACTAAACTAAAAATTTCAGAAATTAAAAATTAAAAATCGAAATTTTCGGGTTATTACAACACGGGTCGACCGAAAATATCTTTTAATGTTTTAAAAGCTTGAAATTTTATTTAAACTAATTTTAATCAAAGTCTTCCGCTGCGACAATTTTAAATGTTTTCAAAAAGGTCATTTTAATTCGAGGAATAAAGTTTTAAATTTTTACATGAATTTTACCTGAGTGTATGTGTGTGAGTAGTAGTAGTGAGCATACCAGAGACCGCGTGAGTTTTCGGGTCACTATAGCATCCTCTAATGATGTTGATATTTTTTATTTGGTTAAGAGTTTGAAAAATTGGAAATATTTGATTTTTGATGAAGAATTTATTCATGTTCGATGCTTTGCTCATACTTTTAATTTGATTGTTAATAATAGGTTACAAGAACATCAAGATTCAACTAGTAGGGTACGAAAGACTATTAAATATGTTAAATCTTCACCGAAAAAATTATAACAATTTAAGAATTGTATTAAGATTACCTTTAAAAGTAATGTAACCCGATATGTATGTACTTGATGGAACTCCATATACTTCATGTTAGATAGTGCTAAAAAATATGAAAAAGCTTTCAAAAAAATGGGAGAATGTGAGTCATTTCTTATCAGACATAGGAGAAGAAAGAAAAACCTCCTACAAGTGAAGATTGGAATAATATTCGCGGATTTTGTAAGTTTTTAAAGCTATTTTATGATTCAACTAACATAGATTCAGCTTCATTGCATGTTACAACTAATTTGTAAGTCAATGTAGGATGTCAGTTGAAGATGATTATTCAAAAGTATGTTGAGAGTCACAATATATTATTTTGGAAAATGACTCTAGGAATGTCGAATAAGTTTGACAAGTATTAGGGAAATTTGAAAAGTTCAAATATTCTTGTCTTTGTAGCTGTTCTTCTTGATTCTCGAGTCAAAATTATTAAAACATTGTCTAAGCATCTTTGTGGGCAATGAAAGAGTTGCTGATGTTATGAAACATGCAAAGAATGTAATGGAAAAAATATATTTGGAGTACAAAGATGATTCAAGTGATGAGTGTTTGAGTTCAAGTGATGAGTTTCTAAGACAACTAATATTGTATTCTCCACTTGACAATTCTCTTGAGTATGATATTTTTCTCACTATGTTAGAACTTGATGAGTATATGACCGAGAAACTTGAAAAATACTCAGATCGTTTAGACATTTTAACATAAGTATCCGATTTTGAGTAAAATAGCAAAAATATGTGTTAATTATTTCAATTTCTGCTGTTGCTTAATAGTCAAGATTTAGTTGTGGTAATAGTATTGTTGACTCATCTCGTACCTCTCCATTACCTATAACAGTGGAAGCTATTATTTGTACTCAAAGTTAGATCCGTTCAAAAACTCATAGTGTGTTTAAGGCAATGGATGATTATGAAATTATTGATGAAGGTACTTTATTTATTTTCTATCAAATATTTTCTTGAAAAAATTATCTTAAATCTTTTTAACTCTATCACATTGAATTTGTTTTCCTAAAAGTTGCTAGTACCAACCAAAGGAATCAATAAAAAGATAAAGATGTGAAAACTATTATTGAGTTATAGAGTACACTTTTTCCTTCATCGATTTTTCAATTGTCTAATTTTACAAAACTTATATCAGGGTGTAAATTAAGTATTTATGTAATGCAGGGAAGAAGACAACTTTCAATGATGATGAGTAAAATTATGGAGGCTGATTATTCAAGCACTTTGATGTTCAATTAGAGTTTTGAATTATTAAGCTTATGAATGATGAGTATTAATATTTTATGACTTATTTGGTGTTTGAATGTTACTTAATTATAGTTTTTTTTGGTGTTTGAATGTTGATGGATGTATTTGGTATTTTAATGTCGTTTAGTTATGGTTTTGTTTTATGTCTCAATGTTGCTTAATTATGGGTATATTCAAAATTTCAATTTCAAGTTTTTCTATTAATTTTGATACATGAATGAACTTATATTGAAATGAACCAAGAATTTTTGTTGGGTTAAGGTCGAGTCGCTTTAGGTCTAGTGTTGGTTTGATTTTGGGTTTAAAACTGAAACCAAAAACTAAAATGTTTGGTTCAATTTGGTCCAAACCCAAACCGAACTGAGGTTTGGCCACCCGTAGCCACAGTTTTTCGTAAAAACTGTCTTAGTGAAAAAGGTCATTCATAGACCTTTGCACATTGAATGCCCATAATAAGTAAAATGAACAACGACAATATGTAGATCTAGTCTGTCATATAAAGGAGAAATAGACTATTTGAAAATCAATCAATTGTGTATCGAACGTAACAATAAAATACTATAGCCAGGTTTAAGAATTTAAACCCAAGAACACATAATCTCTGTCCCAATTCAATGACATGCATATACAAAATACCTTCAAGTAGTAGAAGTTGTATAGAAATAGCCTGTGGTTGCTTTGGTTGTTTGGTTGCAATTAACCCAAAACAATTGGATTCCAATAAACGAGAAAAGGCCCATCACGGTTAAAACAATCAAAGGTCCATCTAGCATAAATATCAATTAAAATAACTTGCATACATAAAATAAACATGTAAAAGTGGAATATGTTTAGAATTAAACATGTTAGAGGGGACATGTAGGGTTTTAGAGGTGATATCGTACAAAATAAAGTTTTTGAAGACTATGATACAACACATTAAAGTAGAAAAACTCTTACCACAATGTCGACAATAATCTTATCGCCCAATCGAGATGCGCTATTGGGAACATGTATCGAAATCTAAGAACAACGTAGAAACCAAAACAAAATCGACGTTAGAAATTCTCTTTTCAAAAGCTAGGGAAATTCTCTTATACTAAGACTAGAAACCTAATCCAAAAGAAAACAATAAATGACAACAAACTTTGTCAATGTGACAAAATATCCCATATAATTCACTGTGTGGTCACCCGACCACAACACCATGCAACCTGATTACTGTGTGATAGCCTCTAGCAAAAGTTTTGAATGCTATCACAGACGCATGTAGTGAATGTCTAAACTGCAATTGCAGACGTCTAGAACAGAAGTCGAACCTGTTATCATAGACTCCCAAACCTACATCCCAGAGAACACTCATAGACGACATTCTAAGGATAGATTTTACGGTAAACCGACATTTATTTGCCAATTTTCATCATTTTAACCTCTAATCCACTTACAACTCTACATACCTCATAGATAGACCTGAATACCACAAAAATAACCAAAGATTTTGAGTTTTTAAGTTCAAACCCGAATACAACAAAAACTAAAAAACTCAATGAAAAACTAGGAAACAAATCTTAGAAATGGACTTATCCTAGAAAAACCTCAATGAAGGATGAAGATATGAGAGTTGAACTCACGAATAAGACAAAAACTCGGCCGAACATCTCTCTCTCCCTCCGCTTCAACTGAAAATAAAAAAATTTAAAATATACTTATTTTATTTAATGTATAAAATATAATATAAATATTATATTATATAAATGAAATAAACTTATTCAATCCTAATTTGTCAAAAGTTGAAACGTTACACAAAATTTCTTGAACAACATACTCGAGGAAAATTTCTACGTTATCCATTACTAATTTTGACATTCATCGCACAATAACATCCATCAACAATGGGTTTGTCTGAACGTTAACTCATTATGATAATTTGAGTCAACACAAAACAATTTCATTTCAAATATGAAAAAAATTTACTTGAAAATTTTTATTAATATAAAATTTGTAGATTTACGCGACACATCACCACACTTTATCTTTGCCTTTTGAGTTTATAACTGTATCAACAAAAGATAGAAACAATAATTGAAACGAAGTAGTGTTTGATTTCGAATTTAAATTATTAGATTAGATTTCTCAATTCAAAATTCAAATCCCCAAATCTAATCCTAGTTCAAAAATCTTAATTTTGAATATTTCTCCCTAATCACAAAAAAATCATAGTAAAAATTTGATTAAACCTTCCCTAACCACTTGACAGCCGATAGTATCATCTGGAAATCCAATTTAGGATCAGAAAAGTTGTTCAGGAGTTTTCCCTTTAAATAGAGGTACCTCATTGAGCTAAGTCACTCACCATTGGAGCTTCAAACTTCTCCCATTTGACCTCCATTCTATGTCGATGCAATCGTAGCTCTGCAAGAGTTTTTGATTGAGCCTCTGATGAAACTCTTCTTGGTCAAAAACTGTCACAACCATCTGAGTATTTTCTCCCTCCCACTGGAGCCTCGCTCTTCTCTCTTTGGTGAAGCAATAACTATAAATGGCAGCAAACACCCTCTTTGTGTTTGGAGTGTGCAACAAAGGAAGCCCGTGATGAAGATGGAGAAGAAATGTTTGTTTTTTATTAAAAGTTTGACCTGTTTGTGTAAGTGTGGTCCAACTGAACGAAACTGGCCCAGCCAAACAAGATCTGGTTTAGCCAAATCAAGCCTGACCCAAGTTGAACCAAAATCAATGATATGATTAGACTTATGACAACTTGTTTTTCAATCACAAGCACTAGTTCACTCTAAGTTGTCCAATTGAATATCACTGAAAGATCCCCAAATTCCAATAGTTAAAAGCAATATAAATTCAGCTCCAAAAGTCACAAAATTTTATGACGATCTTACTTGGTGAGTGAATGAGAATTTCTGAAAATTTTAGAGATTCAATCACAGTGAAGGAGAAGATATGATTGGAACAATTGGACTTGACCAATTTGTCTGAAAATAGCGATAAACGACCTCACAAGGATGAAATTCTGGATGTTATAACTTTGCTATAAAACTCCAATTGACATGAAATTTTAATAAGTTCTTACCCTTGGGGTGGAAAAAATACTCTCAAAATTTCAGGGCCTAACGCGCTGTGATCAAAACGTTATAATCAAAATACGGCCGGTTGCCAGAGCTCGTTCTACTGCTCCGACTGAGGACAGAATACTAAGTTTGAGAATGCGTAACTCTTTCGTCCAAAAATGAAACAATGCGATTCTTGTTGCAGATGAAAGATGGGGATGTAAGGTTGATTGTGTAAAAATGAATAGATGAATTGATGGGATGGAGAAGCTATGGACAGAACATCGGTGTTGGTTTGAAAAGGTGTTAAGTTTACACCTTTCGAGTTTTGGCTATTCTTTTGAAGAAAGCGCTCCAATAATCTGAATACAAGAGTTTTTGCAATCTTACGAGGATGACTGACTACCTTTAACTAAGATGGTAGAAAAAGGTGCAACAATAGAGCTTTCCACGAATCTCACGAGATGTAAAACAATCTTCACTAAAGACACTTAGATATGACTTACCGGTGCCGATGAGGTTTAAGCTTGAAGAGAGAGTCGGTTTTGGAAGAATAATCTTCAGAATTCTATTCAATCAAAGTTGTGACTAAAGGGTGTTAACGATGGTTTAAATACCTCATATGTTTAGTAAATTACAATTAGGGTTTAGTAAACTAAAGGAAAAGAAAAAGGCATTAAAAGGCTAATCGCGCGCACCACCATTTCGGCCCAAACAAGGGCCGCGTGCTAGCCCATTCTTCCTCCACATTTTTATGTCTTTATTTAATATAAATCCAGCCCACTTTCCCTCATAAAAGTGTTCAGCTATGCATAAAATAAAAATATATAATAAACTAAAATTTAAATAGAAAAAAAGAGTGGTTCTCGAATTGGGCCTTGGGCTCGATTTCCTTGTAAGAAAAAGACTCTTTGTAATTGTTCCATTTGATTAAGCAAACAATGTCCAAATTCCACGATCTAACCGATTATGGAAATGTTGATATGTCAGTTACATTCTTCATGAAGCATACTTGTTGTAATAAATTTGGCAAGGCTGTCGAATATGCTTATTATTGCTCAGAGGTTAGTTTCACAAGAGCTTTCTTGGAAAGTCCAATAATCATTGAACATGTGCTTGATCCTCATTTAAACTTCATTTTCTATCTATGCTTCACAAAGATCATGCCCACCAATCATTGTCTACATGATTTCATGTCTTTGATGACTTCATCATGTGATTCTCCTACAACATAGAAAATTGAAAATATGTTAAAACTAATCCATCCAATATTTAAGAAGTAGTAGATCCGTGGAACATCATCATCCTCCTGGGGTAGAAAAGGATTTAACCTTAAATCCAAACCATTCCTTAATCCACCCTCAAGAAACTCTTGCAACTTAATCCTAAAATTCCGATGAGGCTTTTCTTCGGGACGATCAAGTTCTATTGAAAAAAAATGATCCCACTTCATAGAACCTAAGTCCCATGACGTTCTTTTCAAAACGTGTATCATCTACCAAATGTCTTGTATTCAGCAACCACTTAGGTTGCTCAATCTTACTTTTATCCATAAACATAAAATGCCAATGATAAATCACTTTCAAAATAAGTTAATGAGTATCAACTTGATTCACAAAGTGATTAACTACCAATGGAAATAATGAAAAACTCCTCATGATCACATAAAGTTGTAATCTATTTAACCACCAACAAAGTGCTTGAGCATAGTGTTTCAAAAACTTTCCATAAACTTCATCACTTAACTTTAACCCATTGGAAAGTAAAACAATTTCTTTGAAATCACTTGAAGGGTGCCACGAGTTCATAGTATAAAATGGATTCACATAATTGTTTTTGCTCAAATAAACTTCTGTGATAAAATATTCTTTCCCATGAAAGTAGTAAAAGACCAAGGAAGGGGAAAAGATATTATTGGTTGCGTTGAACTCAAGTTGCCTCAAAATTTTTAAAACTGGTGAAATGTGGCGCCATGCTAGTTGTTAAGTGTGATGTCATCACGAAAATCCAAACACCATCTAATAATGTCATCCTTAAAGGGTAGTGCAAAGTGAGAAAAATCTCAGGAATTTGAGATGCTCCATGAGTCATTTGAAAACGATAGCTAAGTTTTCTTGACTTTGCTTTCCTCCATGACTTGGTACTCAAGAGTGCTTTGCCTAGATTGGAAATGAGATAGTTTGAGATCCTTTCTATTAGAGTTGAGTGAACTTGGTTCATTGTACCCTTCATACACCATTTTCTTATCTTACAGCCAAGATGTATCAATATAATAAAGATTGTTATTCACAAAACTCTTCAAATCAAAGTGTTTGATTAAAGGAACCCTCGATAGGGGTTGCAACATTCTTTCATCTTTTTGGTTTGAAGGAGTTAAAGGACTTTTAACTTGAACAACAAAAATCTCCTTTTGAACATGAATTTCCTCTCCATGCTCACTTCCTTCTTCCATGGTTGCTGCCAAGGATGTGTCCTTACTTTCCATTTCAAGACAAAGTCATTCAATATGCTCAACAATCCCACAATTTTCCTTGAGGCCGATTGGTATAAGTATCTCTGCCAAATTAATGTTGATTTCTTCAACCCCCTTCGACCATTTCAAAACTATTGGCTCCTCGGACTTATCTTTTCCTTTCTTTCTGGGTTTCTCATCTTGAGCCACTTGTTCCTACTTGAGTAGGGCAAGCTTAAGAGTTTTCCCTTCGAACTTAAAAGAGTAAAAGTTTGAGAATCCATCATGAGTAACTCTCTTATCGAACTTCCATGGTCTACCCAATAAGAGGTGACTAGCACTTATGGGTACTACGTCGCAAAGAACTATGTCTTTGTGCCCTCTAACGAAAAAGTCAATGTACAATTGTTTGGATACTTAGATGTCGTCTTGGTCATTCAACCATTGAATCTTGTAAGGTTTTGGATGAGTGATGGTCTCCAATTCTAGCTTGTCTACAAGTTCTTGGGAGGCCATATTTATGCAGCTACCATCATCTATAATAAAGGTGCACAACGTTTACTTGATAAGACAGCGGCTTTGGAAAATATTTTTCCGTTGACAATTCTCCTCATTTGTCTCTATTATAAGGACTCTTAGAAACATCATTATAAATAACAAAATAACACCAAAATCAAATTACAAAATCCAAGGAATACGTCAAGGCTTTGATACCAAATGATATGTCTCGACTTATGGAAACCTGTGTTTCAATCACAAGCACTATTTCATTCTAGGATATCCAATTGAATATCACTGAAAGATCTCTAGATTCCAATAGATAAAAACAATATAAATTCAATTTCAAAAATAAAAAAAATTTATGACGATCTTACTGGTGAGTGAATGAGAATCTCATGAATTATTTTGTGTATGAATTTTTTATTGACTTACATTTATTTCGATTAATGATAAAATTATTTAATATTTGAATTTTTATTTTAAAAGTTTTTGCGCATTTGATGATTACATTAAAAAATTTTCAACATTTTAAAATGAAGGTTTTCAACGCTCGATTTTAACCCTGATTTGTTAATAAAATTAGAAAATTTTTTTTGGATTTTTAATTTAAGAAAAAATTAGATTTAAGAATTTTGGGGTTGCAATACCCGTGAACTTTAAAACTTATAATGGAGAGTTAATCAGTTAATCAATACTCAATTCCTACTCTACAAATGAGTAGTCTCATCACATACAATCTCATCCAAAATCATACACATCAATCAATATGGACAAAGAACAATAAACATTAAACATTAAACAAAATATTACTAAGCATGCATTACATCAACGAGTAATTAGCTACATCAGAAGTTTGTCCACAAACTTCGAACCAAGATTCAAATGTTAATGGTAGTGATGCATTAACTTACACTTACCTCCCCATTGGATCTCAAGCACGAAAATCAACTCTAATATTGTAACGCCCTGGAAACTACCCGTTTCCAGTTTGTTCACTGCTCCGATACCACACCTTTGACGCCCCGAGTCGTCCCCGGACCCAGGTCGTCAACCATACACCATTTTTTCACTTCGACAGAATTCGCATAAAATTTAAAACTTTTTGGTTATTTGACTTAAAACAACTTCCAAAAGAAATACATATAAATGTTGCAGTAGAAACGCGTTTAAAATCGGTTTAAGTAACTTCACTTTTAAACATAAAAATTAAAGAGATCGGTCGACACCTGCAAGAGCCGGTCGACACTTGAGTTGTCTCAAGTTTTTATCGGTCGACACTGACAAACGCCGATCGACACTACATTTTTCTCGGGTCTTTTCATCGGTCGACATAGGGGACACCGGTCGACACTTCTACACTCGTTTCAGAGAGGGGTCGACACCCGCTATCGCAAGTCGACACCTTAATTCTCTCTGTCCGTGCAGGTCGACCCTCGCGGTCGACACCTCTGTCAGTTTACACGGACCAGTCGACACCTACTTCGGCTCTGCCCTGTGCAGGTCGAGCCTCGCGGTCGACACTTAACTTCCATTTTACACTGACCGGTCGACACCTATGGACTTCGGTCGACACTTTGCATCCCAAAAACCTTAACAGAATTTAAAACGAAACAACACGGTTTTAACTAAACGTTTAAAAACTCTGAATCCTCTTCTCGACTCAATTTACAAACCTATTTCGCACACCAAAGTATTTAACCCAAATTCAAATCTCTCTTTTACCTCAAAATAACCAAGTACGACTTAAAATATTTCACCACTAACACTTACACTTGCCATAGTTAAAACGTCTCAACAGCCGGCCCAGTCATCCTGCGAGCGTCCTCCTCCAACTGCCTTCTAGTGCTAGGCATGCTCGGGATACTCATTAGCTACTACGTCGTCACCTACATCACAGAACTCAACTATTAGAATAATGCTAAGTAAGTAATGCATTAAAACACACTGAAAATAAACATTTCCTAACACATACAGTTTCTACAGTTTCACATATACTTTCATTTTCGTCTCTTTCTTATATCTTTTTTATCTTCTTACTACTGGGTTCTTTTTTATGTGCTAGATCAAGGTGACACACCTCGCGATCCACCTCTCGGGACAAGGCCAACCTCAATCTAGTAAAGTGACACACCTCGCGGTTCATCTCTCGGGACAAGGTCACCACGTAAAGCGGAGGAAGAGTGATGCACCTCGCGGTCCACCTCCCGGGATAAGACCAATCAACCCCACCTTTATTATCTTCTTAGTATCATCTCGTTTCATTTGTTTCATCTCATCTTACTGTTTGACTTCGTAAAAAAAACATGAAAATTCATTTTCGTTTCGTCCCGTAAATTAAAACCATGATGCACAATCAATAAAGCATAACATAAAATAAACGTGCAATGCATCATACTGTACTGTGATGTAGGCTCGAGGGCAAAACTCCTACTACATTACTTATCTGGCGTCCTTAGCACTCGTAATCCAAATCTCGTACGCTAACTGGAAAACCTATAAAACCACACACCTATTAGCTCTACTTTTCATTAACTCCATAAAACTTTAAAGGAATCAACCACTAAACCCCACTTAGTCTATACCGAAATTCTAACTAACGCTCGAACTATCTTTCCAAAATTCATAACTCCGCCAATACTCGTCCGATTTGAACGATTCGAAATGCCACGGGTATCTCGTGACATCTAGTTTCTAATGGTCTCATCAATTTCCTAATCCCACACATATAGCTTAGCCAAATGTGGCTAAACGGAACCTGTCCCATACTACGGGTTATTCGATTATCTACACACTCAATCGTTTCCACAAAAACTTATAAGCCAATCCTATTCCTAGCTTAAACACCAACATACGTACGAAAATCGACTAAAACTTCCAAAGTTCGTATCTCCTTCCTAAAGTTCACCCAAAACTCTCTCTAACTCCACTTTTACCGCTCAAAATAACTAAAACACTACTATCTACCAAGAACTAACTAAAACTTACCAAAAATTTGAAGAACGAAGGGGGAAACGGTTGATCGTTGGCTGCTGAAAGGGAAGCGCCGAGCTTCTCGTGCGGGAGAAGAGGAAGAAGAAGAAGAAGAACAAGGGGGGGTGGGGGGGGGGGGGGGGGGGACTTCCGTTCTTCCTCTCTGTTTTGTTTCTTTTTTTTTTTAAATTAAATTATTTAATATAAATAATCCTAATTACTATTTTGCCCCTAATCCTTACCCATTTAATAAATCTTGTAACACCTCGAGAACCAACACGTTCCCGGTGCGCTACAGTACGTCTACACACTATGACATACAGTGACTTGACACAACTCACTCAATTTAATACCACTTTCATTTTCAAATCATATTCAAAAGAACATTTGTGAGTAAAAAAATTCGACTCGATTCGAAAACAATTCGCGCCACGAAGAGGAAACACGAAATCCTCAATATAAAAATACGCAGCGGAAAAGACAGCGATTTAAAATAATTTTAAAATAAAACGACAAGACTTGAAATCCTAGGAATGAGTCCAACACATACCTCGAACTACACATAGTGTCGCACACCCCTTACCTCACTTCGACGCCCCGTGCGCACCCTCACGGTTCTGCGCGTGCCAACTCAACATCACCATGTCACGCGTACGCTCACAGTGCCGTGTGCCCCACGCACACTGCCTTCGTACCACATGTCCGCCCGCACACCCTCACTCGACACCGCACGACCCGTGAGCACCCTCAGGGCTGCGTGCCCCGCGCACCTGCGAGCACGCCGCACTTCCACTCCCATCCACAGTTCTCTAACACTCACTGTACACATCCCGACCTATTCCATATCCTTTCGACTCCCAACCTGTCTCCCAAAATTTTGGCAGAGTAACGTCTAAAAACTGGCCATCCTAAAATTTAAACTCTGCGCACAGTTCACCAGAAACTAGCAATATTTATCTATCAACCATCCAGAGAATCTCCATAACAAAATAATCAAAGTTTAAAGACAATAAAAATCTATCAACTACAATGACAAAAGTCCACAGTATAGAGCATTACCAAGCTCTTACATGTAAAGCATACGCGTACGTCACCGAAATCACGCGCACTCCATAAACCCCTATACAACCGACACCTATATAACTCGTCTAATCCACTGTACATCGATACAGCAAAATAAAATACCCGCAATAGCCAAGCCACCACCTACCGTCTCCACGGGTCAGGTCGCCCTAACAAAATCCACAATCCGGTGCCCTGGTCGCATGCCGCCAACCGTCCTATGCCTCAGGACTAGGCTCTCGAGGCTCACCAGCAATATCGTCAGCACCTACAGCATAGAACACACAACATAAGCCTAACGCTCAGTAAGTAGTACAATATGAAAGTAAAAGCTGACAATGCAATTCTATCACATGCAGTCTTTACACTCACACTAATGTTGTCACATCTGTGACACGTAGTGTAGCTGCACAAGGGTAAGGAGGAACCCAGCGCCACCCTACACCCTGACACGTCGCCACTGTCCCAGACTCCCCAGCAACGAGGCCCACAAGCTACACACACGCATCACCACACAGCAACCATATTAGGGTGAGGGTGTACCTCGCGCCACACTACACCCTGACACGTCGCCCCCGTCCCGGACTCCCCAGCAATAGGGTCACAGTTGCCACACACACGTTTCGCGACAGCCTAGCCGGCCCACTGCTCGAGCAGAATCTACGACTGGTATTGCCCCGGCCCACACACTAATAGGATCCGTGGTACCACAGGCCATCATCCTCACTGTCAACACATACACTCCGCGTGACGGCCCAGCCGGCCTACTCCTCGGACGAAATCCCCGGTTGGTTACGTACCGGCTTACACACTAGTAGGATCCGCGGTACTACCGCCACGCGTCTCACCACTTACTCAAAATATGCTCAAAACCATTTTCGTTCTCTTTTTAAAATATGATGCATGTCAAACAATACGCACGTACACCATAATCAATAAGATAAATCCTAAAGTTATACAGTGTAGGCCCACTTGGGTAAAACCACATGCATGCACTACTTATCTGGCGTTCTAAGGTCACTCGACGCACAGTTTCGCCAAAAATCCCTCAACCTAAAACGAAAACAATAATTCACCAAATAGGTTGAAAATGACATTTCTTAACTAAACCCATGAAATTCCAACTAAAACGGGTCATAAATATGGTTCGGCCGAAAACCAGCCCAAACTTTGGACACTCATAACTTTTGCGTCCGTTATTGGAATCGAACGATTCAAGTGGCTAAACGTCCCCTTAAGAATTTAGTTTAAGATACTAAGACTGATTTTAAAACGATAAGCTGCAGCTAGGTGAAAAAATCCCGAAACCGAATCTGCCATTTTTATTCAATTTCACATTTTTTGTTTTTCTTCAACCAAAACTCACTCAAAACTAGTTTTACGCATAAAAAATGGTCATGCTACTATCACACGTCATTATTTTACGAAAAATGCTCAGTAATTTGACTCAGACCAAAATCTAACATAAACTTTCGACGCGCATAACTTTTGCGTCGGATATCGGAATTGAACGATTCCAGTGGTCATACATTCCTCTAACATCCTAATTTAACCCACAAAAACAGAATTTAAAACAATCAACCAAAACTAGGCCGAAACGACCAAAAACAGACCTGCCCCTACACAAAACAATGATCCGATTTTGAATTCAATTTTAATTTCACAATTTCTATACACAACTAGCCACATTTCACTCATACACAACTAGCCACATTTCACTCATACACTTCGGCCAAGCTCACCGAAAATGAAAGGAGGCCGAACACTAAGCTCGGCCAAAACATGAAACCGACAGGGCTTACCTTCGGTTTCCTTAAATTCCCGGCATCTCCCTCCTACTCCACTCTAACCTTGTGGCCAATTCCATAAAAAATGAAAGCAAGCCGAGCACTAACCTCGGCCAAAACTGAAAAACGAAGAGGGCAGCAAAAGGGGAAGAGCTTTTCGCGGCGTCGGTCGAAGGGAGAACAAGACACAACCGAGCACCTAGTCGCTGGCGGTTTCTCCCACGCCCACATTCGTCGGCCAAAGATCGAAGCTCGGAATTTCTCCTTCCCTCGCGTCTCCCTCTCGGTTCTCTCGACGCCAAGGTGTAGCAACCAAATGGCTTCCTCCCGAAGCCATTCGGTTGTTATATCTATTTTTTTTTAAATAATCAAAACTACCAAAATGCTCTCACGTGTTCTTATCGTCCGTAACTTCGTTAAATTCTCGTCCTCTCGACTTTAAAATTTCGAAAACCATCACAAAACTAGATTCCGAGTTTTATAACTTAATTTACCCGTAAAAATATTTTTTCAAAACTCCAACCGAGATTAAATTAAAAATCTCAAAAATTAGATTTAAAATCCAAAATTTTTCAAGTTATTACATTACCCCCACCTTATAAAAATTTTGTCACCAAAATTTACGTACTAAATAAGTTGAGATACTGACGCTCCATGTCTTCACGCCGCTCCCAAGTAGTATCTTCCACACCATGATTACGCCACACCACCTTAACCAAAGGGATCTCCTTGTTGCGCAGCACCTTCACAGCCCATCCTAAGATCCTCACTGGCTTCTCCTCGTAGAACAGCGTCAGCTGGATCTCTATATCCTGTTGTGGCACTACCTGAGAGGGATCGCGCATACACTTCCTCAGCATCGAGACATGGAAAACATCATGGATGACATTCATTGACAAAGGCAACTGAAGCTGGTACGCAGTTCTCCCAATCCGCTTGACAATCGAGAATGGTCCCACAAACCGAGGGTTGAGCTTCTCCTACTTTCCGAACCTTACTACTCCCTTGAACGACGAGATCTTTAGAAATATCTCGTCGCCTTCACTAAACTCCAACTCCCGATGCCTCTGATCAGCATAACTCTTCTGTCGACTTTGGTCTACTTCAATCCTCTTCCGTATCATAGAAATTTTATCGACAGTCTGCTGTAAGATCTCAAGACCTATCAATCAAGCCTCCCCAACCTCATCCCAATACAATGGCGACCTGTACTTCCTTCCGTAGAGAGCCTCCTACGGCGCCATACCAATGGCGGACTAGTAGCTATTATTATACGAGAATTCCACTAACGGCAAGAACTTACTCCAACCCGTCTCAAACTCCAACACACAGGCCCTGAGCATATCCTTCAGAATCTGTATAGTCTGCTCTGACTGCCCGTCGGTATGAGAATGAAAGGGCGTATTGAAATCTAACCTGGTGCCCATGGCCTTATGCAGACTTCTCGTGAATCATGGGTCTCGGTCTGAAACAATCGACACCGGGATCCCATGAAGCTTGACTATCTCCTGAATATATAACTGAGCAAACTGATCCATGGTATAAGTCATCCTCATAGGCAAAAAGTGAGACGACTTCGTTAACCTGTCCACAATCACCCAGATAGCATCATGTCCCTTTGCAGTCCTTGGCAGTCCCAGTACAAAATCCATAGTGATCCGCTCCCACTTCCATTCCGGTATTGGCAATGGTTGGAGCATCCCAGACGGTTGCTGATGTTCCGCCTTCATCTGCTGGCAGACTACGCAGGTCTCAACATACTCAGCCACCGCTCACTTCATGTTAGGGAACCAATAGTGCTGCTTCAAATCCCTGTACATCTTAGTGCTTCCGAGGTGCACAGAGAAAGAAGATGAATGAGCATCTGATAATAAATCCTTCCTCAGCTCCTCATCCTTCGGGACGTACCACCTATCCCGAAATTTCAGAATCCCGTCCTCTGAATACCTAAACTCAAAATTAGGCCTGACCTCCATACTCGCCTTCAGCTCGCTACACTCCAACCTAGTCTCCTAGGCCTGCCTGATCCTGTCCAAAATAGTCAACCTTAACGACAAGGCCAAAACTATGGCGGCCAGATCAGAAACCACCTCCAGGCCAAAACTCTGCATCTCTGTCATCAACTCAACAGGCCCTATCGAAGTCATGGCAGAAGCCGAAGCTGTCACCCGACTCAAGGCATCTGCCACCATGTTCGCCTTTCCCGGGTGGTACTTCATCTCCACATCGTAATTCTTGACCAGTTCGAGCCACCTCCTCTTACTTAAATTCAGCTCTTTCTGCGTGAAAATGTACCTCAAGTTCTGATGGTCTGAGTAAATCTCGCACTGGTGCCCATAAAGGTAATGCCTCCAAATCTTGAGTGCAAATACAACAACCGCCAGCTCCAAATCGTGAGTGGGATAATTCTGCTCGTAAGCCTTCAAGTGCCTAGAGGCATAGGCAATGACACTCCCACTCTGCATCAAAACACGACCCAAACCAATCCTGAAGGTATCACAGTAAATACAGAACTTCTCTCCTTCCACAGGCAGCGTCAGTATAGGAGCCGTAGTCAATCTCTACTTCAATGTCTGGAAGCTGTCCTCACACTTGTCGGTCTATTCATACTTCGCATTCTTTCTGGTCAGTCGGGTCAAGGGAGCCGAGATCTTAGAGAACCCCTCAATGAATCTCTGATAATATCTAGCCAACACTAGAAAATTACGTATCTCGCTAGCACTGGTCAGCCGCGGCCACTCCTTTACAGCCTGCACTTTCACCAAATCTACTTAAATACCCTTAGAGGAAATAACGTGCCCCAAAAAGTGAATCCTGTCCAAACAAAACTCGCACTTTGAGAACTTAGCGTACAGCTGATGCTGGCTCTGAATAGTCAATACAGTTCTCAAGTGCTCCCTGTGCTCCTCTTCACTCCGTGAGTAAATCAGGATGTCGCCGATAAACACAATCACAAACTTGTCCAGGTACTCCCTGAACACTCGGTGCATCAAATCCATAAACGCTGCAGGGGCATTGGTCAGCCCGAATGACATAACAAGGAACTCAAAATGTCTGTACCTCGTCCTGAAGGCCGTCTTCGGTACATCCTCTCCCTTTACCTTCAACTGATGATAGCCGGACCTCAGGTCGATCTTAGAAAACACTCGGGCACCCTGTAGCTGATCAAACAAATCGTCAATCCTCGGCAATGGATATCTGTTCTTCACCGTCCACTTATTCAGCTCCCGATAGTCAATACATATACGTAGGGATCCGTCCTTCTTCTTGACGAATAGAACTGGCGCACCCCAAGGTGAAAAAATAGGGCGTATAAAGCCCTTATCCGTCAGTCCCTCCAACTGAGCCTTCAACTCCTTAAGTTCGGTAGGTGCTAACCTGTACGGATTCTTGCACAACGGCTCGGCACCTGGGAAAACATCTATCTCGAATTTGATCTCCCTGTCAGGGGGCAACCCTGGCAAATCATCACGAAACACTTCCGGGAATTCCTGCACAATAAGAATATCCTGTAACCGAGTATCACCCTGTGAGTGCGCATCCCCGACACTTGCCAAAAATCCATAGCTGCTGGAACTGTCACTAGGCCTCTTCAGACATTTCTGCATGGTCGACCCCTCCCCGCTCGACTGTGGCAGCGACTCTCTGAATGATCTCCGAGACTGCTCCTTGTGTACCTCCCTATAACTAGGAAGCTTTGCCCAAGCCTCCTCAATGTCCAGGGCCTTCACTACCACCTCCTCGTATGACATGCCTTGAGTCCACGCAATCCGCATGCCCATATAGATATCTGGCTTCAGGCCCTGCACAAATTGATGTATCTTATTCTCATCGAGGCTCACCAAATGCCCTGCAAACCGCGACAAGGCCTCAAACTGTCGTACATACTCGGCCACAGTGCCGGTTTGCCTCAACTGCACAAACTCTGCCATCTTCTGTGTCTTGACAGAATGACTGAAATACTTACCGAAAAACACCGACTTGAACTCCTCCCAAGTCATGGTCTCCACATCTCTCGTGGCCACTACAGTATCCCACAAATGATTCACATCCTTTGCCAGATAGAATGCCGCACTAGAAACCTTGTCCTGCTCCTCCACCTTTGCAAAACTCATCATCCTCTCCATCCTCCGTATTCACTCCTCAGCACTGAGAGGATCCGCAGATAACCTATCAAAAGTCAGGGGTCTAAGTCTATGCAGCCTATCACCCCCACTGTCAGACGAACCCTGGGCGCTAGACTGACCCTGGTCGTCCCTGCTCATAAATCTCTCCAACTGCTGAGACTGGCGGTGGACTAACTCGATAAGCTGCCGGACGGTATCATCAACGTCGCCCACAGCTCTGGGCGCCTCTCGTCGTGGTCGACCTCTACCTCTGCCTCTCGCCTCTCTTGGAATTTTCTACCCTTTTAACATATACAAAACTCACATTAGTACTACAATAAATTTAAATCTAAACACTTACAGTTGGTGGAGTACTCCCGTGCAGCAGCTGGCGGTGTTAGGTAATCCTCTGAACGATGTCAACCCCGTGGCTCTGATACCATAACTGTAACACCCCCAGAAACCACTATGACATACAGAGATTTGACACAACTCACTCAATTTAATACCACTTTCGTTTTCAAATCATATTCAAAAGGACGTTTGTGAGTAAAACAAAAATTCTACTCGATTCGAAAACAACTTGCGCCCCAAAGAGAGAACACGAAATCTTCAATATAAAAATACGCCGAGAAAAAGACAACGATTTAAAATAATTTTAAAATAAAACGACAAGACTCGAAACCTTAGGAAGGAGTCCAACACATACCTCGAACTACACAAATTTGATGTCGCACACCCCCGCCCTCACTTGGACGCCCTGCGCGCACCCTCACGGTGCTGCGCGTGCCAAATCAACATCACCACGTCACGCGCACGCTCACAGCGCTGCGTGCCCCTCGCACCCAGACTTCGTACCACACGTCCGCCTGCACGCCCGTACCCGACGCCGCACGACCCGTGAGCACTGGCAGGGCCGCGTACCCCGCGCATCTGCGATGACGCCGCACTTACACTCCCATCCACACTTCTCTAACATTCACTGTACACATCCCGACCTATTCCATATCCTCTCAACTCCCAACCTCTCTCTCGAAATTTTTGCAGAATAACGCCTAAAAACTGGCTATCCCAAAATTTAAACCCTGCACACAGTTCACCATAAACTAGCAATATTTATCTATTAACCATCCAGAGAATCTCCACAACAAAATAATCAAAGTTTAAAGACAACAAAAGTCTATCAACTACAATGAGGAAAGTCTACAGTATAGAGCATTACCAAGCTCCTACATGTAAAGCATACGCGTACATCACCGAAATCACACGCACTCTATAAACCCCTCTACAACCGACACCTATACAACTCGTCTAATCAACTGTACATCAACACTGTAACACCCCGAGAAACCCCACGTTCCCGGTGCGCTACAGTGCATCTACACACTACACCATTGAACCTTAAACAACTCACTCAATTTAATACCATTTTCGTTTTCAAAACATCTTCATAGAACATTTGTGAGTGTGAAAAATTTTTGACTCGATTCGAAAACAACTCGCGTCCCGACTTCGACACCCCGCATGCACCCTTGCGGTACCGCACGTGCCAACTAAACGTCACTGCGTCTCGCGCACGCTCACAGCGCCGCGTGCCCCACGCACCCTGCTGCTGTACAGCACATCCGCGAGCACGCCATCACCCGGCGCCGCACGACCCGTGAGTACCCACAGGGCTGCGTGCCCCGCGCACTTGCGATTACGCCGCACTCCCACACTCATCTACACTTCTCTAGCATTCACTGTACATATCTCAACTATTCCATATGCTTTCAACTCCCAACCCCTCTCCCGAAATTTTGGCAGAGTAACGCCTAAAAACTGACTATCTCAAAAATTTAAAACCCTGCACACATTTCACCAAAAATTAACAGTATTTATCTATCAACCATCCAGAGAAGTTACCATAACAAAATCAGAGTATGAAGACGACAAAAATCCATCAATTACAAATGAAGAAAATTCACAGTATACAGCAATTCTAAGCTCCTACATGTAAAATATATGCGTACGTCGCTAAAATCACACGCACTCCATATACACCTATACACTGACGCATATACCACTCATTTCATCGACTGTAATCATCACAGCAAAAGAAAAATACCCGCAAACAAACCAGGCCACCACCTACCATCCCCACGGGTTGGGTTGCCGTAACAAAATCTGCTATCCAATGCCTCGGTCGCACGCCGCCAACCATCCTATGGCTCAGGACCAGGCTCTCGAGGCTCACCAGCAATATCGTTAGCACCTACACCACAGAACACACAACATAAGTCTAACGCTCAATAAGTAATGCAATATGAAAGTAAAAGCCGACAATGCAATCCTATCACATGCAGTCTCCGCACTCACACTCATGTTGTCACATCTGTGACGCGTAGTGTAGCCGCACCAGGGTAAGGAGGAACCTAACGCCACCCTACACCCTGACACGTTGCCACCGTCCCAGACTCCCAAGCAACGAGGCACACAAGCTACACACACGCATCACCACACGGCAACCACATCAGGGTAAGGGTGTACCTCGCGCCACACTACACCCTGACACGTCGCCCCCGTCGCAGCCTCCCCAGCACTAGACCACAGTTGCCACACACACACGTTTCGCGACAGCCCAGTCGGCCTACTCCTCGAGCGAAATCCGCTACTGGTGTTGCACCAGCCCACACACTAGTAGGATCCGCGGTACCACTGCCCATCACCCTTATCGTCGACACATTCACGCCGCATGATGGACCAGCCAGCCCATTCCTCGATCAAAATCCGCGACTGGTGAAGCACCGGCCTGCACACTAGCAGGATCCGCGGTACCACCGCCACGTGTCTCTCCACATACTCAAAACATGCTCAAAACCATTTTCGTTCATGTTTTTAAAATATGATGCATGTCAAACAATACGCACACACACCACGATCAATCACATAAACCCTAAAGTTCTACAGTGTAGGCCCACTTGGGCAAAACGCATGGATGCACTACTTACCTGGCGTCCTAAACTCGTTTGACGCACAGCTTCGCCAAGAAAAGCCTCAATCTAAAACACAACCAATTTCTCATCAGTATTTATCTCAAAATTCACCAAATAGCTAAAAATAACCTTCCTTAACTACACTCATGACATTCCAACTAAAACGAGTCATTGGTTTTGTTCGACCGAAAACCAGCCTAAGGTTCGGACGCACATAACTTTTTCGTCCGTTAACGGAATCGAACGATTCAAGTGACTAAACGTTCCCTTAGGAATCTAGTTTAACCTACTAAGACGGATTTTAAAATGGTAAGCCGCAGATAGGTAAAAAACACCAAAAACCAAATCTGCCATTTTTATTCAATTTTCACATTTTTGTTTTCTTCCACCAAAACTCACTCAAAACTAGTTTTACGCATAAAAAGTGGCTATGCTACTATCATACGTCGCAATTCTATGAAAAACGCTTGCTAATTTGACTTGGACCAAAATTTGATATAAACTTCCGACGCGCATAACGTTTGCGTCGGATATCGGAATCGAACGATTCCAGCGGTCATACGTGCCTCTAACATCCTAATTTAACTTACAAAAACAGAATTTAAAACGATCAACTGAAGCTAGGCCGAAACAGCCAAAAACAGAACTGCCCCTACGCAAAACAATGATCCGATTTTGATTTCAATTTTAATTTCACAATTTTTATGCACAACTAGCCACATTTCACCCATACACTTCGGCTAAGCTCACCGGAAATGAAAGGAGGCCGAGCACTAAGCTCGGCCAAAATAGGAAACCGACAGGGCTCACCTTCAGCTTCCTCAAATTCCTGGCATCTCCCTCCTACTCCACTCAAACCTTGCGGCCAATTCCATCGAAAATGAAAGCAGAGCTCAGCCAAAACAGAAAAATGGAAAAGGGCAGCCAAAGGGGAAGAGCTTACTGCGGCGTCGTTGTGCACTCGGTCGAAGGGAGAATAAGACACAGCCAAGCACCTAGTCGCCGGCGGTTTCTCCCACGCTCACGTTCGTCGGCCGAAGATTGGAGCTCAGAATTTCTCCTTCCCTAGCATCTCCCTCTCGGTTCTCTCAGCGCCAAGGTGTAACAGCCAAATGCTTTCCTCCCGAAGCCATTTAGTTGTTATATCTTTTTTTTTTAAATAATCAAAATTACCAAAATGCCCTCACATGTTCTTATCGTCCGTAACTTCGTTAAATTCTCGTCCTCCCGACTTTAAAATTTCAAAAACCATCACAAAACTAGACTCCGAGTTTTATAACTTAATTTACTCGTAAAAATATTTTCCCAAAACCCCAACCGAGATTAAATTAAAAATCTCATAAATTAGATTTAAAATCTAAAATTTTCTGGGTTATTACAGTTCTGATCAATTATTCAGGAGATGCATTTCGGAGGAAGAAATGAATGCAGTACTACAACAATGTCATGCTGCACCATATGGAGGTCATTATTGAGATACGCGCATAGTTGGGAAAGTCTCGCAATCAGGTTTTTACTGGTAAACTCTTTTTAAGGATGCCAATACTTTTGTGAAGGGCTGTGACTGGTGCCAAAGGGTAGGAAATATTACTAGGAAACACTTACTAATATTATGGAGATCGAAATATTTGACGTATGGGGGATTGATTTCATAGGATCATTTTCAACATCTTTTAGTAATCAGTACATCCTCTTGGCTGTAAACTATGTTTCAAAATAGGTAGAAGCAGTAGCATAGCCAAACAATGTAGAAAAGAGTGTTATTAAATTTCTACAAAAAAATATGTTCACAAGATTTGGAACACCTAGAACAATTATTAGCGATAGATGATCTCTCTTCTATAATAGATCTTTCAATGGAATATTAAGCAAATATGGAGTCAGACACAAGGTGACCACGACATATTACCCACAAAGTAATGGCCAAACAGAGTTTTTTAATAGAGAGATAAAAAGAATTCTAGAAAAAGTGGTGAATCCCAATAAGAAAAATTGGTCTCAAAAACTGAATGATGCGTTGTGGGCGTACAGAACAGCTTATAAAACCCCTTGGGCACTACTCCATACAATTTGATTTACGAAAAAGCCTGCTACTTACCTGTGGAACTTGAACATAAAGTTTACTGGGCAATTAAGACATTAAATTTGGATTTACAGTGGGCAGGAAGAAATCGGGTTTTACAATTGCAAGAATTGAAAGAATTGAGAATGAGTGCTTATGAGGATGTTAGAATTTACAAGGAAAAAGTAAAGACATATCATGACAAAAAGATACAATAGCGGGTTTTTGAAAAACGTCAGACAATTTTACTTTTTAATTCGAGATTGCAGCTTTTTCCAGGAAAGTTAAAATATCGGTGGTCTGGCTCCTATGAAGTGATAAAAGTTTATCCATATAGCACATTGGAATTACGAGATGAAAAAACCGGTCAAAGTTTTAAGGTCAATGGCCAGAGAGTAAAGCTATATCTTGGAGAAAAATAGACAAAAATTTCGTCAATTTTTCTAAAAGACAGAAAAGCAGCCTGAAGCATGGGAAAGTCAGGTTGATGACTTAAAAATCAAGCGTTTATTGGGATGCAACCCAATCTCTGATATCCTTTTGTTTTTTTTAGTTTTATTAAAAATAATGGTGATGCAATAATGTTTGCTATAGAATCACAAATAATCTAAATAATAATAATAATGAAGAGTGGAATAAATAGAATTAAATAATAGATTTATTTATTAAGCGTTTTATTTGATTTTATTTAACCGCTCCTCCTAGAAAATGTTTTTGCCAAAATTTCAAAACAAATTTAAAACTTTTTCTTTCAAATTCAAAATTTCCCCTTCTTTCCCCCTATAAATGCTACACCAACCTTGGAAAAACTCTTACCTGAAGATTGTTTTCCCTTTACAAGTTATCAGAGACAAAGATGGGACCCAAGAGCTCTGAAAAGAAAACTGCTGAGTCTCTTCAATCGGAATTCATCTCTGAAGTCGTCAAACTTTGATATGAGCAATGGATGAAATGGAGGACCTTTGCGGTGGAGAAAGACTTTGTAATTTCCAACCGCAATTATACATGGTACTCGAGCTATGTCTCTTTGATTATTCAAAAGCCCCACTGGACAAGATTCTGTACTCTTTTAGAAGAGGTAATAATGACTCTGGTTCGCGAATTTTATGTCAATTTCGAAGGTGAACTACCTCAAACAGTAAGGGTTAGGAAACGAAAAGTGAATATTTCACTTGCAGCCATAAATTTTTTTTGCAATTTAGAGGAAGTGGGGGATGAATGTTATATTCATGCTGAAAATCATTCACCAATGTACCTGAAGGCTATGCTGAAGGAGATTGCTGAACTCGACACTGAATGGGTGATCTCTAAAACAGGATTCTTCTCACTCCCTCGAATTGCACTCCTACCGAAAGCCAGAGCGTGGTATCATTTTCTTAAAAGTTACTTATTATCTTCTTCTCACGGACAACATGTGACTAAGGATAGAGCTATTTTACTTTATTGTATTCTAACTGAGAATCGCATTAATATTGGGATGATTATCTATAGAAATTTATGTGCTAATGCGTTAAGACCGAAGGAACAATTTATCTTTCCTTCTCTAATAACAGGTTTATGTGAACATGCTAGAGTAATTTATGAATAACATGAAAAGAAACTTGCCCCATCATCTTGTATTACTTCTTTGGTAGTAAAGAGAATAATGCTGAGCAAACTAGAGGAAGAAGCTGGTTAAGAAGAGTGACATGATTCCACCTCGAATGAGTCGTGTTTTATCCACAAATGAAAAAGAAAAACAAAATATAAGCAGAAAATCGAATGCTGTCCGATGAGCAACCTTTTAGGCTCTCGGCATAACGATATTCCGAAGGAAGACGGCAGTAAACGAGACCAATTTCTGGCCCCTCTCTTCGTGTATCCTAGTCTGGAAAAGAGAAAGAAGACGAGTGGAACGATGACTATTCAAGCAACCTCGGGCTTGAAAGCTTAAGGAGATGAACTCCTTCTCGGTTCTTGATCGAACCGAGCCTTATCGTTCACCAAGCTTCAATTACTTCGGCTGAACACAAAAGGGCTATTTCTCATATATTCAACTACCTTTACACACACCAATAGCCATGTATTTATAGACCTAGGATGACTGAAGGTTAGAATGGCCTTGGGCTTCGAAATGGGCCACATGGTTGGCCATTCTTGGTCCAATTGCACACCAGATCACTCTTCAAGCTTTGGCCCATTTGTTGTATCAGTGGGCTGCTAAACTCCGGCCCAATTGTTGCTTCTAACCACCATCTAACTTAACATACATCTAATCCTAATGCCTAAGGATGCATGCAATTATAAAACATTACAGGAAGGTGAATGTTTGCCAACAAAAACATAAGGCAAATGTTTGCCGAATAAAATTCAATTACAAATTAATTCCGAGGGAGACAAATCCCTTCTTCATGTGCTTCCACCTTTAGCTCCCACGATAGCAAGTGCAAGGGTTGATCCTTGTCCTTTGTGCTCGGGTCCCATTCCAAATCTGTGAAGAGGCATTCGACACCTGTAATTCCTACAAAAGAATTGAACTTGTTAGTTAACAGGTTGGATAAAGTTCGTGCCTTGGTTTGTGACCGAGTGACGGCCCTCTGGGGCACATCATCCTTCCCAAGTGATTGAGGATTTGACCTCAAATCCGTTAATGAGGTCACTTTGATGTCATTATCGTCTCCTTTGTATGGTAAGAGATCTTGGACATTAAAGGTGGAGGAAATTCCGTAGTCGCCGGGTAGCTCTATCTTATAGGCGTTATTGTTGATTCTTTCTAAGACCTTGAATGGTCCTTCTTCTCTAGGCATCAACTTGGATTTCCTTTTAGCGGGGAACCTTTCTTTCCTTAGGTGCAACCAAACTAAGTATCCTTCATTAAAGATAATTTCACATCGTCCTTTATTAGCGTGTTTGGCGACCTTGTTGTTGTTCTTCTCGATGGCTCTGCGTACAGTCTCATGTAATTCTTTAATTCGTTCCACCTTGTGTGCTCCTGATGGATTAGCTAAGTCTGTAAAAGGTAATGGAATAAGATTTAATGGTGTATATGGATTAAACCTATAGGCAACCTCAAAGGGTGATTACTGAGTAGTGGAATGAAGGGTGCGGTTGTAGGCAAACTCCAAGCCTGGGAGTACTATATCCTAGTTAGACAGTTTCTTACCTACAACGGTACGTAAGAGGGTACCTAGGGTCCTGTTGACGACTTCCATTTGACCATCAGTTTGGGGATGAAAGGATGTGCTGAAACACAACGTAGTCCCAACTTTTTCCACAAAGTGGTCCAAAAGGCGCTCAAAAATTTAGTGTCTCTGTCCGATATGATAGAACGTGGTATACCATGCAAGCGAATGATCTCTTTAAAATATAGGTTAGCTATTAAGACAGAGTCATCGATCGTGGCACAAGGAAGGAAATGTGCCATCTTGGAGAACCAATCCACGACCACCATTATAGAGTCCTTATTCCGGGGGGTCCATGGTAGTCCTAAAACGAAGTCCATACTAACCTCTACCCAAGGGTGTGATGGGACGGGTAAGGGCATGTATAAACCTTGAGGCAGAACTTTACTCTTAGCCTGCTTGCAAATCACGCATGTCTCCACCATGCGATGCACATCTTTCATTATGCGAGGCTAATAGAAGTGTTCCTTAAGCGATTCTACGGTCTTTTTCTCACCGAAGTGACTTGCTAGGCCTCCGCAATGAGCTTCTTTTACTAGGTATCGTCTTAAACTGCCTTGGGGAATGCACAACTTTCCCGCTTTAAGTAAATAGCCATCCATGAGGCGATATTCGCCTTCGACCTTGTCCATACACTTGATGTAATAAGGGCCAAAATCAGGGTCGGTTTCATAGGTCTCCTTAATCCATTCAAAGCCAAAGAACCTAACCCCTAATTCGGTGAATAGAATGCGCTTTCTAGAGAGGGCATCGGCCACGACATTATTCTCTCCTTTCAAATACTTAAGGGTGTAAGGAAATCTTTCTAAGAACTCCACCCACTTGGCATGTCTCTTGTTGAGCTTGTGCTGACACTCGATATGTCTTAGGGCCTGGTGATCAGTGTTGATAACAAATTCTCGAGGTAGGAGGTAATGCTGCCAATGTTCTAAAGCATGTATAACTGCATAGAATTCTTTGTCGTATGTGGAATAATTTAGTATGGGTCCTTTCAACTTTTCGCTAAAGTATGCCACGGGTTTGCCATCTTTCATAAGCATTGCTCCTATGACGACTCCAGATGCATCGCTTTTGACCTCAAAGGCCTTGTTGAAATCCGGGAGGGCAAGTATGGGGGAATGACATAATCTGTCTTTAATAAGATCAAAGCTCTTTTGGCACGCTGGGGTCCAAGAGAACTCTTTCCCTTTCTTAGTGCAATCGGTAAGCGGAGCAACTATCGAACTGAAGTCTTTAATGAATCTTCTATAAAACGAGGCGAGCCCGTGAAAGCTGCGTATTTCTGTGATGGAATTTGGTATAGGCCAATCCTTGATGACGTTGATCTTTTCCACGTCCGTTTCCATCCAGTCTTTTGAGATGGCAAATCCTAGAAAGTACACCTTGTCTTGTGCGAAAGAGCACTTCCCTAAGTTACCAAATAGTTTAGCCTCTCTAAGGGTCTGGAAGAGGGAGTTAAGGTGGGAGAGGTGTTGAGTGAGATCCACGCTATACACTAAGATGTCGTCGAAGTATACCACGATAAACTTTCCTAAGTACTCTTTAAGCACATGGTGCATGAGTCTCATGAACGTACTTGGGGCGTTAGATAAACCAAAAGGCATCACCATCCATTCGAATAATCCATATTTTGTCTTAAAGGCTGTCTTCCACTTGTCGCCTTCTCTCATCCTGATCTGATGGTAGCCGCTTTTAAGATCTATTTTAGAGAAAATGGAGGCTCCACTGAGCTCATCCAACATGTCCTCGAGCCTGGGGATGGGAAATCTATACTTGACAGTAATTTGGTTAACGGCTCGGCTATCGACACACATCCTCATGGTGCCGTCTTTCTTGGGAACTAATAAGGAGGGTCTTGCACATGGACTCATGGACTCTCTAATGTAACCTTTATCCAAAAGTTCTTGTACTTGGTCCTGCAGCTTCTTGGTTTCTTCGGGGTTCATTCGGTATGCTGGTCTATTAGGCAGTACGGCTCCAGGTAGGAGATCAATTTGGTGTTCAATGCCACGCAAGGGTGGTAGACCTTGGGGCAAGTCTTCTGGGAACACATCTTGGAACTGGTTAAGTAAAGTTTTAACGGCTTGAGGAATAACTCCTAGTTCCATAATTCTATCTCGAAAAAGTACCAAAATCAAGGGATGTCCTCTACGAACAGACGTCTCTATCTCCTTCTTAGTCATGAATAAAGTAGCCTTATCTTTGGCTTCCTTTCTTGCAGCGTCATCTCTAGATATTTGTTTAGGGGTCATGAGAGCAAACTTAAAGGTCTTTCCTTCAAACTTAAGGGAATAGTAGTTAGTGTAGCCGTCATGGTTTACCCGTCGGTCAAACTGCCAGGGTCGGCCTAGGAGTAAATGACTTGCACTCATAGGCACAACATCGCAGAGGACCGTGTCCTTGTACTTCCCGAGGGCAAATTCAACTTTCACTTGCTTGGTAACCTTGACTTCATCCCTATCATCTAGCCAATGTAACTTGTAGGAGTAGGGGTGAGTGTTGGTCTCTAGGCCTAACTTGGTCACTAACTTTGTGGAGGCTACGTTAGCACAACTGCCTCCGTCTATAATCAGGGAACATAACTTCTCCTTGATGAAACACCTGCTATGGAAGATGTTGTAACACCCCGAGAAACCCCGCGTTCTCGGTACGCTACAGTGCATCTACACACTACACACACACACTAACACTTGACACAACTAACTCAATTCAATACCCTTTTCGTTTTCAAATCATTTTCAAAAGAACATTTGTGAGTATGAAAATTTTTCGACTCGATTCGAAAAATAACTCGCGTCCCGAAGAAGAAACACGAAGTCCTCAACATAAAACTATGCAGCGGAAAAGAAAACCATTTAAAACAATTTGAGATAAAACGGTGAGACTTGAAATCCTAGGAAAGAATCCCACGCACCCCATGAACTACCCAGTCCGGTCCCAAGCACTCACGTCCCCACTCCGACACCCCGCGTACACCATCGCGGTGCCAACCCAACGTCACTGTATCTCGCGCACGCTCACAGCGCCGCGTGCCCCACGCACCCTGCCTCTGTACAGCACGTCCGCGCGCACGCCCTCACCCGGCGCCACATGACCCGTGTGCACCCGCAGAGCCGCGTGCCCCGCGCACCTGCGATCACGGCACACTTCCACGCTCATCTACCTTTTTCTAGCATTTACTGTTCACACCTCAACCTATTTCGTATCTCCTCGACTCCCAACCTCTCTCCCAGAATTTCGGCAGAGTAACGGCTAAAAACTGACTATCCCAAAATTTAAACCCTGCACACAATTCACCATAATCCAACAATGTTTATCTATCCATCATCCAGAGAAATCACCATAACCAAATCAGAGTAAGAAGACAATAAGAACCCATCAAATACAAATGAAGAAAGTCCTCCAAAACACTACAAATCCTCTATACAATCTCAAAAGATCAATGTCTATACAACTCCGCTATCTACATAAATACCCAACATGAAATGATAAATCCACTATCACCTACCACCACCACGGGTCGGGTCGTCCTAACAAAAATCCGCCATCCGGTGCCTCGGGTGCACGCCGCCAACCATCCTACGCCTCTGGACTAGGCTCTCGAGGCTCACCAGCGGTATCGTCAGCACCTACACCACAGAACACACAACATAAGTCTAACGCTCAGTAAGTAATGCGATATGAAAGTAAAAGCCGACAATGCAATCCTATCACATGCAGTCTCTACACTCACACTCATGTTGTCACATCTGTGACGCGTAGTGCAGCCGCACCAGGGTAAGGAGGAACCTCATGCCACCCTATACCCTGACACGTCGCCACCGTCCCGGACTCCCCAGCAACGAGGCCCACAAGCTACACCCACGCATCACCACACGGCAACCACATCAGGGTAAGGGTGTACCTCGCGCCACTCTACACCCTGACACGTCGCCCCCGTCCCAGCCTCCCCAGCACGGGGCCACAGTTGCCACACGCACACGTTTCGCGACAGCCCAGCCGGCCCACCCCTCGAGTAGGATCCGCGACTGGTGTTGCACCGGCCCACACACTAGTAGGATCCGCGGTACCACTGCCCATATCCTCACCGTCAACACATTCACGCCGCATGACGGCCCAGCCGGCCCACCCCTCGAGTAGGATCCGCGACTGGTGAAGCACCGGTCCACACACTAGCGGGATCTGCGGTACCACCGCCACACGTCTCACCTCATACATCAAAGAATGCTAAAAATCAATTTCGTTCCCGTTTTAAAAAAAATATGATGCATGTCACACAATACGCACACACACCGCAATCAATCACATAAACACTAAAGTTCTACAGTGTAGGCCCACTTGGGCAAAACACATGCATGCACTACTTACCTGGCGTACTAAGCTCGCTCGATACACAGCTTCGCCAACAGGAAGCCTCAACCTAAAATACAACCAATTTCTCATCAGTATTTCTCCCAACATTTACCAATTAGCTAAAAATAACCTTATCTAACTACACTCATTAAATTCCAACTAAAACGGTCCATTGGTTTGGTTTGGCCGAATACCAGCTCAACGTTTGGATGCGCATAACTTTTGCGTCCGTCAACGAAATCAAACGATTCAAGTGGCTAAACGTTCCCTTAGGAACCTAGTTTAACATCCCAAGACGGATTTTAAATCAGTAGGCCGCAGATAGGCGAAAAACGCCAATAACCGAATCTGCCATTTTTATTAAAATTTCACATTTTCACTTCCCTTCAACCAAAACTCACCCTCAACTAGTTATATGCATCAAAATGGCTATGCTACTCTCACACGTCGAATTTCCACGAAAAACGGTCACTAATTTGACTTAAATAAAAATCCCGCATAAACTTCCGACGCGCATAACCTTTGCGTCGAATATCGGAATCGAACGATTCTAGTGGCCACACACTCTTCTAACAACCTACTTTAACCCACAAAGACAGAATTTGGAATGATCAACTTAAGCCTAGCCAAAACAGCCAAAAACAGAAGCTGTTTTTATACGAAAAATAGCCGAAATCTTAACTTCGGGCAAATCCCGCAAGTTCTCTGCACCGAACACTCACATTTCGCCTATTAAGCACAATCTAACCTGAAAATCAGAAATTCAAACACAAAGTCTGAATTTTGGCTCAACCTTCACCCTCGGCCTCCCTCCCTCTCACCGGTCTCCTGCTGTCCACTTGCTAATCTACACACTCACTCTCTCAATCCCCTCACATTTGCAGCTAAATTTAAAGAGAGAAAATAAACGAAGAGGAGCTGAACCTCAGTCTCGGTTCATACAGACAGGACAGCAGAGGGAGAGGACTTACCAAGTGGTGGCGTCCAGCACTCGGGTGGGAGAAGGACTCCAGCAACAAGTCTGGTCGTTGGCGGCAGAATTGGCCGGAAACCAGCCCCTCGGGGTCGTCGGTCGAACACTCGGCTTTCACTTCGGGAACTCGAGTTGCTGGAACCGAACGGCTCCGGTTCGTCGGAATAGCAGCCCCTGCTCGCAACTCACACCTCACACTCGCGCTCGTCGGCCGTCGCAGCTCCGACTCCAGCACGCGATCGCCCTGCTCCTGGTCGTCTTCTCTCTCGGGTGCACAGAGGAAACAACCGAATGGCTTCCTCGCGAAGCCATTCGGGTGTTTCACAAATTCTATTTTTTTTTTTAAATTTTAAAATAAATACAAATTACCAAACTGCCCTCACGTGCTTCAATCGTCCGAAATTTCGTAACTTTCTCGACTTCCCGACTTTAAATTCCGAAAACCAATCGCAAAAGTAGGCTCCGAGTCTTATAATTCAAATCTTTCCCGTTGAAATATTTCTCAAAACTCCGACCGGGATTAAACTAAAAATTTCAAAAATAAAAATATAAAATTCGAAATTCCCGGGTTATTACAGATGTTCTCACGCTGACAGTCTTCTCCAGAATTCTTAGTGATGAGAACACGTCTTTTTACCATAAGCATGGGTCCTTCAGGGGCGTGGAAAACTTCCTCTTGGGAGTCACTATCCTCTTCATCTTCTTTTATACCTTCTCCCTCGTCTTCGCTTGTAAACTCTCCAGTGTCCTCCTGTAGGATCATCACTCGTCTATTAGGACACTGAGTCATGAAATGACCCAAGCCATGACACGACCCAAGCCATGACACTTAAAGCATTTAAGGTCTCGCGATCTAGGGGAATTGGCACTCTCTACTAGGGTCTTGTTGCTTGATTCTTTGGGTGGCCAACTACGTGTAAGCGATTTCTTTCCCTCAGTTTTGGTGAAAGTTTTGTTTGGTTCTGGTTGCGGAGGGGTGATCTTAGGAGTAGTCTTGAGCGAAAATTCCTGGGTGAAACTAGCCTTTCTCTTCCTACTAAGTTGTCGCTCTACTTTCATAGCCATTTGTACCACCGCGTCAAGGGATTCTAGGGGATGCAGCTCAATAATGTCTCCTATATCTTGTTGCAATCCTTGAATAAATTTTGCAAGTACTTGCTCTTCAAGCTCGGCCATATCGCCACGAATAAACTCAGTAAGGTACTCTTCAACAGATTGACCTCCTTGTCTCAGGTTTTGGATTTGTAAGAATAGCTCTTGTCGGTATTGGCTAGGTATGAATCTTTTGGTCATGAGGGACTTCATCACTCTCCAAGTGGTCACAGGGTCGTCTACTATCTTCTGTCTTTGGGATATAATGTTGGCCCACCAGAGGGCCGCGTATCCCGTGAGCTCGGCCGAAACTAGCTGGATTTTAACCTTATCTGAATATTCATAGTAATCAAAGACTTTCTCTACTTTATCTATCCAATCTAGGAAGGTGTTACCGTCGCACGCGCCATTGAATGACGAAACATGCAACTTAATGTTCCTAAGATCGTCTAAGTTCTTTCGACGGCTAGGCCTGAAATTCTCTTCTTTGTCTAGGGTCCACTCATCATCATCATGATAGTCAAAGTCTTGGAACCTCTTTCTTGGGTTAGGTGGCCTTTCACTCATTGGGGAAGGATCCTGGTCGGGAAATCTCCTGGGAGGGTACTCAGTTCTCCTAGGGTTATCAGGTCGCATCCTAGGAAGGTCATCTTGAGAGGGTTCTCTAGAGTTAATCTTATTAAGGTTATCCATTATGAATTTCATACCAAGGGTTAAGTCTTTGTGTTGTTGGCTTAGATTACTAACTTCTCCATTAAGTCCATTTAGTTGTCCTTGAAGGCTGGACCCTCCCTCTTGATGGGTACGAGTCTCGGAGTTGGGGAACGTCCTTACCCTGGTTCGGTTATTGACTCATAGTATCAGGGTTTAATTCTCAGTTGAGTGCACTCCTAGTCTTCATGTGACTTCCTAAGGTTATAGGGAAAACATGTGTTGTTACGCTAGATTGACCCTAAGTGTTAGGAAGGAGGAAAAAATTTAGTGGATCCCGAATGCTTAAACTTGGAAAGCAAATTTGAGGGCTTAAATGGCTGTTTTTGGGAATGGGTGGTGGTTGTCATAGGCTTTTCCTGTGACAACCTCGTAGAGCTCTGAGAGAGCTTCGAATTAGTATCTTACGAGCGAAAATTTGACGGCCATAGCAAAAGTTATGATCGTTTTAAGTTTAAGGGGTCAAACCCACAAAAACAACTAGCGAACTAGGCATAAAATTTTACCAGGGTGTTAACATATTTTGATAAACATGTTTTTCCTTTAGTGTTTATATCATGCATCAACTCAGTTATCATTAAACTACACAGTAAGGATATAATAACATAATCACAGATTAGACAAGTAAACAAAGTATTCTGCCAAAGTATTCTACCAAGGTGTTAGCAAGCATGGAATGAGGCAGCAGACAACATAATCAGCACAAAAACAGTATTAAATCACTCGGTACAGAGCAGCAACAGAATGGTTGTTCCGAATAAGGTAATAACACTAGCTGCTACATAGCACACCCATATGCATAATAACATAAACGTATAATACCAGTGGTCCAGCAATAGACACCTACCACCTGCACCTACCCTTTAATAGCAGCTAGGCTGTAGGGTGTTCTGTCCTCACCTACACCTACCCTCAAACAGCAGCCAATCAGTTGAGTAAGACTTGTGCAGAAAACATAACACGATTTTTAAATTTTGAACATACGAATATGAACAGACGATTATGAACATACGATTATGAGCATACGATTATGAACAGATCAACACATAAGTTTTTGGCTTTAAAGACTAAATGGTTTCGAGTTTTCCATTTTAAATTTTGTCCGGTAATAACATATCTACGGTAGTGTTCAAGCTTATCCTTATATGTTAAACACAAAATTAATAGAACCGCTTTCTGCCTTTTTCAAAACCAACGAACTAGAGAAGAAACGAAAAGTTTGCAGGAAACGAAATGTGCAAGAAGATTAATCCACACGTTTGCAGACATTCAGGGGAAGCTATCCATGGCTCTGATACCACATGACACGATTCCACCTCGAATGAGTCGTGTTTTACCCACAAAAGAAACAGAAAAACAAAATATAAGCAGAAAATCGAATGCTGTCCGATGAGCAACCTTTTAGGCTCTCGGCATAACGATCTTCCGAAGGAAGACGGCAATAAACGGGACCGGTTTCTGGCCACTCTCTTCGTGTATCCTTCTCTGGAAAAGAGAGGGAATATGAGTGGAACGATGACTATTCAAGCAACCTCGGGCTTGAAAGCTCAAAGAGATGAACTCCTTCTCGGTTCTTGACCGAACCAAGCCTTACCGTTCACCAAGCTTCAACTACTTCGGCTGAACACAAAATGATTATTTCTCATATATTCAACTACCTTTACACACACCAATAGCCATGTATTTATAGACCTAGGGTGGCTGAAGGTTAGAATGAGCTTGGACTTTGAAATGGGCCACATGGTTGGTCATTCTTGGTCCACTTGCACACCAGATCACTCTTCAAGTTTTGGCCCATTTGTTGCATCAGTGGTGTAATAACCCGGAAATTTTGAATTTTAATTTTAACTTCCAAAATTTTTAATTTAATCTCGGTCGGAGTTTTGAGAAATAATGCAACGGAAAAATTTAAATTTTATGACTCGGAACCTACTTTTGGATAATTTTCAGAATTTAAGGTCGGGAGGTCAAGAAATTAACGAAATTACGGACGATTAAAAACAGGTGAGGCCATTTTGGTAATCTTTATTTACTTATAAAATAAAAAAAAATAAAAACACCCGAATGGCTTCGGGAAGAAGCCATTCGGCTGATTTCTGCAGAGCACTTGAGTGCCGAGAGAAGGCGACCGAGGAGCTAAGGCGATCGTGTGCCGAAGTCAGAGCTGCGATCGACCGCCGGCGAGCGTCAGTGTGAGGTGCGAGTTGCAAGCAGGTGCTGCTATTCCGACAAACCGAAGCCGTTCGATTTCAGCAACTCAAGTTCCTGAAGTGAGAGCTGAGTGTTTCGGCCGACGACCGCGAAGGGCGGGTTTCCGACCAATTCTGCCACCGACGATTGGGCGCCTTACTGGAATCCCTCTTTTTCCGTTGGGTGCAGAACGAACATTTGCTCGGTAAGTCTCCCTCCCCTTCCCTCTGCTATCCTGTTTGGTTTGGCCGAGAGTAAGGTTCGGCCTTCCTCCAATTTTGGTGATTTTGGCCGAAGTGTTGAGGAGGGAGTGCCGGGAATTTGAAGGGGGAAACTGAAGGCGAGCCCTGTCGGTTTCCCTGTTGTTGGTCGAGCTTGGTGCTCGGCCTTCTTTCAATTCTGGCAAGCTTGGCCGGAATGTATAAGTGGGATGCGACTAGTTGTGTATAGGAGTTGTGAAATTTGAATTTAAATCAAGAATCAGACATTTTTGTTTTGGGGCAGCTTCTGTTTTTGGTCATTTCGGCCTACGTTTGGCTGAGCGTTTTAAATCCTGTTTTTGTCGGATAAATTAGGTGGTTAGAGGGACCTATGGCCGCTGGAATCGTTCGATTCCGATATCCGACGCAAACGTTATGCGCGTCGGAAGTTTATGTCGGATTTTTATCCAAGTCAAATTAGCGAGCGTTTTTTGTGGAATTTCGACGTGTGATAGTGGCATGTCTGTTTTGGTGCGTAAAGCTGAATTGAGTGAATTTTGGTTGAAGAAAAACAAAGGTTGAAATTTTATAAAAGAAATGGCAGATTCGATTTTTGGCATTTTTTGCCTGTCTGCGGCTTACCGTTTTAAAATCCGTCTTACTATGTTAAACTAGGTTCCTAAGGGGACGTTTAGCCACTTGAATCGTTCGATTCCATTGACGGACGCAACAGTTATGCGCGTACGAACTTTGGGCTGGTTTTCAGCCAAACCAAACCAATGGGCCGTTTTAGTTGGAATTTCATGAGTGTAGTTAAGGAAGGTTATTTTTAGCTATTTGGTGGATTTTGAGATAAATATTGATGAGTGGTTGTTTGTGTTTTAGATTGAGACACTTTTTGGCGAAGTTGTGCATCGAGCGAGCTTAGGACGCCAGGTAAGTAGTGCATGCATGCGTTTTGCCCAAGAGGGTCTACACCGTAGAACTTTAGGGTTATGTGATTGATTGTGGTGTGCGTGCGTATTGTTTGACATGCATCATATTTTTAAAAACGGGAACGAAAATGATTTTTAGCATGTTTTGATGTACGAGGTGAGACGTGTGGCGGTGGTACCGCAGATCCCGCTAGTGTGCGGGCCGGTGCTTCACCAGTCGTGGATCCTACTCGAGGGGTGGGCCGGCTAGGCCGATATGGGGCGTGAATGTGTTGACGGTGAGAATATGGGCAGTGGTACCGCGGATCCTACTAGTGTGTGGGTCGGTGCAACACCAGTTGCGGATCCTACTCGAGGGGTGGACCGGCTGGGCTGTCGCGAAACGTGTGTGTGTGGCAACTGTGGCCCCGTGCTGGGGAGGCTGGGACGGGGGCGACATGTCAGGGTATAGAGTGGCGCAAGGTACACCCTTACCCTGATGTGGTTGCCGTGTGGGGATGGGTGTGTGTAGCTTGTGGGCCTTGTTGCCGGGGAGTCCAGGACGGTGGTGACATGTCAGGGTGTAGGGTGGCGTGAGGTTCCTCCTTACCCTAGTACGGCTGCACTACGCGTCACAGATGTGACAACATGAGTGTGACTGTAGAGACTGCATGTGATAGGATTGTATTGACGGCTTTTACTTTCATATCGCATTTCTTACTGAGCGTTAGGCTTATGTTGTGTGTTCTGTGGTGTAGGTGCTGACGATACTGCTGGTGAGCCTCGAGAGCCTAGTCCTGAGGCGTAGGATGGTTGGCGGCGTGCGACCGAGGCACTGGATGGCGGATTTTGTTAGGGCGACCCGACCCGTGGTGGTGGTAGGTGATAGTGGATTTATTATTTTATGTCGGGTATTTGTGTAGACAGCGGAGTTGTATAGACGTTGATTTTTTTTTAGATTTTATAGAGGGGTTGTAGTGTTTTGGGGACACGTACGTATTGTTACATGTTAGAGTATGATATTACTCTATACTGGAGACTTTTTTCATTTGTATTTGATGAGTTTTCGTTGTCCTTAAACTCTGATTTTGTTATGGTGATTTTTTCTGGATGGTTGATAATTAAATATTGTTGGATTATGGTGAATTTGTGCAGGGTTTAAATTTTGGGATAGTTAGTTTTTAGCCGTTACTCTGTCGAAATTTCGGGAGAGAGGTTGGGAGTCGAGGGGATATAGAATGGGTTGATATGTGAATAGTGAATGCTAGAGAAGGGTAGATGAACGTGGGAGTGCGGCGTGATCGCAGGTGTGCGGGGCACGCGGCCCTGCTGGTGCTCACGGGTCGTGCGGTGCCGGGTGAGGGCGTGCGCGCGGACGTACTGTATAGTGGCAGGGTGCGTGGGGCACGCGGCGCTGTGAGCGTGCGCGAGACACAATGACGTGGAGTTGGCACGTGCGGCACTGCGAGAGTGCATGCGGGGTGTCGAAGTGGGGACGTGAGTGCGCGGTACCGGATTGTGTAGTTCGAGGGGTGCGTTAGATTCTTTCCTAGGATTTCAAGTCTTACCGTTATATTAAATTGTTTTAAATGGTTTTCCTTTCCGCTGCGTAGTTTTTATGTTGAGGACTTCGTGTTCCCTCTTCAAGACGCGAGTTGTTTTCGAATCGAGTCGAAAATTTTTCATACTCACAAATGTTCTTTTGAAAATGATTTGAAAACGAAAGGGGTATTAAATTGAGTTATGTCAAGTGTTAGTGTGTGTAGTGTGTAGATGTATTGTGGCGCACCGAGAACGTGGGGTTTCTCGGGGTGTTACAAGTGGGCTGCTAAACTCCGGCCCAATTGTTACTTCTAACCACCATCTAACTTAACATACATCTAATCCTAATGTCTAAGAATGCATGCAATTATAAAACATTACAGGAAGGCGAATGTTTGCCAACAAAAACATAAGGTGAATGTTTGCCGAATAAAATTCAATTACAAATTAATTCCGAGGGAGACAAATCCCTTCTTCATGTGCTTCCACCTTTAGCTCCCACGATAGCAAGTGCAAGGGTTGATCCTTGTCCTTTGTGCTTGGGTCTCATTCCAAATCTGTGAAGAGGCATTCGACACCTGTAATTCCTGCAAAAGAATTGAATTTGTTAGTTAACAGGTTAGATAAAGTTCATGCCTTGGTTTGTGATCGATTGACGACCCTCTGGGCACATCAAAGAGGAACCAAGAAAGAAAAAATCACACGATCCAAATGCTGCAAGCGAAGCTACAACATCGGCAGAGAGCAACATCTATCAACAAAAAATTATGGAAGGTTTGTTGCTTATAGACGATAAACTGACAAAGCAACAGAAAACTCTGCTCATGATGGAATAACGAATAAGCCAACAAGAGATCCAACAATACAACATCAATGCAAGACTTCTCAGAATCAAATGAAAAAACAAGTTATTATGGCAATACACCAAGCTCAGAGACAAAGCAATAGCAGGAAGCTTTAGCAAGCCATTCACCGAGGCATTACCAATCTTTCCTCACTTCCCAACTACTATGCTCAATGATTCGGAGTCAGAATCAGAAACTGAAAAATAAAACTACAGGGTAGTACTTACCCCCTTTATTTTGTTCTGCATGCTATTTTGTTTAGCAGTGAGGTCATTGCCAATTTTAAGTTTGGGGGTAAGGTATTAGCATAGGGTAAGAGGATACTCCTCTAAAATATTATATGAGTATGTATCTTTAAGTGACACTACTAACTAGAGGCCTTCATGACTAATGTTGACAATCGTTTAAAAAAGTAGTGTGACTGATAAGAGAAAGTCAATAAAAAAACCTTTTAAATCTAATTAACTTAGAAAAAACATTAAAGAGTTAGTAATCTATAATATTAATTGTGAAGTTTAGTTCTGAAGATTAAACTTAGCAAGTTGAAGGGGAGTTTGAGCCCACACAAACTTTGAAAAATTATTTTATTGAGAAATAACTCTATGTTAATTGACTTTAATTGTGCTACTGAAATTTTTTATAAATTTACAAGTTTCGAAATATCCTAAAAATTGCATGAAATTTATTAATGTTACCTTGGGAATTCTTTAATATTTATTTTATTTTGCATCACTTGATGATGAGTAATGGTTTAAGTTTTGGAGTATTTGATAATTTTTTAAAGAGAATTATTTTATACTATTTTTATTTAATAAAACTTGTGTAATTTGAGTGAATATAAAAAGAATTTGGTTAAAATTATAGAAATTACCGTAGGTTGTTGTGACTTTGAGAGATCTTAACATTTTAATGATTTTTGTGTATATTTTCAGAAAAATCAGATTATTAACACTAATTTGAATTTTTCTTGTCATCACATTTAGCCACAGATTTACTAGTAAAAAAGTAAAAAAGAAAAAATTAGATTTTCATTTGAATGACCAAAAGAGAAGAAGAAATTATAAGAAGAAATCACTAGAATCACGGAGAGAGATGAAAGTTGCTAGAGAAATCCCTAAAATCAAGGAATGCAAGAAAAAAGTAGGAAAAAAAATTAAGTAAATATTGGTTTGGAGGGAAATCACGGTTTTCTTGGCTGGTGACAAGCAGAAGAGAAGGTGGCAAGAAGGCTCTCTCTCTCTCCTCTCTGGTGTGAAGCAGCCTCCTACAAGCAAATTTCCACACATGACCTATTATCTTTCTTCTACTCTTATTTCTCTTTGAATGAATATTTTTATTTTGGATTTTATTGTCATGATTTTATATTTGAGTTTTAATCTTGGTTAGGAGAGAAAATACTGGTAACATGCTTTATTGAGATCTATAAAAGTTTTCTTATTTTTCATTGAATAATCTATCATGATTGTAAGGCCCTGTAATTTGACCGTTACTGACTTGACTTTAAAATTCATAAGAAATTTTTTTTTTGAATTTATTGTACATATTAAAACTCACTAAAAATACTTCAAAACATTTGATCTTCTTTTATGAAATTTCGTACAAAGCATGAATGAAATTTTTGTTAACGGCCCCCCCCCCCCCCCCTCTTTCTTTTTTTTTTTTTTTTCCTCGACACTGTTCACGTGAACAGTGCCGGCGATTGTTCGCTCCACGCACTGTTCACCTGAACAGTGCCGAGGCGATCACTCGCCCCTTAGGGCGAACAATCGCCCCTCCACTGTCATTTGGGCGATTGTTCGTCTAGGGATGAACTTTTTGCCCTTCTGGGGCGACTGATCGCCTCTTTTGGGGCGATACATCGCCTCATCTTCGGAATGAGGCGATGAAAAATTGCCCTGGCATGTTCCATCGCCCCCACTAGGGCGATACATCGGCCCCTCCTCTGAGGTGATGAAACTCTTCTTCTCCTGTATCTATTTTTTTTTTCATACCCCTTATTTTTCATCATCAAACCTTGCTATCTAACAACATCATTTAAACTCCTGAACAAACATTTTTAAAGCGTAGCGAAAAACTAAAACCCCAAAATTTGACCCATTCATTTAACCAATCCAAAACCTACCTAGTTCGGAAATAGACCTCATAACTTATAAAATTATTTTGTCAAATCTTTAAATCTATATATATATATATATATATATATATATATATACGCATATATGCATTGTACCCAAAATACTTAGATAACCGCCCACAGGTCAAAATCGGCCTAGCAGCTACAAGCACGCTCCATGGACGTTCTCCACCGACCGCACTGTCAACCATCTTGAGGATCAACGTCCTCACTTGTAACGATATCACCTACACCACAAAGTAACTAATGAGTCTAACGCTCAATAAGTGATGTGAAATAAAGAATGCATGCTCATGATTATGCTATGCTGTTCGTAAAATATGCAACTGAAATTGTTATTTATTTCTTACATAACATAAGTTATTGGGGTACTAATTCTAGAAGAGAGATGACCTAACTGATTGTCCCTCTAGCGGAACGACCAACTCGCTCTAGGAAAAGTTGAATGGCATATCTAACAATCCCTCTAACGGAACTGGTTCCTCTAACGGAACCACCATACTCAGTTCCCTACCCACAATAACTGTTTACGTATTTTACTGTACCATATTCTTCTTATTCTGTTTACATGAAAACTTATGCATAAAACCGTTTTCTATGATTTGGAAAAACTATGATGCATGAATGTATGTTACATACACATATCCTCAAGGTTGTAAACGTAAAGTAACATAAACAGATAAACAAATCCATCAATAAACAAGAACTTATCATAATAAACTCACAACCTAAAATTTCTACCCAACCAAAACTCTCGAAACTAAAGTCTCCAAGTTCCTCATCTATCCATCAACCTCCTAACTCTTTGTGGTGTAGGCCAAATGGCCAAAACGCATGCAAACATCACCTACCTCGTGTCTCGAGTTTGGTTTCGACAATTTGCTCAGCTTCCTTTTTAACTTGCAAACCTATACGATTACATTGATTATCATCAATACCACAACTCATTTCTACTAACAACCTATGCATCAAACTTAACACATTTCAAAACTTCATCAAATTGAAAGAACATATCCAAATAACCTTCTGAAACATCCAATTCAAATAGCTTAAAACATTTCACAACCTAAAACCATCCCATTAATCATCAAACAAACCAAAAATGAAGGAAGAGGAAACCCGTTTTCGTGCTTCATTTATGGTTTATCAGTTCACCACAAAACTCAAGCAAAACTCTACTAATCTTTGAGTTTAGAAGAAGAAATTAACCTTTAGTCTGGAAGGGAGATGCTGAAAATGGGGAGGCTTGGCGTGAAGAAGAAGCTCCAAATGAGGGTTTAGGTTTTCTTTTCCATATTAAATACTTAAAAGATAAGTGTTAGAAACCTAACATTTCTCTCATTCCCAAAATTATCCTTCACTTCATTTCTCTCTCTTCCAACGGGAAGGATTTCTTTTTCAGAGAAGTTTTCTTCTCTCTATTACCAAACAACAGGTTTTTGACTTTTCAACTTTTTTTTTGTTTTTTTTGTCTCTTCTTCTTTCTTTCACTTCTTCTTTCTTTCCAACGTCAACACCCAATTGCATTTCATTCTCTTCTTATAATTTCTCATGATATTTAATAATAATCTAACTAAACAGTATGCGTATATATATATAAATTAAATCGATAAGATTTTTGGGTGTTATAATGATGTTTGTTGTTTAATTCGAATTGTGTCGACAGACAAATTTGATGTTACATGTTTCTATTATATCGAGAGGTAGATAGAAATTTTAAGATGAATTATTGATTAAATAAATTAAATTGTTATAAAATTGTTGACATTAATTTTTTTGGCATTGAGAATACGATTATAAAGAAATTCGGATTAAGTTTTGTCTTTTAAAAAATCGAAAGAAATTTTAAGAAAAATTTAACTAAGTAATTTGAGAGAACCTTAGAAAATATTAGTTCTTACTGATTAGTGAAAAATGCTGTAGCGTTCTATAGCATTAGTAGTAAAATGCATATAATGAGAAAACTGATCCTAACCAAGACTTTCATTATCGTAATCTTCATAAATTATTTCAATTTATTTCTTTACCATATATGAGTAAACTCAAATTTTATATTATTTTACTGCTCACGTCATTTTTCTTTATATTTTATCTTTATTTTATAGCAATTAAATTTAGCTAAGATTATTCTCGTGGAATCGATTTTTACTTACTCTTTATTACTTTGCTAGCAACACATGCATTTGCGTTAGGTGTAGAAAATCACTAACACCGTTCAAGTGTTACAAATTTAAATGAAAAAAATTAGTTTGCTCTAGCCTGCAAGCTAGCCCAATTGTTTGAGGGTCAACTTTGTAACACCCCGAGAACCCACACGATCCCGGTGCGCTACAGTTTGTTTACACACTATGACATACAGAAACTACTTATACAGATTATGACACACTAAAACCTGACACAACTCACTAAATTTAATATTACTTTTGTTTTCAAATC
>CM039526.1:5809913-5824570 GCA_022433055.1 Begonia peltatifolia | reverse complement strand
AACACCAGCATTCACAGCCTATAATCGACCCCTATACCGAGCCAATTCATCAGAGAGCAAGAAAGAACCGAGGTCTCACGCTCGGCCGACAAGGGCCGAAACAGGGGAGGAGTTACCTGGGGTTTTCAGCTTGAGAAGAACCGCACCCGCGCCGCCACTTCAGCTCGTCGGAACACCCCGCGCGCAGGCGTCTCACCCTCGGTGATTGATGGCCGGAACTCCCTCCCAATCGCTCTCTCTCACGCGTTCCCTTCCCGGCGTTCGCTCTCGGGCGTGATGGTGTAACAGCCGAATGGCTTCTCCCGAGCCATTCGATTGTTACAGTTAGTTTATTTATTTTATATAATAAATAAAAGATTACCAAACTACCCTCACGTGTTTTTATCGTCCGTAACTTCGTTAAATTCTTGTCCTCCCGACTTTAAAATTTCAAAAACCATCACAAAGTAGACTCCTAGTTTTATAACTTAAATTACCCATTAAAATAGGTTTCCCGAAACCCCCAATCGAGATTAAATTAAAAATTTCAGAAATTAGATTTTAAATCTGAAATTTTTCGCGTTATTTCATCCCCCTCACCTTATAAGAATTTTGTCCCCAAAATTTACGTAACGAATAAGTTGGGATACTAACGTTCCATGTCTTTACGCCGCTCCCAAGTAATCTCTTCCACACCATGATTGCGCCACAACACCTTGACCAAAGGGATCTCCTTGTTGCGCAGCACCTTCACAGCAGATCCTAGGATCCTCATTGGCTTCTTCTCATAAGACAGCATCGGCTGGATCTCTATATGCTGTTGTGGCACTACCTGAGAGAGATCGCACATACACTTCCTCAGCATCGAGACATGGAAAACATCATGGATGACATCCATCGACGGAGGCAATTGAAGTTGGTACGCAGTTCTCCCAATCCGCTTGACAATCGGGAATGGTCCCACAAACCGAGGGTTGAGTTTCCCCCTCTTTTCGAACCTCACCACTCCCTTGAACGGCGAGATCTTCAGAAATACCTCGTCGCCCTCACTAAACTCCAACTCTCGATGTAACACCCCGAGAAACCCCGCGTTCCCGGTGCGCTACAGTGCATCTACACACTACACACACACTAACACTTGACATAACTCACTCAATTTAATACTCCTTTCGTTTTCAAAACGTTTTCAAAAGAACATTTGTAAGTATGAAAAGTTTTCGACTCGATTCGAAACAACTCGAGTCCCGAAAAGGGAACACGAAATCCTCAACATAAAAAAAACTACGCAGGGGAAAAGAAAATTATTTAAAACAGTTTAAGGTAAAACGGTAAGATTTGAAATCCTAGGAAAGAATCCAACGCACCCCTCGAACTACACAAACCTGTACCGCACACTCACGTCCCCACTTCGACACCCCGCGCGCACCCTCACAGTGCCGCGGGTGCCATCTCCACGTCGCTGTGTCTCGCGTACGCTCACAGCGCCGCGTGCCCCACGCACCCTGGCTCTGTACAGCACGTCCGCGCGCACGCCCTCATCCTGCGCCGCACGACCCGTGAGCACCCGCAGGGCCGCGTGCCCCGCGCACCTCCGATCACGCTGCACTCCCACGCTCATCTACCCTTCTCTAGCATTCACTGTTCACATATTAACCCATTCCATATCCCCTCGACTCCCAACCTCTCTCCCAAAATTTCGATAGAGTAACAGCTAAAAACTTATTATCCCAAAATTTAAACCCTGTACACAATTCACCACAATCCAACAATATTTAACTACTAATCATCTAGAGAAAATCAACATAACAAAATCAGAGTGTAAGGACAACGAAAACCCATCAAATACAAATGAAGAAAGTCCCCAGTATAGAGTAATGTCATACTCTAACATGTAAAATATATGCGTACGTCGCCAAAAATCACACGCACTCCATATACACCTATACACTGACACATATACAACTCATCTCATCGACTATACATAATCACCACAAAAGAAGGAAAAACCCTCAAACCAACCAGGCCACAACCTACCATCTCCACAGGTTGGGTCGCCCTAACAAAAATCAGCCATCCAGTGCTGCGGTCGCACACCGCCAACCATCCTACGCCTCTGGACTAGGCACGCGAGGCTCACCAGCAGTATCGTTAGCACGTACACCACAGAACACACAACATAAGCCTAACGCTCAGTAAGTAATGCGATATGAAAGTAAAAGCCGACAATGCAATCCTATCACATGCAGTCTCTACGCTCACATTCATGTTGTCACATCTGTGACGCGTAGTGCAGCCGCACCAGGGTAAGGAAACTCACGCCGCCCTACACCCTGACACGTCGCCACCGTGCCGGACTCCCCAGCAACGAGGCCCACAAGCTACACACACGCATCACCACACGGCAACCACATCAGGGTAAGGGTGTACCTCGCGCCACTCTACACCCTGACACGTCGCCACCGTCCCAGTCTCCCCAACACGGGGCCACAGTTGCCACACACACACGTTTCGCGACAACCCAGCCGGCCCACCCCTCGAGTAGGATCTGCGACTGGTGTTGCACCGGCCCACACACTAGTAGGATCCGCGGTACCACTGCCCATACCCTCACCGTCAACGCGGATTCCGCTCGGGGAGTGGGCCGGCTGGACTATCGTGAAATGTGTGTGTGGCAACTATGGCCTTGTTGCTGGGGAGTCCGGGAAGGTGGCGACGCGTCAGGATGTAGTGTGATGTGAGGTTCACCCTCACTCTAACATGGTTACTGTGTGGTGATGCGTGTATATAGCTCGTAAGCCTCGTTGCTGGGGAGTCCGGAACGGTGGCGACATGTCAAGGCGTAGAATGGCGCTAGGTTCATTCTTACCCTGGTATGGCTGCACTACGGGTCACAGATGTGACAACCTGAGTGTGAGTGTAGAGACTACATGTGATAGGATTGCATTGTCAATTTTTACTTTCATATCGCATTACTTACTGAGCGTTAGGCTTATGATGTGTGTTCTATCGTGTAGGTGCAGATATTGTCGCTGGTGAGCCCCGAGAGCCTAGTTCTGAGGCATAGGACGGTTGGCGGCGTGCGACCGAGGCACCAGATGGCAGATTGTTAGGGCGACCCGACCCGTGGAGGTGGTGAGTTTTGGGGTGAGGAGTACAGGGTTTTGTTTTCATGATGTGTAGTGTACAGAGTGGACCTATCTTGCTTTTGGGATAGTTTTGAGGGCACGTGTATGTCTTACATGTATGAGCATTGTGTTGCTCTGTATTGTAGATTTTCTTCATCGATAGTTGTTAGATTTATTATCTTCCATTATGTTTTCTTTTGGTGAATTTTTGGATAAAACTTTGGATAGATACTTTTAAAATTTTCTAGAGAACTATGTGCAGGGTTGGAGTTTTTTTTGTGATAGTCAGTTTTTAGGCATTACACTTCTGAATTTTTGGGAGAAGTTGGGGAGTCGATAGGGTACGGAATAGGTCGGGGTGTGCGTGGTGAGGCGCGAAGAGAGTGGTGGTGCGCGCGAAAGCGTAGCGTGACCTCAGGCGCGCGGGCACACGGCCCTGTGAGTGCGCGCAGGTCGCGCGACGTCGGGTGAGAGCTTGCGCGCAGACTTGCAGCGTGGAGGTAGGGTGCTTGGGGCACGTGCGTGACGCGGCGGTGTCGAGTCGGTGTGCGCGACGCTGGGAGAGCGTGCGTGCAGTGCCGAAGTGGAGATGTGTGTGCGGGGGCAGGGCACACGAAGACGAGTGGGGGCGCTCGGCGCTGCTGCTGTTGAGTGGTGCACGGGGCGCGTGTCGGGCTTCTTTCCCAAAATTTTTAAGTATTGTCGTTTAGTTTAATTTAAATTATGTTGTACTTTTTTTGCTGTGCATTTTATATTGAGAATTTACGTGTTTCCTCTTCAGGGCTTGAGTCGTTTTCGGATCGAGTCAAAAATTTTTATACTTACAAATGTTCTTTTGAATATGATTTGAAAATGAAAATGGTTTTAAATTGAGTGAATTCGCGTTGAGTCTATGTATGTTATAGTGTGTAGGCGTAGTGAGCGCACCGGAAACATGTGGGTTCTCGAGGCATTACATTTGATCTGTTACATTTTTTGTAGCTTAAGATTTTAGTTATTATGATTTTTATTTTAAGAGGTGTTTCAAATTAAAGTCATATTTTGAGGTTCAAATTGGTTTTATATAATTACGTTTTACACACTCATCTCATAGTCTATATTTTACCATCTTTATCTCATAGCTTTTACAAAATTACTAGACATATATAATAAATATCAATATGTTCTTCATGAATTCATTAGACATATCTAAATAATGTCTATCTTATACTTTCTCTACAAAATTCACTAGATATTTATGATTAATGTTTGATTCATCTTATGTTTATCATATTCTTTTAAGTGCAAGAATTTAATCAATGCATCTTCGAATACGCCTAAACACATGACAATGTAAATCATTGTCTAGATTTCATCATCCACTAATTTCTTATTATTATACTTAACTATATGTAATGAGTATGATATGAAACTTTCGCACACCATTTCTGCTATGATAATTGAATTAATTCAAGTGTGTGCACACCGTATTATTATTTGCTTGAGTTCATATTTATCAAGTACCATGTCAATATATTTTATCTATATCATCATATAATGTGAATATCAATATGCATGGTCAACAATCATCATATGTAAAGTCACACACATACGTACATCCTATTGACTATTTCACAGTAGTGCTTGGAAAACACACAGTCACTCCCTTTCTATTTTCTGACTTTACACACGCCACACATTATATAGTCGGTGAGATATATTGGATTTGAGTATTACCAATCAAACCTCCCATAATGCAATTTTTAAATATATGCATGGTCAACAATCCTTATATGTAAAGTCACACACATACGTATATCTTTTTGACTATTTCACAATATCATCTACACATCCCATAAATAACCTCTAGAGGGCTATGGATTCACAACCCAAGAAGAACACACAATCACTCCCCTTTTATTTTCCATCTTTACACACGTCACACATTATATGACCGGTGAGATATATTGGATTGGAGTCTTACCAATCATACCTCTCGTAATATAATATATATATATACACACACACACATATAGATCATATAATATGAATGTCAATATGCATGGCCAACAATCCTCATATGTAAAGTCTCATACATATGTATATCCTACTTACTATTTGTTTGCACATCACATAAATAACTTCTGGAGGGCTAGAGACACACAACCCAAAGGGGAGACACAATCACTCCTCTTCTATTTTTTGACTTTACATGCGTCACACGTTACATAGCTAGTGAGATATATTGCGTTTGAATGTTACAAATTAAACCTCCAGTAATGCAATTTTCATATATATATACACAAACATTATATAATGTGAATGTCAACTACCATGATCAACACTTTTAATACAATTTTTAAATGTAGTAGATTTAATACAATTTTTAACTTATAATCGAAGGCCCGTTGACACTTCTCATTTTTTCGATTGATCTTGTAATATTTAATTTATCAAAATTTTTCGACACCCTTAACGATCTATTTGATACCTTTACCAATCTGTAATATTTTTTACACGATTTATTCATTGTTCCGATCGACCGATGAACAAAACATGTCAACCCTTCTTATATCTAATTCTCATTCACTAATCCTAACCATATCAAAACACATATATTATTTTAACATAACACTTAAACCTGAAATAGACAATTTCAAGCTATTTTAAGTCACCATTTAAGCATTTTATGTATTAATGATTATAACTATGTCATATCTGATATAATTTGTCAATTTCATTTAATTTACTAATTCTTTAAATTGAATCTTTAATAGTCAAAGCATATCTTTTTCATGCTTATTTTTAACTATCAAAATTCAACCTCAACTCATAACATATCAATATCAAGCATGATATCTACCATGGTTGCCAATGCATAACCAATATTTATTTCAATCAGTATCAACCAAAGCACGAACACGACGTAAAGATTGATTACACAAAGTTCCATATATTTCATATGTGATTCTCAAACTACCATTTTATCCACCTAAACTACGTAATTTTAACATAATTTCGAAAATCACCAAGAGTAGAATTTTTAACTCTTTGAAGTCCTTATTTCTTCAAGTTCAATTCTTGAATTAGATTGTCACGCCTCGAAAACCTACCTGTTTTCGGTATGTTCACCGCTCCGATACTACATCTTTAACGCCTCCAAGTCATCCCCGGACCCGGGTCACCAACTATACACTCACTATTCACCCCGACAAAACTCGCGTAAAATTTTAAGCTAAACACGACACCCTCGAAAATAAATTACGAAAAGCCGTAGCGGAAAAACGCGTTTAAAAATTGGTTTAAGTAACTTCACTCTTAAAACATAAAAATAAAGAGACCGGTTGACACCTGCAAGAGCCGGTCGACACTTGAGTTGTCTTGGGTTTTCATCGATCGACACTGACAAACGCCGGTCGACACTACATTTTCCTCGGGTCTTTTCATCGGTCGACACCGGAGTCACCGATCGACACTTCTACACTCGTTTCAAAGAGGGGTCGATACCTGTTGTCGCAAGTCGACACCTTGATTCTCTCTACCCGTGCAGGTCGACCCTCGCGGGCGACACCTCTGCCAATTTTACACGAACCGGTCGACACTTAGGACCAGGGGTCGACACCTACTTCGGCTCTGCCCTACACAAGTCGAGCCTCGCGGTCGACACTCACCTGCCATTTTACACTGACCGATCGACACCTATGGATTTCGGTCAACACTTTGCACTTCAAAAACCTTAACATAATTTAAAACGAAACAACACGGTTTGTGTAATAACCCAGAAATTTTGATATTTAATTTTAACTTCCAAAATTTTTAATTTAATCCCGGTCGGAGTTTTGAGAAATATTACAACGGGAAAATTTAAATTTTAAGACTCGGAACCTACTTTTGCGATGGTTTTTGGAATTTAAAGTCGGGAGGTCGAGAAATTAACGAAATTACGGACGATTAAAAATAGGTGAGGGCATTTTGGTAATCTTTATTTATTTATAAAATAAAATTAAAAAAAAAATGAAAACACACGAATGGCTTCGGGAAGAAGCCATTCGGCTGATTTCTGCAAAGCACCCGAGTGCCGAGAGAAGGCGACCGAGGAGCTAAGGCGATCGTGTGCCGAAGTTGGAGCTGCGATCGACGGCCGGCGAGCGTGAGTGTGAAGTGCGAGTTGCGAGCAGGTGCTGCTATTCAGACGAACCGAAGCTGTTCGATTTCAGCAGCTCGAGTTCCCGAAGTGAGAGCCGAGTGTTTCGGCCGACGACCGCGAAGGGCGGGTTTCCGACCAATTCTGCCACCGACGATTTGGCGCCTTACTGGAGTCCCTCTTTTTCCGTTGGGTGCAGAACGAACATTTGCTCGGTAAGTCTCCCTCCCCTTCCCTCTACTATTCTGTCTGGTTTGGCCGAGAGTAAGGTTCGGCCTCCCTCCAATTTCGGTGATTTTGGTCGAAGTGTTGAGTAGGGAGTGCCGGGAATTTGAAGGGGGAAACCGAAGGCGAGCCCTGTTGGTTTCCCTGTTGTTGGCCGAGCTTGGTGCTCGGCGTCCTTTCAATTCCGGCAATCTTGGCCGGAATGTATAAGTGGGATGCGACTAGTTGTGTATAGGAGTTGTGAAATTCGAATTTAAATCAAGAATTAGACGTTTTTGTTTTGGGGCAGCTTCTGTTTTTGGCTGTTTTGGCCTACGTTCGACTGAACGTTTTAAATTCTGTTTTTGTGGGATAAATTAGGTGGTTAGAGGGACCTATGTCCGCTGGAATCGTTCGATTCCGATATCCGACGCAAAAGTTATGCCTGTCCGAACTTTGGGCTGGTTTTCGGCCAAACTAAACCAATGGACCATTTTAGTTAGAATTTCATGAGTGTAATTAAGGGAGGTTATTTTTAGCTATTTGGTGAATTTTGAGATAAATACTGAGGAGAGATTTGTTTGTGTTTTAGGTTGAGGCTTTCTTTTGGCGAAGCTGTGCGTCAAGCGAGCTTAGGACGCCAGGTAAGTAGTGCATGCATGTATTTTGCCCAAGTGGGCCTACACTGTAGAACCTTAGGGTTTATGTGATTGATTGTGGTGTGCGTGCGTATTGTTTGACATACATCATATTTTAAAAACATGAACGAAAATGGTTTTGAGCATGTTTTGAGTATGTGGTGAGACGTGTGGCGGTGGTACCGCGGATCCCGCTAGTGTGCGGGCCGGTGCTTCACCTGTCGCGAATTCAGCTCGAGGGGTGGGCCGGCTGGGCCGTCATGCGGCGTGAATGTGTTGACGGTGAGGATATGGGCAGTGGTACCGCGAATCCTACTAGTGTGTGTGTAATAACCCAGGAATTTCGAATTTTTATCTTTAATTTTTTGAAATTTTAGTTTAATCCCGGTCGGAGTTTTGAGAAATATTTCAACGGGAAAGATTTGAATTATAAGACTCGGAGCCTACTTTTGCGATGTTTTTCGGAATTTAAAGTCGGGAAGTCGAAAAAGTTATGAAATTTCGGACGATTGAAGCACGTGAGGGCAATTTGGTAATTTGTATTTATTTTATAATTTAAAAAAAAAAAAAAAAAAACATCACATAAAAACCGAATGGCTTCGGGAAGAAGCCATTCGGCTGTTTTCACTTGCCACCGAGGGAAGCAGGGGAGTGGCGCGAGGGAGAGAGGGCGATCGGGAGTGGAGGTGCGATCTTCAATCGGTGGACGTCGAACTCGAGGGTGTGAGCGAAACCGCGGCCGAGTGGTTCTTCTCCGACGATTCGGAGTCGTTTGGTTGCTGTAGCTCGAATTTCTGAGGGTAACGAGCCCGAACGTGTTCTGCCGACGACCGCGAAGGGCGGGTTGCTGACCAACTCTGCCATCGACGATTTGGGCGCCTTACTGGAATATTTTTTTTCCGGTGCGCGCAGAACTCCATTTGCTCGGTAAGCCTCTCTTCTTCCCTCTGTCTGTTCTGTCCGGTTTGGCCGAGTGTAAGGCTCGGCCCCTTCCCCCTCCATCTTCGGTAATTTTGGCTGAAGTATTGACGGGGAAGTGCCGGGAAATTGGAGGGGGGGAAACCGAAGGCGAGCCCTGTCGGTTTCCCTGTTGTTGGCCGAGCTTGGTGCTCGGCCTCCTTTCAATTCCAGCAAGCTTGGCCGGAATGTATAAGTGGGATATGACCAATTCTGTATAGGAGTTGTGAAATTCGAATTTGGATCAAGAATCGCACATTTTTTTTGTTTGGAGGCAGTTCTGTTTTTGGCCATTTCGGCCTATGTTTGGCTGATCATTTTAAATTCTATTTTTGTGGGATAAATTAGGTGGTTAGGGGAACCTATAGCCGCTGGAATCGTTCGATTTCGATATCCAACGCAAAAGTTATGCGCGTCGGAAGTTTATGCGAGATTTTGGTTTAAGTCAAATTAGTGACCGTCTTTCGTGGAAAATTTGACGTGTGAGAGTAGCATAGCCATTTTGATGCATATAACTAGTTGGGAGTGAGTTTTGGTTGAAGGGAAGTGAAAATGTGAAATTTTAATAAAAATGGCAGATTCGGTTATTGACATTTTTTACCTATCTGCGGCCTACCGATTTAAAATCCGTCTTGGGATGTTAAACTATGTTCTTAAGGGAACGTTTAGCCATTTGAATCGTTTGATTCCGTTGACGGACGCAAAAGTTATGCGCATCCGAACGTTGGGCTGGTATTCGGCCAAACCAAACCAATGGATCGTTTTAGTTGGAATTTAAGGAGTGTATTTAGATAAGGTTATTTTTAGCTAATTGGTGAATGTTGAGATAAATACTGATGAGAAATTGGTTGTATTTTAGGTTGAGGCTTTCTTTTGGCGAATCTGTGCGTCGAGCGAGCTTAGTACGCCAGGTAAGTAGTGCATGCATGTGTTTTGCCCAAATGGGCCTACACTGTAGAACTTTAGTATTTATGTGCTTGATTGCGGTGTGTGTGCGTATTGTGTGACATGCATCATATTTTTTTAAAACGGGAACGAAATTGATTTTTAGCATGCTTTGATGTATGAGGTGAGACGTGTGGCGGTGGTACCGCGGATCCCGCTAGTGTGTGGGCCGGTGCTTCACCAGTCGCGGATCCTACTCGAGGGGTGGGCCGGCTGGGCCGTCATGCGGCGTGAATGTGTTGACGGTGAGGATATGGGCAGTGGTACCGCAGATCCTACTAGTGTGTGGGCCGGTGCAACACCAGTCGCGGATCCTACTCGAGGGGTGGGCCGGCTGGGCTGTCGCGAAACGTGTGCGTGTGGCAACTGTGGCCCCGTGCTGGGGAGGCTGGGACGGGGGCGACGTGTCAGGGTGTAGAGTGGCGCGAGGTACACCCTTACCCTGATGTGGTTGCCGTGTGGGGATGCGTGGGTGTAGCTTGTGGGCCTCGTTGCTGGGGAGTCCGGGACGGTGGCGACGTGTCAGGGTATAGGGTGGCGTGAGGTTCCTCCTTACCCTGGTGCGGCTGCACTACGCGTCACAGATGTGACAACATGAGTGTGAGTGTAGAGACTGCATGTGATAGGATTGCATTGTCGGCTTTTACTTTCATATCGCATTACTTACTGAGCGTTACGCTTATGTTGTGTGTTCTGTGGTGTAGGTGCTGACGATACTGCTGGTGAGCCTCGAGAGCCTAGTCCAGAGGCGTAGGATGGTTGGCGGCGTGCACCCGAGGCACCGGATGGCGGATTTTTGTTAGGGCGACCCGACCCGTGGTGGTGGTAGGTGATAGTGGATTTATCATTTCATGTTGGGTATTTGTGTAGATAGCGGAGTTGTATAGACATTGATCTTTTGAGATTGTATAGAGGAGTTGTAGTGTTTTGAAGGACTTTCTTCATTTGTATTTGATGGGTTCTTATTGTCTTCTTACTCTGATTTGGTTATGGTGATTTCTCTGGATGATGGATAGATAAACATTGTTGGATTATGGTGAATTGTATGCAGGGTTTAAATTTTGGGATAGTCAGTTTTTAGCCGTTACTCTGCCGAAATTCCGGGAGAGAGGTTGGGAGTCGAGGAGATACGAAATAGGTTGAGGTGTGAACAGTAAATGCTAGAAAAAGGTAGATGAGCGTGGAAGTGTGGCGTGATCGCAGGTGCGCGGGGCACGCGGCCCTGCGGGTGCACACGGGTCATGCGGCGCCGGGTGAGGGTGTGCGCGCGGACGTGCTGTACAGAGGCAGGGTGCGTGGGGCACGCGGTGCTGTGAGCGTGCGCGAGATACAGTGACGTTGGGTTGGCACCTGTGGCACCGCGATGGTGTACGCGGGGTGTCGGAGTGGGGACGTGAGTGCTTGGGACCGGACTGGGTAGTTCATGGGGTGCGTGGGATTCTTTTCTAGGATTTCAAGTCTTACCGTTTTATCTCAAATTGTTTTAAATGGTTTTCTTTTCCGCTGCGTAGTTTTATGTTGAGGACTTCGTGTTTCTTCTTCGGGACACGAGTTGTTTTTCGAATCGAGTCGAAAAATTTTCATACTCACAAATGTTCTTTTGAAAATGATTTGAAAACGAAAGGGGTATTGAATTGAGTTAGTTGTGTCAAGTGTTAGTGTGTGTGTGTAGTGTGTAGATACATTGTAGCGCACCGAGAACGCGGGGTTTCTCGGGGTGTTACAGTGTGGGCCGGTGCAACACCAGTCGCGGATCCTACTCGAGGGGTGGGCCGGCTCGGCTGTCGCGAAACGTGTGTGTGTGGCAACTGTGGCCCCGTGCTGGGGAGGCTGGGACGGGGGAGACGTGTCAGGGTGTAGAGTGGCGCGAGGTACACCCTTACCCTGATGTGATTGCCGTGTGGTGATGCGTGTGTGTAGCTTGTGGGCCTCGTTGCTGGGGAGTCCGAGACGGTGGCGACGTGTCAGGGTGTAGGGCGGCGTGAGGTTCCTCCTTACCCTGGTGCGGCTGCACTACGCGTCACAGATGTGACAACATGAGTGTGAGTGTAGAGACTGCATGTGATAGGATTGCATTGTCGGCTTTTACTTTCATATCGCATTACTTACTGAGCGTTAGGCTTATGTTGTGTGTTTTGTGGTGTGGGTGCTGACGATACTGTTGGTGAGCCTCGAGTGCCTAGTCCAGAGGCGTAGGATGGTTGGCGGCGTGCAACCGCAGCACCGGATGGCGGATTTTTGTTAGGGCGACCCGACCTGACCCGTGGAGATGGTAGGTTGTGGCCTGGTTGATTGGGGGTTTTTCCTTCTTTTGTGGTGATTATGTATAGTCGATGAGATGAGTTGTATATGTGTCAGTGTATAGGTGTATATGGAGTGCGTGTGATTTTTGGCGACGTACGCATATATTTTACATGTTAGACTATGACATTACTCTATAGTAGGGACTTTCTTCATTTGTATTCGATGGGTTTTCGTTGTCCTTACACTCTGATTCTGTTATGGTGATTTTCTCTAGATGGTTAGTAGTTAAATATTGTTGGATTGTGGTGAATTGTGTGCAGGGTTTAAATTTTGGGATAGTCAGTTTTTAGCCGTTACTCTGTCGAAATTTCGGGAGAGAGGTTGGGAGTCGAGGGGATATGAAATTGGTTGAGATGTGAACAATGAATGCTAGAGAAGGGTAGATGAGCGTGGGAGTGCGGCGTGATCGCAGGTGCGCGGGCCATGCGGCCCTGCGGGTGCTCACGGGTCGTGCGGCGCCGGGTGAGGGCGTGTGCGCGGGCGTGCTGTATAGAGGCAGGGTGCGTGGGGCACGCGGCGCTGTGAGCATACGCGAGACACAGCGACGTGGAGATGCCACGCGCGGCACCGCGAGAGTACGCGCGGGGTGTCGAAGTGGGGACGTGAGTGCGCAGTACCGGTTTGTGTAGTTCGAGGGGTGCGTTGGATTCTTTTCTAGGATTTCAAATCTTACCGTTTTACCTTAAACTGTTTTAAATGATTTTCTTTTCCGCTGCGTAGTTTTTTTTATGTTAAGGATTTCGTGTTCCCTCTTCGGGACGCGAGTTGTTTCGAATCGAGTCGAAAACTTTTCATACTCACAAATGTTCTTTTGAAAATGTTTTGAAAAAGAAAGAGGTATTAAATTGAGTGAGTTATGTCAAGTGTTAGTGTGTGTGTAGTGTGTAGATGCACTGTAGCGCACCGGGAACGCGGGGTTTCTTGGGGTGTTACCGTTTTTACTAAACAATTAAAAAAAAACCATGAATCTTCTTCTCAACTCGATTTACAAACCTATTACGCACATCAAAATATTCGACCAAATTTCAAATCTCCTTTTTATCTCAAAATAACCAAGTACGACTCAAAATATTTCTCCATCCATACTTACACCCGCCATAGTCAAAACACCTCAACAGCTGGTGCAGTCGTCCCACGAGCGTTCTCTTCCAACTGCCTACTAGTCCTATGCGTACTCGAGATACTCACTAACTGCTGCGTCATCACCTACATCACAGAACTCAACTATTAGTCAAATGCTAAGTAAGTAATGTATATATACATACTAAAAACAAACATCTCCTACACATGCAGTCTCTATAGTTTCGTCTCTACTTTTGTTTTCGTCTCTTTCTTACATCTACTTTATCTTCTTACTACTGGGTTCCTCTTTACGCGTTAGACCGAAGTGACGCACCTCGCGGTCCACCTCACTGGATAAGGTCAACATCGATCTAGTTAAAGTGATACACCTCGCGGTCCACCTCACTGGACAAGGTCACCACGTAAAGTAGAAGAAGAGTGATACACATCGCGGTCCACCTCACTGGACAAGACCACTCAACCTCACATTTGTTATCTTCTTACGTAGCTTTTCATTTCGTTCGTCTCATCACATCCTACTGTTTTACTTCATAAAAACATGGAAATTCATTTTTGTCTCGTGTCCTACTTTAAAACAGTGATGCACAACCATGAAAGTATAACATAAAGTAAACGTGCAATGCATCCTACTGAACTGTGATGTAGTCCTGAAGGCAAAACTTCTACTACATTACTTACCTAGCATCCTTAGCACTCGTAATTCAAATCTCGTATGCTAACTGGAAAACCTATAAAACCACACGTCTATTAACTCTACTTTCCATTAACTCCGTAAAACTTTAAAGGAATCAACCACTAAATCCCCAATCTAGACCAAAATTCTAACTAACGCTTCGACTAACCTTCAAAAACTCATAACTCCGCCAATACTCATCTGATTTGGACAATTCAAAATGCTACGAGTTTCTCGTGACATCTAGTTTCTAATGGTCTCATCAATTTTCTACTCCCACATATACAACTTGGCCAAATGTGGCCAAACAGAACCCGTTCTGTAACCAGAGTTATTCGGTCATCTACACACTCAATCTTTTCCATAAAAACTTATAATCTACTACTATTCCTAGCTTAAACATCAACATACGTACACAAATTGACTAAAACCTCCAAACTTCGTATCTCCTTCCTAGAGTTCACCCAAAACTCTCTCTAACTCCACTTTTACCGCTCAAAATAACTAAAACATTAACTATCTACCAAGAACTAACTAAACTTACCAAAATTTGAAGAACGAAGGGGGAAACGATTGATCGTTGGCTGCTGAAAGGGAAAAGGCCGAGCTTCTCGTGCGGGAGAAGA
>CM039526.1:5764677-5809513 GCA_022433055.1 Begonia peltatifolia | reverse complement strand
TGGGTGGGAATTCTTTAATATAAATAATCTTAATTACTATTTTGCCCCTAATCCTTACCTGTTTAATAAATCTGTTATACGGTCCGATTCCGACTGGATTCTTAAATTTCTCTTTTCTGTATTAGCCTCAAAATAATCTTTTAATTCGGGGTAGAAATTCTTCGCTCATCATTCTGACCAAGACTACACTGATTATAATTACAAAACCCGAATAATTCCGGGTGTTACACAGATTCCTCTTGATGAGAGGAACACTTCTTCACAAAGGATGGAAGGTCAATTCTGACACCTAGCCCTTAAATTATCTCATTTTCCTTTCACCTCCTATTTTCTCTCCTCTCCCTTTTTCTCTCTTTCTTCACCTGGGAAGCACGAAATAGCTGAGTGACTGAGAACTCAGCTATTTCTCTCAATTTCTAGAGAGGTCTTGGTGTCAATTACTGTTTTATCCTTTTTGTCCATGTAAATTACCATTTTATCCTTTTGTTTTCAGATATTTACAAAATTATCATATTAATCATCCTTTAATCATACTTAGCATAAAATAATTGATTTAGATTAATATTATGCTAATTACTAAGATTAAATTAATCAATCATGATTAATCAATCTTAATTATCCACCAATTACACCTTAATCACATATTAGTAACTAATCCAATTGTGACATGTGGCACCACCGAATTGGTTGTCCAATGTATTACATGTCAACATATTTCAAGATGTTAAGAATTTTTTTCCTTCAATAATTTTCTCCAAATTCTCACTCTAAAATCTAATTTAGAGTAATTTACCAAAATAGTGCAGTTTTCTGAAAAATCTGATTCAATCAATTTCAAATATGTATAACTTTAATTTCATTTGTCCAATGGCTTCCATTGCAAAAGTAATCTCTTCATTTTTGGGTCTGGTTTAACACCATACATTTTCAGAATTATTCGATAACTACTATATTTGTTATTAAATTTATATTTACATATGTTCCAATGAACAATTCTCACTTTAATATATGCGAAGTGTCTAATATCAAGTCTAATCACATTTAATTATTCAAATTATGATTATTGTAGTTAAACTTAACTAGGGTCATTACACTCATCGAATGGAAGAACTCATTGACAGTCGAAGAACAGACACTCATCCCGAAGCTATATCCAGAATGGAAGAACTCACAAACATCTAGTCCTAAGAGCTGTCTGACCAAGGGTGCCTGGTGAAATTTTTGCAAAAGTTCAATCCAGAACGTCAAACATTCGACAATGGAAGTGCAAGCTCTTGGACTTGAAACACAGACTCCCGTAGCAGATGCTTAGATGAATTTGTTAAAGCTCAGTCCTGAAGTAATATTTTTCGAAGTGAATTTGCGGACGTCATAGACCAAGACTCTTGCAGTGGACACCTAGAGGATCTCATAGAAATCCTATTCAAAATTCAAATTTATGCTTTTATGGATTCTCAATCAAGACATGTGGATGCTCGTAGCGGTAACCCACAACTTAAGTTGAGGAAACCCATCTATTCATTGATGCTTCTAAAAGCTATATCGTAGAAGCCTAGATAAAGAGTAGACAATGACTGCTACTAGAGAATTTTTGAAGTTCACTATAAATAAAGGGTCACTCAATTGTGAAAAAAAAAAAGATCACGAAGATAGAATTTCTTGTTAAAGTGCTACACAAAAATTCGAGATACCAATCTTTCTTTCTTAAACCAAAAACCTAAACTCTCTTAGTTATACACTTAAGATTACACAACTTTCAAACCACATATTTATTGATTGTAGAATTGAAAAAAGGATAGTGCCCTTGAAAAGTTGGAAAGATTCGATTGACACCAACAAGTCTAATCAAGAGTAAGGTGATGCCCGTGAAGAATCATTCTAAGGTTTAATCAACACCCAGAAGTTCAATCACTTGCAGCCAGAATAATTATAGAGAAATGAATTTTCAAGTAAGAGCCTTTGAGTGTGGATGTAGGCTAGGTTGATCGATCGTGTTAACAAACCATTTGCATTGTCTATCTTTGTTGTTGTTATTGTTTTATTGCATATTAAAGATAGCTTGACAAGAGAGAAATCATAGTTTAAGATAGCAAACAATTAAGTTTCTAATCATATAAAAAAGTTAGAAAACCTAACAACCATTTGCACTTTATTTGCAATCTCTTTATTATTGTTATTGTTTGATTGGATACTAAAAATTACTTGATAAATAAGAGAGAAAAAAGATAATTTAAGATAGCACATGATTAAGCTTTTAATCTCACAAAAAATAGTTAGAAAACCTAATTTATTCCTCCCCCTCCCCCAAGGTAATATCGATCCAACAGAAAGGACTTGATTTTCTTAAATTGAAAGGCTCTAAACCTCAAAAGAAAGTAATGCAAGAGAAGTGATTAGTCCCTCTGGAGAAAGCCTAGAAACCTATGATGATTTAAACATGGTTAGTTTGAAAATATGTTAAAATACACAAAGTGAATGCTAACATAATACATTATGAAAATGTTTATATGGAATAAATGATTATCACGTTGTATTTATAGTTTGATATTCGCAGAAATAGGATTTTGGTAAATCTTGGGAGATGTTTGTTGTATGATGCGATGACTTCCTAATTTGATAACTCTTTGATATTAGATTTCTCTATGAGGCTTTATAGCTCATTTCCATTGTTATATCTTTTTCAGATTTAGGAGTCGAATACATGAGTAACGTGAAGATTCATGAAAAGTGGCGTAGCCTGGACTAGAAGTGTTTAGAGGTCAAGTATAGAACCTTCTATTTGGTGGTTATCTACTGTAACCTAAGTTAAAACGAACTTAATGATAAAATTCATTAAGTTATTAATTCATAATTAGACATATGAATTTGAAAATAATATTGGGAGATTTTTAATAAACTCATAATGTAGACTAGAAATGTTAAAAGGGTCGAGCTAAGGCATAAGGTAGACTAGAAAAGGCATATCGTATAGTAGAAATGTTTAAAGGGTTGAACAAAGGCATAACATAGACTGGAAAAGGCGTAACGTAGACTAGAAGTGTTTAAAGGGTCGAGTACAGGAACTTCTATTTTGGTGGTTATCTTGCGTAGTTCGAGTGTAAAGGAACTTGATTATTAAAAGTTATTAGGCTATTTTGATAATACTATCAAGTATTGGAACACATGATACGAGTTACGTTTGTTTAACATCGATATTTTGGGATTCCAATGGTTTTGAAACAATACTTTTTGAATAGATGACATGGAAGGTTTTAATTGAACTATGTTTAGTTTGATCCTTAAATCTTCCCCATTTGATTTTCAATATTGTTGCTTTGCCTACTTGTAAAAGACTACGATGATGATGGATAGATGACAAAGGATTTCACCATTTAAGTTTGTAATGAGAGTTAGACACATTATTTTCAAAAAAGAGACGGAAAATCTGAAGCATTTCTACAAATAGACTTTGCTCTATTTCTCAGTCTCGATTCCATCTTTGTTTAGATATGATGTAAGATTAAAGTCATCTCAATTCATCAACTTAATTTTTTGAGATTATTAGTAAATTATAAGAAAGGATGAAAGGATAAAAGGATGAAAGAGAGATTAAGGATAAAAGGAAACGGGTAAACGCAAACATAAAATAAGCCTTGTGGAAGATTTGATTCTTACATTGCCATCATCCCTTCTCATTTGGGATGAGAGGCCGCCAGCCATATTTGAAAACTTATAGTGAAAGCAAAGAATCAGGAAAGTGCATTCACCATGTGATACAATTCAATTAAGTCATATGACTACCATTTCCATTTTTCTTCCTTCTAGTAATTTAATAATATTGTCAACATATTAAAAGCACAGGATTCCATTAATTTGTACGATCGCAGTCAACTTTCCTATTTGTCTTTTGGTACATCAATGATGAACAAAAAATATTTTCAATACTCTAAAACTCAAAAAAGACAAGAATGACGACCAATGATCAGACAGATGACAGGAGAGAGCTGAAAACGGAGTCAATACCCTTCATCCTTTCTTCCCTTGCCAGGCTCCAGCCTCAGGTTGCTCATCCCAGCATTAACCTTATCCACTTTATTCTCAGTTCTCCTCTCATTTTGAGTAGAATCCTTCAGACAAATCCATGGGTGTTGCAAACACTGCTGAGCAGTTGGTCTCTTCTCAGGAACAAAGTCAAGAATAGGAGAGAGAAACTCGGCAAATTCACAAGCATCAGCCTCTGATAATTTATACTTTTCAACAAGTAATCTATCAAGAGGCCAGAATTTCAGCCTTCGGATCCTTTTTAGATCACCATGCCTGTCGAAAAAATCCTTGGATCTAGCTCCTCCAATGGCGACCTGTGCAGAAATATAAATATGGACAACATAGATTGAATAGAAAACTGTGGAAGAACGGTTGTAGAGTAATAAACATACTTTTCGAGGCATCTTCCCAAGAAGTTCCATCATCAAAGCAAGGTGATCCTGATACCAACTCAATGAACAATTTAATCAGAGCAATGAATGTGTTTTGAAGTATGATTTCAACAAGAATTAAAAGACACGATATAAAGATCTTGCACATTTAACTACCTCAATTCCGATTGAACTTAGCATCTACCCGAAGTGCAAAAGAGAATTAACTAACATATTCATACTAACATCTTTGGACTTAAATAAACATTAAAGCCTCCTACCTCGTCCTCACTGAACCCTTGTCCACCCTTTGGGGTGAACATCATTTCCCCAGTTGCAAGCTCAAAAGCAATACAAGCAACGGACCACATGTCAACCGAGGACGAGTAACCAGCCTGCAAAATTACTTCAGGAGCTCTGTATTGCCTCGTTTGAATTTCTTCAGCAAACTGCTTATCAGTCCAACAAGCATTTCCAAAATCAACAATCTTGCATCTTACATCAATACCATCCAGGTTTCTCTCCGACTTTTGAACTTCTCCCATGGAAGCTCTTCTTTCAGTGATCTTAGCAACAGCCCTCCGCGCTCTTCGTTTCAATTTCTTTTCAACAACACTAACGGTAATTCTACTGTTTGGGTTTCCCTCAGGTCTTTCAAGTATTGGAGCGATTCCAGATCTTATGGGGTCTTTTGCAGGATCAATAGTGGAAAAAAGAAGAATATTTTCGAGTTTTAGGTCAGTGTGGATAATATTAAGTTCTCTATGCATGTAATCAAGACCAATCAAAATGCATTTACAGATCTCCCGAACCTTGTTCATTTCAAGGCCCCTGTATCTGTTGTATCTAACTAAACGGAGCAAGCTATCACCAAGATACTCGAGGACCATGCAAGGATGTTGCCCATTTGGTCCAGTGTGCTTGAAGTGATCAATCAGTTGCACAATGCACTTGGAATTGGTAGGATCACTTTCGGAAATGGCTGAAAGAACTTCTATCTCGTGCAATGCAGCTTCAGCAAATTGGGTTGCACTTTTCTGGATCTTAAGGGCAACATATTTCTAAGAACAAAAAGGAGAACAATTAGATACAAGCTATATAGCCTATTGCTAATTTCGAACAAAAGTTATCAGGTCCTTGGTAAGCATATTTAAAACATGTAACATCATTAGGCTGATTAATCAATACGAGAAAGACAATGAGAATAATAAAATTGCTCATGTGTAGCTGGGCAGAGAAAAAGCCAAAAGCCAAAATGAATTAAAAAAAACACACATTGCAGAGTGACAAATGATTTCCTGTAGGAATAGAACCATAAAAAAAATTACAAACTGAAAAATTTTCAATTTATATTTGTTGATCACTTTGCTTTCAATCAGGGAAAGACGAGATCCTGGGGATGAATAAACTTCATAGAAGTAGAAGCAATTTTGACCCGTACATTAACAAGGATAGAATAAACAAAAATGAAAGATTGCATGAGAGGCAGAGGAAGTTACGGAGGTGCGAGTGTCGAAGGCGAGCCAGACGGTGGAGAACTGACCCCAGCCGAGCTTCTTTTGAGCGACGTAGCGGCCTTGGGCGAAGCGATCGCCAATCCTAGCGGCGTGATACCCTCCCTTTCTGTAGGAGTCTATCCCCTCATCGTCTTCTTCCGACCCCGACGACGATGAATTTGACATCCTCTTTGTCTAACGCACGATGCGATCAATCGGAATGAAATTCCTACGAATCGGGGGTCGGCGAGGTATCGAATCTCACAGTTCATACGATGATTGATAATCACCCTGATCGGATCAGATTGAGAGATCGGAGGGGAGGAGAAGGGAAAGGTAGAGTCTTGCGTTGTTTTCTTTATTCTTCCGATCTTCTTTCGGCTTATATATATTATTGGTAAATCTCCCTCCACTTGGCTCCCTCTCTCGCTCTTCATTTCATGGTGCGAGAATTGTGCGTTTTAAGTAATTCTAATGTAACTAATAATTAATTGGAAAACTATAGTATCTAAGCCTCAGTTTGCATGTAAATTCCTTGCTGTACGCTCGTATTTGATCAATATTGTTTGATTATATTAGTATAAATAATTATTAAAAATTTTATTTATAAATGCATGTAGTTAGAACTGTTTTGAACCTAAATATATATATGATTGATGAACTAGATTGTTAAAGATTCTTTCGGTAGTAATATCAACTCATAAGTTCATAAAAATAATGTCAAAATACAGAAAAAAATATATACATGAACAAGAGTGCAATTGTTGCATATAATTTAACAATTAATTAACAGACTCATATATTTAATAATAATTATATATTAGATATCATAAATTTAAATTTGTTAAACTAATCAAATATTAAGTTTTAGGCATTTGATAAAGTGTCAGACCTTATCATGTATAAACTAATTTTCTATACTTAATTTTGACAATGAGTGGAACAGAAAATAAATTAATAAGTTAAAAATACAAGATTATGTCTATGTACCAATCAATTAATTGATTTTAATCTCTTAATTTGATCGCAAAGAAATCAACGATTTTATTCTCGTTGTTTGATGATAGGTACCTCAATTGAATTAAAATATTAAAAATATAAATAAATTAGTAATTTCCTAAATGATTACCTTTTTATCATACTACATGCATTGCTTTGGGAAAGACAATTAGTCATTTATAGGCAATTAGTCACTTAAATTGATGTACAATTAAAATAATAAATTATTTTAATTATAAATAATTAAATTATTATATTAATTATACAAATTATTGTTTGACAGAGTATTTTAAGATAATAAAATAAGATAATAAATGTAGCAAAATAAATAAGCCACCAAGCATGGCTAACCGGTATGATGATCATTCTTCAAATTAAGGTTTTTCAAATTATTCAACTAAGTTTGTAAGAATCGCAATGTACTTGAGGAGGATTCGAACAACCGTCCACTCAAACCACTTGTTGTTTGTATGTTCTTCCCTTTTGAGCTTGTGATTCTCTTTATACATATTCTAGTGAATAGAGATGTTGACCAGAAGATTTGGAAAGAGAAGATATGTCATGACCTACTTAAGATTATCTATAATAATCACATTTAGAATAATTAAATATAATTAGAAGTGATATAAAATATTTTCTATAATGAAAGTAAAAATTATCTATTAGAATAAGTGTGAGTGTAAATTCAATAACAAGTTCTATAGTGTTCGGATAATTCTGAAAATGTATAGTGTTGAACTAGACACTCAGAGAAAGAGAATGATTTTGAAATCAAAGCAACATGTAATATACAATAAAAGTTATTCAATTTTAAAATTAGTTGATTTATATTAAGTTTAAAAGTATATTGTTTTAAAATGCGAATTTGGATAAAGTCATTGTAGGAAAAACGTTCCTAACATATTGAACTATGTGGCCATTTAATAAATTAGACAACTAATAAAATTGTGTCACGTGTTACACAAAAATTAATGAGTAATTATGTAATTAAGATTAACTAATTATAATTAATTAATTTAATCTTGTTAATTAAATTAATACTAATATATGTTAATTAATTTAAGTGAATATGATTAAGGAATAATAATCATGATTTAATCATAAATATTTATATATCTAAAATAAAATAATAATTTAGAATAGATATACAAGATATAATTGTAAATTTGTATTTATAATATAATAATAAGTACATAAAATATAATATAAATGAGATATACATACATATGGTTGCTGGTAGCAGAAAGGAGAGAAGATAATCCAGAGTGAGAGAAGAGAGAGAAAATGGCGTACTTGCAACTTGTGTGGTAGCACAAGTCTTAATTTATTTTAAATTTTCAATTGACAATTATCAAAATTGTCAGATTCTAATAAACACAAAAAATATAATTTAACTCCAAATTATATGAAAATTTAATAAACCTCACCAAATATGTGTATGAAACACTATAAAAATTTCAATAAAATATTCACAGCAGTTTAAAAATCATGGATGAAACAATTAGGGTTGCACAATCTATCCGAAAATAGCAATAGTAGGTCGCACAATGATGAACTTCGGGATGTTATAATTTCAACTATAAAACTTGAATTAAAGTGAAATTTTAGGACATCCTTTCTTAACATGTTCATGAAAGATCTTGAAAATTTCAAAGCTTAATTCACTGTGGTTGGAATACAAAAGGTCGATGGAGCTCGTTTTATTGTTCTGACCGAGAACGGAATGTCAACTTCGAGACTACGTAACTCTCTCATCAAAAAACAAAATTGTAACACTCGAAAGTTTTCCGCTAAAACTAATTTTTGGTTTTACGTAATTATAATCGGCAGAGTTTTGGTCAGAATTGAGAGCGTAGAATTTCTACCCTTAAGTATAAGATTATTTTAAGGGTAATGAAGAGTAGGGAATTTTAAGAATCCAACCAGAATCAGATTGAATAGCAGATTTATTAAACAGTTAAAAATTTAGGACGAAATAATAATTAACATTAATTATATTAAATAATATAACTTATACATATAAAAAAAAAACAACAGAGAAGGAGGTAGGAACCCCTTCTCCTCTTTACGTTTTCTCCTCTCCCAGTGCAGAGAAACCCTCCCATCTTTTCCCCCTTCGGTGATTTGCTCTTCCTGCGACGCTCAACCGATTTCTTCTCCGGTTTTTCAAATCTACAGTAAGTTTTAGTTAGTTTTTAGTAGGAAGTTAGTTCTTTACCTATTTTAAACAATAAAAATGAGGTTAGTGAGAATATGAAATAGTTTGATAAAAACTTAGGAGGGAGATACGAGATTTGGAGGTTTATAGTTGATTTTTATTCGCGTGATGGAGTTCAAGTTAGGAGTAGGAGTAAATTACGGGATTTTATGGGATAGATTGAGCGTTTGGATAGGCGAGTACTCGGATTATATAACAGTTTTTGTTCGGTCATGTTCGGCTAAGCTGTAGGTGTTGGATTAGGGATTGGACTACACCGTTAGAAACTAGACGTCGTGAGGAATCCGTAGTATTTCGAACCCTCCAAATCGGATGAATATTGTGATAGTTATAAATTTTTGAAGGTTGGTAGGAAATTGAGTTAGAATTCTGGTTTAGGCCGATTGGAGATTAAATTGTTATTTCCTTTAGAGTTTTACGAATTAAAAAGAATGTAGAGTTAATAGATGCATGGTTTTATAGGTTTCTCAATTTAGCGAGCTATCGATGAACGAGGAATTACTAGGACGCCAGGTAAGTAGTGTGGTAGAGCAGTAGGTGTTTTGTCTTCAGACCGACATCACAGTTCTTTAGGATGCATGCACATTTACTTTATGTTATACTTTAGTTGATTATGCATTCATGGTTTTAAACTAGGAGAACGAAACAAAAATGAATTTTCATGTTTTTACGAAGTGAAATAGTAGGATGTGATGAGACAAATGAAATGAGAAGATACGTAAGAAGATAAGAAAGGTGGGGTTGAGTGGTCTTGTCCCCAGAGGTGGACCACGAGGTGTATCACTTTACTAGATTGAGGTTGGCCTTTTCTGCAGAGGTGAACTGCGAGGTATGTCACCTTGATCTAGCACGTAAAGAAGAACCCAGTAGTAAGAAGATAAAAAACATGTAAGAAAGAGACGAAAACAAAAGTAAAGACGAAACTGTAGAAACTGCATATATTAGGATGTAGTTGTTTTAAGTTTTATGCATTACTTACTTAACATTAGGCTAATAGATGAGTTCTGTGTTGTAGGTGACGACGCCATTGCAGGTGAGTACCCAGAGCATGCCCAGGACTAGGAGGCGGTTGGAGGAGTACGCACGTGGACAATCTGGTTGGCTGTTAGGGCATTTTGACCATGGTGGGCATAGGTACAAATTTTGAGAGTGTAATCGAAATGATTTTAAGTTGTTTTGAGTCAATTGAATGTATAGACGGATTTCAAACTTTAGTAGTCATTTTTTTTTATGTAAATAATGATTTTAAGTTAATGGAAAAGTGTACGTTGGGTTGTTATTAGCGTTGAGTCGAAGTCTGATTGATTTTATGAAGTTTTAAGGTTTTTAAGCAAAATTCTGGAAAGGAAGTGTCGACCGATAGGTTTAGTGGTCGACCAAACCCAGCAGGTGTCGACCGCTAGGTTCGACCTATAGAGACAGAGCCATATCAGGTGTCAACCTGTGTGTGGAAGTGTCGACTGGTTAGTCTAAAGATGGTATGAGTATCGGCCGCAAGGTTCGACCGATGGAAACAGGGAGGATGAAGGTGTCGACTTGTGAAGACAGGTGTTGACCGCTCTCTGTGATGAACATAGAAGTGTCGACCACGGAGTTTGACTAGTGCTGGCAGAGAAGATGGGAGTGTCGACCTGTGTTCACCAGTGTCGACCGATTCGCGTGATAAGTAGAGAGGTGTCAATCGCGGGGGTCGACCAATGAAAACAAAAGCAAATGAAGTGTCGATCGGTGTTTACAGGGGTCGACCGAAAAGGTCTTTTAATGTTTTAAAATTTTGATATTTTATTTAAACTGATTTTAATCAAAGACTTCCGCTGCGACGATTTCAAATGTTTGCAAAAAGGTCGTTTTAAGTCGAGAAACAAAAATTTTAAATTTTTACGTGAATTTTTCCGAGTGTAGTTGTGTGAGTAGTAGTAGTGAGCGAACCGGGAACCGTGTGGGATTTTTGGGGCGTTACAGATATGGTATGAGAGCCAAATGGTCAAAACGTTCAAACGATTACCTAACAGCGCCGATCGTCGCACGACGTGCTTTGACAACTGTAAGTGTTTAAGTTTAGCTTTAGTTATTAGATGCTTATAAGAGTAATTAACTTTGTTCAGGAAATTAGCCATAATGTCTAGACGACCAGGATGTCCAAGAGTACCGAGAGAGGCAGGTGATACGAGAAGTGGGGATGATTCAATGACAATCAGGCAGCTAACCGAGTTGGTGAACAGACAGTCTCAGCAGTTAGGAATTCTGCTAAATCGAGAGGTACAAGGAAGTGCGAGTTCTAGCTCTAGCCATGATCAGTCAAGTGACAGATTTCAGAGGTTACGACCACCGACCTTTGAAGGACAATTATCGGATCCGACAGCTACAGAAGAGTGGGTCCGTGCGATTGAAAGTATGTTCAGGTATGCAAAAGTGGAAGAAGAAGATAAAGTTTCGTTGGCTACGTTCCACTTAACGAAAGATGCCCGATTTTGGTGGGAGTCAGTGGAGACCACCATCGATACACAACACATGGCATGAGAGAAGTTTAAGGAGGCATTATGACAAGTATTTCAATAGTACGGTGCAGGCAGCTAAGAGAATGGAGTTTCTACAGTTGAAGCAAACTGGATCGGTAACTGAGTACAACCGATAATTCGAATCGTTATCCAGTTTGCTAGCAGCTTGGTGAGCCGGAATGAGGATAAAGTGTTTCAGTATGTGCAGGAGTTGAAGTCGGAAATATACAAAGGGGTAAAGATAGCAGGAATTCAAGAGGTACCATATTCAAAAGTGGTTGCAAAGGCACTAAAGGTGGAGGAGGTTGAGATGAAATGTGTTAAACAGCGAGAAGCTTCCAGGAGATTTTTCAAGGAAGTTGCCCCACAACAAAACAAAAGTGCCTCCCAGCAGCAATAACAGAAAGGCACTAAGAGGTCCAGCGAGGGCTCGAGTAACCAAGGAAGCAGTAAAAGGCCTCAGGGGTCGTTGCAGTACCCCTAGTGCCTTAAGTGTATGAGATATCACTGGGGAGAATGTCGACTAAATTCAGGAAAGTGCTACAACTGTAACGAGGCTGGACACTTGGCTAGAGATTGCCTAAAGCCCAGGGTGACTCAGTGTTTCAATTGTAACGAGGTAGGCCACGTCAGTAGAGATTGTCCAGCTTTGAAGAAGGGTCTGACGCGCACAACACTGAGAGTATTTGCCATGATCGAGTCGGGCGATGATGACCAGCCAGCTGTAGTGTCAGGTACCATATTGATAAATTCTATACTTGCGTATACTTTGATTGACTCTGGCGCTACACACTCGTTTGTTACAGCCGCGTTCGCGGTTAAGTTAGATTATGGCCTGTAGCAATAGACTGTAGTTACGAGGTGAGGTTACATTCTGGTGGGTGCATGCATTCTAATCAAGTCATATGAGACAGTGTAGTGTCTGTGGGGAGCAGAAATTTATTAGCTGATCTCATTATTATGGCCATAACTGGGTATGATGTGATATTGGGAATGGATTGACTGTTCCAGCACTACGCTACAATTGACAGCAGAACGAGAACAGTGAGTTTCTAACCCCGAGATAGTGAGAAGTACACCTTTCAGGCCACGAAGAATGCTCGGAAGATATCTGTCATGGCGCCTATCAGCGCTCGTTAAGTTTTGATTGATGAGTGTTTTGGTTTTCTCGCCAGTATTATAGATATACAATTTCCAGACACTCAAGGCCGTATGATGTTTTAGTTGTTCAAGATCTCCCTGAAGTTTTTCTAGATGATTTACTCGGTTTACCTCCGTATCAGAAGATAGAGTTTATTATAGATGTGTATTCGGGAGCTGAGCCGGTGTCAAAAAATCCTTATAGATTGGCACCAACGGAGCTGTAGGAGTTAAAGAAGTAATTAGAAGAGTTGGTGGGTAAAGGATTTATACGCCCTAGCTTTTCGCCGTGGGGCGCGCCAATCCTTTTCGTCAAGAAGAAGGATGGATCATTACGGATGTACATCGACTACAGGGAATCGAATAAGCTGACGATGAAGAACAAGTACCCTCTGCCAAGAGTAGATGATCTATTTGATCAACTCGAAGGTGCACAGGTGTTTTCAAATATTGACTTTAGATCGGGCTATTATCAGCTGAAGGTTAGGTCAGAAGATATTCTGAAGACGGCTTTCCGGACGCGATATGGGCATTATGAATTCTTGGTAATGTCTTTCGGACTGACGAGCGCCCCAGCCGTCTTTATGGACCTGATGAACAGAGTATTCCATGACTATCTCAATAAATTCGTTATAGTGTTTGTTGATGATATGTTGGTGTACTCTCGTAGTGAAGAGGATGATATGTTGGTGTTGGATCCTCTGAAGCGACACCAACTTTATGCGACGTTTTCTAAGTGTAAATTCTGGCCGGATAGGATTCAGTTTCTGGGGCATGTCATCTCGAGCGATGGCGTATCAGTTGATTCAGTAAAAATCCAGGCAGTTAAGGAGTGGCCACAACCGAAAAATGTCACAGAGATACGAAGTTTCCTCGGGTTAGCAGGTTATTACAGGAGGTTTATTGAAGGATTTTTGAAGATTGCAACACCTTTGATCCGTCTAACGAGGAAAAATGTGAAGTATTTATGGTCCGAAGATTGCGAGCGTAGTTTCCAGACATTGAAGCAAAAGTTAATTACTGCTCCGATTTTGACGTTTCCTGCCTAGTACGGAAGATTTAGCATTTATTGCGATGCTTCCAAGGTAGGTCTGGGATGCGTGCTGATACAGGAAGGGAAGGTAGTAGCATATGCCTCTAGTCAGTTGAAGACTTACAAGCAGAACTACCTAATGCATGATCTAGAGTTAGCCATGGTAGTTTTCACGCTTAAAATTTGGAGGCATTATCTGTATGAACAGCCGTGCGAGATATATTCAGACCACAAAAGTCTGAAGTATATTTTCACTCAGAAGGAATTGAATGTGGCAGCGGCGGTGGTTAAAGTTTGTGAAGGACTATGACTGTGAAATTAAATACCACCATGGGAAGGCGAATATAGTGGCTGATGAGTGACGGCGTCCACGTCAGCTGTGACTTCAAGCGTGCCATTAGTTTTGGATGCGGAATTTTAGAAATTCAACTTAGAAGTGGTGTTGAATGTGTCGGCCATGTTGTCGGCTATGTCTCTACAACCCTTTATTTTGGAAAAGATTAAGTAGACCCAGAAAGACGATACAAAATGCGAAGAAATTAAATCAAGCATGACTTCTAATAATAGGTCAGAGTTCAGTTATTAGAACAACGAAATTGTTAAGTTTCGGAATCGATGGTTTGTTCCGAATAGTGAAGAACTACGAAGGGAGATATTGTCAGAAGCACATGCTTCAAGGTTTTCTGTGCATCTCGGGAGCACTAAGATGTACAGGGACCTTAAGCAACATTACTGGTGGCCTGAGATGAAGAGAATGGTGGCAAGGTACGTAGAGGCGTGTTTGATTTGCCAGCAGATTAAGGCTGAACACCAGAGCCCAGCAGGAAAACTAAAGCCATTGCTGGTTCCTGAATGGAAGTGGGAGCAGATATCGATGGACTTTGTTGTCGAGCTACCTTGGACGACAAAGGGCTATGATGGTATATGGGTGATCGTAGATCGGTTAACCAATCATCCCATTTTCTGCCAGTGAAGATGACGTACTCTATAGATCAATTCGCTGAACTGTATATTCAAGAGATTGTACGATTACACGAGGTTCCAACTTCGATTGTGTCAGACAGAGACTCTAGATTTACATCAAAGTTCTGGAAGAGTCTACACAAAGCTATGGATACGCAACTCAATTTTAGTACGACATTTCATCCTCAGACGGACGGTCAATCTGAGAGGACCATTCAGATGCTGGAGGATATGCTTTGAGCTTGTGTACTGGAGTTACAGGGTTCATGGAGCAAATACCTACCATTGGTGGAGTTTTTTTATAATAATAGCTTTCATGCTACGATAGATATGACTCCATATGAGGCTCTGTACGGGAGAAAGTGCAGATCTCTGTTATATTGGGATGAGGTCGGCGAAACACTATTAATTGGTCCAGACATTCTGCAATAGACTGTAGAAAATGTTGCTTTTATTAGACAACGAATTTTAACAGTTTAAAGCCGACAGAAGATTTATGCAGATCATCAGAGGAGAGAGCTAGAATTTGAAGTGAATGATGAAGTCTTCTTGAAGATCTCTCCATTCAAAAGAGATGTAAAATTTGGAAATAAGGGCAAGTTAAACCCTAGATATATTCCGCCATTTCCTATTACAAAGAGAATAGGGAAGATAACTTACCAGCTGCAACTGCTAGCCTCAATGGACGAGATTCACAATGTATTCCATGTATCCATGTTGAGGAAGTGTATACGAGATCCTTCTCACATCGTAGAGCGGCAGGATATAGAGGTTCAACCCACTTTGACGTATGAAGAGAAGCTAGTGGAGATTCTAGATTATGCAGTGAAGATTTTACGCAACAAGAAGATTCCTCTAGTGAAAGTATTATGGCGCAACCATGACGTGGAAGAAGCAACCTGGTAGCGGCAGCAGGACATGATGAGCCGATATCCGGAGTTGTTTAGATAGCAAGTTTTGAGGACAAAATTTTTGTAAGTAGGGTGGAATGTAGCACCTGAAAGTTTCCCGCTAAAACTAATTTTCAGTTTTACGTAATTGTAATCAGCGGAGTTTTGGTTGGAATTGATAGCGGAGAATTTCTACCCTCAAGTATAAGATTATTTTGAGGTTAATGGAAAGGAGAAAATTTTAAGAATCCAACCAGAATCGAACCGAATAACAGATTTATTAAATGATTAAGGTTGAAGGCGAAATAGTAATTAGGATTAATTATATTAAATAATATAATTTATATATATAAAAAAAACAACAGAGAAGGAGGCAGGAACCCCCCCTCGCCTTATCCTCTTTACGTTTTCTCCTCCCCCAGTGCAGAGAAACCCTCCCCTATTTTCCCCCTTCGACGATTTTCTCTTCCTGCGACGCTCAGCCAATTTCTTCTCCGTTCTTCAAATCTACAGTAAGTTGTAATTAGTTTTAAGTGAATAGTTAGTTCTTTACCTGTTTTGAGCAATAAAAATGAGATTAGTAAGAGTATGGAATAGTATGGTAAAACCCTAGGAGGGAGATACGAGATTTGGAGGTTTATAGTTGATTTCTATTCGCGTGTTGCAGTTCAAGCTAGGAGTAGGAGTAGATTACGGGATTTGATGAAAAAGATTGAGCATTTGGATGGTCGAGTACTCGGATTATAGAACAGTTTCTGTTCGACCATGTCTGGCCAAGCTGTAGGTGTTAGATTAGGGATTGGATTAGACCGTTATAAACTAGATGTCATGAGTAATCCGTAGCATTTCGAATTGTCCAAATTGGATGAGTATTGTGATAGTTATAAATTTTCAAACGTTGGTCAGAAATTGAGTTAGAATTCTTGTTTAGGCCAATTCAAGGTTATGTTGTTATTTCCTTTAAAGTTTTATTAATTGAAAGAAATGTAGAGCTAATAGATGCGTGATTTTATAGGTTTCCCAATTTAGCGAGCTATCAACGAACGAGAAATTGCTAGGACGCCAGGTAAGTAGTGTGGTAGAGCCGTAGGTATTTTGCCTTCGGGCCTACATCACAGTTCGTTAGGATGCATGCACGTTTACTTTATGTTATACTTTAGTTGATTATGCATTCATAGTTTTAAACTACGAGAACGAAACGAAAATGAATTTTCATGTTTTTACGAAGTGAAACAGTAGCATGTGATGAGACGAATGAAATAAGAAGATACGTAAGAAGATAAGAAAGGTGGGGTTGAGTGGTCTTGTCCCCAGAGGTGGACCGCGAGGTGTGTTACTTTACTAGATTGAGGTTGGCTTTGTCCCCAGAGGTGGACCACGAGGTGTGTCACCATGATCTAGCACGTAAAGAAGAACCGAGTAGTAAGAAGATAAAGAAGATGTAAGAAAGAGACGAAAACGAAAAGTGGAGACGAAACTATAGAAACTGCATATGTTATGATGTGGTTGTTTTTCAATGTTTAAGTTTTATGCATTACTTACTTAGCATTAGGCTAATAGATGAGTTCTGTGATGTAGGTGACGACGCCATAGCAATTGAGTACCCAGAGCATTCCTAGGACTAGAAGGCGGTAGGAGGAGTACACATGTGGACGATCTGGGCAGCTGTTAGGGCATTTCGACCATGGTAGACATAGGTACAGGTTTTAGGAGTGTAATCGAAATGTTTTTAAGTTGTTTGAGTCAATTGAATGTATAGATGGATTTAAAACTTTAGTAGTGTTTTTTAATGTAAATAATAATTTTGAGTTGATGGAAAGGTGTACGTTGGGTTGTTACTAGCTTTGAGTCGAACTTCGATTGATTTTGTGAAGTTTTAAGGTTTTTAAGCAGAATTCTGGGAAGGAAGTGTCGGTCGATAGGTGACTTAGTGGTCAACCAAACCCAGCAGGTGTCAACCGCGAGGGTCGACCTACGGAGACAAAGCCATATCAAGTGTCGACCGGTTAGTGTAAAGATGGTATGAGTGTCAGCCGCAAGGTTCGACCTATTAAAACAAAAAGGATGAATTTGTCGACCTGTGAAAATAGGTGTTGACTGCTCTCTGTGATGAGCGTAGAAGTGTCGACCATTGCGGGCAAAGAAGATGGGAGTGTCGACTTGTTTTCACCGGTGTCGACCAATTCGCGTGATGAACAGAGAGGTGTCGACCGCTGGTGTCAACCGATGAAAACAGAGGCAAATGAAGTGTCGACCGGTGCTTATAGGGGCCGACCGAAAAGGTCTTTTAATGTTTTGAAAACTTGATATTTTATTTAAACTTATTTTAATCAAAGACTTCCGTTGCGACAATTTCAAATGTTTGCAAAAATGTCGTTTTAAGTTGAGGAACAAAAGTTTTAAATTTTTACGTGAATTTTTTTGAGTATAGTTGTGTGAGTAGTAGTAGTAGTGAGCCAACCGGGAACCGTGTAGGGTTTTCAAGGCGTTACAAAAATGATGCGATTCTTGTAGAAAATGAAAGCTGTACATGTGCGGATTGTTGTGTGCAAAAATGAAAGAGGAATCAAAGGGATGGAAAAAATATGGTTGAAGTCGTGCGGCTGGTCGATTGGTGATAACTATATACCTCCTCGGGTATTTGGTCCCCTTTTGAGTAAGACACTCTAACTAGCTCTAAATGAGAGTTTACACTTTTTTGCTGTGAATTCTCCACTTCAAGAATGGTAGTAAGGGTTTTAAAGTGTACTCACAAACTTATAAACAATGGACAACACCTTGTCTCTGATATTACTCATTGAGGAAGAATGTCGGCGAAAACCCAAAGGGAGCTTTTGAATATTAGAAGATAAACTTTGATTTTCATTCAACAAAAACTAGTGTTGCTGAAGCAACCAAGAGAGGATTAAATACCCTTCTCAAATAACAATTAGGATTTAATAAACTATATGAACAAAAAAGACCAATAAAAAGTCCACAACTAGAGCATGCAGCCCCTTTAATATGCCCAATAAGGCCGCACACTTAACGTTCTTTCCTACAAGTTTCTATCCTTTATTTTTAAATAAAATCCAGTACACTTTTCCCTCCTAAAGTATTCAACTATGCATAAAATAAATTAAGCTTGATTACTGTAACACCCTGAAAACCCTACATGGTTTCTAATTCGCACAATTCTACTACTCACTCACTACATTTGAAAAAAATTTGAATAAAATTTAAAACTTTTGTTCCTCGACTTAAAACGACATTTTTGAAAATATTTTAAACAACGTCGCAGTAGAAAACTCAATTAAAATCAATTTAACTAAAACTTCACTTGACCAAACCTTATGGAGAGGAACCAGTCGACACCTATAAGGCTCGGTCGACACTTTGTTTGTCTCGGGTTTTTTATCGGTCGAAACTGAGAACACCGGTCGACACTACGTTTGTCTTGGGTTTTTTGGTCAGTCGACACAGAGACCACAGGTCGACACTACATTTGTCTTGGGTCTTTTCGTCGGTCGACACTATGTTCCTCTCTGTCTATGTAGGTCGAATCCCGTTGTCGACACTTTTACGCTCATTTCAGAGAGCGGTCGACACCTGCTTTCATAGGTCAACACCTACGTCCTCTCTGTTTCCCAGTGGTCGAGCCTTGTAGCTGAAACTCTACCATTTTTATACTAACCGGTCGACACTTCCACACACAGGTCGACACCTGATATGGCTCTGTCTTCGTAGGTCGACCCTCGCGGTCGACTCTTACCGGGTTAGGTCAATCACTAAGCTTATCGGTAGACACTTCCTCCCCAAAACTCTGTTTAAAAACCTTAAAAACTTCACAACATCGATCGGACTTCGACTCAACGCTAATAATAACCCAACGCACACTTTTTCATCAACTCAAAATCATGATTTACATAAAGAAAACGACTACTAAGATTTGAAATCCGTCTACACATTCAATCAACTCAAAACAACAAAAATCATTTCGATTACACACCCAAAACCCGTACCTATACCCACCATAGTCAAAACGTCTTGACAGCCGGCCATATTGTCCACGTGCGTACTCCTCCAACCGCCTCCTAATCCTGGGCATGCTCTGAGTACTCAGCGGCTATGGCGTCGTCACCTACATCACAGAACTCAACTATTAACCTAATGCTAAGTAAGTAATGCATAAATTTAAACACTGAAAAACAACCACAACCTAACATATGCAGTTTCTACAGTTTCGTCTCTACTTACTTTTTCGTCTCTTTCTTACATCTTCTTTATCTTCTTACTACTAAGTTTTTCTTTACGTGCTAGATCAAGTGGACACACCTCGCGGTGCACCTTTGAGGACAAGGCCAACACGTAAAGTGGAGGAAGAGTGATACATCTCGCGGTCCACCTCTGGGGGCAAAACCACTCAACCCCACATTTTTTGTCTTCTTACGTATCTTCTCATTTCATTCATCTCATCACATCCAACTGTTTCACTTCGTAAAAACATGAAAATGCATTTTTTGTTTCGTTCTCCTACTTTAAAAACAATGATACACAATTATGAAAGCATAACATAAATAAACGTGAGATGCACCCTACCGAACTGTGATGTAGGCCCAAAGGCAAAACTCCTACTATATTACTTACCTGGTGTCCTTAGCAAACTCGTATTTTGTTGACTACTCGCTATACTGAAGAACCTATAAAATTACACATCTATTAGCTCTACTTTCATTTCGGTTCGTAAAACTCTAAAGGAAATAACAACTAAACCTCCACTCGGCCTAAACCGGAATTCTAACTCAATTTCCAACTAACCTTCGAAGATTCATGAGTAACACAATACTCATATGATTTGGACGATTTGAAATGCTACGGATTCCTCATGACGTCTCATTTCTAACAGTATAATCCAATCACTAATTCAACACATACTGCTTGGCCAAATACGACCGAACAGAAAACGTTTCACAATTCGAGCACTTGGCTATCCAGACGATCAATCTTTCCCATAAAATCTTGTAATCTACTCATACTTCTAGATTAAACACCAGCATACTGATAGAAATTAACTCTAACTTCAAATTCTCGTATCACCCTCTTTAGGTTTCGCCAAAACCACACAGTACTTACTCTAACTTCATTTCTAACACACAAAACAACTAGGCGACTAACTATCTATTAAGAACTAAGTAGAACTTACCATAGATTTGAAGATTGATGGAAGATCGGAGAAGAACCGTTGGTTGGAAGGAGAATCGGCGCAGGAAGGAGAATCGGCGAAGGAAGGAGGGAAGGGGAAGAGAGGGTTTCGGTGTTGGGGAAGAAAACACCGAAAGGTGTTTTTTTTTTTTTTTAATAATAATAATAATATAACCTAATCACTAAACCGCCCTCAACCTCTAATCATTTAATAAATCTGCTATTCTGTTGAAATCTCAAAATTTCTCCTTCACCATTATCCCCAAAATAATCTTATACTTAAGAGTAGAAATTTGTCGTTCATAATTTCGACCGAAACTCTACCGATTACAATCACGAAATCCGAAATTCATTTAACGAAAAATCCAGGTGTTAAATCTCACCCTCCTTAATGAAATTTTGTCCTCAAAATTTGCTATTTGAACAATCTTGGATATCGGCTCATCATGTCTTACTACCGCTCTCAGGTTGCTTCTTCTACGTTATTGTTACACCATAATACTTTCACCAGTGGACTCTCCTTGTTGCGTAACATCTTCACTGCATAACATCTTACACCATGTGGGAAGGATCTCGCATACACTTCCTCAGCATGGATACATGAAATACATTGTGGATCCCATCCATCGAGGCTAGTAGTTGCAGCGTGTAAGCTGTTTTTCCTATTCTCTTCGTAATAGGAAATGGTCCAACAAATTTTGGGTTCAACTTGCCTCTTTTTCTGAATCTCACAAGTCGTTTGAATGGCGAAACCTTCAGGAAGACTCCATCACCCACCTCAAATTCTAATTCTCTTCTCTGACGATCTGCATAACTCTTCTGTCGGCTCTGAGTTGTTAAAATTCGTTGCCGAATAAATGCAATTTTCTCGACTGTCTGCTGCAAAATATCCAGACCAACCAATCTTACCTCGCCGACTTCATCCAAATATATCAGAGATCTGCACTTCTTGCCGTAAAGAGCCTTGTAAGAAGTCATACCGATCGTAGCCGGAAAACTGTTGTTATACGAAAACTCCACCAATGGCAGGTATCTGCTCCATGAACCCTGGAATTCCAGTACGCAAGTTCGAAGCATATCCTCCAACGTCCGAATGGTCCTCGCAGATTAACCATCTGTCTAAGAATGAAATGCTGTACTAAAATTGAGGTGCGTACCCATGGCCTTGTGTAGGCTCTTCCAGAACTTTGACATAAACCTCGGGTCTCTGTCTGATACGATCGAAGTCGGAACTCTGTGCAATTATGCGACCTCTTGAACATACAGTTCAACGAACTGGTCCATAGAGTACGTTATCCTTACTGGCAGGAAATGAGCTGACTTGGTTTATAGATCCACAATCACCCATGTGCCATTATAATCTTTTGTTGTCCGAGGCAATCCAACAACAAAATCCATCGATATCTGCTCCCACTTCCACTTGGGAATAGGCAATGGTTGTATCTTTCTCGCTGGGCTCTGGTGCTCAGCCTTAATTTGCTGACAAATTAAACACGCCTCCGCATACTTTGCCATAATCTTCTTTATATCGGGCCACCAATAATGCTGCTTAAGATCTCTGTATATCTTGGTACTCCCTGAATGCACAGAAAATCTCGAAGAGTGGGCTTCAGCAAGTATTTCTCTCTAATAGTTCTTCATTACTCGGAACAAACCACTTATTTCGAAACTTAAGAATTTCGTCGTTCGAATAACTGAACTCTGACCTGTCGTTGGAAGCCATGCTTGATTTAATTTTTTTGCATTCAGCATCATCCTTCTGGGCCTGCTTAATCTTCTTCAGAATCGTAGGCTGTAACGATACAGTCGATAACATGGTCGAGACGCTCGACACTACCTCCAAGTTGAACTTCTGAAATTCTGCATCCAAGGTAAGTGGCATAACTGAATCCATCGCCGAAGTGGATGCCGTCACCATGCTCAATGCATTAGCCACCACATTTGCCTTCCCGGGGTGGTATTTAATCTCAACATCGTAGTCCTTCACGATTTCCAACCACCGTCGCTGCCTCATATTCAACTCCTTCTGAGAAAAGATATACTTCAAAATCTTGTGATCCGAATATATTTCACACGGCTGTCCATACAGATAATGTGTCCAAATTTTTAGTGCGAAGACTACTGTAGCTAACTCCATGTCATGTGTCAGATAATTTTGCTCCTAATTCTTCAGCTGCCTAGAAACGTAGACTATCACATTCCCTTACTGCATCAGTACACATCCAAGACCTACCTTGGAAGCATCACAATAAATAGTAAATTTTCCATCCTCGGTAGAGAGCGTCAAAATCGGAGCAGTAGTCAATCTCTGCTTCAACGTCTAGAAACTGTGCTTGCAATCCTCGGACCACAGATACTTCACACTTTTCCTCGTCAAACGGGTTAGAGGCGCCGCAATCTTCAAAAATCCTTCAATGAACCTCCTGTAATAACCCGCCAGCCCGAAGAAACTCCGTATCTCTGTGACATTTTTCGGTTGTGCCACTCCTTAACTGCCTGGTTCTTTGCTGGATCAACAGATACGCCATCGCTCGAGATGACATGTCCCAGAAACTGAATTCTATCCAGCCAAAACTCACACTTTGAAAACTTTGCATAAAGTTGGTATCTCTTCAAGGTCTCCAACACCAACCTCAAGTGTTCTCTATGATCCTGTTCACTACGAGAGTACACTAATATATCATCGATAAACATTATAACGAATTTATCGAAATAGTTATGGAATACTATCTTCATTAAGTCCATAAAGGCAGCTGCAACATTCGTGAGTCCGAAAGATAATACAAAGAATTCATAATGCCCATACCGCGTCTGAAAAGCCGTCTTTGGAATATCTTATGGCTTGACCTTCCACTGATAATAACTCAATCTCAGGTTAATCTTCGAAAACAGTCTCGCCCTTGAAGTTTATCAAATAGATCATCTATTCTCGGCAGAGGGTACGTGTTCTTCAAAAGCTCTTTTAATTGCTTCTTTAACTCCTTTAGCTCCGTTGGTGCCAATCTATAAGGATTTTTTGACGTCGGCTCAGCTCCCGGATACACATCTATAGCAAATTTTATCTCTCGATCCAGAGGTAAACCAGATAAATCATATAAGAAAACTTCAGGAAAATCTTGAACAATTAAAACATCTTGCGGCCTTGAATCCTTGAGAATTTGCATATCTATAAGAATGAAGAGAAAACCGAAAGATTCATTAATCAAAACTTGACGAGCACTGACACGCGCCATGACAGATATCTTCCGCACATTCTTCGTGGCCTGAAAGGTATGCTTCTCACCATTCGACGGTTGAAAACTCATTGTGCCTGCCCTACAGTCAATTGTAGCTTAGTGGTTAAACAGCCAATCCATTTCCAATATCATGTCATATCCCGTTATACCCATAATAATAAGATCGGCCGATAAATTCTTGCTTCCCACTGACACTACGCTATCTCGCACCACTTGATTTGAATGCATACACCCACCAGAAGACAACATTACCTTGTAACTACAGTCTGTCGACACAGGTCATATATCCAACTTAACCATGAATTTAGTTGCAATGAACGAGTGCGTCGCACCGTAATCAATCAAAGTATATGCAGGTATAAAGTTTACCAATATAGTACCTGACACTACGGCTGGCTAGTCATCCTCGCTCGACTCGATCATTGCGAATACACTCTGCGTTGTACGCGTCGAGCCTTCTTTAGAGCTGGACAATCTTTGCTGACGTGGCCTACCTCGTTACAGTTGAAACACCGAATCACTCTGGGCTTCGAGCAATCTCTAGCAAAATCTCCTTAAACTTTTTCCATGTCATATACTGCACTTCAATTGTGGTCTCCACGGACTCCCAGCAAAACCGAGCGTCATTCACTAGATGGAATGTGGCTTGCGAGACCTTGTCCTGTTCTTCCACCTTCGCATACTTGAACATACTCTCCATGGTACGGACCCATTCCTCTGTAGCTGTTGGATCCGACGACTATCCTTCATACGTCGGGGGTCGTAATCTCCAAAATCTATCTCCCGACTGATCATGGCCTGAACTAGAGTCTGCACTTCCTTGCACTTCCTGATTCAACAAGATCCCTAATTGTTGAGACTGCCTGTTCACCAATTCGGTTAACTGCCTGATCATCATTGAATCATCCTCACTTCTAGTATCAGCTGCCTCTCTCGGTATCCTCGGACGTCCTTGTCATCTAGTTATTATGGCTAATTTCCTATACAAGGTTAATTACTCTCATAAGTATCTAATAACTAAAGGTAAACTTAAACACTTACAGTTGTCGAAGCACTTCGTGCGGCGATCGGCGCTGTTAAGTAATCGTTTGAACGTTTTGACTATTTGGCTCTGATACCACACTTGTAATGCCCCGGAAACCCTATACGGTTCTCGGTTCGCACACTCTACTACTCAGTCACTACACTCGGAAAAAATTTGAATAAAATTTAAAACTTTTGTTCAACGACTTTAAACGACATTTTTGAAAATATTTTAAACAGCGTCGCAGCGGAAAACTGGATTAAAATCAATTTAACAAAAACTTCACTTGACCAAACCCTTATAGAGAGGAACCGGTCGACACCTATAAGCCTCAGTCGACACTTTGTTTGTCTCGGATTTTTTATCGGTCGACACTAAGAACACCGGTCGACACTACGTTCATCTCCGGTCTTTTCGTCAATCGACATTGAGAACACCTGTCGACACTACGTTCCTCTCGGGTCTTTTTGTCGTTTGACACTGAGAACACAGATCGACACTATGTTTGTCTCTGGTCTTTTCGTCGGTCAACACTGAGAAATCGGTCAACACTATGTTCCTCTCTGTCCGCGTAGGTCGAATTCTGTGGTCGACACTTCTACGCTCATCGCAGACAGCGGTCGACACCTGTTTTCACAGGTCAACACTTACGTGCTCTCTATTTCCCAGAGGTCGAGCCTTGCAGCCGATACTCTACCATCTTTACATTAACTGGTCGACACTTCCACACATAGGTCGACACCTGATATGGCTCGACTCTGTAGGTTGACCCTCCCGGTCGACATCTAACGGGTTTGGTCGACCACTAAGCCTATCGGTTGACACTTACTCCCCACAACTCTATTTAAAAAATTCACAAAATCGATCGGACTTCGACTCAACGCTAATAATAACCCAACGAACATTTTTCCATCAACTTAAAATCATGATTTACATAAAGAAAACGACTACTAAGATTTGAAATCCGTCTATACATTCATTCGACTCAAAACAACAAAAATCATTTCGATTAAACACCCAAAACCCGTACCTATACCCACCATAGTCAAAAACGCTCTGACAGCTGGCTAGATCGTCCACGTGCTTGCTCCTCCAACTGCTTCCTAGTCTTGGGCATGCTCTGAGTACTCACCGGCTATGGCGTCGTCACCTACATCACAGAATTCAACTATTAGCCTAATGCTAAGTAAGTAATGAATAAACTTAAACAGTGAAAAACAACCACATCCTAACATATGCAGTTTCTACAGTTTCGTGTCTACTTTTGTTTTTGTCACTTTCTTACATTTTCTTTATCTTCTTACTACTGGGTTCTTCTTTACGTGTTAGATCAATGTGACACACCTCACAGTTCACCTCTGGGGACAAAGCCAACCTCAATCTAGTAAAGTGACACACCTCGCGGGCCACCTCTGGGGACAAGGCCACCACGTAAAGCGGAGGAAGAGTGATACACTTCGCGGTCCACCTCTGGGGACAAGACCACTCAACCCCACTTTTCTTATCTTCTTATGTATCTTTTCATTTCATTCGTCTTATCACATCCTACTGTTTCACTTCGTAAAAATATAAAAATTCATTTTTCGTTTCGTTCTCCTACTTTAAAAACAATGATACACAACTATGAAATCATAACATAAAATAAACGTGAGATGCACCCTACTGAACTGTGATGTAGGACCGAAGGCAAAACTACAACTACATTACTTACCTAGTGTCCTTAGCAACTCGTATTTCGTAGACTGCTCGCTAAACTGGAGAACGTATAAAATTATACATCTATTAGCTCTACTTTCCTTTCGATTCGTAAAACTCTAAAGGAAATAACAACTAAACCTTGACTTGGCCTATACCGGAATTCTAACTTAATTTTCGACTAACCTTCGAAGATTCAAAACTAACACAAACTTATCTGATTTGGACGATTCGAAATGCTATAGATTCCTCATGACGTCTCGTTTCTAACGGTATAATCCAATCACTAATTCAACACATACTGCTTGGCCAGACGCGGTCAAACGAAAACCGTTCCACAATTCGAGCATTCGGCTATCCAGACGCTCAATCTTCCCCATAAAATCTTGTAACCTTCTCCTACTTCTAGCTTAAACACCAGCATATTCATAGAAATTAACTCTAACTTCAAATTCTCGTATGACCTCCCTAGGTTTTTCCAAAACCACACAATACTTCCTGTAACTTCATTTCTAACACTGAAAAAAACTAGCGAACTAACTATCTACTAAGAACTAATTAAAACTTACCGTAGATTTGAAGATTGATGGAAGATCGGAGAAGAAACGTTGGCTGGAAGGAGAATCAGCGAAGGAAGGAGGGAAGGAGAAGAGAGGGGTTTCGGTGTTGGGGAAGAAAACACCGAAAGGTGTTTCCTTTTTTTTAATAACAATAATAACCTAATTACTAAACCGCCCTCAACCTGTAATCGTTTAATAAATCTGCTATTCGATCTGTATTTGATTGAAATCTCAAAATTTCTCCTTCACCATTAGCCCCAAAATAATCGTATACTTAAAAGTAGAAATTCTCCGCTCATAATTCTGACCGAAACTCTACCGATTACAATCACGAAATCCAAAATTCATTTAACGAAAACTCTGGGTGTTACAATTACAATCAATTGCCGCAAGAAAAACAAATTCCTTCTTCAATGTTGTGGCCGAGGGTTGCCCCCAAGTTTGTATATGGAGTGACTTTTTCATATCTTGATTGCTTGATTCCCACCTAAAGTTTTTAAAGTCATCTTCACTATGACAAGAACGAACTTGTTAGAGTGGAATTTGGTAGAAGGCAATGCCTTAGTTCGGGATCGTATCATAGGACTCTTTGGCACATCTGAAAAAACGAAAAAGGAAAAAGAGAAAAGAAATGCAAAAATTCGACTATCCGTTGGGTTTTGACGAAAACCTCTAAGACCAAAAGTAAATCTGGCATTGAGAAAAATGTTTTTGTATAAAAATCTCAAAGCAAAATTTAGATTTTTAGGCAAGTTGTTCTTTACCCTATCAATCTATGAATATATATGAAAAACTCAATAAATTCTTATAATTTGTGAATTAATTGGTATAGAAGTATTCGTGTTAGTTTAATTGGATATTATGAGAGTTGGAACAGTTGAAGATGGTGAATTGATTAGAGACATGAAAATGGTTCAATGTGAAAATAATGAGAATATGTCTACTTAATGATGACAAATCTTTGTTACCAAAGTAATTGAGTTTGGAATGGAACTATGCTTGAATAATGTAGAAAATAGAAACTTGTTTTGAAATAAAGTGAAATTCAATTGTGAATCGTTGAAAATAGAAAATTCGGTTAAGTGCACATGACCGCTAATGAGGAGCAGGCATCCACGGCAATGGAAATGCGGGCGACCGCAATGGAATGCAGATGACCATGCTTTAAAAATTTGCTCTTGTTTCTTGTGATTCGAAGACAAACAGTAATTGAAAATGAATAAAAATAGCAAAATAATATGTAAATAACAATATTGATATAAATTATGAAAAATCATAAAAGTTGTGGAGTATGAGCTCACAAAGAATTTAAAAAAAATGTGATTATAAATAATTCAAGTGTTAGGTTCTCCAAATTTTGAGACATCATCATAGGGTGTCTAAATATTTGCATAATCATTATTTATGCTTTATTTTGCTTGTCATATAAAAAAAGAATTGCTTGTTCATTTTACATGCATTACATTTAATGCATATATAGTGAAGATGCTTAAAATCATGCATCATGAACTATTTATATGTAACACCCCAAAAATCCACCGTGATTCCCGGTTCGCTACCAGCTACTACTCGTCACTATCCCTCATATCCTCTATTAAATATTTCCTAGAAATTGAGAAACTTTATTTTTCGACTCAAAAAGACCTTTTTTTTATACTCAAAACGTCTTCCAAAGGAAATACATATAAATACTGCAGCGGAAACTCGTTTAAAATCGGTTTAAAGAAACTTCTTTTTTAAAACATAAAAATCAAGAGACCGGTCGACACTTGCAAGAGCCGGTTGACATTTAAATTGTCTCGAGTTTCCATCAGTCGACACTGGCAAACACCGGTTGAAACTACATATCTCTCGGGTCCTTTCATTGGTCGACACCGGGGACACAGGTTGACACTTCTACCCCCATTTTAGAGAAGGGTCGACACACGCTGTCGCAGGTTGACACCTTGATCCTCTCTGTCCGCGCAAGTCGACTCTCGCGGTTGGCACCGCTGCCAATTTTACACGGACCGGTCGACACTTGTAGCCAGAAGTCGACACCTACTTCAACTCTGCCCTGCGCAGGTCGAGTCTCGCAGACGACACTCACCCTCTATTTTACACTGATCGGTCGATACCTATGGACTTCGGTCGACACTTTGCACTTAGAAAGTTCAACAGAATTCAACAAAGCAACACAAATTTTGACTAAACGTTTAAAAAAATATAAATCCACTTCTCGACTCAAATTTACAACCTTTTACGCACGCCAAAATACTCAACCCAAATTCAAATCTCTCTTTTACATTAAAATAACTAAATACGACTTAAAATACCTCACCACCCATACTTACACTCGCCATAGTCAAAACGCCTCAACACCTGGCCAAGTCGTCCCATGAGCGTTCTCCTCCAACTGCCTCCTAGTCCTGGGCATGCTCGGGATACTCACTAGCTGCTGCGTCGTCACCTACATCACATAACTCAACTATTAGCGTAATGCTAAGTAAGTAATGCATATAAACTTAAACACTGAAAAACTTTCACATCCTAACATATGCAGTTTCTACAGTTTCGTCTCTACTTTCGTTTTTGTATCTTTATTACATCTTCTTTATCTTCTTACTATTGTATTCTTCTTTATGTGCTAGATTGAGATGACACACCTCACGGTCCACCTCATTGGAAAAGGCCAAACTCGATCTAGTAAAGTGACACACCTCGCGGTCCACCTCACTGGACAAGGTCACCACGTAAAGCGGAGGAAAAGTGATACACCTCGCAGTCCACCTCACTAGACAAGACCACTCAACCTCACCTTTATTATCTTCTTACGTAGCTTCTCATTTCATTCATCTCATCACATCCTACTGTTTCACTTCGTAAAAACATGAAAATTCATTTTCGTTTCATTTCGTAGTTTAAAACTATGATGCATATTACAAAACGTAACATAAAGTAAACGTGCAATGCATCCTACTGAACTGTGATGTACGCCCAAAGACAAAACTCCTACTACACTACTTACCTGGCGTCCTTAGCACTCGTATATGACTATCAGATTTTCATTTCGCTTGCTTACTGGGAAACTTATAAATTACATAACTATCAGATTTACAGTCCATGAAATCCACAATTTCTTAGGAAATAACCTCTGTCAACCCATCTAACTAAACTCCCAACATTCTACACAAATTCCAACCAATTTCGAAATTGCCTAACTTATCCATTACTCGTCCTATTCGGACGATTCCAAATGCTACGGATTCCACATGACGTCTAGTTTCTAACGATCGATACAATTTCCCAATCCCTCTCCTATAGCTTGGCCGAATGGAACCCGTTCAGTAACCTGGGTTATTTGGTTATCTACACCTTCAATCTTTTCCATAAAACCACGAAATCTACTCCTATTTCTAGTTTAAACACCAACATGCTGGTCAAAATCAACTCTACACTTAATTTGTCTCCTACGTTTTCACCGAATCCCCTGATACCCTAGCTAACTCCGTTTTTGTCGCCAAAACAACCAACACACTAACTATATAATGAGAACTAGCTAAAACATACCGTAATTTGAAAAAATAGAGAAGAAATCGACTGAACTTGCTGGAAGAGGGTGCTGATCGTCGCGCGGGGGAGAAGAAACGGGGGTGGGGTTTGGGGTTTGCTAGGGAAGGCACAGAAGAGAAGATTTCCTCTACTCTGTTTTAAATTTTTATTTTATAAAATAATAATAATAATTACTAATTACTATTTCACCCTTAACATTTAACCGTTTCATAAATCTGTTTTACGGTCTGATTCCGAATGAATTTTCAAATTCTCTCCCCCATTAGCGTCAAAATAATCTTTTATCTAAGAATATAAATTCTCTGTTAACAATTTGGACCAAAACTCCACTGACTATAACTACAAAAATCTATAATTAATTCAAACGAAATTTCCGGGTGTTACATTATAAGTACGAATAATATTACGAGAATATGATTGATTACACTCGAATCCAATATATATCACCAGCTATTTATTGTGACGTCTGTAAAATTAGAAAATAGAAAGAGAGTGACAGTGAGTGCCCCTTTGATTGTAAATCCCTAGCCCTACAAAGAATTATATTGCGACATGCAGACACTAATGTGAAATAGTCAGTAGGATGTTCAGATGTGTGAGGCTTTACATATTGAGATTATTAATCATGAATCTTGACATTTTGATATGAATTATGCATATTGACATTCACATAATATGTTAATATAGTACTTGATAAACATAAGATCAAGTAAATAATATGGTGCGCACATAATCAGATTAATTCAATTATAATAGCATAAGTGTAGTGTATGATAGTTTGATTTCATACTCATTAAATGTAGTTGACAGTATGATGTGTCCTGGAAGATCGGTTATCTTGTGGCGCTATGAAAAACTACTCATTTCCGTTTCGTTCACTGCTCTAATACCCACCCTGTAACGCCCCGGTCTACCTTGGACCCGGTTTGCTACTTACTCACTATTTCACTCGCATCGTAAAAATTAGCGTAAAATTTAAAACTTTTATTTCTCGATTTACAACGACAAATTTGAAAATATTTTAAATAGCATCGCAGCGATAAACTCGATTAAAATCAATTTAAATAAACTTTACCCTTTTTTTTAAAACATAAAAATAAAGAATCCGGTCGACACCTGTAAGCATCCGTCGACACTTGGCTTGTCTTGGGTTTTTTATCAGTCGACACTACGTTTCTCTCGGGTCTTCTCGTCGGTCGATACTGAGAACACCGGTCGACACTTCTATGCTCATCACAGACAGTGGTCAACACCCGCTTTCACAGGTCGATACCTTGGTTCTCTCTGTCCGCGCAGGTCGAACCCTGCTGTCGACACTCTCACTGATTTTACACTAACCGATCGACACCCACGGTCGCGGGTCGGCATCTCATTTCTCTCTGCCCCCACAAGTCGAACCCCATGGTCGACACTGGCCTTTCATTTTACACTAACTGATCGACACCTATAGAGTTCGGTCGACACTTTACATCATCAGTATATATATAAAAAAAAATAACACCAGTTCAAAAGAAAACGGACAACGAAAACTTCCACGATTAAAACCATGAAGTAAAGACCTGTATTTTTAAGACATAACCTTCTCAAGTATTTCAAAAACATAACCTTATACAAATCCCGACTATAATTGTGCCACACAAACCTATATCCTCAAAATCTATACACAGATGTTCAACACAAGATGCTTATAAAATCCCACAACCTATCACACCATGGTCCTGTCACCCCAACAAGCTGCTTGCACCGGCATACAGCATACGTCACCAATCGCCATCCTAGTCATGCATGTCCTCAAATAACTCACCGGAGAGCTCGCCGTCACCTACACCATGGAACACAAAACATAAGTCTAATGTTTAGCAAGTACGAAATATGAACTGAAAATCAATACACAATTCAACTCGTAACATATGCAGTTTTTACGCTCTGTTTCATTTTTGTTTTGTTTTCATTATTATCATCTTCTACTTCCACGTGTGAGTCAAGTAGGCACCCATCCTATCACACTCAAGACGACCAAACCATGACCCACGGAGCGAGACTAGAGGCACACATCGTGCTCATGTATGGGATGGCCATACAAAATCTCCTCCCAAGATCTATCATAGAACCTTTAGTACTTTCTCATTAGCACGTTAACGACGAGGCGTTCAAAAACCGTGTCATCTTATGTACTTTCATCAATGAGAACCCTCTAGTGCTTTCTTACTAGCACGTTAACGGCGAGGTGTTCCCATACGTGGCATCTTTTCTTATCTGATTACATTTCATACGTACAATTCAAAACATGCTCAAAACTCGTTCTTTCGTAATTCAAAACCATGATGCATGTCACACATATGCGCAATCAACTGACCAATCAATAAAATAAATAGTCAAAACACACAGGCAATCCTATCGTTCTATGGCGTAGGCCCGAAGGCAAAACACATACAATCCATTACTTACCTGTCGTCCTAGAAATTCCTCGCAATTTGTAACTTCGTACACTAACTGGGAATACCTATAGAATCACACATCCATCAGTTCTACCTCGTTCAATTCATAAATTCCTATCTTGAAAGTCATAACTCGTACAAAACCAAAACTCTTTACTAAACCCGAAATCCAACTCAATTTCTGACCAACTTCAAAAATTCATAACTTCTCCAATACTCGTCCAAATTTGACGATCCAAAGTACTACAGGCTCCACAGGATGTCTAGTTTCCAATGGTATCATCCACTTCTTAGTTTAACACCTACAGCTTGGCCGGACGTGGCCGAGCAGAAACTGTTTCACAATTCAAGCACTCGGCTATCCAAATGCTCAATCCTTCTCATAAAATCCGATAATCTACTTCTACTTCTAGTTTAAACACTAACATACGGATAAAAATCAACTCTAAGTTCAATTCCCCGTATCTCTCTCCTAGGTCTTCACCAAATCATCCAATACCTTTACTAACTTCATTTTTGTTGCTAAAAACAACTGGCACTGTAACTATGTACTAAGAACTAACTAAAACTTACCGTAGCTTTGAAGATTAATGGAAGATCGGAGAAGAACCGTGGCTGGAAGGAAGGTCACCGAGCTTTGCATAGGAAAGGGAAGAAGAAGCAAGGGAGGGGGTTTGCACTAGGGAGGGAGACCACCGATGGTGTTCTCTTCTCTCTCTGTTTTTTTTTTATAATAATAATAATTCTAATTACTATTTCGCCTTTAACCCTCAATTGTTTAATAAATCTATTATACGGTCCGATGCCGGTTAGATTATTAAATTTTTCTCTCCTCCATTACCATCAAAATAATCTTTTACTTTATAGTAGAAATTTTCTACGCTCAATTTTGACCAAAGCTCCACTGATTACAATTACGAAAATCCAAATTTAGTTTTAGCGAAAAATTTTGGGTGTTACATTCCACCCTCACAAAAATTTTTTCCCCAAAATTTGCTAGCTAAAAAACTCTGAATACCGACTCATCATGTCTTGTTGTCGCTCCTAGGTTGCTTTTTCGATATTATATTTGCGCCACAATACTTTCACCATTGGAATCTCCTTGTTGTGTAAGATCTTCACCGCATAATCCAGAATCTCCACTGGCTTTTCTTCGTACGCTAAGGTTGGCTGTACTTCAATCTCCTACTGAACCACAACGTGCGACGGATCTTTGAGACACTTTCTTAGCATCGATACGTGGAAAACATTGTGAGCTCCTTCCATGGAAGCTGACAGTTCTAGTTGGTACACAGTTATTCCAATTCTCTTTGTGATCGGGAATGGTCCAACGTATCTTTGGCTAAACTTACCCCTACTCCTGAACCTCATTACACCATTGAACGACAAAATTCTTAGGAAAACTTCATCTCCTACTTTGAATTCCAATTCTTTCCTTCTTCCATCGGAGTAGCTCTTCTGTCGACTTTGAGCTGTCAATATCCGCTGCCGAATAATATTGATCTTTTCAGTTGTTTGCTGAACGATTACTAGACCAATCAAGCCGACTTCACCAACTTCATCCCAATAGAGGGGCGATCTGCACCTCCTCCCTTATAGAGCTTCGTAGGGGGCCATACTTATCGTAGCCTGATAGCTGTTGTTGTACGAGAATTCCACCAAGGGCAAATACTTGCTCCACAAACCCTGGAACTTTAGTACACAGGCTTGAAGCATATCCTCTAAAATCTGAATAGTCTATTCAGATTGTCCGTCGGTCTGAGGATGAAAGACTGTACTGAAATTCAGTTGTGTCCTCATTGCTTTGTACAGACTCTTCCAGAATTTTGATGTGAATCTTAGGTCCCTGTCCGACACAATCGAAATTTGTACTCCGTGCAACCTCACTATCTGCCGAATGTATAGGTCCGCGAACTGGTCCATGTTGAATGTCATCTTTACCGGTAAAAATGGGCGGATTTGGTTAAATGATCCACAATCACCCACACCGCATCAAATCCCTTTGTCGTCCGGGGTAACCCGACAACAAAATCCATGGATATTTGGTCTCACTTCCATCCTGGAACCGGCAATGGTTGCAACTTTCCAGCCGGCCTCTGATGCTCAGCCTTGATTTGTTGGTAGATCAAATATGTCTCTACATACCTTGCCACAGATTTCTTCATGTCTGGCCACCAATAATGTTGTCTAAGGTCTCTATACATCTTGGTGGTTTCGGGATGAACAAAAAACCTTGAGGAGTGCGCTTCAGACAAAATCTCATTCCGAAGTTGATCATTGTTTGGAACATACCATCTATTTCGGACTTTTAGGATTCCATCATCTGAACAGCTAAACTCGGTTCTGTCATTAGATGCTATGCTCGACCTAAATTCGTTGCACCTTGAGTCATCTTGTTGAGCTTCTCAAATTTTCTAAAAAATGGACGGCTTCAGAGATAAGGCTGATAATTCTACTGCCACATTTGAGACTAGTTCCAAATTAAATTTCTGAAATTCTGTACTCAACTCTTTAGACATCTTGGCATTCATTGCTGAAACTGAGGCTGAAATTTGGCTTAACGCATTGGCCATTACATTAGCTTTGCCGGGGAGGTATTTAATCTCTAGGTCGTAGTTCTTCACGAATTCCAACCACCGCTTCTGCCTCATATTCAGCTCCTTCTGAGTGAAGATATACTTCAGACTTTTGTGATATGAATATATCTTACATTGCTATCCATAAAGATAGTGCCTCCAGATCTTTAGCGTGAACACGACCGCCGCTAACTCTAAATTATGGGTCGGATAATTTTGCTCATATGGCTTTAATTGCCTTGAAGCATAAGCGATCACCTTTATGTTTTGCATTAAGACACAACCCAATGCGATTCTAGAAGCATCACAGCAAATACTGAACTTCTCATCCATCATCGGAAGTGTCAACACTGGAGCTGTAGTCAATTTCTGTTCCAGTATCTGGAAACTGTGTTCACAGTCTTCCGACCATACATACTTAACTTCATTTCTTGTCAAACGAGTCAGAGGTGCTGCAATCTTTGAAAACCCCTCAATAAACTTTCTGTAGTAACCAGCTAACCCTAGAAAGCTTTGAATCTCACTGACATTCTTTGGTTGAGGCTATTCATTGATTGACTGTATCTTAGCTGGATCCACCGATATCCTTCCACCAGCAATCACATGTCCAAGGAAATGGACCTTATCCAGCAAGAACTCGCACTTGGAGAATTTTGAATACAACTGATGCTGCTTCAAAGTCTCCAGAATCATCCTTAGATGCTCCTTATGTTTGTCTTCATTACGGGAGTAAACAAAGATATCGTCGATAAATACAATGACGAATTTATCTAGATACTCTTGGAATACCCGATTCATCAGGTCCATGAAAACGACTGGAGCGTTTGTCAGCCTGAATGACATCACCAAAAATTCATAGTGTCCGTATCTTGTCCGAAAGGCTGTCTTCGGGATATCCTATGATCTGACTTTCAGCTAGTAATACCCCGATCTTAAGTCTATCTTCGAGAAAATTCGAGCTTCTTGGAGTTGATCAAATAAGTCGTCTATCCTCGGCAGTGGATACTTATTTTTTATTGTTAGCTTATTCAGCTCCCTATAGTCAATACACATTAGGAGTGATCCATCTTTTTTCTTTACAAATAGGACTGGTGCGCCCCATGGTGAAAAGCTCAAGCGTATGAACCCCTTTTCCAACAGTTCTTCCAACTGCTTTTTCAACTCCTTCAATTCCGAAGGAGCCAACCTGTAAGGGTTCTTCGATATTGGCTCTGCACCAGGATATGTGTCAATCACAAATTAGATTTCCCGTTCTGGGGGTAAACCTGGCAAGTTATCCAAGAATACATCAAGAAACTCACGAACTACCACAATATCCTGTGGTTTTGTCTCCACGTGAAATTGAGTATCTAAAATTGTTGCAAGAAAGCAAAAATGCTAACCCATTAATAATCTTCGAGCCTCGATGGGTGCCATTATAGATAGCTTCTTCACATTCTTCATTGCTTGCAACGAATATTTCGTACCACCTGGAGGTTGGAAATTAACAGTTCCAGCTCTGCAATCAATTGTTGCGTAGTGCCGAAACAACCAATCTATGCCTAATATCACGTCATAGCCAGTTATCCCCATGACAATCAAATCAGTAGGCATGCTCTCAGTTTCCACTAATATGACACTGCCACACACCATTTGATAGGAGTGCATGCGCTCACCAGATAGTAACCTCACTTTATATGTACACCCGCCTGGTCTAGCCTATAGATTTACTTTCACCACAAAAGCCATAGTAACAAAGGAGTGTGATGCTACTGAATCTATCAACGTAAATGTAGGCACCGTATCAACTAGTACCGTACCTGAAATAACAACTGGTCGATCTTCACCCTCGATCTTTATCATAGCAAAGATTCTGGGTGTTATCTTGATCGGACCTTTCTTTGCTGCGGGGAAATCCCTAGATGTGTGACTGGTCTCTCCGCTGTTATTACTGACCTATTCTTCAAAGAAATTGTTAAACTCTATGGAGTGCCACAATTAATAGTGTCTAATCGAGTCACCAAGATTTTAAGCACTTTTTGTAAGACCATGTGGAGAAAATTGGGAACTAAGTTATGTTTCAGCACTTCATACCCACCCCAGATAGACGGTCAAGCAGAAGTGGTCAATAGGACATTTGGCACACTTTTTCGCAGTGTTGTGGGCAAGAACTTAGCAAATTTGGACATAATGCTACCCCAAATAGAATTATGTTAACATCCGAAGCCTTCACTCCACCACCCAGCAAATGCCCTTTGAAGTAGACTATGGATTTAATCCATCCTCACCACCAGATTTTATTCCTCTCCCTACTAAAGGTCTTATAAACCCTTCAGGAGCAAATAAACCAAAGCAGATTAAGAAGTTGCATGAAACAGTTCGCAAAGGCATTGAGAAAAATAATGTCAATTATGCTAAACATACCAATAAGGGGAGAAAGGAAATTAAATTTAAAGAAGGAGATTTATTTTGGTTGCACCTTTGCAAAGAACGATTTTCTGCTAAAAGGCGTTCTAAACTACTTCCTAGAGCAGAAGGCCCTCAAAGTACTAGAGCGAATCAATAATAACGCTTACAAGTTGGAATTACCTGGCGACAATGAAGTGTCATCCACATTCAACGTCCAAGATTTGTCCCCATACATTAGAGATCAAGTTAGTGAAGGGGAGATCAAATCATTGGATTTGAAGTCAAATCCTCAATCACTTGAGGAGGATGACATGCCAAAGAGGCCAAACACAATAGCACAAACTAAGGCCCATAATTTACTTAACCGTTTTACTAACGAGCTTGCTTTTCTTGTAGGTGTTGATCTCATTGGAGATATCAAATGGGAGCCTAACTTGGAGGATATGCATCGCCCTTACACACTCTGACTTAGGATGCACAGATGGATTCTTCCCATGGCCTAATGGAAATTTGTCTTCCCGGCCCATAAACCATGTAACCTTTTATTTGAACTTTGTTTCCTTTTCTTTGGCAAACTCTAGCCTTTTTGTATGAAGTTTATATATTACATCATACACTAGTTTGTGTGGTTAGGATTATATGTATGATGGTAGTGTGATGATGGGTTGAAGACTCAGCCACAAAAGGAGAAAAGAGGACTCAGCTTTGAAGATACGTGCAACATCAAATCCATGGAATCAATTGAAGAAATCACCCAAATGAAAGCTCCAACTAGAGCTAAGGAACTTGCAGGTACATTTTAGAAGTTCACAAGAATGGATGACAAAGCAAAGGAACACCATTGATGGAAGGAACCTCGGCCATACACCATGGTCGTTGGATGCATGTGTGTGGATAGAGACTCTTGGCCACCAATTTCACTCCGACATCTAATGGCCCAAATCACTCCATTTCAAATGCCAAACCCTAATCGTCCACCTTAGGATTTCTATTTAAGGCATAGCTATTGGTGTCTGTAAGAACTTTTGCCAAAATTAATACACAAGTCTCTTTTCCCTAACTGAAGTGTTAGAAGAACCTTGGTTGTCCACGATTTCTTAATCGTGTAGAGAAGCCCTCCATTGTTTCTCAAGCTCTAAGGTTGCTTGGTGAACCCTCATCATTGCCTCTCATCTCTCATTGAAAGTTTGAAAGGATTGAGGACGTGAAATCTAGCCCTAACGGTGGTTGTTTTTCTTTGGTAAAACATGCACTTGTAAGCCTAACGTGAGATAGCTTCCAGGTCTGTTAAGAGTTTTTTCATCTTCACAGATCACCACACATTTCTTCATCATTCCTTCACAGTTTTTCTTCACCTTCCATCTACACACTTTCTTCTTCCATTTGGCTATATTTCCATCTTTATCTTCATCTCCATATTCATCTCTATTTTCACGGTTTTGTGCACTTTCACTTTCACCCTAGCACCTTGCATATATGTCGGTTAACACGGTTCCTTTTCTAGGGACTCACCGTGTCAGAACTCTAAGAGAAGAATGGTTGATGGATAGATATTGCTAGTTTCTGGTGAACTGCTTGCAGGGTTTAAATTTTTGGGATAGCCAATTTTTAGGCGTTACTCTTTCGAAATTTTGAGAGAGAGGTTGGGAGTCAATAGGATATCGAATAGGTCGAGATGTGTACAGTGAGTGCTAGAGAAGTGTGGATGGGCGTGGGAGTGCGGCGTGGTCGCAGGTGCGCGGGGCACGCAGCCCTGCTGGTGCTCACGGGTCGTGCGGCGCCGGGTGAGGGCGTGCATGCAGAGGTGCTGTACGGAGGCAGGGTGCGTGGGGCACGCGGCGCTGTGAGCGTGCGCGTGACGCAGTGATATTGAGTTGGTGCACACAGCACCGTGAGGGTGCACGCGGGGTGACGAAGTGGGGACATAGGTGCGCGACACCGAATTTGTGTAGTTCGAGGTGTGTGTTGGACTCCCTCATATGGTTTCAAGTTTTGTTGACTTATTCTTAAAACTAGTTTAAATTGTCTTTTCCGCTGCATATTTTATATTGAGGATTTTGTGTTCCCTCTTTGGGGGGGCAAGTTGTTTTCGAATTGAGTCAAAAAAATATTTTTATACTCACAAATGTTCTTTTGAATATGATCTGAAAAATTAAAGTGATATTAAATTAAGTGAGTTTGCGTCAAGTCTCTATATGTCATAGTGTGTAGACGTAGTGAGCGCACCGAGAACGTGTGGGTTTCTCGGGGCACTACACACCTCGCGGTCCACCTCTGGGGACAAGATCACTCAACCTCACTTTTATTATCTTCTTACGTATCTCTCCATTTCGTTCATCACATCACATCCTACTGTTTCATTTCGTAAAAACATGGAAATTCATTTTCATTTTATTCTTATAATTTAAAACCATGATGCATAATAACTAAAGCATAACATATAGTAAATGTGCATGCATCCTATCAAACTGTGATGTAGGCTCGAAGGCAAAACACCTACTGCATTACTTACAGTACTTACCTGGCGTCCTAGCAATTTATACTCCGTCCACGACTCGCTAACTAAATAACCTATAAAACCGCACATCCATTAATTCTACTTCGTCAAACTCATAAAACTCTAAGGGGAAATAGCACTCTAACAATTAATGTAACTAAACCCAAAATCCAACTCTATTCCCGACTATCCTTCGGAAATTCACAACTGTCACAATACTCGTCCGATTTGGACGATTCAAAATGCTACGGATTCCTCATGACGTCTAACTTGTAACGATGTAATCCAATCCCTAATCCAACACCTACAGCTTGGCCAAATGTTGCCAAACAAAAACTCTTATGCAATCCGATTACTCGGCTATCCAAACGTTCAATTTTTCCTATAAAATCCCGTAATCTACTTTTACTCCTAGCTTGAACACCAAGATACGGATAAAAATCAGCTCTAACTTCAAATTCCCGTATATCCCTTCAAGGTTTCCACACAACTACCCGATACCCTAACTAACTTCATTTTTGTCACTAAAAACAACTAAGGAACCAACTATCTACTCAAAAACTAACTAAAACATACCTTAGATTTGAAGAAATGAAGAGAACTGGGAAGATCGTTGCTGGAAGGAAGGAGAATCGAAGGAAAAGGGTTTTTCGCACAAGGGGAAGAGCTGCCGAGGGAATGAGATGTTCCCTTCTTCTCTCTTTCCTCTTTATTTAAAATTTATATATTATTTAATATAATTAATCTTAATTACTATTTTACTCTCCACCTCTAACCGTGTAATATATCTGTTATTCGGTCTGTGTTCAGTCAAAATCTTAAAATTTCTCCTTCTCTATTAACCTCAAAATAATCTTTTATTTAATGGTAGAAATTCTCCACTCTCAATTCCGAATAAAACTCTATCGATTACAATTATGTAAATTCGAAATTAATTTTATCGAAAAATTCTAAGTGTTACATATTAAATATTAAACATTAAATAAAATGTTGTGTGCTGACCAACATACAATTGACATGTGTGAATAAAGAACAATTATAAGATAAATAATATATCTTATAATGACTTAATTAATACATCTTTTTAGTGAACTATAAGGTTAAGAAAGATATAACCTTGATAATCAAACATTAATATAAATTTTTTTTGTAAATGATTAGAGTAAGATTTAACTTATTAGGCTTTATAAAAACTCATTACGTAGACCCTCCATATTTTTATGTTTGAACCCAACAAGCAAAGGTAAGTACTAATGGTTTGATAAATTTAACACAACATCGGAGTAGAGTTATTTACTCTTCATATAGAATTCATGATAGTATGACCTATGTATGTAAACTAAATCTGGATAAATCTTGTATGTAACGAGACTTTTACGTGGAATTGTGATTTAAATTTAATTATTAATGTGGGATGATTACATATAATTATGTTTATTCTATTGCATTAATAGTTTATTTAACATTTTTACATTGGGAATCCGAGTAATTAGGAGGTGAATCTTGACAAGATACTAGGAGTAAGTTATAATAAATCTACGAATATGTATTAACAAGCTCCATGGAAAAATGGGTATTATCAAAATACAATAAAAAATAATGATAAAGGAAAGAATTTTAAAACACTAGACGTGATTAGATTTTGAAGGTTGAAAACATAAACCATGATATATAAATCGGTAGTCATGGAAAGAGAGTGCACTCTCATAAATAAAATTATTTTTATCGATCTTAATTTTGCTTTTTTCATCACTTTCTCGTATATTAAAATTCATATTTGCCTTTATAGAAATAATTAATAGAATAAAAATCTACTACCACCCGAATATGTATAAATTAGAAAAGAATAATATAGGAATACCTTCAATGATTTAACACAAACACTAGTTTTGGAACGATTTGACAGTAACAATAGTTTTGGAACTATCTTGCTAACTGTAACACCCCGAAAATCAACCATAATTCTCGGTTCGCTAACCATTACTACTCACTGCTTTTACTCATGATTCAATGATAAAAATCGTTTAAAAATTTAAAACCTGTCTTTCAATTTGAAATAACACTTTTAAAATAGACTGAAAACCTCGTAGCGGAAGACTTTTGGTTAAAAATCATTTTTAATAAAACTTCATTTTATGAAATATAAAATAGAGAAATCGGTCAACACTTGTAAACATCAGTCAACACTTGGGTTGTCTCGAGTTTATCATCGGTCGACACTGCGTTTCTCACGGGTCCTTTTGTCAGTCGACACTGAAAACACCGGTCCACACTTCTACGCTCATCTCAGAGAGCGGTCGACACCTGCTTTCACAGGTCGACACCTTGTTCCTCTCAGTCTGTGCAGGTCGACCCCCGCGGTCGACACCGCTGCCATTTTTACACTACTGGTCGACACTTACAACCACAGGTCGACACTTACTTCGGTTATGCCCGCGTAGGTCGACCCTCGCGGTCGACACTTACAGGGTCTGGTCGACCACTAAGTCTATCGGTCGACACTTCCTCCCCATAACTCTATTTAAAAACCTTAAAAACTACAAAAAATTGATCGAACTTTGACTCAACGCTAATAATAATACAACACATACTTTTCCATCAACTCAAATCATTATTTACATAAAGAAAACGACTACTCAAGTTTGAAATCCGTCTATACACTCATTCGACTTAAAACAACTTAAAACCCTCTCAATTACACTCCCAAAATCCATACCTACGCCTACCATAGTCAAAACGCCCTGACAGCTAGCCAGATCGTTCATGTGCGTATTCGTCCAACCGCCTCCTAGCCCTGGGTATGCTCTGAGTATTCACCGACTATCTCGTCGTTACCTACATCACAAAACTCAACTATTAGCCTAATGATAAGTAAGTAATGCATAAAACTTAAACACTGAAAACAAATACATCATAACATATGCAGTTTCTACAATTTCGTCTCTACTTTCGTTTTCGTCTCTTTCTTACATATTCTTTATCTTCTTACTACTGGGTTCTTCTTTACGTGCTAGATCAAGGTGACACACCTCGCGATCCACCTCTGGGGACAAGGTCAACCTCAACCTAGTAAAGTGACAAACCTCGTAGTCCACCTCTGGGGACAAGGCCACCACGTAAAGCAGAGGAAGAGTGATACAGCTCGCAGTCCACCTTTATGGACAAGACCACTCAACCCCACCTTTCTTCTATTCTTACATATCTTTTCATTCCATTCATCTCATCACATCCTACTGTTTTACTTCGTAAAAACATAAAAATTCATTTTTCATTTCGTTCTCCTACTTTAAAACAATGATGCACAACCATGAAAGTATAACATAAAATAAACATGCAATGCATCCTACTAAACTGTGATGTAGGCCCGAAGGCCAAACTCTTATTACATTATTTACCTGGCGCCCTAGAAATTTCTCGCACTTCGTAACTTTGTACGCTAACTGGGTAAACGTATAAAACCACACATCTATTAACTCTACTATCCATTAAATTCGTAAAACTGTAAAGGAAACAACAACTAAACCCCCACTCAGCCTAAACTGAAATCCTAATTCAATTTCTGACCAACCTTCGAAAATTCATAGTTATCACAATACTCATCTCATTTGGACGATTCGAACTGCTACAGATTACTCATGACGTCTAGCTTCTCACGGTATAATCAAATCCTTAATTCAACACATACCGCTTGGCTGGACGTGGCTGAGCAGAAATTGTTCTCAAATTTGTATATTCGGCTAATCAAACGCTAAATCTTTCTCATCAAATCTTATTATAATCTACTCCTACTTCTAGCTTAAACACTAGCATACTGATAGAAATTAATTCCAACTTCAAATCCTCGTATCACCCTCAAAGGTGTCACCAAAACTTTCCAACACTCTCACTAACTTCGGTTGTAACACTCGAAACGGCTTAAGGACTACTACTAGAAAATAACTAAAACATACCGTAAATCTAAAAGTTGACGGAGAATCAGAGAGGATCGGTGCCGGCTAGAAGGAGAATCGCTGAAGAGGGAGAAGAGAAGCTTGTGGGGGTAGGGAAGGAAAATCCGT
>CM039526.1:5721926-5759677 GCA_022433055.1 Begonia peltatifolia | reverse complement strand
TTCCCGCGCTGAGAAAACCGAAGGTGTGTTCTCCCCTGTTTTTTTTTTGTTCTGTCGACCGAGCGTGGAAGCTCGGTTGTCCGTGGACTCCCGACAGTAGGGCTCGGTCGTCGGAGCATTTTAGAGTGTAATGTGTGCGTTTGCTGAAGCAAGTGTGTGTGGTTCGGTTCTCCCGCGATGAAATCGACCGGGAACAGGGAGTTTCCCTTCGGCTTTGCCCTGCTCTGATGGCCGAGCATGGGGTCGTTTTTTCCTCTGCATTTCAGGGGATTATGGGATAAATTAGAAGGATTGAGGGAGGGGTTCAGGGTTCAATGAACCGGTTGAGAAATTCTCGATTTCGGGGAGAAAACCGTGAAGGTTTTTGGTGCTGCCATGCTGTTTTCTAATTAGGAACTCTCCAAATTGTTAATATATGCATTGGTAGATCGAAATGTGATTGTTCGGTGAAGGAATTGGCGAGATTAGATCGAAGTTGAATTTTCGGCTATTTTTTGTCTGACAACAGCTTCTGTTTTAGGCCATTTCCGCCTGGTTTCGGTTGATCGTTTCAAATTCTATTTTTGTGGGTTAAAATAGGTTGTTGGAGGGATGTATGGCCACTGGAATCGTTCGATTCTGATATTCGACGCGAAAGTTATGCGCGTCGGACGTTTATGTTGAATTTTGGTCCAAGTCAAATTAGCGAGCGTCTTTCATAGAAATTCGACGTGTGAGAGTAGCATAGCCATTTTTGATGCGTATAACTAGTTGCGAGTGAGTTTTGGTTGAAGAGAAGTGAAAATGTGAAATTTGATAAACGTGGCAGATTCAGTTTTTAGCATTTTTCATCCGTCCGCGGCTTACCGTTTTAAAATCCGTCTTAGTATATTAAATTAGGTTTCCAATGGGTGGTTCAATCACTTGAATCGTTCGATTCCGTTGACGGACGAAAAATTTATACGCGTCCGAACTTTAGGCTGGTTTTCAATCGAACCAAACCGATGACCCATTTCAGTTGAAATTTCATAAGTGTAGTTAAGGAAGGTTATTTTTAACTATTTGGTGAATTTTTAGATAATTACTGATGAGAGATTGGTTGTGTTTTAGTTTGAGGCTTTCTTTTGGCGAAGCTGTGCATCGAGCGAGTTTAGGACGCCAGGTAAGTAGTGGATGCATGCGTTTTGCCCAAGTGGGCCTACACCGTAGACTTTAGGGTTTATGTGATTGATTGTGGTGTGCGTGCGTATGGTTTGACATGCATCATATTTTAAAAACGTGAACGAAAATGGTTTTAAGCATGTTTTGAGTATGTGGTGAGATGTGTGGCGGTGGTACCGCGGATCCCGCTAGTGTGCGGGCCGGTGCTTCACCAGTCGCGGATTCCACTCGAGGGGTGGGCCGGCTGGGCCGTCATGTGGCGTGAATGTGTCGACGGTGAGGATATGGGCAGTGGTACCGCGGATCCTAGTAGTGTGTGGGCCGGTGCAACACCAGTCGCGGATCCTACTCGAGGGGTGGGCCGGCTGGGTTGTCGCAAAACGTGTGTGTGTGGCAACTGTGGCCCCGTGCTGGGGAGGCTGGGACGGGGACGACGTGTCAGGGTGTAGAGTGGCGCGAGGTACAACCTTACCCTGATGTGGTTGCCGTGTGGTGATGCGTGTGTGTAGTTTGTGGGCCTCGTTGCTGGGGAGTCCGGGACGGTGGCGACGTGTCAGGGTGTAGGGTGGCGTGAGGTTCCTCCGTACCCTGGTGCGGCTGCACTACGCGTCACAGATGTGACAACATGAGTGTGAGTGTAGAGACTGCATGTGATAGGATTGCATTGTCGGCTTTTACTTTCATATCGCATTACTTACTGAGCATTAGGCTTATGTTGTGTGTTCTGTGGTGTAGGTGCTGACGATACTGCTGGTGAGCCTCGAGAGCCTAGTCCAGAGGCGTAGGATGGTTGGCAGCGTGCGCCCGAGAAACCAGATGACGAATTTTGTTAGGGCGACTCGACCCGTGGTGGTGGTAGGTGATAGTCGATTTATTATTTTATGTTGGGTATTTCTGTAGACAGCGGAGTTGTATAGACGTTGATTTTTTTTGAGATTGTATAGAGGGGTTGTATTGTTTTAGGGACACGTACGTATTGTTACATGTTAGTGTATGATATTACTCTATACTGTGGAATTTCTTCATTTGTATTTGATGGGTTTTCGTTGTCCTTAAACTCTGATTTTGTTATGGTGGTTTTCTCTGGATGGTTGATAGTTAAATATCGTTGGATTATGGTGAATTGTGTGCAGGGTTTAAATTTTGGGATAGTCAGTTTTTAGCCGTTACTCTATCGAAATTTCGGGAGAGAGGTTGGGAGTCGAGGGGATATGGAATTGGTTGAGATGTGAACAGTGAATGCTAGAGAAGGGTAGATGAGCGTGGGAGTGCGGCGTGATCGCAGGTGCGCGGGGCACGCGGCCCTGCGGGTGCTCACGGGTCGTGCGGCGCCGGGTGAAAGCGTGCGCGCGGACGTGCTATACAGTGGCAGGGTGCGTGGGGCACACGGCGCTGTGAGCGTGCGCGAGACACAGTGATGTGGAGTTGGCACGTGCGCCACTGCGAGAGTGCACGCGGGGTGTCGAAGTGGAGACGTGAGTGCGCGGTACCGGATTGTGTAGTTCGAGCGGTGCGTTGGATTCTTTCCTAGGATTTCAAGTCTTACCGTTTTATTTTAAACTGTTTTAAATGGTTTACTTTTCCGCTGCGTAGTTTTTATGTTGAGGACTTCGTGTTCCCTCTTCGGGACGCTAGTTGTTTCGAATCGAGTCGAAAACTTTTCATACTCACAAATGTTCTTTTGAAAATGTTTTGAAAACGAAAGGGGTATTAAATTGAGTGAGTTATGTCAACTGTTAGTGTGTGTAGTGTGTAGATGCACTGTAGCGCATCGGGAACGTGGGGTTTTCTCGGGGTATTACAGCTATGGTATCAGAGTCACGGGGTCGACGTCGTTCTGAGGATTATCTAACACCGCCAGCCGCTGCACGGGAGCACTCCACCAACTGTAAGTGTTTAGATTTGAATGAATTGTAGTACTAATGTGAGCTTTGTATTCACGTTAAAGGTAGCAAATGTCAAGAGTGGCGAGAGGTAGAGGTAGAGGGCGGCCACGACGAGAGGGGCCTCCTAGAGCTGTGGGCGACATGGATGATACCGTCCGGTAGCTTACCGAGTTGGTCCACCGTAAGTCTCAGCAGTTGGAGAGGTTTATGAGCAGGGACGACCAGGGTCAGTCTAGCGCCCAGGGTTCGTCCGACAGAGGGGGTAGCAGGCTGCATAGACTTAGACCCCCGACCTTTGACGGATCAAATCCGGATCCTCTCAGTGCTGAGGAGTGGATAAGGAGTATGGAGAGGATGATGAGTTTTGCCAAGGTAGAGGAGCATGACAGAGTTTCTAGTGCGGCATTCTATCTTGCCAAGGATGCGAGCCATTGGTGGGATACTGTGGCGACCACGAGAGATGTGGAGGCCATGACCTGGGAGGAGTTCAGGTCGGTGTTTTTCGGCAAGTATTTCAGTCATTCAGTCAAGACACAAAAGATGGTGGAGTTTGCACAATTAAAGTAGACCGGCATTGTGGCCGAGTATGTACGGCAGTTCGAGGCTTTGTCGCGGTTTGCAGGACATTTGGTGAGCCTCGATGAGAATAAGGTACATCAATTTGTGCAGGGCCTGAAGCCGGATATTTATATAGGCATGCAGATTATGGGAACCCGAGACATGCCGTACGAGGAGGTGGTAGCGAAGGCTCTTGACATTGAGAAGGCTCGGGCTAAACTTCCTAGTTATGGGGAGGTACCCAGAGAGCAGCCTCGGAGATCATTCAGAGAGTCACTGCCACAGGCCAGCGGGGAGGTGTTCGTGCAGAAGGGCCTAAAGAGGCATAGTGACAGTTCTAGCAGCCAGGGGAGCACTAAGAGGCCGCAGGAGTTGGGACAGTTTCCAGTGTGCCCGAAATGTAAGAGGAGCCACCTGGGAGAGTGCAGGACGGGCCCAGTGAGGTGTTGTAACTGTGGCGAGGTGGGCCACATGTCTAGAGAGTGCCAGAACCCGCATAAGAACCGCTGCTTCAACTGCAATGAGGTGGGACACTTTGCCAGCAGATGCCCAGTGGCAAGCAGGTCGTCAGCTAGACTTACACCGCGGGTCTTTGCCCTGTTTGAGCCAGATGATGCTGCCCAATCATCAGTGATAGCAGGTAACATTTTTGTTTCTGGTGTGGCAGCTTATACTTTGATTGATATGGGCGCTACGCACTCGTTTGTGTCGACAGGCTTTGTGGTGAAGGCCAACTTGGAGTTCAATCCCACCGAGCGACATTATGATGTCACCTTGCCATCCGGGGAGCATTTGTATTCAGAACAGGTAGTGCGGGGCAATGTTGTGACAATGGGGAGTAAGCAGTTATATGCCGAACTAGTCATTCTCCATATGAGCGTTTATGAGCTGATCTTGGGAATGGACTAACTGTTCAGACATCATGTGGAGATTGACTGCAGGACCAGAGAGGTTCATTTCCGGCCCCCGGGTGGAGAAAGCTACACATTTAAAGCAGGTAAAGGTCTTGCCAGGATTTCTGTTATCTTTTCTCGTCAGACTCCACGGCTGTTAGGCATGGGTTGCCAGAGATTTTTGGCAAGTGTTGGGGATGCGCAGTCACCGGGCGATGCTCGGATACAGGATATTCTTATTGTGCAGGAGTTCCCAGAGGTGTTCCGTGATGAATTGCCGGGGTTGCCCCCTGATAAGGAGATTGAATTCGAGATAGATGTTTTCCCAGGTGCCGAGCCAGTGTGCAAGAACCCCTACAGATTAGCACCTACTGAACTTAAGGAGCTGAAGGCTCAGTTGCAGGAGTTGACAGATAAGGGATTTATACGCCCTAGTTTTTCACCCTGGGAAGCGCCAGTTCTAGTCGTCAAGAAGAAGGACGGATCCCTACGTATGTGTATTGACTACCGGGAGCTGAATAAGTTGACGGTGAAGAACAAGTATCCATTGCCGCAGATTGACGATTTGTTTGATCAGCTGCAGGGTGCCCGAGTGTTTTCTAAGATCGACCTGAGGTCTGGCTATCATTAGTTAAAGGTGAAGGAGAGGGATGTACCGAAGACGGCCTTCAGGACGAGGTACGGGCACTTCGAGTTCCTGGTTATGTCTTTCAGGTTGACTAATGCCCCTGCAGCATTCATGGATTTGATGCACCGAGTGTTCAGGGAGTACCTGGGCAAGTTTGTGATTGTGTTTATCGACAACATTTTGATCTACTCATAGAGTGAGGAGGAGCACAGGGAGCACCTGAGGATTGTATTGACTATTTTGAGCCAGCATCAGCTGTATGCTAAGTTCTCGAAGTGCGAGTTTTGGTTGGACAGGATTCACTTCTTGGGGCATGTTATTTCCTTTGAGGGTATTTCAGTTGATTCAGGGAAGGTTCAGGCTGTAAAGAAGTGGCCGCGGCCGCCCAATGCTAGCGAGATACGCAGTTTTCTGGAGTTGGGTGGGTATTATCAGAGATTCATTGAGGGGTTCTCTAAGATCTCGACCCCTTTGACCCGGCTGACCCGGAAGAATGCAAAGTATGAATGGATTGACAGGTGTGAAGACAGCTTCCAGACATTGAAGCAGAGGTTGACTACGGCTCCTGTACTGACACTGCTCGTGGAAAGAGAGAAGTTCTGCATTTATTGTGATGCCTCTAGGATTGGTTTGGGGTGTGTTTTGATGCAAAGTGGGAGAGTCATTGCTTATGCTTCTAGGCAGTTGAAGGCTTACGAGCAGAATTATCCCACTCATGATTTGGAACTGGCGGCGGTTGTATTTGCACTCAAGATTTGGAGGCATTATCTGTATGGGCAGCAGTGCGAGATTTACTCGGACTATCAGAGCTTGAGGTACATTTTCACGCAGAAGGTGCTGAATTTGAGACAGAGAAGATGGCTCGAGCTGGTCAAGGACTACGATGTGGAGATCAGGTACCACCTGGGGAAGGCGAATGTGGTACCAGATGCCTTGAGTAGTGTGACAGCCTTGACTTCTGCCATGGCTACGATACGGCCTATTGCGTTAGTGACAGAGATGCAGAGTTTTGGTCTGGAGGTAGTTTCTGATTTGGCAGCCACTCTTTCTGCCTTGTCATTGAGGCCGACAATTCTGGACAGGATCAGGCAGACTTAGGAGACTGATTCAAAGTGTAGTGAGCTGAAGGCGAGTGTGGAGGCCAGACCTGATTCTGAGTTCAGCTATTTAGAGGACGGGATTCTGAAATTTCGGGATAGGTGGTACGTCCCCAAGGATGAGGAGCTGAGGAGGGATATATTATCAGAGGCCCATTCATCTTCTTTCTCTGTGCATCGGGGAAACACTAAGATGTACAGAGATTTGAAGCAGCACTATTGGTGGCCTAACATGAAACGAGCAGTGGCTGAGTATGTTGAGGCCTGCATAGTCTGCCAGCAAATGAAGGCGGAGCATCAGCGACCGTCTGGAATGCTCCAACCATTGCCTATACTGGAGTAGAAGTCGGAGCGAATCACCATGGATTTTATGGTGGGACTACCGAGGACTGCCAAGGGCCATGACGCGATCTGGGTGATTGTGGACAGGTTGACGAAGTCGTCTCACTTTTTGCCTATAAGGATGACTTATACGATGGATCAGTTTGCCCAGTTGTATATTTAGGAGATAATCAGAGTTCATGGGATTCTGGTGTCGATTGTTTCAGACCGAGACCCAGGTTCACGTCTAAGTTTTTGAGGAGTCTGCATAAGGCTATGGGCACCAGATTAGATTTCAGTACGGCCTTTCATCCTCAGACAGATGGGCAGTCAGAGCAAACTATACAAATTCTGGAGGATATGCTCAGGGCTTGTGTGTTGGAGTTTCAGGCGACTTGGAGCAAGTTCTTACCGCTAGTGGAGTTCTCGTATAATAACAGCTTTCAGTCCACCATTGGTATGGCGCCATACGAAGCCCTCTATGGAAGAAAATGCAGGTCGCCATTATATTGGGATGAGGTTGGGGAGGCCCGATTGATAGGTCCTGAGATTTTACAGCAGACTGTCAACAAGATTTCTGTGTTACGGAAGAGGATTGAAATGGCTCAGAGTCGACAGAAGAGTTATGCTGATCAGAGACGCTGGGAGTTGGAGTTTAATGAGGGCGACGAGGTTTTTCTGAAGGTCTCGCCGTTCAAGGGAGTGGTAAGGTTTGGAAAGCGGGGGAAGCTCAACCCTCGGTTTGTGGGACCGTTCCTGATTGTCAAGCGGATTGGAAGAACTGCATATCAGCTTCAGTTGCCTGCGTTGATGGATGCCATCCATAATGTTTTTCATGTCTCGATGCTGAGGAAGTGTATGCACGATCCCTCTCAGGTAGTGCCACAACAGGATATAGAGATCCAGCCGACGTTGTCCTATGAGAAGAAGCCAGTGAGGATCTTAGGATCAGCTGTGAAGGTGCTGAGCAACAAGGAGATTCCGCTGGTCAAGGTGATGTGGCGCAACCATGGTGTAGAGGAGACTACTTGAGAGTGGCGTGATGACATGGAGCGGCAGTATCCCGACCTATTCGGCACGTAAATTTTAGGGACAAAATTCTTATAAGGTGGGGGGATGAAACAACCCGGAAATTTTGAATTTAATTTTAACTTCTGAAATTTTTAATTTAATCTCGGTCGGAGTTTTGAGAAATATTACAACGAGAAAATTTAAATTTTAAGACTCGGAGCCTACTTTTATGATGGTTTTCGGAATTTAAAGTCGGGAGGTCGAGAAATTAATGAAATTACGGAAGATTAAAACACGTGAGGGCAGTTTTGTAATTTGTAATTTAATTAAAAAAATAATAATAATAATAACATGTTATACGGTGGAATGGCTTCGGGTGGAAGCCATTCCACCGTGTTGTCTTGTTGTCACGCGGCCGAGGAAGGGAGCGAGAGAGAGATCGGGGAGGAGAAATCGCCGACGACCGATCACCGAGGGAGAGACGCCGGTGCTCAGGGTACTCCGGTGAGCTGAAGAGAGAAGCTGATTTGCCTTCCCGCGCTGAGAAAACCGAAGGTGAGTTCTCCCCTGTTTTTTTTTGTTCTGTCGACCGAGCGTGGAAGCTCGGTTGTCCGTGGACTCCCGACAGTAGGGCTCGGTCGTCGGAGCATTTTAGAGTGTAGTGTGTGCGTGTGCTGGAGCCAGTGTGTGTGACTCGGCTCTCCCGCGACGAAACCGACCGAGAATAGGGAGTTTCCCTTCGGTTTTGCCCTGCTCTGATGGCCGAGCGTAGGGTCGTTTTGCCCTCTGCATTTCAGGGGATTATGAGATAAATTAGAAGGATTGAGGGAGGGGTTCAGGGTTCAATGAACCGGTTGAGAAATTCTCGATTTCGAGGAGAAAACTGTGAAGGTTTTTGGTGCTGCCATGCTGTTTTCTTATTAGGAACTCTCCAAATTGTTAATGTATGCATTGGTAGATCGAAATGTGATTGTTCGGTGAAGGAATTGGCGAGATTGGATCGAAGTTGAATTTTCGGCTATTTTTCCTCTAACAACAGCTTCTGTTTTACGCCATTTCGGCCTGGTTTCGGTTGATCGTTTTAAATTCTGTTTTTGTGGGTTAAAATAGGTTGTTGGAGGGATGTATGGCCACTGGAATCGTTCGATTCCGATATCCGACGCGAAAGTTATGCGCGTCGGAAGTTTATGTCGGATTTTGGTCCAAGTCAAATTAGCAAGCGTCTTTTACAGAAATTCGAAGTGTGAGAGTAGCATAGCCATATTTGATGCGTATAACTAGTTGCGAATGAGTTTTGGTTGAAGAGAAGTGAAAATGTGAAATTTGATAAACGTGGCAGATTTGGTTTTTAGCATTTTTCGTCGTCTGCGGCTTACCGTTTTAAAATCCGTCTCAGTATATTAAACTAGATTTCCAAGGGGACGTTCAGCCACTTGAATCGTTCGATTCCGTTGACAGACGCAAAAGTTATACGCGTCCGAACTTTATGCTGGTTTTCGACCGGACCAAACCGATGACCCGTTTTAGTTGAAATTTCATGAGTGTAGTTAAGGAAGGTTATTTTTAGCTATTGGGTGAATTTTGAGATAATTACTAATGAGAGATTGGTTGTGTTTTAGGTTGAGGCTTTTTTTTGGCAAAGCTGTGCGTCGAGCAAGTTTAGGACGCCAGGTAAGTAGTGCATGCATGCGTTTTGCCCAAGTAGGCCTACACCGTAGAACTTTAGGGTTTATGTGATTGATTGTGGTGTGCGTACGTATGGTTTGACATGCATCATATTTTAAAAACGTGACCGAAAATGGTTTTGAGTATGTGGTGAGACGTGTGGCGGTGGTACCGCGGATCCCGCTAGTGTGCGGGCCGGTGCTTCCCCAGTCGCGGATTCCACTCGAGGGGTGGGTCGGCTGGGCCGTCATGCGGCGTGAATGTATCGACGGTGAGGATATGGGCAGTGGTACCGCGGATCCTACTATTGTGTGGGCTGGTGCAACACCAGTCGCGGATCCTACTCGAGGGGTGGGCCGGCTGGGCTGTCGCAAAACGTGTGTGTGTGGCAACTGTGGCCCCGTGCTGGGGAGGCTGGAACGGGGGCGACGTGTCAGGGTGTAGAGTGGTGCGAGGTACACCCTTACCCTGATGTGGTTGCCGTGTGGTGATGCGTGTGTGTAGCTTGTGGGCCTCGTTGCTGGGGAGTCCGGGACGGTGGCGATGTGTCAGGGTGTAGGGTGGCGTGAGGTTCCTCCTTACCCTGGTGCGGCTGCACTACGCGTCACAGATGTGAAAACATGAGTGTGAGTGTAGAGACTGCATGTGATAGGATTGCATTGTCGGCTTTTACTTTCATATCGCATTACTTACTGAGCATTAGGCTTATGTTGTGTGTTCTGTGGTGTAGGTGCTGACGATACTGCTGGTGAGCCTCGAGAGCCTAGTCCAAAGGCGTAGGATGGTTGGCGGCGTGCGTCCGAGACACTGGATGGCGGATTTTGTTAGGGCGACCCGACTCGTGGTGGTGGTAGGTGATAGTGGATTTATTATTTTATGTTGGGAATTTGTGTAGACAGCGGAGTTGTATAGAGGTTGATTTTTTTTGAGATTGTATAGAGTGGTTGTAGTGTTTTGGGGACACGTACGTATTGTTATATGTTAGTGTATGATATTATTCTATACTGTGGACTTTCTTCATTTGTATTTGATGGGTTTTCGTTGTCCTTAAACTATGATTTTGCTATAGTGGTTTTCTCTGGATGGTTGATAGTTAAATATCGTTAGATTATGGTGAATTGTGTGCAGGGTTTAAATTTTGGGATAGTCAGTTTTTAGCCGTTACTCTGTCAAAATTTCGGGAGAGAGGTTGGGAGTCGAGGGGATATGGAATGGCTTGAGATGTGAACAGTGAATGCTAGAGAAGGGTAGATGAGCGTGGGAGTGCGGCGTGATCACAGGTGCGGGGGGCACGCGGCCTTTCGGGTGCTCACGGGTTGTGCGGCGCCGGGTGAAAGCGTGCGCGCGGACGTGCTGTACAGTGGCAGGGTGCGTGGGGCACGCGGCGCTGTGAGCGTGCGCGAGACACAGTGACGTGGAGTTGGCACGTGTGCCACTGCGAGAGTGCGCGCGGGGTGTCGAAGTGGAGACGTGAGTGCGCGGTACCGGATTGTGTAGTTCGAGGGGTGCGTTGGATTCTTTCCTAAGATTTCAAGTCTTACCGTTTTATCTTAAACTGTTTTAAATGGTTTACTTTTCCGCTGCGTAGTTTTTATGTTGAGGACTTCGTGTTCCCTCTTCGGGACGCGAGTTGTTTCGAATCGAGTCGAAAACTTTTCATACTCACAAATGTTCTTTTGAAAATATTTTGAAAACGAAAGAGGTATTAAATTGAGTGAGTTATGTCAACTGTTAGTGTGTGTAGTGTGTAGATGCACTGTAGCGCACCGGGAACGCGGGGTTTTCTCGGGGTGTTACAAACTCCTTCTGAGAAAATATATACTTCAAATTCTTATAATCTGAATATACCTTACACGGCTGTCCATACAGATAATGTCTCCAAATTTTAAGTGCGAAGACTACCGCGGCTAACTCCAGTTCATGAGTCGGATAATTCTGCTTGTAATTCTTTAGCTGCCTAGAAGTATAGACTATCACCTTCCCTTCCTGCATCAGCATACATCCAAGACCTACCTTGGAGGCATCACAATAAATACTAAATCTTCCGTCCTTGGTAGGGAGCGTAAAAATTGGAGCAGTAGTCAATCTCTGCTTCAATGTCTGGAAACTATGCTCGCAATCCTCAAACCATAGATACTTCACACTTTTCCTCGTCAAACGGGTCAAAGGCGCCGTAATCTTCAAAAATCCTTCAATAAATCTCGTGTAATACCCGCTAGCCCAAGGAAACTCCGCATCTCTGTGACATTTTTTGGCTGTGGCCACTCTTTAACCGCATGAATCTTTGCTGGATCAACAGATATGTCATCGCTTGAGATGACATGTCCCAGAAACTTAATTCTATCCAGCCAAAACTTACACTTTGAAAACTTCATATAAAGTTGGTGTCGCTTTAGAGTCTCCAACACCAACTTCAAGTGTTTTTTATGATCCTACTCACTACGAGAGTACACTAATATATCATCGATAAACACGATAACAAATTTATCGAGATAGTCATGGAATACTCTATTCATCAGGTCAATAAAGGCGGGTAGGGCATTCATCAGTCCAAACGACATTACTAAGAATTCATAATGCTCATAACGTGTTCGAAAAGCCGTCTTTGGAATATCTTCTAGCTTGACCTTCAACTGAAAATAACCTGATCTCAGGTCAATCTCCGAAAACACTCTCGCCCCTTGGAGTTGATCAAATAGATCATGTATTCTCGGCAGAGGGTACTTATTCTTAATCATCAACTTATTCAACTCCCTGTAGTCGATGCAGATTCGCAACGACCCATACTTCTTTTTGACAAAAAGGATCGGCGCACCCCTCGGCGAAAAGCTGGGGCGTATAAATCTTTTTTCCACCAACTCTTCTAATTGCTTCTTTAACTCCTTTAGCTCTACTGGTGCCAATCTATAAAGATTTTTCGACATCGGCTCAGCTCCCGGATATACATCTATAGCAAATTCTACCTATCGATCCGGAGGTAAACCGCGTAAATTATCTAAAAAAACTTTAGGGAAGTATTGAACAATTAAAACATCCTGTGGCCTTGAATCCCTGGGAATTTACATATTTATAAGATTGGCAAGAAAACCGAAAGCCTCACCAATCAAAACTTAACGAGCACTGACAGGCGCCATGACAGATATTTTCCTGACATTCTTTGCAACCTGAAAGGTATGCTTCTCACCATCCGGCAGTTGAAAATTTACCGTGCCCGCCCTACAGTCAATTGTAGCATAGTGCTTGAATAGCCAATCCATTCCCAATATTACGTCATATCCCGTTATATCCATAATAATGAAATTGGCCGATAAATTCTTGCTTCCCACCGACAGTACGCTATCTCGTACCACTTGATTTGAATGCATACGCCCATCATAAAGCAACATTACCTCGTATGTAGTTGCAATGAACGAGTGTGTCGCACCAGAATCAATCAAAGTATATCCAGGTACAGAGTTTACCAATATAGTACCCGACACTACGGCTGGCTGGTCATCCTTGCCCGACTTGGTCACGGCGAATACTCTCGGTGTTGAACGCGTCGGACCCGTCTTTAGAGCTAGACAATCTTTGCTGACGTGGCCTACCTCGTTACAATTGAAGCAGCGAATCATTTTGGGCTTCGGGCAATCCCTAGCCAAATGTCCAGCTTCATTAAGTTTTAGCACTTTCCCGAGTTTAGTCTACATTCTCCAGAGTGATATCTTATACACTTAGGGCATTGAGGATACTGCGCTCGCACCTGAGGCCTTTTACTGCTTCCTTGACTACTCGAGCTCTCGCTGAATCTCTTAGTGCCCCTCTGTTGTTGTTGCTGGGAGGCACTTCTGCTCTGTTGTGGGGCAACCTCTTTGAAGAATCTCCTGCAAGCCTCTCACTGTTTAATACATTTTATCTCAGCTCCTCCACTTCTAATGCCTTAGCCACCACTTTCGAATCTGGCACCTCCTGAGTTCTGGCTATCTTTACTCCCTTGTATATTTTCGGCTTTAGCCCTTGCACTTACTGAAACACCTTGTCCTCATTCCGGCTCACCAAGATGCTGGCAAACCAAGATAAGGACTCGAATTGTCGGTTGTACTTAGTCATCGACCCGGTCTGTTTCAACTGTAGGAACTACATTCTTTTAGCTGCTTGCACTGTGCTGTTGAAGTACTTGTCATAGAATATCTCCTTAAACGTTTTCTATGTCACATGCTGCCCTTCAACGGTGCTCTCCATGGACTCCCACAAAAATCGAGTGTCCTTCGCTAGATGGAATGAGGCTAGTGAAATCTTGTCCTCCTCTTCTACCTTCGCATATCTGAACATGCTTTCCATGGTACGGACCCATTCCTCTGCAGCTGTTGGATCAACTAACTGTCCTTTATACGTCAGGGGTCGTAACCTCCGAAATCTATCTCCCGACTAATCATGGCCTGAACTAGAGCCTGCACTTCCCGATTCAGCAAGATTCCTAATTGCTGATACTGCCTATTTCCCAACTCAGTTAATTGTCTGATTGTCATGGAATCATCCTCACTTCTTGGTTCGGTTGACTCTCTAAGTACTCGTGAGCATCCTAGCTAATTTCCTCGACAAGGTTAATTACTCTCATAAGCATCTAATAACTAAAGCTAAACTTAAACACTTACAGTTGTCAAAGCACGTCGTGTGGCGATCGGCGCTGTTAGGTAATCGTTTGAACGTTTTGACTTACTGACTCTAACCCCCATAACATCCCCTCCTACTACTGATTCACTATCCACTCTACTTTTTCCCAAATGATGTGGGAATTATGACAGGCCCTCATACCTTCACAATTCACCCCTCCTCATAGGGGCCCGACGTTCTCGTTGGCCACAGTTCTGGTTGGGTAAACGCTCTGATACCATAACTGTAACACCTCAAAAATCCACCATGATTCCTGGTTCGCTAACCATTACTACTCACTGCTCTTACTCATGCTCCACTGATAAAAATCGTTTAAAAATTTGAAACCTGTCTTTCGACTTGAAACAACACTTTTAAAATTGACTGAAAACCTCGTAGCAGAAGACTTTTGATTAAAAATCATTTTTAATAAAACTTCATTTTATGAAACATAAAACAGAGAAACTGGTTGACACTTGTAAACATTGATCGACACTTGGGTTGTCTCGGATTTTTCATCAATCGGCACTGCGTTTCTCTCAGGCCTTTTCGTCGGTTGATACTGAGAACACCGGTCGACACCTTGATCCTCTCTGTCCAAGCAGGTCGACCCTCGCGGTCGACACCGCTGTCCTTTTTACACTACTGGTCGACACCTACAACCATAGGTCGACACTTACTTCGGCTATGTCTGCGCAGGTTGACCCTCGCGGTCGACACTTGCAGGGTCTGGTCGACCACTAAGCCTATCGGTCGACACTGCCTCCCTATAACTCTGTTTAAAAACCTTAAAAACTTCACAAAATCGATCAAACTTTGACTCAACGTTAATAATAATACAACACACACTTTTTCATCAATTCAAATCATTATTTACATAAAGAAAATGGCTACTCAAGTTTGAAATCCGTCTATACACTCATTCGACTCAAAACAACTTAAAACCCTCTCAATTACACTCCCAAAATCCATACCTATGCCTACCATAGTCAAAACGCTCTGACAGCCGACCAGATCGTCCACGTGCGTACTCCTCAAACCGCCTCCTAACCCTGGGCATGCTCTGAGTTCTCACTAACTATCTCGTCGTCACCTACATCACAGAACTCAACTATTAACCTAATGCTAAGTAAGTAATGCATAAAACTTAAACACTCAAAACAAATACATCCTAACATATGCAGTTTCAACAATTTCATCTCTAGTTTCGTTTTCGTCTCTTTCTTACATTTTCTTTATCTTCTTACGACTGAGTTCTTCTTTACGTGCTAGATCAAGGCGACACACCTCACGATCCACCTCTGGGGACAAGGCCAACCTCAATCTAATAAAGTGACACACCTCGCGGTCCACCTCTGGGGACAAGCCACCACGTAAAGCGGAGGAAGAGTGATACACCTCGCGGTCCACTGTTGAAGACAAGATCACTCAACCCCACCTTTCTTATCTTCTTACGTATCTTTTCATTTCATTCATCTCATCACATCCAACTGTTTTACTTCGTAAAAAGATGAAAATTCATTTTTTGTTTTGTTCTCCTACTTTAAAACTATGATGCACAACCATGAAAGTATAACATAAAATAAACGTTCAATGCATCCTATTGAACTGTGATGTAGGCCCGAAGGCAAAACTTCTAGTACATTACTTATTTGGCGTGCTAGAAATTCATCGCACTTCGTACGCTAACTGGGTAAACCTATAAACCACATATCTATCAGCTCTACTTTCCATTAAATTCGTAAAACTCTAAAGGAAACAACAACTAAACCCCCACTCGGCCTAAACTGAAATCCTAACTCAATTTCCGACTAACCTTCGAAAATTCATAGCTATCACAATACTCATCCGATTTGGACGATTTGAACTGCTACGGATTCCTTATGACGTATAGCTTCTCATGGTGTAATCAAATCCTTAATTCAACACATACAGGTTGGCCAGACGTGGTTGAGCAGAAACTGCTCTAAAATTTGTACATTCAGCTAATCAAACGCTAAATCTTTCCTATCAAATCTCATAATTTACTCCTATTTCTAATTTAAGCACCAGCATACTGATAGAAATTAATTCCAACTTCAAATCCTTGTATCACCTTCATAGGTTTCCCCAAAACATTCCAACACTCTTACTAACTTTGGTTTTAACACTCGAAACGGCTCAAGTACTAACTAACTACTAGAAACTAACTAAAACATACCGTAAATCTAAAGGTTGACGGTGAATCGGAGAGGATCAACGTCAGCTGGAAGGAGAATCGCTGAAGAGGGAGAAGAGGAGCTCGCGGGGTGGGGAAGGAAAAGCCGAAGGAGCGGGGAAATTTTCGTTCCTCCCCTCTGCTTTATTTTTTTTTTTAATATAATTACCTAATTACTAAACTGCCCTTAACCTCTATTCGTTTAATAAACCTACCATTCAATCTGTGTTCTGTTGAAATTTTAAAATTTTTCCTTTACCATTATTCCCAAAATAATCTTATACTTAATGATAGAAATTCTCCGCTATCAATTCTGACCAAAATTCTGTCGATCACAATCATGTAAATCTGAAATTAGTTTTAACGAAAAAAAATTCTGGATGTTACGCTAACACTATAAATTATTTTATTTTTTACCCAATACTAATTCAATATAGTGTTTATATTAAGTTTACAGGTTAATTCACATGAAATAGCTTCTTAGGCAGAGAAAGTGCCAAGAAGAAAAACGAAGGCCATAATGAACTAGGAGTGAAATTGGTCCCGTTTCACAAATTAGAACCGATATGATAAGGTTCATTGAAGTTGTGGACTAAGACCGAACAAAAATAGAATCTCGGTTTTTGATTTTATTTGATCTGGTTTAAGCTTTGTTTGGTTTTAAATTTTCAATTTCTAGCTCAATTTAAGAGATTTGGTCTCTATATTGCTTAGTTTTTGCAATATCTCTCTCTCCCAAATTCTTCATTTCTCCCAAACAAAATATAAATTTTTCACAGTTAAATTGAAAAGCCAAGATAACAAATTTAAACAATTATAAAATCTAAGAAAAGAATGATAGTCGCTGATGTCAATGCACTAAATGTGAACTGAAAACAACCACAAAAGGATTACTCTTCTAAAAGAAAAAATAATAATCACAATCAAAATCTAATTAGTAGGTGTAAACAATGATAACGAAAAGAAAAGGTAATTAAAAAGGTGGAAAGAATGATGTCTATTTTGATACCTATGATGTTTGCAAGCTCATGTTCAAAGAAATGTTCAATGTATTCAATCTTTCATACCAACAAGAGACAAAATTGTGATATTTGAGTTTCACGAATGACTCATCAAATACCCCTATATTAAAAACAACAACATCATAAAACAACCTTTTAAATCAATCTTTATTTGCTTCTGTCATAGTATAATCTGATCTAAAAAAAAGTAGTCAATAATTAGAATAACATGAAAATCTACCATTATTAATAGCCAAAATGTAAATAATATATCTTTTTCAAATTGCTCCAATTCTACAAATGCTTCCTAATATTTTTATATGCCTATTTGAAGAACAAAAATTCAACTTTGAGGGCAAATAAGACATTCTATGGTTTTTGGAGTCAACGAACTATGAAATGTATTTAACAATCAACCACCATAGTTTAATGTCGACACTGAGGAAACTATAGAACTAGGAAAAACAAACATATTTCTTGTTATTTTACTCAAAGTTGAATATTTAAAGAGTTCATTCTCTATCATTTCAAGATATCCATGTAGTTTGAAAAACTCTCAATTTTTTTCAGCCAAATAATTTTTAACTTCATTTCTAATATCTGAATTATCTTCATGGACCAGGTTTCTTAAAATGTTTACACAAACTTGTCAACATTCATATTATCATGAGTAACAAAATCAAGCACATGCTTAGAAGATTGTTCGATGTTATGTGATTGTGAATCCATTTTGTACTCAATATACAAATTCTAATTGTATATTCCAATTCAATTACCAAATAATTTTAATTGTATATTTTCCCACTACTTTTCAGACTTGTTTTCCATACAAATTGCTATGGTTCTTGGTGATAAGTTATCACTTGTAGCAAATTTTCTCTACAAAGTTTACATACTTAAAAAAAAAAAATACATTGGCGGTATATAGTTGAAGAAACTTTCAATGGCACATCATAAAATACTTTTAACAACAATATAAATTCACAAATGGCAAGCCAATTTGCATCAATAGAAGGACCGCTTACCTTCTCATCTTCCCATGAATTCTATGACAAAATGATTGTCATATTAACTAAAATTTTCAAAAGGTTTTTCAAATTTTTCAGTAGTGTCCAATATTAGATATGTTGAGTTCCAACAAGTTAAATATGAAGACACAGAACACTTCTGCATGTAATCGTTGCACTTTCATTTAAACTTGTACATCCTAGAAGGAGAAGGTCTCACATCACAACTATATGAATCTTCATAAAGGAAACATTGTTCTCTTTTAATTCATTGTAACAATCAAATTTACAACATGAGCAAAACAACTTGCATGTATATACTTCTCATCAAGCACCAAAACTCTCCAGTTTTTAAAACTTTGGACCAAATGCGATAAAATAACATCATTAGATGTCATAACCTGAAGGTTGGGCTAGAAGGAATGCCAAGCCGATTGACCTGATTGCCCAACACAAGGCTCAATATATAAAGGAATAATTAATCATGACTCAAACTCTCTTAGGTCACACGAGATTGGCCGAAGTAAAGACCACAAAATAATAAGATAGTGCAATATAAAGATAGAGAAGTCCTCACTAGTAGAAAGAAAATAAATAAATCAAGAAGAAGTGAAAGAATATGGAGCAACTCATCAATGATCTACTACACTCGACCTCAACAATATTTACTTAAGAGCAAAGAGAGTCTTTTGGGGTAAGTGATTAACTCGTTCGAAGAATACTATAATTAGGATTTATAATCACTTTTGGGGTAAGTGATTTACTCTAATGCATGAAAAAAATGATTTTATCATTTTATTTTTAAAATAACGAGCTACTAAGAAAATATAGTACATGGATATACATTCATTAATTAGGATTTACAATCATCAAAATTCTTTTTACCATACTAAAAAAAGTTTCACAAGCCTTTAGTGGGGCATGTTTGAAAATATTGCTACATATATAAGTAGCTATATACAAAAATAAAGTACCAATGAAAAAAGATCACTCATAGACCTTTACGTGTCGGTTGCCCACAAGGTACATAAAAATTTGCGACAATATAGAGATCTAGTACAACAAAAAAAGAGAAAGAAGAATTTTCTCAAGACCAATCAATTGTGTGTCAAATGTAACGACAAAACACGCCGGTCATGTTTACGAATTTGATCCCAAGGAAACATCATCACGTACCCAATATAACGTCGTACGTACAAGCAAAACACCTTCACGTAGCAGAAAGTGCAAAGGAGTAGTCTGTGGTTGCTTTAATTGTTTGGTCACAATGCAACCCAAAAGAACTGGAGATCTTCTAAACAATTGTCCAAACACTGCCAAGAAACAATCTAAAGTTCGTTAGACAGTTATTTATAATATCAATAGAAATGAAGTAATATGCATGTATAACATTGGCGTACGTATGACACAAAAACTAACATCTTGTTAAAAAAGACATATTGGGTTTAATATGTGACCGCTCATAAAATACAGGTTTTAAAAACTATGATACAATGTAGTAGAAACCTTAATCTCAATGGTGAAGACAATTATACCAACCGAGCAAAACATGTTATCATGAACAAACATCAAACTCAAAAACATTGTCTAAACCTAAAGCAAAATGACCTTATAATCTCTTTTTTCAAAACACTATGCATTCTCATGGTTCTAAATCGAGATTGGAAATCCAAAGTTGAAGAAACTTAGAAATGACTACGAATTTCTCAGAGACATTCATGCATCGCATTAATAATCAAAAGTTTTAGTCATACTTACAACTTTTGAAACTTCATAATTACTAAAAATTTAGCATTTATCTAATGATAAATACCTATTGATCCAATTTAGAAGTTTCTAACTTTAATACTAAAAATATAGTTTTTGATCTCTTATTGTTTTACGTGATAAATGATTAGTATGAAATTTCAATAAATAGAGTCCACCTTTAACATCTTCAAGTTTTAAAAAATAAATATAAAATTTGAATTGAGATAAAATTTTAATTTTTAAATTAGTCAAAATTTAAATCTCCTAAAATATTATAAAATTTTAACTGAATTAAATGTCTAATTAATTGAAAGTAGATGAATATTTGAAATTCATTAAAATCTTCTAGCTCAGTGTGGAGTTTCAATTACCTAACTACTACTATACCACTAGCACTCTAGCTGTAACACCCCGAGAATCCACACGTTCCCAGTGCGCTACAGTGCATCTACCCACTACACACACACACTAACACTTGACCTAACTAACTCAATTCAATACCCCTTTCGTTTTCAAATCATTTTCAAAAGAACATTTGTGAGTATGAAAATTTTTCGACTCGATTTAAAAAAAATAACTCGCGTCCCGAAGAGGAAACACGAAGTCCTCAACATAAAACTACGGAGCGGTAAAGAAACCATTTAAAACAATTTGAGATAAAACGATAAAACTTGAAATCCTATGAAAAAAAAATCCCACGCACCCCACAAACTACACAGTCCGGTCCCAAGCACTCACGTCCCCACTCTGACACCCCGCGTACACCCTCGCGATGCTGCACGTGCCAACCCAACGTCACTGTATCTCGCGCACGCTCACAGCGCCGCGTGCCCCACGCACCTTGCCTCTGTAGAGCACGTCTGCACGCACGCCCTCACTCGGCGCCGCATGACCCGTGTGCACCCGCAGGGCCGCGTGCCCCGCGCACCTGCGATCACGCTGCATTTCCACGCTCATCTACCTTTTTCTACCATTTACTGTTCACACCTCAACCTATTTCTTATCTCCTCGACTCCCAGCCTCTCTCCCGAAATTTCGGCAGAGTAACGGCTAAAAACTGACTATCCCAAAAATTTAAACCCTACAAACAATTCACCATAATCCAACAATGTTTATCTATCCATCATCCAGAGAAATCACCATAACCAAATCAGAGTAAGAAGACGACGAAAATCCATCAAATACAAATGAAGAAAGTCTCCAGTATAGAGTAATATCATTCTCTAACATGAAAAATATCTGCGTACGTCACCAAAATCACACGCACTCCATATACCTATACGCTGACACATATACAACAACCAATCCCATTCCCCGTACATAATCACCGCAAAAGAAAGAAAACCCACAAACCGACAAGGCCACAACCTACCATCTCCACGGGTCGGGTCGCCCTAACAAAAGTCCGCCATCCGGTGTCGCGGTCGCACGCCGCCAACCATCATACGCCTCAGGACTAGGCACTCGAGGCTCACCAGCGGTATCGTCAGCACCTACACCGCAGAACACACAACATAAGCCAAACGCTCAGTAAGTAATGCGATATGAAAGTAAAAGCCGACAATGCAATCCTATCACATGCAGTCTCTACACTCACACTCATGTTGTCACATCTGTGACGCGTAGTGCAGCCGCACCAGGGTAAGGAGGAACCTCACGCCACCCTACACCCTAACACGTCGCCACCGTCCCGGACTCCCCAGCAACGAGGCCTACAAGCTACACCCACGCATCACCACACGGCAACCACATCAGGGTAAGGGTGTACTTCGCGCCACTCTACACCCTGACGCGTCGCCCCCGTCCCAGCCTACCCAGCACGGGGCCATAGTTGCCACACACACACGTTTCGCGACAACCCAGCCGGCCCACCCCTCGAGTAGGATCCGCGACTGGTGTTGCACTGGCCCACACACTAGTAGGATCCGCGGTACCACTGCCCATATCCTCACCGTCAACACATTTACGCCGCATGACGGCCCAGCCGGCCCACCCCTCGAGTAGGATCCGCGACTGGTGAAGCACCGGCCCACACACTAGCGGGATCCGCGGTACCACCGCCACACGTCTCACCTCATACATCAAAACATGCTAAAAATCCTTTTCGTTCCCCTTTTTTTTTTTAAAAAAAATATGATGCATGTCAAACAATACGCACGCACAGTACAATCAATCACATAAACTCTAAAGTTCTACAGTGTAGCCCTACTTGGGCAAAACACATGCATGCACTACTTACCTTGCGTCCTAAGCTCGCTCGATGCACAGCTTTGCCAACAAAAAGCCTCAACCTAAAACACAACCAATTTCTCATCAGTATTTATCCCAACATTTACCAACTAGCTAAAAACAACCTTCTCTAACTTCACTCACGAAATTTCAACTAAAACGGTTCATTGGTTCGGTTTGGCTGAAAACCAGCCCAACGTTCGGATGTGCATAACTTTTGCGTCCGCCAACGGAATCGAGCGATTCAAGTGGCTAAACATTCCCTTAGGAACCTAGTTTAACATCTCAAGACAGATTTTAAATCGGTAGGCCGCAGATAGGCAAAAAATATCAATAACTGAATCTGCCATTTTTATTAAAATTTCACATTTTCACTTCCGTTCAACCAAAACTCACTCCCAACTAGTTATATGCATCAAAATGGCTATGCTACTCTCACACGTCGAATTTCCATGAAAAACAGTCACTAATTTGACTTAAACCAAAATCCCGCATAAACTTCCGACGCGCATAACTTTTGCGTCGGATATCAGAATCAAACGATTCCAGTGGCCACACGTTCTTCTAACAACCTATTTTAACCCTCAAAGACAGAATTTGAAATGATCAACTTAAGCCTAGCCAAAACAGCCAAAAACAGAAGCTGTCTTTATACGAAAAATAGCCGAAATCTCAACTTCGGGCAAATCCCGCAAGTTCTCTGCACCGAACACTCACATTTTACCTATTAAGCACAATCTAACCCGAAAATCAGAAATTCCAGCACAAAGTCTGAATTTTGGCTCAACCTTCTCCCTCGGCTTCCCTCCCTCTCACCGGTCTCCTGCTGTCCACTTGCTAACCTACACACTCACCCTATCAATCCCCTCACATTTGCAGCCAAATTCAAAGAGAGGAAAAAAAAAAAACGAAGAGGAGCTGAACCTCAGTCTCGGTTCATACGGACAGGACAGCAGAGGGAGAGGACTTACCAAGTGGTGGCGTCCGGCACTCGGGTTGGAGAAGGACTCCAGCAACACGTCTGGTCGTTGGCGGCAGAATTGGCCGGAAACCAGCCCCTCGGGGTCGTCGGCCAAACACTCGGCTTTCACTTCGGGAACTCGAGTTGCTGGAACCGAACGGCTCTGATTCGTCGGAATAGCAGCCCCTGCTCGCAACTCACACCTCACACTCGCGTTCGTCGGCCGTCGCAGCTCCGACTCCAACACACGATCGCCCTGCTCCTGGTCATCTTCTCTCTCGGCTCTCTCGGGTGCACAGAGGAAACAACCAAATGGCTTCCTCGCGAAGCCATTCGGGTGTTTTACAATTTTTTTTTTAATTACAAAATAAATACAAATTACCAAATTGCCCTCACGTGCTTCAATCGTCCAAAATTTCGTAACTTTCTCGACTTCCCGACTTTAAATTTCGAAAAACATCGTAAAAGTAGGCTCCGAGTCTTATAATTCAAATCTTTCCCGTTGAAATATTTCTCAAAACTCCGACCGGGATTAAACTAAAAATTCCAGAAATTAAAAATAAAATTTGAAATTCCCGGATTATTACACTAGGAGTAGATTAGTTGATTGACTATCTTATCTAGTTATTTTAAATCTCACTTTCATCACTTTATTAATATAAAGAAACTAGCAAAAATCATAATCACAAGGGAAACAAAGTCCACGGGAGGTTGGGAAGTAGTACACTTGGTTCACCATATCATTCCACTGTGGGGCCCAATCATATTCAAAAGAAGAATTTAATCTTGGCTTAGAAGGAATCCTAGCTATATGCTTGACACATGCCAATCAAAAGTTGTTTTTGGGAAGCTAGGCCGAAGGAAAAGAGGCTATAGCTTTAATAACTCGAAAAATTATAAATTTTTAAATTTAATTTTTGAAATTTTAATTTAATTTCAGTTAGAGTTTCGAGAAAATATTTTAACGGATAAATTAAGTTATAAAACTCGAAGTGTAAGTTTGTGATGGTTTTCGAAATTTTAAAGTCGGGAGTACGAGAATTTAACGAAGTTACGGACGATAAAAATACGTGAAAGCATTTTGAAATTTAATTAATTAATTTAAAAAAAATTAATATATGTTAAGTGGAATGGCTTCACGAAGAAGCCATTCCACTTCGGTGTTCTGCAAGCCGAACGCCCGAGAAGAGAGATGCGAGAGGGAGAGACCGAGAGGGAGATTCCGATGACTGATCGCCGAGGGTGAAACGTCGGTGCGCGGTGTGTTCCGGCGAGCTGTAGTGGAGGCGCGGGTGCAGTTCTTCCCGAGTTGAAAACCACAGGTGCGTTTCTCCCCTGTTTTGGCTCTTGTCGATCGAGCGTGAGAGCTCGATTCTTTCCAGCTTTTTCGAGGGTTTGGCTCGGTATAGGGGTCGATTTAGTCTGTGAATGTGGGTATTTAGTGAATGGACAGTGAGTGTCCAGTGGGGGAGGAAAACAGACCATGTAGAGGTTGAGCCGGAATTTCAGGTTCAAGCTCGAATTTTCTAATTTTGGTTCATATTATGCTAAATTGATGTGGAATGTTGCTAACTATATATAGAAATTTTGAAATTTGAATTGAAATCAAAATCGAATTTTTGTTTTGTGTAAGAGCAAATTCGGTTTTTGGCCGTTTTGGCCTGCTTTGGTTGATTGTTTTCAATTCTGTTTTTGTGGATTAGAATAGATTGTTAGAGGGACGTTTGGCCACTGAAATCATTCGATTTCGATACCCGACGCGAAAATTATGCGCGTCGGAAGTTTATATCGGATTTTGGACCGAGTTAAATTATTTGGTCGTTTTTCGTAGAATTGTGACGCGTGATATTGGTATTGCTGTTTTTAATGCGTAAATCCAGTTTTGAGTGAGTTTTGGTTGAAGAAAAACGAAAATGTGAAATTTGGGTAAAGGGCAGATTCGATTTTGGTGTTTTTCATCTATCTACGGCTGACCGTTTTAAAATCCGTCTTCATATGTCAAACTAGGTTCCTAAGGGAACGTTTAGCCTCTTGAATAACTTGATTGCGACAACGGACGCAAAAGTTAATTGCGTCCAAAGTTTAGACTGGTTTTCGGTCGAACCAAATTAGTGACTTGTTTTAGTCGGGATTTCAGGGGTTTAGTTAAAGAATGTGATTTTTAGCATATTTAGTGAATTTTGATGCGAAGATTTATGAGTAATTGTTTATTTTTAGGTTGAGGCTTTTTGGCGAAGTTGTGCGTCGAGTGAGCTTAGGACGCCAGATAAGTAGTGCATGCATATGCTTTGCCCAAGTGGCCCTACCCCGTAGAACTTTAGGATTTATGTTATTCATTGTGGTGTGCATGCGTATTGTTTGACATAAATCATTTTTAAAAAGGGAACGAAAATAGTTTTGAACAACTTTTGAGTAAGTGGTGAGATGCGTGGAGATGGTACCGCAGATCATGCTAGTGTGTGGGCCGGTGCATAACCAACCGCGGATTTTGCTCTAAGAGTGGGCCGGCTGGGCCGTCACGCGGTGTGTATGTGTCGACGGTGAGGATGATGGACAGTGGTACTGCGGATCCTGCTAGCGTGTGAGCTGATGCAACACAAGTCGCGGATTCCACTCGAGGAATGGGCCGGCTAGGCTGTCGCAAAATGTGTGTGTGGCAACTATGACCTCGTTGCTGGGAAGGCTGGGACGGGGGCGACGTGTCAGGGTGAAGTGTGGCGCGAGGTACACTCTCACCCTGATGTGGTTGCTGTGTGGTGATGCGTGTGTGTAGCTTGTGGGCCTCGTTGCTGTGGAGTCTGGGATGGTGGCAATGTGTCAAGGTGTAGGGTAGCACTAGATTCCTCTTCACCTTGGTGCGACTGCACTACGCGTCACAGATGTGACAACATGAGTGTGAGTGTATAGACTGCATGTGATAGGATTGCATTGTCGGCTTTTACTTTCATACTGTACTACTTACTGAGCATTAGGCTTATGTTGTGTGTTCTATGGTGTAGGTGCTGACGATATTGCTGGTGAGCCTCGAGAGCCTAGTCTTGAGGCATAGGACGGTTGGCGGCGTGCGACCGAGGCACCGGACGGCGGATTTGTTAGGGCGACCCGACCCACGGAGAGGGTAGGTGGTGGCTTGACTATTGTGGGCATTTTCTTTTGCTGTATCGATATATAGTCAATTAGACGAGTTATATAGGTCTCAGTTGTATAGGGGTTTATGGAGTGCTTGTCATTTTGGTCACGTACGCATACACTTTCCATGTAGGAGTTTGGTAATGCTCTGTATTGTGAATTCTCTTCATTTATAGTTGATGGATTTGTTGTCTTTAAACTTCGATTTGGTTATGGAGATTCTCTAGATAGTTGATGGATAGATATTTCTAGTTTTTTTGTAAACTGCGTGCAGGGTTTAAATTTTTGGGATAGCCATTTTTTGGGAGAAAGGTTGGGAGTCGAGAGGGTATGGAATAGGTCGGGTAGGTATAGTGAGGTACTAGAGAAGTGTGGGTGGGCGCGGGTGTGTGGCGTGGTCGCAGGTGCACGGGGCACGCGGCCCTGCGGGTGCGCATAGGTTGTGCGGCGTCGGGTGAGGGCGTGAGTGCGGATGTGCTGTAAGGAGGCAGAGTGCGTGGGGCACGCGGAGCTGTGAGCATGTGCGTGACGCGGTGAGGTTGAGTTGGCGCGCACGGCACCAAGAGACTGTGCACGGGGCGCCGAAGTTTGGACGTGGGCGCGTGGCACTAAATTTGTATAGTTCGAGGTGTGTGTTAGACTTTTTCCTAGGGTTTCACGTGTTGTTGTCTTATTCTTAAAACTACTTTAAATTATCTTTTTCGCTACGTATTTTATATTTAGGATTTCGTGTTGCCTCTTCGGAGCACGAGTTGTTTTCGAATCGAGTCGAAAAATTTTTATACTCACAAATGTTATTTTGAATATGATCTGAAAGTGAAAGTGGTATTAAAGTAAGTGAGTTCGCGTCGAGTCTCTATATGTAACAGTGTGTAGACGTAGTAAGCGCACCAGGAACGTGTGTTTCTCTGGGTGCTACAGTTATGTTATCAGAGCCACGGGGTCGACGTCTTTCAGAGGATTACCTAACACCGCCAGCTGCTGCACGGGAACACTCCACCAACTGTAAGTATTTAGATTTAATTTTATTGTAAGACTAATGTGAGTTTTGTATATTTTAAATGTAGAAAATGTCAGGAGAGGCAAGAGGTAAAGGTCGACCACGACGAGAGGCGCATAGAGCTGTGGGCGATATGGATGATACCGTCCGACAGCTTACCGAGTTAGTCCACCTCCAGTCTCAGCAGCTGGAGAGATTTATGAGCATGGACAACCAGGGTCAGTCTAGCGCTCAGGGTTCGGCTGACAAAGGGGGTGATAGGCTGCATAGACTTAGACCCCCGACTTTTGACGGGTCATCTCCTGATCCTTTTAGTGCTGATGAGTGGATACAGAGTATGGAGAGTATGATTGGTTATGCAAAGGTGGAGGAGCAGGACAAGGTGTCTAGTGTGGCATTCTATTTGGCCAAGGATGCTAGCCACTAGTGGGATACTGTAGTGGCCACAAGAGACGTGGGGACCATGACCTGCGAGGAGTTCAAGTAAGTGTTCTTCAGTAAGTATTTCAACCACTCTATCAGGACACGGAAGATGGTGGAGTTTGCACAGCTGAGGTAGACTGGCACTGTGGTTGAGTATGTCCGACAGTTCGAGGCCTTGTCACGGTTTGCGTGGCATTTGGTGAGCCTCGACGAGAATAAGGTACATTAGTTTGTGCAGGACTTGAAGCCGGATATCTATATGGGCATGTGAATTTCGGGGACTTGAGGCATGCTATACGAGGAGGTGGTAGCGTAGACCCTAGATATTGAGCATGCTCGGGCGAAGCTTCCTACTTATAGAGATGTGCCCAAGGAGCAGCCTCAGAGATCATTCAGAGAGTCACTGCCACAGTCGAGTGTAGAGGGGGCGTCCATGCAGAAGGGGCTGAAGAGGCCTAGTGACAGTTCTAGCAGTAAGGGAAGCACCAAGAGGCCGCAGGAGTCAGGACAGTTTCTAGTGTGCCCGAAGTGTCAGAGAAGTCACCCTGGCGAGTGCAGAGTGGGCCCAGCGCGGTGTTATAACTGTGGCGAGGTGGACCACATGTCTAGAGAGTGCCAGAAGCCGCGTCAAAACCGTTGCTTCAATTACAATGATGTGGGGCACTTTGCCAACAGATGCCCTGTAATGCCCCGAGAACCCACAAGTTCCCGATGCGCTACAGTACGTCTACACACTATGACATACAGAGTCTTGACACAACTCCCTCAATTTAATACCACTTTCGTTTTCAAATCATATTCAAAAGAACGTTTGTGAGTAAAAAAAATTTCGACTCGATTCGAAAACAACTCGCGCTCCGAAGAGGGAACACGAAATCCTCAGTATAAAAAATATGCAGCGAAAAAGACAATGATTTAAAATAGTTTTAAAATAAAATGACAAGACTCCAAATCCTAGGAAGGAGTCCAATATATACCTCGAACTACACAAATTCGGTGTCGCACAGCCCTGCCCTCACTTTGACGCCCCGCTCGCACCCTCACGGTGTTGCGCGTGCCAACTCAACATCACCACATCACGCGCATGCTCACAGCACCGCGTGCCCCACGCACCCTCCCTGCGTACAACACGTCCGCCCGCATGCCCCCACCCGATGCCACACGACCCGTGAGAACCCGCAGGGCCGCGTTCCCCGAGCACCTGCTACCACGCCGCACTTCCACTCTCATCCACACTTCTTTAACACTCATTGTATACATCCCGACCTATTCCATATCCTCTCGACTCCCAACCTCTCTCCCGAAATTTCGGAAGAGTAACGCGTAAAAAATGGCTATCCCAAAATTTAAACCTTGCACACAGTTCGCCAGAAACTAACAATATTTATCTATCAACTATTCAGAAAATCTCCTTAACAAAATAATCAAAGTTTAAAGACAACAAAAATCTATCGACTACAATAATGAAAGTCCACAGTATAGAGCATTACCAAGCTTCTACATGTAAAGCATACGCGTACGTCACCGAAATCACACGCACTCCATAAACCCCTATACAACCGACGCCTATACAACTCGTCTAATCAACTGTACATAGACACAGCAAAATAAAATACCCGCAATAGCCAAGCTAGCACCAACCGTCTCCACGAGTCGGTCGCCCTAACAAAATCTGCCGTCAGGTGCCTCGGTCGCATGCCGCCAACTGTCCTATGTCTCAGGAATAGGCTCTCGAGGCTCACCAACAATATCGTCAGCACCTACACCATAGAACACACAACATAAGCCTAACGCTCAGTAAGTATTACAATATGAAAGTAAAAGCCGACAATGCAATCATATCACATGCGGTCTCTATACTCACACTCATGTTGTCACACCTGTGACGCGTAGTGTAGCCGCACCAGGGTAAGTAGAAACCTAGCGCCACCCTACACCCTGACACGTCGTCACCGTCCCGGACTCCCTAGCAACGAGGCCCACATCCTAAACACACGTGTCACCACACAGCAACCACATCAGGGTGAGGGTGTATCTCGCGCCATACTACACCCTGACACGTCGCCCCCGTCGCAGCCTCCCCAGCAACGGGGCCACAGTTGCCACACACTTTCACGACAGCCCAGCCGACCCACTCCTCAAACGGAATCCACGACTGGTGTTGTACCGGCCCACACACTAGTAGGATCCGCGGTACCACTGCCCCTCATCCTCACCGTCAACACATGCACACCACGTGACGGCCCAGGTGGCCCACTCCTCAAGCGAAATCCGCAGTTGGTTACGTACCGGCCCACACACTAGCAAGATCCGCGGTACCACCGCCACGCGTCTCACCACTTACTCAAAATATGCACAAAATCATTTTCGTTCCCTTTTAAAAAAAATGATGCATGTCAAACAATACGCACGCACACCACAATTAATAACATAAATCCTAAAGTTCTACGGTGTAGGCCGACTTGGGCAAAACACATGTGTGACGACCCGAAAATTTTCTGTGATTCCTGGTCTGCTACCAATTACTACTCGTCACCATCCCTTATATCCTCTACCAAATATTTCTTAAAAATTGGTAAGCTTTACTTTTTTTTTTTGACTCAAAAGGACTCTTTTTTTTTTAAACGACTTTCAAAAGAAATATATATAAATGCCGCAGCGGAAATTCGTTTAAATTCAGTTTAAGTAAACTTCACCATTTTAAAACACCAAAATACAGAGACCGGTCGACACTTGTAAGCACCGGTCGACACCTAAGTCTTCTCGGGTTTTCTCATCGGTCAACACATGGAAACACTGGTTGACACTTTTGTGCTCACCACAGAGAGGGGTCGACACCGTCTCCACTAGTCGACACTTAAATCCTCTCTGCCCGCACAGGTCGTTCCCTGCGGTCGACACCACTATCATTTCTACATGGACTGGTAGACACCTGTAACTAGGGGTCGACACCTACTTCGGCTTGGCCTGTCATAGGTCAAGGCTCGCGGTCGACACTCCCTTTATATTTACACTGACCGGTCGACACCTCTCGACTTCGGTCGACACCTCACACCAGAATCAGTGAAATCACACCAGTTTATTCAAATACACACGCCAACCATTACTCTATCACAACCACAAAATAACAACCCATATTTTGACAACAAAATTTCTTCATGCAAGTTTCAAAACAACACACAACGAATACTCCGCGACTAAATCTATGAAGTAAAAGCTTAAATTCTGAAAACATAAAACGTAAGCCTAATGTTTAGCAAGTATGGAAACATGAATTCGAAAACCAATGCATAACTCAACCCTGTTTTCTTTTCATTTTGTTATTTACATTTTTCACTTTCCGGTGTGAGTCAAGCCGGCACCCATCCCTTCTACACTCGGGATGGCCAATCCATAACTCACGGAGCGAGGTTACAGGCACACATCATGTTTGCACACGGGACGGCCTTACGTAACCTCCTCCTAACATCAATCGTTGAACCCTCTAGTACTCTTAATAGCACGTTAACGACGAGGCGTTCGCAAATCATGTCACATTACGTACTTTCATCCATGGGAACCCTCTAGTGCTCTCTCAGTAGCACGTTAATGACGAGGCATTCACCCATGCGTTGCAAGTCTTTCTTATCTAATTACGTTTCATATGCACAATTTCAAAACATGCTCAAAACTCGTATTTCATAATTCAAAACCATGATGCATGACAATCACAAATGCACGACTCAACAACAACACAAACACGTAAGCAACAAGCAATCCTACCATTCCAAGATGTAGGCCCGGAGGCAAATCCCATACGTTCCTCCACTTACCTAGCATTCTCAAATTCTTTTCGTGCTTCGTAAGTTGGTGCTCTAACTGGAATACCTATAAAATTATACCTCAGTCAATTCTAACTCATTTAATTCACAATTTCCTACGCTAAAAGTCCTAACTCATACCAAAACCGACACTCTTCACTAAATCCAAAATCCCGCACAATTTTCGTCCAATTTCAGAAATTCACAACTTCTTCAATACTCGTCCGAATTGGACGATACAAAATACTACGTGTTCCTAAGGACGTCTACCTTCCTATGGTCCCATCCATTTCCCACTCGGATGCTCACAACTTAACCGAACATGACCGAACGGATACTGTTCCAAACTTCCACTTACTCAGCCAATAAATCATCCAATCTTCCTCACCAATCCCCGAAATCTGCTCCTATTTCTATCCTAGGCACCATCACGCGGACAGAAATCAGCTCTACACCTAACTTCTCACTTTACTCTCCTTGGTTTTTCCACCAATTCGCCCTAACCTTTGCCAAACCCGGTTTTCGCCACTAATAACGCTAACACACCAACTAACTACGCAAAACTAACAAAAACTTACCATAGATTCAAAGAATCGCGAACGAACGGAAGAAACCACAACGCAGAGGAGAGGAAGACGCCGATCACGGGAGAGGAGAACGAAGGAGAAGGAGGGTGCTGGAGAATAACACCGTAAGGTGTTTTTATTTCTTTCATCACTTTTTTTTTATTATTTTATTATTTTATTCATCATTACCAAATTGCCTTCCTCCTTAAGCCATTTCACAATTCCATGATTTCGTCCGAATCCAGTTAAATTCTTAAATTTCTCTTTCCACCATTAGCTTAAAATAAACTTTCACTTAGGGGCTGAAATTCTTCGTCATTAATTTGGACCTAAACACTACCGATTACAAATTACAAAACCCAAAACTAGTTTAAACGGAAATCTTGGGTATTACAACAAGCATGCACTACTTACCTGGCGTACTAAGCTCACTCGACGCACAAATTCGCCAAAAAATGCCTCAACCTAAAACACAAACAATCACTTATCAATCTCGCTTCAAAATTCGTCAAATAGCTAAAAATAACATGTCTTAACTAAACCCATGAAATTCCAACTAAAACGGGTCACCAATTTGGTTCGGCCGAAAATTAGCCTAAACTTCGGAAGTGCATAACATTTGCGTCCTTTAACGGAATCGAGTGATTCAAGAGGCTGAACGTTCCTTTAGGAACCAACTTTAACATACTAAGACGGATTTTAAAACGGTAAGCCACAGCTAGGTGGAAAAATCCCAAAACCGAATCTGCCCTTTTTATCCAATTTCACATTTTTGTTTTCTTCAACCAAAACTCACTCAAAACTAGTTTTACGCATAAAAAATGGCCATGCTATTATCACACGTCACAATTGTACGAAAAAAGCTCACTAATTTGACTCAGACCAACATTCGACATAAACTTCCGACGCGCATAACGTTTGCGTCGGATATCGGAATCGAACGATTCTAGCGGCCATACGTCCCTTTAACAATCTAATTTAACCCACAAAAACAGAATTTAAAACGATCAACCGAAGCTAGGCCAAAATGGCCAAAAACAGAATCTGCTCTTACACAAAAGAAAAATCCGATTTTGATTTCAGTTCAAATTTCACAATTTCTATATGCAGTCAGCCACATTCCACTCATTCCTCATTCATGCATAGTCAACTCAAAAATCAGAGATTCGAGCACCAGCCTGAATTTTGCTCAATCTCCCCCCCTCGATCTTTCCCCCTCCCACCGAGCATCTACTGCTCAAAACACTCCCGCACACGCAGACCCTCCCTCCAACATGACATTCAGCAAGTTCATCAACATCGGAGAGAAAAAAAATGAAGATCAAGGCTCGGCCGAATGGCTCGTGAACAGAGAGCTTACCTTCGGCTTCCAGCTCAGGAAAGGCTGCACTCACACCTCCGCTCGGCTCGTCGGAGCTCCCGGTGTCACACCCTATTGTCGTTCGTCGGCCGATCATTCTCCGCTTCCCGCTCTCCCTCTCGGTCTCTCTCTCACCCTCGGTCACTCCTCCCAGCCTTAGTGAAGAAAACAGAACACTGAACGGCTTCCTCGCGAAGCCGTTCAGTTGTTTTGTTTAAAATTTTTTTTTATGAAAATAATTTAAATAATAAAAATTACCAAAACACCCTCACGTGTTTTAACCACCCGTATTTCGTTAAATTCTCGTATCCCTGACTTTAAAATTTTGAAAACCATCACTGGAATTTGATTCCGAGTTTTATGACTTAATTTACCCGTTAAAATATTTCCCGAAACCCCAAATGAGATTAAATTAAAATTATCAGAAATTAGATTTAAAAATTCAAAATTTTTCGGGTTATGACATCCCCGCACCTTATAAGAATTTTGTCCCTAAAATTTACGTATCGAATAAGTTGGGACACTGACGCTTCATGTCTTCACGCCGCTCCCAAGTAGTCTCTTCCACACCATGATTGAGCCACAACACCTTGACCAAAAGGATCTCCTTGTTGCGCAGCACTTTCACAGCCGATCCTAAGATCCTCACTGGCTTCTCCTCGTAGGACAGCGTCGGCTGGATCTCTATATCCTGTTGTGGCACTACCTGAGAGGGATCGCGCATACACTTCCTCAGCATCGAGACATGGAAAACATCATGGATGACATCCATCGACGAAGGCAGCTGAAGCTGGTACACAGTCCTCCCAATGCTCTTGACAATCGGGAATGACCCTACAAACCGAGGGTTGAGCTTCCCTTGCTTCCCGAACCTCACTACTCCCTTGAACGGCAAGATCTTCAGAAATACCTCGTCGCCTTCACTAAACTCCAACTACCGACGCCTCTGATTAGCATAACTCTTATGTCGACTCTGAGCCACTTTAATCCTCTTCCATATTACAGAAATTTTGTCGACAGTCTGCTGTAAAATCTCAGGACCTATCAATTGGGCCTCCCCAACCTCATCCCAATACAATGGCGACCTGCACCTCCTTCCGTAAAGGGCCTCGTACGGCGCCATACACATGGTGGACTAGTAGCTGTTATTATATGAGAACTCCACTAATGGCAAGAACTTACTTCAAGCCAACTAAAACTCCAACACACTGGCCGTGAGCATATCCTCCAGAATCTATATACTCTGCCCTGACTGCCCGTCGGTCTGAGGATGAAAGGCCGTACTGAAATCTAATCTGGGGCCCATAGCCTTATGCAGACTCCTCCAAAACTTGGACGTGAACCTAGGGTCTTGGTCTGAAACAATCGACATCGGAATCCCAAGAAGTCTGACTATCTCCTGAATATATAACTGGGCAAACTGATCCATGGTATAAGTCATCCTCATAGGTAAAAAGTGAGACGACTTCGTCAACCTGTCCACAATCAGCCAGATAGCATCATGGCCCTTGGAAATCCTCAGCAGTCCCACCATAAAATCCATAGTGATCCGTTCCCACTTCCACTCCAGTATTGGCAATGGTTGAACCATCCCTGACACGATTCCACCTCAAATGAGTCGTGTTTTACCCATAAACGAAACAGGAAAACAAAATATAAGCAGAAAACCGAATGCTATCCGATGAGCAACCTTTTAGGCTCTCGGTATAACGATCTTTCGAAGGAAGATGGCAGCAAACGGGATCGATTTTCGGCCACTCTCTTCGTGTATCCTTCTCTGGAAAAGAGAGGGAAGACAAGTGGAACGATGGCTATTCAAGCAACCTCGGGCTTGAAAGCTTAAGGAGATGAACTCCTTCTCGGTTCTTGACCGAACCGAGTCTTACCGTTCACCAAGCTTCAACTATTTCGGCTGAACACAAAAGGGCTATTTCTCATATATTCAACAACCTTTACACACATCAATAACAATGTATTTATAGACCTAGGGTGTCTGAAAGGTAGAATGAGTTTGGGCTTTGAAATGGGCCACATGGTTGGCCATTCTTGGTCCACTTGCACACCAGATCACCTTCAAACTTTGGCCTATTTGTTGCATCAGTGGGCTGCTCAACTTCAACCCAATTGTTGCTTCTAACTACCATCTAACTTAACATATATCTAATCCTAATGTCTAAGGATGCATGCAATTATAAAACATTACAGGAAGGCGAATATTTGCCAACAAAAACAAAAGGCAAATGTTTGTTGAATAAAATTCAATTAGAAATTAATTTCAAGGGAGACAAATCTCTTCTTCAAGTGCTTCCACCTTTAGCTCCCACGATAGCAAGTGCAAGGGTTGATCCTTGTCCTTTTTGCTTGGGTCGCATTCCAAATCCGTGAATAGGCATTCGACACCTATAATTCATGCAAAAGAAGTGAACTTGTTAGTGAACAGGTTGGATAGAGCTCGTGCCTTGATTTGTGATCGAGTGACAGCCCTCTGGGGCATATCATCCTCCCCAGGTGATTGAGGATTTGACCTCAAATCCGTTAATGGGGTCGCTTCGATGTCATCATCGTCTCCTTTGTATGGCGAGAGATCTTGGATATTAAAGGTGGAGGAAATTCCGTAGTCGCCAGGTAGCTCTATCTTATAGGCATTATTGTTGATTCTTTCCAACACCTTAAATGGTCTTTCTGCTCTAGGCATCAACTTGGATTTCCTTTTAGCGGGGAACCTTTCTTTCCTAAGGTGCAACCAAACTAAGTCTCCTGCATTAAAGATAATTTCTCGTCGTCCTTTATTAACGTGTTTGGCGACCTTGTCGTTCCTTTTCTCAATTGCTTACGTACAGTCTCATGCAATTCCTTAATTCGTTTCGCCTTGTCCGCTCCTGATGGATTAGCTAAGTCTGCAGAAGGTAATGGAACAAGATCTAACGGTGTATATGGATTAAACTCATAGGCAACCTCAAAGGGCGATTGCTGAGTAGTGGAATGAAGAGTGCGGTTGTAGGCAAACTCCAAGCTTGGGAGTACTATATCCCAGTTAGACAGTTTCTTACCTACAACGGTGCGTAAGAGGGTACCTAGGGTCCTGTTGACGACTTCCGTTTGACCATCGGTTTGGAGATGAAAGGATGTGCTGAAACACAACCTAGTCCCCAAATTTTTCCACAAAGTTGGCCAAAAAGCACTCAGAAATTTAGTGTCTCTGTCCGACACGATAGAACGCGGTATACCATGCAGGCGAACGATCTCTTTAAAATATAGGTTAGCTATTAAGATAGAGTCATTAGTCGTGGCACAAGGAAGGAAATGTGCCATCTTGGAGAACCGATCCACGACCACCATTATAGAGTCTTTATTTCAGGCGTTACGTGGTAGTCCTAAAACGAAGCTCATACTAACCTCTACCCAAGGGTGTGATGGAACGGGTAAGGATATGTATAAGCCTTATGGTAGAACTTTACTCTTAGCCTTCTTGCAAATCACGCATGTCTCCACCATGCGATGCACATCTTTCATCATGCGAGGCCAATAGAAGTGTTCCTTAAGCGATTCTAGGGTCTTTTTCCTGCCGAAGTGGCTTGCTAGGCCCCCGTAATGAGCTTCTTTTACGAGGCATCATCTTAAGCTTCCTTGGGGAATCCAGAACTTTCCCGCTTTAAGTAAGTAGCCATCCATGAGGCGATATTCGCCTTCGGCCTTGTCCATACACTTGATGTAATAAGGGCCAAAATCAGGTCGGTTTCATAGGTCTTCTTAATCCATCCAAAGCCAAAGAACCTAACCCCTAATTCGGTGAATAGAATGTGCTTTCTAGAGAGGGCATCAGCCACGACGTTATTATCTCATTTCAAATACTTAAGGGTGTAAGGAAACGTTTCTAAGAACTCCACCCACTTCGCATGTCTCTTGTTGAGCTTGTGCTGACTCTTGATATGTCTTAGGGCCTGGTGATCAGTGTTGATAACAAATTCTCAAGGTAGGAGGCAATGCTGCCAATGTTCTAAAGCACGTATAACTACGCAGATAAAATTAATTACCTATTTTTTATTTATTTATATGTTTCTTTTTTACTTCCTCTTTATAATTTGGAAATTGATAAATAGAATTGAAAAAGAAATCCATTGATTCGTTAGGGATTTGGTTTTCTAAAATAAAATGCTATAAATCATTGCGTCTAGGCTTCAAGGAAAGATTCTAATAATGAATTCGAATAATGAAAAGGAATCATTAAATCTTGATATGATAGTCTTTTGACTACTAATGTAGTGGCTGCTAACTGGTTCTTAAATGAGATTGGATATATGTATAGGGGACTATTTTAGTTTCGCAAAGCGGAAGATACTTTATGTACTCATGAAAATAAAATCTCTGATTGTTCCCGGATTCAATTATTATTCTATTCAATAGAATTATCTATTCAATAGATAATTCTTTTTTGTTCTAGAACTTTTTAAAAAGTTCTATTAAGTAAAAAAGCGAATTCCTTCTTTTTGGTAACCCG
>CM039526.1:5715724-5716926 GCA_022433055.1 Begonia peltatifolia | reverse complement strand
AATTTCTTCATGCTCGTTCCAAGTTCGAAGTACCATTTGTACAAATAAGAACCCCCTTCGTTACATGATTTCTTCTTCATATAGATAGATATAGGATCTATGGAGCAATTACTTAGAAGTACATTTTGTGCAACAGTCCTTCCTATCTGATAGAAAAGGATCCCATGATCCTGAACCGATCTTACCTGGGATCGCAAATCCCAAGTTTGTCTATGAAGAGCAGATCTAATTATATTAGTGTCTATAATTGATTTCTTCTGCGTAATACTAATGGATAGGGCCTCATTGGTAAGTGCTACAAGATCTCGTACATTGGAACCCACGGTTATGGACCCGAATCCATTAGTATGGAACATTTTCTTTTCCAAGTGAAATCCCCTAGTATATGAAAGAGTGAAAAAGTGCTTTCGTTGTTGTGGAATAAGAAGCCTTCGTATTTTAATGTATGTATTTAATTTATTCGGAGCTATTAGAGCAGGATCTACTTTTTTGGGAATATGAGTCGACGCAATAACAAGAATATTTCTAGTGGAACATCTTTCACAATCCCTGGAGAGATAGTTCACTAATAGACCGAGGGATAAGTAATTCGACTCATTCACATCCAGATCATGAATGTTTGGAATCCATATTATGCAAGGAGACATTGCTTTTGCTAATTCGAATTGAAGGGTGATATAAAATCGGTCTATTTCCGGCATCATATCCATAGTTAGCGCATTCATCATAGTTAAAAGCTCCAGCTCCGTATCAAGGTCACGGTCGATATCGTCACTATCATCAATATCGCCACTATCATCAATATCGTCACTATCATCAATATCGCCACTATCATCAATAAGAAAACCCTTAGGTTTGTTATCCAGGAACTTGTTCAGAAATACTGTAATGAAAGGAACATAGGAGTTTGTCGCTAGGTATTTGACCAAATAGGATCGTCCAGTTCCTATAGAACCTATCGCTAAAATACCCCTAGAGGGGGATAGGGCTAAGCGGAGCGAAAAGGGTTTTCGATGAGATGGGAAATGAAAACTATTAGCCCCACACGAGGTTTGTGAATAAGTGATTGTCTGATAATGAGCAAGGAATGTCCGTCTTTCTGCTAAACAGGATGTATTGAACTCATAATTCATTAGATACTTTTTATGAATGTCAACTAAGTATCGTAAGTAAATTGCTCCTGGTTGTTCAATCATTTGATA
>CM039526.1:5650724-5710724 GCA_022433055.1 Begonia peltatifolia | reverse complement strand
TGGCGTTGATCTTTTCCACATCCTCTTCCATCCCATCTTTTGAGATGACAAATCCTAAAAAGTACACCTTGTCCTGTACGAAAGAACACTTCCCTAAGTTACCAAATAGTTTAGCCTTTCTAAGGGTTTGGAAGAGGAGGTTAAGGTGGGAGAGGTGTTGAGTGAGATCCACGCTATACACTAAGATGTCATCGAAGTATACCACGATAAACTTTCCTAAGTACTCTTTAAGCACATGGTGCATGAGTCTTATGAACGTACACGGGGCGTTAGATAAACCAAAAGGCATCACCATCCATTCGAATAATCCATATTTTGTCTTAAAGGCTGTCTTCCACTCGTCGCCTTCTCTCATCCTGATCTGATGGTAGCCACTTTTAAGATCTATTTTAGAGAAAATGGAGGCTCCACTGAGCTCATCTAACATGTCATCGAGCCTGGAGATGGAAAATCTATACTTGACGGTAATTTGGTTCACGGCTCGGCTATCGACACACATCCTCATGGTGCCGTCTTTCTTAGGAACTAATAAGGAGGGTACTGCACAGGGACTCATGGACTCTCTAATGTAACATTTATCCAAAAGTTCTTTTACTTGGTCCTGCAGCTTCTTGGTTTCTTCGGGGTTCATTCGGTATGCTGGTCTATTAAGTAGTATGGCTCCAGGCAGGAGATCAATTTGGTGTTCAATGCCACGCAAGGGTGGTAACCTTAGGGCAAGTCTTCTGGGAACACATCTTGGAACTGGTTAAGTAAAGTTTTAACGGCTTGAGGAATAACTCCTAGTTCCATAATTCTATCTCAAAAAGGTACCAAAATCAAGGGATCTCCTCTATGCACAAACGTCTCTATCTCCTTCTTAGTCATGAATAAAGTAGCCTTATCCTTGGCTTCCTTTCTTGCAGCGTCATCTTTAGATATTTGTTTGGGGGTCATGGGAGTAAACTTAAAAGTATTTCCTTCAAACTTAAGGGAATAGTAGTTAGTGTAGCCATCGTGGTTTACCCGTCGGTCAAACTGCCATGGTCGGCCTAGGAGTAAATGACTTACACTCATAGGCACAACATCGCAGAGGACCGTGTCCTTATACTTCCCGAGGGTAAATTCAACTTTCACTTGTTTGGTAACCTTGACATCATCCCTATCATCTAGCCAACGTAACTTGTAGGGATGGGATGAGTGTTGGTCTTTAGGCCTAACTTGGTCACTAACTCCGTGGAGGCTACGTTAGCACAACTGTCTCCGTCTATAATCAGGGAACATAATTTCTCCTTTATGAAACACCTGCTATGGAAGATGTTCTCACGCTGACAGTCTTCTCCAGAATTCTTAGTGACGAGAACACGTCTTCTTACCATAAGCATGGGTCCTTCAGGGGCGTGGAAAACTTCCTCTTGGGAGTCACTATCCTCTTCATCTTCTTTTATACCTTCTCGCTCGTCTTCCCTCGTAAACTCTCCAGTGTCCTCCTGGAGGATCATCACTCATCTATTAGGACATTGAGCCATGAAATGACCCAAGCCATGACACTCAAAGCATTTAAGGTCTCGCGATCTAGGGGAATTGGCACTATCTACTAGGGTCTTGTTGCTTGATTCTTTGGGTGGCCAACTACGTGTAAACGGTTTCTTTCCCTCAGCTTTGGTGAAAGTTTTGTTTGGTTCTGGTTGCGAAGAGTGATCTTAGGAGTAGTGTTGAGTTGAAATTTCTGGATGAAACTAGCTTTTCTCTTCCTACTAAGTTGTCGCTCTACTTTCATAGCCATTTGTACTACCTCGTCAAGGGATTCTAGGGGATGCAGCTCAATAATGTCTCCTATATCTTGTTGCAATCCTCGAATAAATCTTGCAAGTACTTGCTCTTCAGGCTCGTCCATATCTCCACGAATCCTAAGGGTCTCAAACTCAGTAAGGTAATCTTCAACAGATCGACCTCCTTGTCTCAGGTTTTGAATTTGTAAGAATAGTTCTTGTTGGTATTGGCTAGGTATGAATCTTTTGGTCATGAGGGACTTCATCACTCTCCAAGTGGTGACAGGGTCGTCTCCTATCTTCTGTCGTTGGGATTTAATGTTAGCCCACCAGAGGGCCGCGTATCCCGTGAGCCCAACCGAAACTAGCTGGATTTTAACCTTATCTGAATATTCATAGTAGTCAAAGACTTTCTCCACTTTATCTATCTAATTTAGGAAGGTGTTACCGTTGCACGCGCCATTGAATGACGGAACATGCAACTTAATGTTCCTAAGATCGTCTAAATCCTTTCGACGGCTAGACCTGAAATTCTCTTCTTCGTCTAGGGTCCACTCATCATCATCATGATAGTCAAAGTCTTGGAACCTCCTTCTTGGGTTAGGTGGCCTCTCATTCATTGGGGAAGGATCCTGGTCGGGAAATCTCCTGGGAGGGTATTCAATTCTCCTAGGGTTATCAGGTCTCATCCTGGGAAGGTCATCTCGAGAGGGTTCTCTAGAGTTAATCTCATTGAGGTTATCCATTATGAATTTCATTCCAAGGGTTAAGTCTTTGAGTTGTTGGCTTAGATTACTAACTTCTCCATTAAGTCCATTTAGTTGTCCTTGAAGGCTGGACTCTCCCTCTTGATGGGTACGAGTCTCGGGTTGGGGAACGTCTTTACCCCGGTTCGGTTCTTGAGTCATAGTATCGCGGTTTAATTCTAGGTTGAGGGCACTCCTAGTCTTCATGTGACTTCCTAAGGTTATAGGGGAAACATGTGTTGTTACGCTAGATTGACCCTAAGTGTTAAGAAGGAGGGAAAAATTTAGTGAATCCCGGGTGCTTAAACTTGGAATGCAAATTTGAGGGCTTAAATGGCCATTTTTGGGAATGGGGGGAGGTTGTTATAGGCTTAGCTTGTGACTTTGTCATAGAGCTCTGAGAGAGCTTCGAATCGATATCTTACGGGTGAAAATCTGACCCCCGTAGCAAAAATTATGATCGTTTTAAGTTCAAGTGGTCAAACCTACCAAAACAACTAGCGACTAGGCATAAAATTTTACCAGGGTACTAACACATTCTGATAAACATGTTTTTCCTTTAATGTTTATATCATGCATCAACTCAGTTATCATTAAACCACACAGTAAGGATATAATAACATAATCATAGATCAGGCAAGTAAACAAAGTATTCTACCAAGGTCTTAGCAAGGATGGAATGAGGCAGTAGACAACAATATCAGCACAAAAATAGTATTAAATCACCAGGTACAGAGCAGCAACAGAATGGTTGTTCCGAATAAGGTAATAACACTAGCTGGTATATAGCACACCCATATGCATAATAACATAAACGTACAATACCAGTGGTCCAGCAATAGACACCTACCACCTACACCTACCCTCAAACAGCAGTTAATCTGTAGGGTGTTCTGTTCTCACCTGCACCTACCCTCAAACAGCAGCTAAGCTGTAGGATGTTCAGTTCTCACCTGCACATTCCCTCAAATAGCAGCTGATATGCCCCAGAGGGCCGTCACTCGATCACAAACCAAGGCACAAACTTTATCCAACCTGTTAACTAACAACTTCAATTCTTTTGCAGGAATTACAGGTGTCGAATGCCTCTTCGTAGATTTGGAATGGGACCCGAGCACAAATGACAAAGATCAACCCTTGCACTTGCTATCGTGGGAGGTAAAGGTGGAAGCACATGAAGAAGGGATTTGTCTCCCTCGGAATTAATTTGTAATTGAATTTTATTCGGCAAACATTCGCCTTATGTTTTTGTTGGCAAACATTCGCCTTCCTGTAATGTTTTATAATTGCATGCATCCTTAGACATTAGGATTAGATGTATGTTAAGTTAGATAGTGGTTAGAAGCAACAATTGGGCCGGAGATTAGCAGCCCACTGATGCAACAAATGGGCGAAAGCTTGAAGAGTGATCTGGTGTGCAAGTGGATTAAGAATGGACAACCATGTGGCCCATTTCGAAGCCCAAGCCCATTTTAACCTTCAGCCACCCTAGGTCTATAAATACATGGCTATTGGTGTGTGTAAAAGTTGTTGAATATATGAGAAATAGCCCTTTTGTGTTCAGCCGAAGTAGTTGAAGCTTGGTGAACGGTAAGGCTTGGTTCGGTCAAGAACCGAGAAGGAGTGCATCTTCTTGATGATGTGTCCCATAGGCCCGTCACACGATCTCAAGTCCCAGTACACACTTTAATTAACCTACATTCTCACACATTTTATTCTTGTGCAGGTTATGATTCAATGGAGCCAGAAGTTGCAAGCTTAAGGTGGGAAGTGGAGGCTCAAGACATGGAGCAACCGAGACACATCATTGCATGGGAAGCCACCCTTGAAGATCATGAAGCTCTTAAGGGAATTTGTCTTCCCGAGCCAACTTTTATGTAATGTTTTATTTTGAACTTATTGGGCAAACATTGGCCTTCTTGTTTAACTATTTATTATGTGCATGCATTAGGCATTTAGGAGTAGATTGAATGGTTAGGATAGATGATGGAATGGGCTTCGGGCTTGGCTTAAATTGAAGATGCATTCGAGCATGCACGGCATGCCACTCTCGGCCGCAAATGCACCAAGGCGAAAGTGCCGCAAGTGGTGGCCCATTTTACCCGATTTGGCCACACCATTGGGCTGCCATTTGAGATGCTTGTCCCCTTTACCTTTTGTGGAAGAAACATGGATCCATGACATGGCATTCAACAAGCCATTGATCGACCACTTGGCTGCCATCATCTCGGCCGCACACTACAACACTTGGAGCCGGTTACAAGCTCTTTTGCACCAAGTTTTTGAAGACCAAAGCACAGCCCTAAAACCCTCCATCCTAGGCCTATATAAGCATAGCATTGGTGTTTGTATTTTTGTTGGCAAAGTTAATGAGCATCGGATGTTTTCTAAGAGGAAACCGAGAGAGTTTTCCCACCACCATTCAAGGTAAGTGCTCGGTTCCATGAACCGATTAGGAGTAGCCTCCTAGCTTGGCAACTCAAGGTTGTTGCTCGAGCTTGTGTTCCACTTTTCTCTCCTCCCTTTCAGGAGAAGGAAACAAGAAGGAAGTGGCCAAAACCGGTTCCCCAAGTTGAGAGCCTTTCCATGGAAAGGTTGTGATTGCCGAGAACATAATATTGTCTCTTCGGCCGACTTGTGGGTTTGTTTGCACAGGTTTGTCCTTTCTTATCAATCTAGACCACGACCACCACCATCACACACCTCACTCACTCCACTAATCTCACACCAAATTTCATTTCATTTCATTTGAAGCACATTTGGTCGTTCATTTTGCTGTTTTTCTCAAGGGTTTCTCGGCTTGGCCGAGATCCGAGGGCCTTACCAATCCTTTCATGCATTTTAGTGACCGAGCAGGGGCTTGGCTGTAACATTTGGTATCAGAGCATAGGAGGGCCCCGTGGAGTGCTAGAAATCAAGTTAGTTTGGTTTTCCAAACTCATTTGGATGGCTGCACCTTAAATCCAAAAACCGGGTTTCATTGCTCACCTATTCGGGTTATTGTTGTGCTTGCGGTTTCTTTGTTTTATTTCCGATTTCCTTTAAGCTAAAATTATCTCTAGCATGTTTCTTGAGTTGTTAGACATCTAAGCATGAAGAAATATCAGCCCTTAGACTCCATTTTCGTGGCTGCAATTTCCTTCCCCTTTTGGTTAAACAAATGCTAACCACTTTTGTACTTATTGTCTCCTTTGCTATTTCGGGTGTAACACTTTTTCTTGCTGTGTTTTAATATTTCCAGCACCTCACATGTCTTATTAAGTACCTAAGCATGCATGTTTAACTTTAAAATCATATGATTAGCTTGTTGGTTGCATTGGTTTAAAATGTTTAATGTATTTTGTTAGAAAACCGCATGTTTCAAGATTAGTTTTTCTTTGACAACCGGTTTGTGTGCACTAATAACCGAAACTTGCAGCTTGATTTACATGAACATTTTTATGCTTATTGATGCTTATATCCGCTGCCAAGAATGAATGTTAGGCTTGTTTAATGTTACATGTGATTCGGTTGAAGTTTGCTTAAAAATCCGAGACACATTAGCATGAACTTTCTATTTTTGACATTTCCGAGAATAGTATGCTATATATTGATGTTGTGATCCGTTTTCTTTGCACAAAACCGAGCCTATAACTTATTGGACTTAAGTTAACATATCATTCAGCTGAAGCATATGTCCCTTGTTGTTTGATTGGCTTTAAAATTCAAAATACTTGCTGTTTTTAGTTAAGAAAACATACTTTGCAAAAAAAAAAAACAGTTTTGTGTGTCCAAAAATGGCAAATTTGATGTTGATAGTTTGGACCACTTTATGCATGGCTGAGAATTGTTCCAAGGCACGAAATTTGGCTGCATGTTAAACCTAATTTGATGCTTTATTATTGCTCTATTGTTGTTATATTCCGTGAAGCAAACCTAGGATAAACTAGTGTCTCATTTTTTTTAGTGAATTGTCACACACCCGAGCATTAGTAAACCATGTTTTATCTTAACAAATTGATCTAAATTGTTTGATTTCCTTTCCTTTTTGCTTATAATATTTGTCTTGCTTTTCTAGTTTTTTTCAAAAAAAAAAAAAAAAAAAAACAAACCCTAAATAACAAAACAAAACAAAACAAACATTAGAAACAAACCTAAAGGAGAATATATCAACTACCTAGTTAGGTTACCAATCCTAATGTTTTAAGACCTAGGTTTCAAATATGATTGAAATTTCTCTTCCTAAGACTTAAACATGAAAACAAGAAGTGGAATCCAAATTGGTCCTAACTCAAATATGACTCCAGAACCCAATCCACCGAGCCGGGGCAAGGACATTCCCCAAAAGGAGACTCACACCCAACAAGAGGGAGAGTCAAGTATGCAAAGTCAACTAAACGGTTTAAGTGGAATAGTTGGAACCCTAAGTAAACAACTTCATGATATGAACCTAAAATTTGAACAAGTTATGAGTGGACGTCATCCTACCCACCGTAGAGATTCCTCCCAAGACACTTTACCTAGGAGACGACATGACAATCTTAGGAGACGAGTTAGAGACCCTGATCCCTTAGATGATGAAGTTGAGATTGAACACTCGAGGGATAGACACCCTAACTATGACTATGATGAGGATAATGAGTGGACTTTGGACGAAGAAGAAAACTTTCGCCCACCAATTCGTAGGAATCATGATGAGTTTAGACAAGACCGACATAGGGACCGTGACGACCTCCGAAACATTAAGATCCAAATACCCTCCTTTAATGGAGCATGCGACGGGACAACTATTATAGAATGATTAGAGAAGGTTGAGAGAATTTTTTATTGTTATAATTACTCCGACAAAGTCAAGATTCAATTGGTTTCTGTAGAGTTTACCGGCTATGCCTTACTCTGGTGGTCTAATGTAAGGACACAAAGAGCGCAGACTGGATTTCACTCTATTGATACTTGGAGAAAGATGAAATCTATCATGACGAAGAGATTTGTTCCTAGTCATTACAAACAAGAATTGATTATGCAAATACATAACCTCAAGCAAGGAAGCCTAACCGTAGAAGAATACCTTATAGAGTTTGAGACTCTTAAAATTCGAGGAGAACTAGAAGAACCTGAGGAACAAACCATAGCTAGGTTTATCCATGGCTTGAATTATGACATTGCTGACGCCGTAGAATTACATCCCATAGACTCTATGGACGTAGTAGTTCAGATGGCCCTGAAAGTCGAGCGCCAACTCAAAAGGAAAAGGAAAGCCACCCAATCATTTAAGATTAACCAACTCCCCAAGTACACCCCTAAGCCACCTGAGACTAACAAACCCATGACCAAGGCTGATTGGAAAAAGCCTTTTCAAAGACATTGCCTCCCAAAGAATCAACCAGTAGACCAATAAACCCTAAAGGACCAGAGACCAAGCCTACAAGAGACAACCCCACTGGACAAAGAGCACGCGACCTCAAGTGTTACAAGTGCCACGGCGTAGGTCATTTTATGGCCCAATGCCCGAACCGTCGTGTCATGATCATTAAGGAAGACACCGGTGAGTTTGTAAGTGAAGATGAGTGCGAAGAGGAAGTAGAAGAAGTAGGAAAGGACGAGGACGAGAGTGATTCAGTAGAAGAAGTTATTCATGCCCCTGATGGCCCTTTACTTATGGTGAGAAGACGAGTTCTTATAACCAAGAGTTCTGGACAGGATTGCCAGCGTGAGAACATCTTCCATATTAAATGCCTCATCAAGGACAAGTTATGTTCTCTCATTATTGACGGAGGAAGTTGTGCGAACGTAGCTTCCAAAGACTTAGTAACGAAGTTAGGGTTAGAGACTAGTGCTCACCCCCACCCCTATAAGCTTAAATGGTTAGATGATAGAGACGATGTTAAGGTTACTAAGCAAGTAAGAGTCGAGTTTGGTTTAGGCAAATACAAGGACTCAGTTCTGTGCAATGTCGTGCCTATGAGTGCAAGTCATCTACTTTTAGGCCGACCTTGGCAATTTGACCGAAAAGTGAACCACGATGGACATTCCAACTACTATTCCCTCAAATTCGAAGGTAAAGTTTTTAAATTAGCACCTATGACCCCTGAGCAGATAGCTAAGGATGAAGCTCTTAAGAGAGAATAAAAGAACAAAGCAAATCTTTTCATGACTAAGGCTGACGTAGAAGCATCCGTACTTAGAGGGGATCCCATGATTTTGATATTATACCGAGATAGAGTGATGGAGTTAGGAGACATACCCCCACCCCGTTAAAACCCTACTACATCAGTTCCAATACGTGTTTCCCGAAGATTTACCTAAAGGATTGCCACCCTTACGTGGCATAGAACACCAAATTGATCTCCAACCAGGAGCTGCCCTACCTAATCGACCAGCCTATCGAATGAACCCTGAAGAGACCAAAAAACTGCAAGAACAGGTGCAATAATTATTGGATAAGGGCTACATAAGAGAGTCCATGAGCCCCTGTGCAGTTCCCTCACTATTAGTCCCTAAGAAAGATGGCACCATGAGGATGTGTGTCGATAGCCGAGCTGTAAACCACATCACAGTCAAATATAGATTTCCCATCCCTAGGCTCGAGAACATGTTAGATGAGCTCAGTGGAGCATCAATCTTTTCCAAAGTAGACCTTAAGAGTGGTTATCATCAGATACGCATGAAGGAAGAAGATGAGTGGAAGACAGCGTTTAAAACCAAGTATGGCTTGTTTGAATGGATGGTTATGCCCTTCGGGCTTTCTAACGCCCCAAGCACATTCATGCGACTCATGCACCATGTACTCAAAGAATACCTTGGTAAGTTCATTGTTGTCTACTTTGACGACATACTAGTGTATAGCATAGACCTTCCACAACACCTTAACCACCTTAGCACCCTTTTCCATACCCTTAGGAAAGCCAAATTATTTGGGAACCTTAGTAAATGCTCTTTTGCCCAGGACAAAGTTTATTTCTTAGGCTTTATAATCTCCAAAAATGGCATGGAAGCCGACGAGGATAAAATCAAAGCCATTAAGGACTGGCCCACACCCAATTCTATATCAGAAGTACAAAGTTTCCATGGGCTAGCCTCCTTTTATAGAAGATTTATCCAGAATTTTAGCTCAATAGCTGCACCCTTTACAGACTGCACTAAGAAAGGGAAAGAGTTTACTTGGACCCCGAATTGCCAAAGAAGCTTTGAGTTAATTAAGGAGAAGTTATGTCATTCCCCCGTACTTGCTTTTCCTGATTTCAACAAAGTATTCGAAGTCAAAAGTGATGCGTTAGGAGTTGGAATAGGAGCAGTACTTATGCAAGACCAACGACCCATCGCATATTTCAGTGAAAAGATGAAAGGAGCCGTGCTCAATTATTCTACATATGATAAAGAGTTTTACGCAGTTATACGAGCATTAGAGCACTGGCAACATTATCTCATATCGAGGGAATTTGTTATCAACACTGATCATCAAGCCTTACGACACATTAAGAGCCAACATAAGCTAAACAAGAGGCATGCAAAATGGGTAGAGTTTTCAGAGAGGTTTCCCTATACCCTTAAGTATCTCAAGGGAGAGAATAATGTAGTAGCAGATGCCCTATCTAGGAAGCGAATCCTTTTCACCGAGCTAGCAGTAAGATTTTTTGGATTCGAATGGATTAAGGATAGCTACGCCTCTGACGCCGACTTTGGACCCCATTACGACCGATGCCTAGACAAGGTTGAAGGAGATTATTGGCTCATGGATGGTTATTTGGTCAAAACAGGCAAATTATGCATCCCTCAAGGAAGTTTACGACGGTGCCTTGTGAAAGAAGCTCATTGTGGGGGCTTTGCCAATCATTTCGGGGAAAAGAAGACCCTCGATATGTTAAAGGAACATTTCTTTTGGCCTCACATGATGAAAGATGTGTATCGCCTAGTAGAGACGTGCATAGTTTGCAAGAAAGCTAAAAGTAGAGTTCTACCCCAAGGCTTCTACATGCCCTTACCCATCCCTGCACAGCCCTGGATTGCAGTTAGTATGGACTTTGTCTTAGGACTACCACGGACCGCCCGAGCTAAGGATTCCATCATGGTGGTCGTGGATAGATTTTCCAGAATGGCACACTTTGTTCCTTGTGCCAAGACAGATGACTCTACTTTAACCGCCGACCTATTTTTCAAGGAAATTGTTCGCCTGCATGGCATCCCACACTCAATAGTGTCAGATAGAGACACTAAGTTTTTAAGCGCCTTCTGGACCACTTTATGGAGAAGGTTGGGGACTAAGTTGTGCTTCAGCACTTCTTTTCATCCCCAAACTGATGGGCAAACGGAAGTTGTTAACAGGACTCTAGGCTCCCTCTTACGCACTGTTGTAGGCAAGAAATTGTCTAACTGGGACATTATACTTCCAGGCTTGGAATTTTTCTACAACCCCACCCTTCATTCCACTACTCAGAAAACGCCCTTTGAGGTTGCCTATGGGTTTAATCCATTTACACCGTTGGACCTTGTCCCTTTACCTACTAAGGACTTAGCCAACCCATCCGGTGGAAATAAGGCCGAACAAATTAAGAAGTTGCACGAAACTGTGTGAAAGGCCATTGAAAAGAGAAATGAGAGTGTGGCTAGGCACGTGAACAAAGGTCGAAATGAAGTCATTTTCCGTGCAGGAGACTTAGTATGGTTGCACCTCTGGAAGGAAAGATTCCCGGATAAGAGAAAGTCTAAACTTCTACCTCGTCCGGATGGCCCCTTTAAAGTACTTGAGAGGATCAATGATAATGCCTACAAAATCGAATTGCCGGGTGAATATGGAGTATCCGCGACTTTTAACGTCCAAGATTTATCACCCTATAAAGGCGATGAAGATCAGTTCCAGGACCCGAACTTATCGGATTTGAGGTCAAATCCACAGTCACCTGGGGAGGATGATGTGCCCCATAGGCCCGTCACACGATCTCAAGTCCAAGCACACACTTTAATTAACCTACATTCTCACACATTTTATTCTTGTGCAGGTTATGATTTAATGGAGCCAGAAGTTACAAGCTTAAGGTGGGAAGTGGAGGCTCAAGACATGGAGCAACCGAGACACATCATTGCATGGGAAGCCACCCTTGAAGATCATGAAGCTCTTAAGGGAATTTGTCTTCCCGAGCCAACTTTTATGTAATGTTTTATTTTGAACTTATTGGGCAAACATTGGCCTTCTTGTTTAACTATTTATTATGTGCATGCATTAGGCATTTAGGAGTAGATTGAATGGTTAGGATAGATGATGGAATGGGCTTCGAGCTTGGCTTAAATTGAAGATGCATTCGGGCATGCAAGGTATGCCACTCTCGGCCGCAAATGCACCAAGGAGAAAGTGCCGCAAGTGGTGGCCTATTTTACCCGATTTGGCCACACCATTGGGCTGCCATTTAAGATGCTTGTCCCCTCTACCTTTTGTGGAAGAAACATGGATCCATGACATGGCATTCAACAAGCCATTGATCGACCACCTGGCTGCCATCATCTCGGCCGCACACTACAACACTTGGAGCCGGTTACAAGCTCTTTTGCACCAAGTTTTTGAAGACCAAAGCACAGCCCTAAAACCCTCCATCCTAGGCCTATATAAGCGTAGCATTGGTGTTTGTATTTTGGTTGGCAAAGTTAATGAGCATCGGATGTTTTCTAAGAGGAAACCGAGAGAGTTTTCCCACCACCATTCAAGGTAAGTGCTCGGTTCCATGAACCGATTAGGAGTAGCCTCCTAGCTTGGCAACTCAAGGTTGTTGCTCGAGCTTGTGTTCCACTTTTCTCTCCTCCCTTTCAAGGGTAGGAAACAAGAAGGAAGTGGCCAAAACCGGTTCCCCAAGTTGAGTGCCACACTACACCTTGACACGTTGCCCCCGTCCCAACCTCCCCAGCAACAGGGCCACAGTTGCCACACACACGTTTCGTGACAACCCAGCCGGCCCACTCCTCGAGTAGAATCCGCAACTGGTGTTGCACCGGCCCACACACTAGTAGAATCCGCGGTATCACTGCCCCTCATCCTCACCGTCAACACATACACGCCGCGTGACGGCCCAGTCGGCCCACTCCTCGAGCCAAATCCGCGCTTGGTTACGAACCGGCCCACACACTAGCAGGTTCTGCGGTACCATCGCCATGCGTCTCACCACTTACTCAAAATATGCTCAAAATCATTTTCGTTCCCTTTTAAAAAAAATTATGCATGTCAAACAATACGCACACACACCACAATCAATCACATAAATCGTAAAGTTCTACGGTATAGGCTCACTTGGGCAAAACACATGCATGCACTACTTACCTGGCGTCCTAAGCTCACTCGACGCACAGCTTCGCCAAAAAATGCTTCAACCTAAACCACAAACAATCACTCATCAATCTCGTTTCAAAATTCATCAAATAGCTAAAAATAACATCTTTTAACTAAACCCATGAAATTCCAACTAAAACGGGTCACCAATTTGGTTCGGCCGAAAACCAGCCTAAAGTTCGGACGCGCATAACTTTTGCGTCCTTTAACGGAATCGAGTGATTCAAGAGGCTAAACGTTCCCTTAGGAACCTAGTTTAACATACTAAGAGGATTTTAAAACGGTAAGCCGCAGCTGGGTGAAAAATTCCCGAAACCGAATCTGCCCTTTTTATCCAATTTCACATTTTTGTTTTCTTCAACCAAAACTCACTCAAAACACGTTTTACGCATCAAAAACGGCCATGCTACTATCACACGTAACAATTCTATGAAAAACGCTCACTAATTTTACTCGGATCAAAATCTGACATAAACTTCTGACCCGCATAACTTTTGCGTCGGATATCGGAATCGAACGATTCCAGCGTCCACACGTCCCTCTAACAACCTAATTTAACCCACAAAAATAGAATTTAAAATGATCAACTGAAGCTAGGTCAAAACACAAAAAAAATAGAATCTGCTCTTACACAAAACAAAAATCCAATTTTGATTTCAGTTCAAATTGCACAATTTTTATATGCAGTCAGCTATATTCCACTCATTCATGCATAATCAACTCAAAAATTAGAGATTCGAGCACCAGCCCGAATTTTGATCAATCTCCCCCCTCAGTCTTTCTCCCTCCCACCGAGCATCAATTGCTCACAACACTCTCACACATGCAGACCCTCCCTCCAACATGACATTCAGTAAATTCATCAACATCGGAGAGAAAAAAAACGAGCATCAAGGCTTGGCCGAATTACTCGTGAACAAAGAGCTTACCTTGGGCTTCTAGCTCGGGAAAAGCTGCACTCAAACCTCCGTTCAGCTCTTTGGAGCTCCTGACGTCACACCCTGTCGTCGTTCGTCGGGCGATCATTCTCCGTTTCTCGCTCTCCCTCTCAATCTCTCTCTCGCCCTCGGTTGCTCCTCTTGGCCTTAACGAAGAAAACAGAACACTGAACGGCTTCCTCGCGAAACCGTTTAGTTGTTTTGTTTAAAATTTTTATTTTATTTTTTTTTATAAAAATCATTTAAATAATAAAAATTACCAAAACACCCTCACGTGTTTTAACTGCCCATATTTCGTTATATTCTCGTATCCCTGACTTTAAAATTTCGAAAACCGTCACTAGAATTTGATTCCGAGTTCTATGACTTAATTTACTCGTTAAAATATTTTCCGAAACTCCAACCGAGATTAAATTAAAAATATCAGAAATTAGATTTAAAAATCCAAAATTTTCCAGGTTATTACATGCCCAGCTGCGAGCAAGACATCAGTTAGAGTTGCGCCGAGAGTTTTCGCCCTTTTTGAGCCAGATGATGCTTCCCAGCCATCAGTGGTTGCAGATAATATTTTTGTTTCTGGTGTGGCATCTTATACCTTGATTGATACGGGCGCTACACACTCGTTTGTGTCTACGGGTTTCGTTGTTAAGGCAAATTTGGAGTTCAGCCCTGCCGAGCAACATTATGATGTGACCTTGCCATCAAGGGAACATTTGTATTCAGAACAGGTGGTGAGCAGCAATGGGGTGACAGAAGGGAAAACGCAGTTATATGCCGAGCTAGTCATACTCCATATGAGTGGCTATGAGGTGATCTTAGTAATGTACTGGCTATTCAGACATCATGCTAAGATTGACTGCAGTACCAGAGATGTTCATTTTCGGCCCCCAGGCGGGAAAACCTACACATTCAAAGCAGGTAAAGGTTTTGCCAGGATTTCTACTATCTTTTCTCGTCAGACTCCACGGTTGTTGGGCAAGGGTTGTCAGGGGTTTTTGGCAAGTGTCACAAATGCACAGTCACAGGGTGATACTCGGTTACAGGATATCCTTATTGTACAAGAGTTCTCGGAGGTGTTTCGTGATGATTTGCCAGGGTTGCCCCCTGACAGGGAGATTGAATTTGAGATAGATGTTTTCCCAGGTGCCAAGCCGGTGTGCAAGAACCCGTACAGGTTAGCACCTACTGAACTTAAGGAGCTGAAGGCTTAGTTGGAGGAACTGACGGATAAGGGCTTTATACGCCCTAGTTTTTCACCTTGGAGCGCGCCAGTTCTATTTGTTAAGAAAAAGGATGGATCCCTACGTATGTGTACTGACTATCGGGACCTGAATAAGTTGACGGTGAAGAACAGGCACCCATTGCCGAGGATTGACGATTTGTTTGATCAGTTACAGGGTGCCCGAGTGTTTTCTAAAATCGACCTGAGGTAGGGCTATCAGCAGTTGAAGGTAAAGGGAGAGGATGTACTGAAGATGGCCTTTAGGACGAGGTATGGACATTTTGAGTTCCTAGTTATGTCTTTCGGATTGACCAATTCCCCTGCAGCATCTATGGATCTGATGCACCGAGTGTTCAGTGAGTACCTAGACAAGTTTGTGATCGTGTTTATCGACGACATCTTGATTTATTCGCTGAGTAAGCCGGAGCACAGAGAGCACTTGAGGACCGTATTGACTATTCTGAGCCAGCACCAGTTGTATGCTAAGTTCTCTAAGTGCGAGTTTTGGCTGGACAGGATTCACTTCTTGGGGCACATTATTTCCTCTGAGGATATTTCAAATGATCCGGTGAAAGTTCAAGTTGTGAAGGAGTAGCCGCGACCGACCAATGCTAGCGAGATACACAGTTTTCTAGGGTTGGCTGGATATTATCGGAGATTCATTAAGGGGTTCTCTAAGATCTCAGCTCCCTTGACCCGGGTGATAAGAAAAAATGCGAAGTATGAATGGACTGATAGGTGTGAAGATAGTTTTCAGACGCTGAAGCGGAAGTTGACTACAACTCTTATATCGACGCTGCCTGTGGAAGGAGAGAAGTTCTGCATTTATTGTGACGCCTCTAGTATTGGTTTGGGGTGTGTTTTGATGCAGGATGGGAGAGTTATTACCTATGCCTCTAGATATTTGAAGACTTATAAGCAAAATTATCCCACTTATGATTTGAAATTGGCGGCGGTTGTATTTGCACTCAAGATTTGGGAGGCATTACCTTTATGAGCAGCAAAGCGAGATTTTCTCAGATTACCAGAGCCTGAGATACATTTTCACGGAGAAGGAACTGAATTTGAGACAGAGGAGATGGTTCGAGCTGGTCAAGGATTACGATGTGGAGATCAAATACCACCCGGGAAAGGCAAATGTGGTGGCAGACTCCTTGAGCCGGGTGACAGCTTCGACTTCTGCCATGACTTCGATAGGGCCTATTGGGTTGATGACAGAGATGCAGAGTTTTGGCCTGGAGGTAGTTTCTGATCTAGCAGCCACTATTTCAGCCTTGTCATTGAGGCCGACTATTCTTGACAGGATTAGGCAGGCCTAAGAGACTAACTCAGAGTGTAGCGAGCTAAAGGCGAGTATGGAGGTCAGGCCTAATTCTGAGCTCAGCTATTCGGAGAACGGGATTCTAAAATTTTAAGATAGGTGGTACGTCCCGAAGGATGAGGAGCTGAGTAAGGAAATATTATGAAAGGCCTATTCATCTCCCTTCTATGTGCATCCCAGAAGCACTAAGATGTACAAGGATTTGAAGCAGCACTATTGGTGGCCTAACATGAAACGAGCGGTGGCTGAGTATGTTGAGACCTGCGTAGTCTGCCAGCAGGTGAAGGCGGAATATCAGCGACCGTCTGGGATGCTCCAACCATTGCCAATATCGCAGTGGAAGTGGGAGCGGATCACTATGGACTTTGTGGTGGGACTACCGAGTACTGCCAAGGGCCATGATGCTATCTGGGTGATTGTAGACAGGTTGACGAAGTCATCTCACTTCTTGCCTGTGAGAATGACTTATCCTACGGATCCGTTTGTCCAGTTATATATTCAGGAGATAGTCAGACTTCATGGGAGCGGATCACTATGGATTTTGTGGTGGGACTGCCGAGGACTGCCAAGGGCCATGATGCTATTTGGGTGATTGTAGACAGGTTGATGAAGTCGTCTCACTTCTTGCCTGTGAGAATGACTTATCCTACGGATCAATTTGTCCAGTTATATGTTTCAGACCGAGACCCCACATTCACGTCCAAGTTTTGGAGGAGTCTGCATAAGGCCATGGGCACCAGGTTAGATTTCAATACGGCCTTTCATCCTCAGACCGACGGACAGTCAGAGCGGACTATATAGATTCTTGAGGATATGCTTAGGGCCTGTGTGGTGGAGTTTCAGTCGGCTTGGAGTAAGTTCTTACCGTTAGTGGAGTTCTCATATAATAACAGCTACTAGTCCACCATTTGTATGGCGCCGTACGAGGCCCTCTACGGAAGGAAGTATAGGTCGCCATTATATTGAGATGAGGGTGGAGAGACCCGATTGATAGGTCCTGAGATTTTACATCAGACTGTCGACAAAATTTCTGTGATATGAAAGATGATTGAAGCAGCTCAGAGTCGACAGAAGACTTATGTTGATCAGAGGCGTTGGGAGTTGGAGTTTAGTGAAGGCAACGAGGTATTTCTGAAGATCTCGCCATTTAAGGGAGTAGTAAGGTTCGGAAAGCGAGGGAAGCTCAACCCTTGGTTTGTGGGACCATTCCCGATTGTCAAGAGGATTGGGAAGACTGCGTACCAGCTCCAGTTGCTTTCGTCGATGGATGTCATCCATGATGTTTTCCATGTCTCGATGCTGAGGAAGTGCATGCGCAATCCCTCTCAGGTAATACCACAATAGGACATAGAGATCCAGCCGACGCTGTCCTACGAGTAGAAGCCAGTGAGGATCTTGGGGTCTGCTATGAAGGTACTGCGCAACAAGGAGATCCCGTTGATCAAGGTATTGTGGCGCAATTATGGTGTGGAGGAGACTACTTGGGAGTGGCGTGAAGACATGGAGCGGCAGTATCACAACTTATTCGTTACGTAAATTTTGGGGACAAAATTCTTATAAGGTGGGGGGATGTAATAACCTGGAAAATTTTGAATTTTAAATTTAATTTCTTAAATTTTAATTTAATCTCGGTTAGAGTTTCGAGAAAATATTTTAATGGATAAATTAAGTTATAAAACTCTGAGTCTAGTTTTGTGATGGTTTTCAAAATTTTAAAGTCGGGATGACGAGAATTTAACAAAGTTACGGACGATCAAAACACGTGAGGGCATTTTGGTAATTTAATTAATTAATTTTAAAAAAAATAATATATGTTAAGTGGAATGGCTTCAGGAAGAAGCCATTCTACTTCGGTGTTCTGCAAGCAGAACGCCCGAGAGGAGAGACGCGAGACAGAGAGACCGAGAGGGAGATTCTGATAACTGATCGCTGAGGGTGAGACGCCGGTGCGCGGAGTGTTCCATTGAGCTGTTGTGGTGGCGCGGGTGCAGTTCTTCCCGAGCTGAAAACCACAGGTGAGTTTCTCCCCTGTTTGGACTCTTGTCGACCTAGCGTGAGAGCTCGATTCTTTCCAACTTTTCTGAGGGTTTGCCTAGGTATAGGGGTCGATTTAGGCTGTGAATGTGGGTGTTTAGTGAATGGACAATGATTGTCTGGTGGGGGAGAAAAACGGACCGATGAGAGGTTGAGGCAGAATTTCGGGTTCGATCTCAAATTTTCTGATTTTGGTTTAGATTATGCTAAATTGATGTGGATTGTGGCTAACTGTATATAGAAATTTAGGAATTTGAATTGAAATCAAAATCAGATTTTTGTTTTGTGTAAGAACAGATTTTGTTTTTGGCCGTTTTGGCTTGGCTTCGGTTGATCATTTTCAAATCTATTTATGTAAATTAGAATAGGTTGTTAGAGGGACGTTTGGCCGCTAGAATCGTTCAATTCCGATACCCGACGCGAAAGTTATACGCGTCGAAAGTTTATGTCAGATTTTGGACTGAGTTAAATTATTGGGCGTTTTTTGTAGAATTGTGACGCGTGGTATTGGCATTGTTGTTTTTAATGCGTAAAACCAGTTTTGAGTGAGTTTTGGTTAAAGAAAACGAAAATGTGAAATTTGGGTAAAGGGCAGATTCGATTTTTGTATTTTTCACCTATCTGCGGCTGACCATTTGAAAATCCGTCTCGATATGTCAAACTAGGTTCTTAAGGGAACGTTTAGCCTCTTGAATCACTTGATTTCGATAACGCACGCAAAAGTTATGCGCGTCCGAAGTTTAGGGTGGTTTTCGGCCGAACCAAATTAGTGACTCGTTTTAGTTGAGACTTCAGGGGTTTAGTTAAGGAATGTGATTTTTAGCATATTTAGTGAATTTTGATGCGAAGATTTATGAGTGATTGTTTATGTTTTAGGTTGAGTCTTTTTGGCGAAACTGTGCGTCGAGTGAGCTTAGTACGCTAGGTAAGTAGTGCATGCATGTGTTTTGCCTAAATGGGCCTACACCGTAGAACTTTAGGATTTATGTTATTGATTGTGATGTGCGTGCGTATTGTTTGACATGCATCATTTTTAAAAAGGGAACGAAAATGGTTTTGAACATATTTTGAGTAAGTGGTGAGCCGCGTAGTGGTGGTACCGCGGATCCTGCTAGTGTGTGGGCCGGTGCGTAACCAACCACGAATTTCGCTCAAGGAGTGGGTCGGCTGGGCCGTCACACGGCATGTATGTGTCGATGGTGAGGATGATGGACAGTGGTACCACGGATCTTGCTAGTGTGTGGGCCGGTGCAACACCAGTTGCGGATTCCACTCAAGTATTGGGCCGGCTGGGCTGTCGAGAAACGTGTGTGTGGCAACTGTGGCCTCGTTGCTGAGGCGGCTAGGACGGGGGCGACGTGTCAGGGTGAAGTGTGGCGCGAGGTACATTCTCACCTTGATGTGGTTGCTATGTGGTGATGCGTATGTGTAGATTGTCGGCCTCGTTGCTGGGGAGTCCAGGACGGTGATGACGTGTCAGGGTGTAGGGTGGCGGTACGTTTCTCCTCACTTTGGTGCGGCTGCACTACGCGTCACAAATGTGACAACATGAGTGTGAGTGTAGAGACTGCATGTGATAGGATTGCATTGTCGGCTTTTACTTTCATATTGTACTACTTACTGAACGTTAAGCTTATATTATGTGTTCTATGATGTAGGTGCTGACGATATTGCTGGTGAGCCTCGAGAGCCTAGTTTTGAGGCATAGGACGGTTGGCAGCGTGCGACCGAGCCACTGGACGGTAGATTTGTTAAGGCGACCCGACTCGTGGAGATGGTAGGTGGTGGCTTGACTATCATGGGTATTTTCTTTTGCTGTGTCGATATATAGTCCATTAGACGAGTTGTATAGGTGTCAGTTGTATAGGGGTTTATGGAGTGCTTGTGATTTTTATGATGTACGCGTACACTTTCCATGTATGAGTTTGGTCATGCTCTGTATTGTGAATTCTCTTCATTTGTAGTTGATGAATTTGTTGTCTTTAAACTTCGATTTGGTTATGGAGATTCTCTTGATAGTTGATGGATAGATATTTTTAGTTTTATGGTGAACTACGTGCAGTGTTTAAATTTTTGGGATAGCTAGTTTTTAGGCGTTACTCTGTCGAAATTTTCGGGAGAAAGATTGGTAGTCGAGAGGGTATGGAATAGGTCGGGGTAGGTACAGTGAGGTACTAGAGAAGTGTGGATGGGCACGGGTGTGCGGCGTGGTCGCAAGTGCGCGGGGCACGCGGCCTTGCGGGTGCGCACAGGTCGGGTGAGGGCGTCAGGCAGACGTGCTGTACGGTGGCAGGGTGCGTGGGGCACGCGGCACTATGAGCGTGCATGTGACGTGGTGATGTTGAGTTGGCGCGCACGGCACCAAGAGTGTGCGCGCGGGGCGCCGAAGTGGGGACATGGGCGCGCGACACCAAATTTGTGTAGTTCGAGGTGTGTGTTGGACTCCTTCCCAGGGTTTCAAGTTTTGTTGTCTTATTATTGAAACTACTTTAAATTATCTTTTCCGCTGCATAATTTATATTAAGGATTTCGTATTCCCTCTTCGGGGCGCGAGTTGTTTTCGAATCGAGTCGAAAAATTTTTATACTCACAAATATTTTTTTGAATATGATCTGAAAGTGAAAGTGGTATTAAAGTAAATGAGTTCTCATCGAGTCTTTGTATGTCACAATGTGTAGACGTAGTAAGCGCACCGGGAACGTGTGTTTCTCGTGGCGTTACACTAGATTAGCTTATTTCACTTAAATCTTACCTAATATAAGGTTTTGAATTTTAGCAAATCAAATCTATTGAAAATCTTGTAAATCAAAATTTCATTTGAAAGAAAATCTAATCCATTCAATAAATTCTGAGAAATCAAGATTCCAGATTGAAATTAGATCTCAAATTTGAAATCAAAATATTTGACCTTTGCAAATCTACGATAAGTAAAATAAAATTTGTTATCTTTCAAATTTCAAACATAAACATTTTATTGAGTTAATTCAAATCAAATTAAAAAGATAATTTCTTGAGATTATGCTCAATTTGTTGAACACCCCACCCACAGAAACAAATCATAATCAAAACAAAATATTGTACGAAAGAAATGAATTTGACCAAAATAAATCCACTAAAGAGGGCTTTAAAATAAATCCATTATTCTCCTCCAGCAAAAATCTAATTTTCTTTCATCAATTTCAACAAAGACCATCGTTCGAAAAGAATCAATTTTTTAAAGAAAGATCAATTCGAAAAGGAGATATTGACTTGTAGCTCTAACCCATAGAAGAAATCATGAACCTGGTGAAGAGAAGAAGGTGGTCTACAGAAGAAAGAATAATTTTAGGCCAAATTGTAAGCCCATGAGGTCGATCTAGCCGAAGCCAATCTCTAGAGAAGATCATACAAACATTAAGAATTTCCACTTAAATAAATCTCATTTAAGAAGAATTGAGGTAGAAAGTTCTTACGGTGTACTTTTAGGTCAGATAGGGTCGAATTGAATTGATTCGAATGACTTTCAAGATTTTTCCTATCTAAATAAAATAATTAATATTGATTTCCCACTTTAATAACTCTAATTTAAAATGATTTAGGCATAAACTTCTTACTGGTAAATTCTTGGATCGGTTTGGGTCGGATTAGGATAGAAATTGGCTGTCCACAAGCGATCTGGTTTGGTCTATGTCGATTCTGGTTCGATTTTGGGTTTGGTCTTGTTTGGCTCAACCAGGTTGATTTACTTGACCAGTTTAGTTCACTGTACTGTTTTGGTTGGCTGGGTCGGTTTGGTTTGAGTTAACCAATTAATAAACTGGGTTAGATTTTAGAGAAAAATCAAACCCTTCTCTTTCTTCTTCTTTGCAATACGCTCAACTAAAACACACAAAGTGTGTTTCCTTTGTCTATCAAAGCTGCTGTGCACTGGAGGGAATCGCTTCGCGTTGGTGGAGGGTTTGTCGGAGATGGATGCGATGGTTCTTGACTGAGAAGTTCTGTCAAAGCTTGCGATGTGCCTCAAAGGGCTATCACTCGATCGCAAACAAATGCACAAACTTTATCAAACCTATTCACTAACAAATTCAATTCTTTTGCATGTATCAATAGCTTTGAATGTCTCTTCAAGAACTTAGAATGGGATCCGAGCACAAAGGACAAAGATCAACCTTTGCACTTGCTATCGTGGGAGCTAAATATAGAAGCACATGAAGAAGGGATTTGTCTCCCTCGGAAATAAATTGTAACCAAACTTTTATTTGGCAAACATTAGCCCTTATGTTTTTGTTGGCAAACATTCGCCCTTATGTAATACTTTATAGTTGCATGCATTCTTAGGCATTAGGATTAGATATATGTTAGGTTAGATGGTGGTTGGAAACAACAATTGGGCCGAAGCCTAGCAGCACATTGATGTAACAATTGGCCCAAAGTTTGAAGAGTTCTGTGGTGTGCAAATGGGTCAAGAATGGTCAAGCATGTGGCCTCATTTTGAAGCCCAAGCTCATTCCCAACCTTCAGCCACCCTAGGTCTATAAATGGATGACTATTAGTGCTTGTAAAGGTTGTTGAATCTATGAGAATAACTTTTTTTGTGTTCAGCCGAAACAACCATGAAGATTGGTGAACGGTAAAACTTGGTTCGGTCAAGAACCGAGAAGGAGTGTATCTCCTTTGAGCTTTCAAGCCTGAGGTTACTAGAATAGCCATTGTTACACTCTTCTTCCCTCTCTTTACGGAGCAGGATACATGAAGAGAGTGGCCATTAACCGGTTCCACTTGCTGCCATCTTTCTTTAGAAAATCATTATGCCGAGAGCCTAAAATATTGTTCATCGGACAACATTCGGTTGTCTTGCGTAATCTTTGATTTTCTGCTAATTTTTGCATTCGTTCTGTTTGTGGGTAGAACATGACCTATTTGAGGGTGAAATCGTGTCAGCTCGGCTGCTTGAATGCAAGACTGTGGCTGCAACAGAGTGGCGATTGAAGGTCGATGATCGAAGATTGAGGGAGGCAAGTTAGAGCTTTTCTCTGATTTAGAACTCAAAAGAGAGGAGAGTGCTTTGGTGTGCTTTCCCCCTTCACACAATCTCTCAATTTATAGGAGTAATTCCTAACAACCTCAAATCCAACTTCAATTAGATTTTTAGCTGAAAATCTTTGTAAATCCGATCCCAATTTCAATTTTCAGAGAAGGCCATCCGCTGTTAAGTGGTTAGAGAGAGTTTAAATCAGATTTTGAGTTTCATTATGTTAAAATCTGATTTTACTTTTGTTGATTGGTTTTGAATTGGTATTCGTATTATTCTGAAGGGTTTTAGGAATCAAATCGTAGATAAGGATTACATATGGGTTAAGATTTGATTGGAGATATCTAATTTAACATTTTAAATTTTGAATTTGAAAACAAACCCTAGATTTTTACATAGATTAAATGCCACATCAGCAGGTCAACATCACATCATGGTGGTGTCAACACCTCTGACTCTTGTGACAACAACTTTTCTAGCAACACTGACTTTTTTAGCGGTAGCAAATAACGACAAATCAGAACAAAATATGTCAAGTTTTAAGGGGTTTTAGCTTTTAAATTCAATAGTATTGTTGGTTGTTTGAGATGACTCTTAGAATAGCCAAAATCCCAGATTAAACTTGTGGTTGTGATTTTCCATTAAAGCTTCGGTGACCACATTCGTCTATGGTTTTGAGTGATCATAAACGTATCTTCTCGTCGAGATCTTTCATTTGATAGGTTGAACGTTGAGATTAAAGTTCAAATTCCTCTCCATTGACAATTTAAATTTCATCCCAAGTTTTTTTTGAAGCAATTTTGATGGCTCCATTCTCCCTAATCGCTTGGTCATTTTTTAACTTTAGGCAATGGCTTCTAACCCAAATTTTCGATAATAGGCTTAGACAATTTTACAAATTTAGAATCAGTTCTAGAAGGGGAGGCTCCTGTAGATAAGAAAAGCAAACATCAAGGTACGGATTTTAGAGTTAGTTGCATTGCATACATGGTTTTTGAACATTATTTAGATGGATTGCCACTTATAACATGGTTTTCGATGAGGTCTAGTCGCCGCCTTGTCTTTTTTTGCATATATGTATATATGATTTTTCCAAGTTTACTTTCAGCATGCATGGTATTCTATATTTGTGGTGATATATTTGTGAGGATGGTATTTATTTTTGGTATCAAAGTATCACAAGACTATCTCATTACACTTTATGTATTGTGAAGGTTGTATTGTTTGCACATACAAAAAATGGCAGTGTTGTGATTGACTTTTTTCACCGGTACTTCCCCTGGGTATTGTATTAGTGTTATTATGCTAGACTGTCAATTGCCAACCACTTGGTGACATTGTTAGATCTTCAAATTGTCATCATGGTTTTTTTTTATCTCATGAGGTGTTGTTGGATCTCCTGTTCATCAAATTTCTCTAGTTTGTGCCAAAGGGGTTCTTTATGTGAAACCAATGATATTTATTTTCGGTGTATAGTGACCTATGCAGTAATAATGTTTTACAATTACTCCACTGAGGCCTCATGGAGCTAATGTTTGATTAAAATGATAGAAATAGATTTTTCAAACTATTTTATAAACCATGCACAATTTGAATTTAAAGTACGTTTCTAAAAGTAAACATTGATTTGAAAGAAACAATAAATCAGTCTTCCACTTGAAATACATTTACTATAATATTACTAAGGTTGAGTTAGTCACTCAACCCAATGATAATCTAGGTCAAGAAAAGAGTGACTAGCTTCAATAGAGATCAGAGGGTTTTCTCATGTTTATCATCATGTAGCACTTGTTTAGTTTTATTATATATTCCACTATTTGCTTTGAGATTTAACTATTGTGGACATCAAATTCATGTGTGAGCTTTGGATTGGGTGATCAGGTTCCCTATAGGAATCAGGTTGCTTGACCTAGAGTTTCAGATCCTGCTCGTTCACAAGTTGTGACATTGGGGGCGTCCGAAATTAGAGGCGGATGTATAGATTTTGACGATAGTACAACTGGGTTCGGGAGCAAACACCCAAAAAAGAGTAGCGATGCCCACAGACTTGAACTTTGCAAGTTTTTTAAGGACATCTCAAGATGAATAAAAAAGAGTCAAATGAAAAATTTTTTGGGATTCTTTTGTGACATAAGAACAACTCATAGTTAAAGAAAATATCTTCAAAATTTTGGGTGCAAACTCAAAGGGAAATGAAGATATGGTCCGAAGGAGGCAACTTGATTCGAAAATTGCATAGTACAACTTTCTACACCAAAGGGTACCTTATAATGAAAATAGCTCAACTTGATAAAATGAGTTTTTATATCTTTACATAAGATTATACCTCAAAGGAATGAAGTAAAAAAGCAGCGATAAGGAGCTAACTTGTTCTGCTCTCACAAATGAACAAGACATCAACAAGTTGAGCTATTTTAAGGACATCTAAAGATGAATAAAAAAGAGTCAAATGAAAAACATTTTGGGATTCTTTTGTGACACAAGAACAACTCATAGTTAAAGAAAATATCTTCAAAATTTTGGGTGCAAACTCAAAGGGAAATGAAGATATGGTCCGAAGGAGGCAACTTGATTCGAAAATTGCATAGTACAACTTTCTACTCCAAAGAGTACCTTATAATGAAAATAGCTCAACTTGATAAAATGAGTTTTTATATCTTTACATAAGATTATACCTCAAAGGAATGAAGTAAAAAAGCAGCGATAAGGAGCTAACTTGTTCTGCTCTCACAAATGAACAAGACATCAACATAAACAACCAATTGCAAAAATAGATTGAATGTGGGTTTTTATATGATACAAGAACAACCAAGGTATGATACTAGAACAACCAAAGCTATCGTTTTCTACTTTGTAAAAGTTTCATATTAAAAAGTCCCCCCAAATTAGGGTTAATTCCTACAATTATTTTACCAAAAAGTCCTCACATAAGACACACTCTTGAACATACTCCGGTTTGACTCCAACATTAGACTAATTAAACTATGTTAAATATCAAAATGAATCCTAAACTAAGATGATGTGCCCCATAGGTCCGTCATACGATCTCAAGTCCAAGCACACGCTTTAATTAACCTACATTCCCACACATTTGATTCTTGTGCAGGTTATGATTCAATAGAGCCGGAAGTTGCAAGCTTAAGGTGGGAAGTGGAGGCTCAAGACATGGAACAACCGAGACACATCCTTGCATGGGAAGCCACCTTTGAAGATCATGAAGCTCTTAAGGGAATTTGTCTTCCCGAGCCAACTTTTATGTAATGTTTTATTTTGAACTTATTGGGCAAACGTTGGCCTTCTTGTTTAACTTAATATTATGTGCATGCATTAGGCATTTAGGATTAGATTGAATGGTTAGGATAGATTATGGAAAGGGATTTCGGGATTGGCTTAACTTGAAGAAGCAATCGGACATGCAAGACATGCCACTCTCGGCCGCAAGTGCACCAAGGAGGAAGTGCCGCAAGTGGTGGCCAACTTTACCCGATTTGGCCACACCATTGGGCTGCCATTTGAGATGCTTGTCCCCTTTACCTTTTGTGGAAGAAACATAGATCCATGACATGGCATTCAGCAAGCCATTGATCAACCACTTGGCTGCCATCATCTCAGCCGTACACTACAACACTTTGGAGCCGGTTACAAGCTTCTTTGCACCAAGTTTTGAAGACCAAAGCACAGCCCTAAAATCCTCCATCCTAGGCCTATATAAACATAGCATTGGTGTGTGTATTTCGGTTGGCAAAGTTAATGAGCATCGGCATATTTTCTAAGAGGAAACCGAGGGAGTTTTCCACCACCTTTCCAAGGTAAGTGCTCGGTTCCATGAACCGATTAGGAGTAGCCTCCTAGCTTGGCAACTCAAGGTTGTTGTTCGAGCTTGTGTTCCACTTTTCTCTCCTCCCTTTCAAGGGAAGGAAACAAGAAGGAAGTGGCCAAAACCGGTTCCCCAAGTTGAGAACCTTTCCATGGAAAGGTTGTGATTGCCGAGAACATAACATTGTCTCTTCGGCCGACTTGCGGGTTTGCTTGCATAAGTTTGTCATTTTTAATCAACCTCGACCACGACCACCACCATCACACACCTCACTCACTCCACTAATCTTACACCAAATTTCATTTCATTTCAATCACATTTGGTTGTTCATTTTGTTGTTTTTCTCAAGGGTTTCTCGGCTTGGCCGAGATTCGAGGGCCTAACCGATCCTTTCATGCATTTTAGTGACCGAGTAGGGGCTTGGCTGTAACATAAGAGAATTCAACTGATAAGTTTAACTTTAAATTTTGCCAATTAATACTTTAGAATTTGAAATGTTGGCAGCATACACCTTAGAATTTTTGTTCATGACAATTTTTGATAACTCCGTTAAATCCCTTTCCTCTCTCTCTCTCTATCTCTTTGAAAATCTTCAAGAAAGAGAATCACCTGCGAATAAAAATCGAAAAAAACTAGATTATTGAATTAGTAATCAAGCCTTAAATACTTGGGGAAGCGCTCTGGGAAGAATATGCGCAAGATACGCAATGAAGGCAATTCATCTTTCGGCTTGCCCCTACAAAATGAGAAGCATTAGAAGGAGGATAAGAAAAAAAAAAGGAGATTTAATAAGAAATTTCAGTAAAATGAAGAAGATCGGCACCTTAAGAAGGTGAAAAAAAGTAGAAGGAAGATTGAAGGAAGACTAAAAAATATGTAAGCAATTAGCAATCCTGTAAGAATGTTTGTCCTCCAAATCATTTGATCTAAGACCAGCAAGTAACTATATCAAAATTGTAACGCCTCGAAAATTCTCCGTGATTCCTGGTTCGCTACCAACTACTACTCGTCACCGTCCCTCATATCCTCTACCAATCGAACCTCGAACGAGATCGTCCATCAATAAAAGGTCCGTATAGCTATCCTTCTTCTGACGCAGCAACGAAATGTCACTATCAGTGTCGACAAGGGCCGACGACGGAAGCCACTGATACCTAATCGATAACGAACCTGAATGGCTTTTTTAGGTCCAATTCCATCCATATAGCTTCCCCTCTTTCTGTCCCTCTTGTGACTTTCTTGCCAATAAGAGAAGAGCCTATCTGACTTTGTTTGAAAAAGCTCATAGCCAGAATCCGAATGGAAATCTGTATGGAAGCCTCTCTATCTCCAGTAAGGAAAGGTGGGTTTGCCAAGATGAGTCCCTTTCTTCTGTGATTTCTTAGAAATTGGAAAGCTTTATTTTCTTTTCGATTCAGACGACTATTTTGTTTTTTTTTTCTTACTTTAAACGTCTTCCAAAAGAAATACATATAAATGCTGCAGCGGAAACTTGTTTAAATTCAATTTAAATAAACTTCACCATTTTAAAACACAGAAATACAGAGACCGGTTGACACTTGTAAACGCCGGTCGACACTTGAGTGGTCTCGGATTTCTCATCGGTCAACACCAAGAATACCGGCCGACACTTTGTTCCTCTCGGGTCTTTTCATCGGTCGACACTGGAAACACCGGTCGACATTTCTATGCTCACCACAGAGAGGGGTCGACACCCGTTCTCACAGGTCAACACTTTAACCCTCTCTGTCCGCGCAAGTCGTCTCCTGCGGTCGACACTGCTACAATTTTTACATAGACCGGTCGACACCTGTAACCAGGGGTCGACACCTGCTTCAACTCTACCTATCACAGGTCGAGCCTCGCGGTCGACACTCACCTTACATTTACACTGACTAGTCGACACTTCTCGACTTCGATCGATACCTCACACTAATATCAGTAAAACTTGACACAAGTTCATTTAACTACACACGACAATATCTCCTCAATCAAATTCACGAAGTAAAACCTATGATTTGAAAACATAACTTCTCCAAATAAATTTCAAAACAACAACATTATACTTCATTTATCCACAATACTCTTACTACACCACCTAAAATTCTCAAAATCTATATAACGTTGTTCGACTCAAAACACTTACAAAAATCACACCCTTTACCTGCTATGGTCGTGTCGCCCCAACATTTTCCTGCACCGGCACACGACGTCTTCCGCCAACTTCGATCTAGGTCTACCCATCACCTAGCAACTCACCCGGAAGCTCGTCGTCACTTACACCAAGGAACACAAAATGTAAGTCTAATGCTTAGCAAGTATAGAATATGAACTCTAAAAGAAACAATGCATAACTCAATCCCTAACACATGACGTTTCTATACTCAGTTCCGTTTTCTTTTTTGTTTTATTGTTTTCATCTTTCATCTTTCACTTTCACATGTGAGTCAGGCTGGCACCTATCCCTTCTTCACTCGGGACGACCAATCCATAACCCACGGAGCGAGGTTAGAGGCACACATTATGTTCGCACACGAGACAGCCCTACGTAACTTCCTCCTAACAGCGATCATAGAACCCTCTAGTGCTTTCTCACTAGCACGCTAACGACAAGGCGTTCGCAAACCTTGTCACATTACGTACTTTCATCCATGGGAACCCCCTAGTGCTTTCTCACTAGCACGTTAACGACGAGGCATTCACCCATGCGTTGCAAATCTTTTCTTATCTGATTACTCATATGCACAATTTCAAAACATGCTCAAAACTCGTATTTTGTAATTCAAAACCATGACGCATGGCAATCACGAATGCACGACTCAAACAGCAAAACAAACAAGTAACCAAGCAATCCTACCATTCCGAGGTGTTGGCCCGAAGGCAATTAATACACGTTCCAACACTTACCTGGTATTCTAGAAATCTTTTCGTGCTTCGTAACTTGGCACTCTAACTGGAATATCTATAAAATTATACATCCGTCAAATTCTAACTCATCAAATTCATAAATCCTTAACTTGAAAGTCATAATCCATATCAAAACAAAAACTCTCTGCTAAACCTGAAATCCCGCATAAATTTATGTCCAACTTCGAAAATTCACAACTTCTTCAATACTCGTCTGAATTGGACGATACAAAATACTACGGGTTCCTAAAAACGTCTAGCTTCATATGGTTCCATCCATTTCCCATTCAGATGTCCACAACTTAATCGAACTTGGCCGAACGGACACTGTTCCAAAAATTTACATACACAGCCAATAAACCATCCAATCTTCCTCACCAATTCTCGTAATCTACTCTTATTTCTATCATAAGCACCAATACGCGGATGGAATTCAACTCCACGCTCAATTTCTCGCATTACCAGTCTAGGTTTTCACTAATTCGCCCTATATCCTTCCCAAACCCAATTTTGCCACTAATAACGCTAACACACCAACTAATTATGCAAAACTAACGAGAACTTACCATAGATTCGAAGATTCATGGAAAGAAAACTTGATCGCTGCGCAGAGAAGAGGGGACGTCGGATCGCGAGATAGAAGAATGAAGGGAGAGGGTTTGTTGGGAAGAAGAACTTCGTTTCTTCTTCTCAGCTTCCCCCTTTCTCTTTTTTTTTCTTTGTTTCATAATTACCAGTTTGCCCTCCAGCTTAAACCGTCGCACAATTTTGTGATTTCATCCGATTCCGGTTAGATTCTTTAACTTCTCTTCTGTCATTGGCCTTAAAATAACCTTTCACTTAGGGGTCAAAATTTTCCATTATTAATTTTGATCAAAAGTCCACCAATTACAAATTACAAAATTCAAAACTAGTTTAAACGGAAATTCTGGGTATTACAAAAATAACCAAAAGCTTGGTGTTATAGACAAATACGAATAAATCAAAATAGAATAGAAATCAACGTAATAAAATAGGAAAGTAGTGGAATTTTAAGTTATCAAAAAATTGATCAAAACCACTATAATCAATGCCATGAAGTTTTGTTCAAGCATCATCCAAACAGATAAATCCACAAAATGAATTATTAAGAGTGGTTACGAGTAGAAAGAGAGTCAAATGCAGAGAGAGAGATGAAAATACATAGGCATGACGTTAGCGATACATTCCAAGATAGCGATGCCGATTCCAAAGCTACCAAGCTTGATGGTGTCACCGACGAGCTTCTTAGATAACATTTCCATCGTTCACATTCTCAAGTAACCTTAAAGATTTATGGTCTACGTCTTGACTAGGCAGTTAAGTTTTATTTGCAAATCAGGGCATTCAACAGTGTTTCTGTTTGACTTGAATCCGCGTCATTGAAGAAAATTATACCTTAATCTTTTAATTAGTGAATACTAATTTCTTAATTATTTATCAATTCATCCTTTAGTCTTCTAGTTCGATAAAATGCAAAATTTTCCATAAATATTTACAAAATCTTTTAGACCTATAATTGATACCTAATTAAACTTGTAATAGAAAGCCAATATATTTATTCTAACTCAATTATCAATGGACTCTTCATAATAATCAACAGCATTTCTCATTTTACACAACATTTTAAATTTTCATACCAATTATGCAGTAAGGTTTGCAAAACAGCATTAAATCAAACTAAACTAACCTTCAAGGTTGAGTGTTCTAATAATTAAGTAAAATTAAACCATCAACTTACAACAAACCATAAAAACTTCAACAATCGTATATTTCAAATAGTCTAAACAATTTCATATTTTGGCGCTTGAGATCAACTCTTTCATCTTACTCATTTCCTATATCCGTCTCACTTCTGTGAGTTTCTAGGTTCCTTAGCAAAAAAGCTTCATTAATGAGCAACACTTGCCATCTTCCAAGATTTATTTCCAGTTTTGACACTGTTCTTATTGTCGTCATAAATGGTTAACTATATATTTTACATTACCACCTTCATGTATACTGCATCATAATCTCCAAAGAACATTACCACCGTCATGCATAACTCTGTTTGTATTGTTAATTCCATATGTAAAATTCTTTGATTTTGTAAAACCTAAATAAATGACGAATATTTATCTTATGGATACTTTAGTGTTTAGAACTAATCACAATATCGAAAATGATAACTTACAACCAAGTTATAAAAAGTGAAAATTGTCACGATGATTAAATACCACAATAAAGCTAGATAAATGAAAGTTAATTAGGATTTAAGGATTAAATTATTTATAGAGTTGTTAAACACACATATATGTCTACACGTATAATTAAAACCTTTGTGTAAATATGTGTCTGTATGGGTGTGTGTGAGCATACAAGCACCTTTGTGTAAATATGTGTCTGCATGGGTGTGTGTGAGCATACGAGCATCCATGCGTGCATACATACAAGCGCATGTTAGCATATGAGCATCCATATGTGCATGGTGGGTGAAATTATAGAATTTTTTATTTGTATAAAAATGGGGTCTAATTCCCTATCTCTCTATGCAAAAGGAGAAATTGAAACGAATGAGAGAAAGAGGGAGAAAAAAATGTCGCCAATCATTCAAACAAACATGTAGCTAATGTCCATTTCCTCAATCCTTATGAGTGTCTTTAAGGGTACATTGAATCTAACTCCCTTTTCGTTTGAGTTTTATACATTTTTCTTGCAAATTCAATTTTGAGTTGAAAACTCAAAATCATTAGTTACCAACTTTCGTGTTCATTTTATTTTAGTATTATGATGGTGTTGGCATTATTTAAATCTAACTGGTGGACAAATTGGTGGAAAGTAATGATTTCTATGAAATATTGATTTTGTATCATGGTCTGCCTCATAATGAAAAAATAATAATAAAACAAAAAGTGATAGTGCTAAGTGATTTTTCAAAGGGAGATTGAAGTGAGAGAACAAAAAAAAAATAGAGAGAGAATTTGAAGAGTGAGATTTGGCTTGAGAGAGAGAAGAGAAAAAGGGATTTTTCTTCAGGTTTTTTGATCTTTGTTTGCAAGATCGAGTATCGGTTCTTCTCCAATTCAACCAAGATTTCATAGTGTTCTTCGTGTCACCGAGATCTATAATTTTACTTGTTTTGATTATTGAAGAGCAAAAGTCACTCAGGTTGTGTCGTCAGTCTGTTTGTGAGATCTATCTATTTTTTTTATGAGAATATTGTCACTTAAGATTAATCGTTCATGCTGTTGTTTCTTCTAGTTTATTCTAGAAAAGATTATTATGCTCTCAATACTCGATAGTGAAAGATCATATCAGATTTTGGTACCATGGACATAGGTACATTATCGAACTACATTAAATTCGATGTCTCATTCTTTTCTGCTTTATTTTGTAGAATATTATTAATTGACATAATAATCTATTTTAATTACACAAAGAGAAAAGAAATTTATCCATTGCGTAATCAAATTTTATAAAGCATTTTTCCCAATAAGTGGTATCAGAGCCAGCTTGCTAGAGACTCAAGTTTGGTCAGATTTCACCGTTGTCAATAAAGTTTGTGACTTTATATTTTTTTGGATTGCTTGTGTGAATTAATGTGGATGAGGATTCGAGTTTGATATAAATTGAAGTCTTACAATTATTATATGTTGAAACCTATGATGAAAAATATGTTTTTTTATAAAAATCTTCGTGAACTAATTGATTGGGATGTAACGAGACCGAGAGGCAAGATAAATAAAGATTGAGATTTGATGCATCAAAAATATGTCGCTTATATTGGATGTTAGGTTCATGTAAGTGTGTTTCACAATATTGCTATAGAAACTATAGCCGATCAACTGCGGAAGAAATTAGAATCATTGTTTGAAAGTCAAAGTGCTAAGAATAAAATTCTTATAATTAAAAGGCTCATGTATTTGAAATACGTGGATGGACGTAGTATCAACGAGTTCATGGGCGAGTTTCAAAGATCGGTGAATCAATTGGTGGATATGGGTATCATGTTAGATGATGAATTACATGCTTTGCTTTTGTTTAGTTTTATGCCAAACAATTAGGAAACACTTATGGTTACAATTAGCAATTTTAGGGTCAGATTGTAAATTAATTTTGCATATGGTTAAAGTTTGTTTACTCAACGAGGAAGTTAGAAGAAAGGATTCGAGTCATTCTTCTAGTTGAGTTGCTCATGTTAGTGAGAAATAAGAAAGACATAGTTGAAGAAGTAGAGACTAACATAAAAAGGGTTCATCTAGAGGGAGATCTAAGTCAAAAGAAAAAACAATGAAATATTTTCATTGTGGGAAGTGGGGACATATAAAAAGGAATTACATAGTATGGAAGAAAGAACAATACAAAGGGAAAGATAGTGAGCATAATAGTGACAATTCAACTGTGTACTTAGATTATTAATTGTGGTGCTTTGTATCATGTTACATCACATGGAAAATACTTCTTATCCTATATTAGTGGTAATTATGGTCAGATAAAATGAAAAATGACAGTGCATCCAGATTGTTGGAATTGGTAATATTAATCTGAAACCAGTTTAGGCTGCAAGTTGACAATGAAATTTAGACATGTTGCAGATATCTGATTGAATTTGATATCTACAGGTAAGTTAATTGATGAAGTTTTGTTAACTATTTTGAGGGTGTTTAATGGAAGCTTACCATTGGTTTAGAAGTTATAACTAGAGGAAACAAAACCAATACTCTTTACTACATAGATACGAAGTTATGTGAAGAAGAAATATATCACTAAGAAGTTAAATGGTATTGAACTTTGTCATAAGTGGTCTGATCACATTAGTAAGAAAGGACTTTAGACACTTGTTAAGAAGTAGTTTTTGTCTAGTTTTAGCTGCTCAAATTTGAAGACTTGTGGGCATTATTTGTCTAGAAATCTCACAAGATTACGTTTAAGAGTATCTACCACTCCAGTAAACATCAGATTCTTAATTTAATTGATACATATATCTGTAGTATGTTAGATAAGACATTTCATGGTACGTACTATTTTATTACATTTATCGATAATCACTTGTAAATGGTGTTTGCTTTTGCTTGAAAAACAAAATATGAAGTACTAAAAGTTTTCAAAGAACTTGATGCTCGGGTAGAAGAAACTTAAATATGAGAGCTGATAATGCGGTGAGTATAGAGGGTGATTTGAAAACTACTATAAGGGCAATTTGGAATGGGAAAGATGGTTTTTACAAGCACTTAAAGGTATTTAGGTGTAGAACCTATATTCATGGTCCAAAAAACGAACAATCCAGGTTGGATGATAAAGCCAAAGAGTGTATATTCTTGGGTTATTCACATGATGAGTTATTAGACATCCAACCCGTAATCGCAATGACCCAATTGCAAGAGCGGAGCTCTACCAACTGAGCTATATCCCCTCGAGCCAAGTGGGGCATGCATGAAGGAGTCAGATGCTTCTTCTATTCTTTTCCTTGGCGTAGCTGGGCCATCCTGGACTTGAACCAGAGACTTTGCCCGTAAAGTAAATCATCGCACCTACGATCCAACCAATTGGGAGAGAATCAATAGATTCCTTTTCGGGAGCGATTCATCCTTCCCAAACGCAGCATACAACTCTCCGTTGTACTGCGCTCTCCAAGTGTGCTTGTTGTAATAAAAAAATAATAAATCTATAAAATTACGATATCATTTTAATCAAAAAAATAGAAGATAAAATATATAAGATAAGCGGGTATCGGGAATCGAACTGCCGAATCAGAAAAATGCAGTGCTATCATATAGCTTTGTATCGGCTAAGTTCACTAGTTGGACATAAGCGGACTCGAACCGCTGACATCCGCCACAGGGTACATATTTTGTGATCCAAAAAGATAGTAAGTACCATAAATGTGATTTTCTTAGAACTAATAAGATAGAGAGATCTCACTCAGTTTCAGTAATAAAGAATTGCAGAGGAGTCAGGGAGGAAGAGCACAGTGATATTGTTGATTAGAGTATTTCTACAAATGATGAGTTTTAACCTATTAATCAGATTGAAGAAGATTTTTCGATATAAGTGTCAGAAAGAATTACACTAGTCTTCTAGGAGATATTCTATCCTTGAGTATGTGATGTTTACGTATGGAGGAGAACCAAACACTTATCAGAAAGTTATGTATTATGAACAAAAGAAACAATGGTAGAAAGCCATGCAAGATGTAATAAATTCTTTGCATAAGAATCATACATATGAATTGGTAAAGTTGCCTAAGGTCAAACGAGCTCTAAGAGCTAAATGGATCAATAAGTTAAAGTCTGACAAGAGGTGCTCACAACTAAGTTATAAAGCCACATTGGTTATGAATGGATATAGTCAGAAGAAAGATATTGTCTTTAATGAAATTTTCTATCTAGTTGTGAAGATGACATATCGCAGAACAATTCTGGGTTTGACTGTTTCTTTGAATCTTAAGATTCAACAACTTGATGTGAAAAATGTATTTTTTCATGGAGATTTGAAAGAGGAAATACACATGGAACAACCAGAGAGGTTCAAAGTTAAAGACAAAGAACATTTTGTTTATAGACTAAAGAAAAGCATATACGGCTTGAAGCAAGCACTGAGACAATGGTACAAGAAATTTAAATATTTTATGACAAATCAAGGATTCAATATGACTAATTCTGAAAAAGATGGTAGTGATGATTTCATCATTATACTATTGTACGTAGATGATATGTTAATTTTGGGTCAAGATGTCAAGAAGATTGACATGTTGAAGAGTGAGCTCAGTAAATCTTTTGTGATGAGAGACTTGGGACCTGCAAAACAAATTCTATGTATGAAAATTACTCGCAACGAACAGTATAGAATATTGTGGTTATCTAAGGAAAGTTACATTGAAAAAGTATTTAGGAGATTCATTATGAGCAAGAAAAAAGTAGTTTCTCTATCGCAAATCATTTTAAGTTGGGTTTGAAACATAGTCTTATAAGTAATAGAGAGAAAGAAACTATAAGTGAAGTACCTTACGCATTAGCAGTGGGTAGTTTGATGTATTCTATTGATGTGATATGAGATTTGTCCATTAACATACGAGCATCGAGAATTTATAATGATTTTGCTAATGCTTGTTTTGTAGGTGATCAGGAGAAAAAGAGTATTCAATGCCTCAATTTCAATAATATAACAGAAAAATTTAATCAAGAGTTCAACATGGTGAATTATAAATGAAGAACAAAACACTAGTCAAAGGGATTGTTGAAATCTGCCATGAATCAAACACCCAAAGACTATTTGGCCACTTCCAAAATCTTTTCAATCTTAAATCAAAAAGTGTTTTTCATGAAGATTGTAAGCTAACTTGTAACGCCTCGAAAATCCTCCGTGATTCCCGGTTCGCTACCAACTATTACGCGTTACCATCCCTCATATCCTCTACTAAATATTTCCTAGAAATTTATAAGCTTTATTTTTCGACTCAAAATGACTTTTTTTTTTTTTTTTACTCAAAACAACTTCCGAAAGAATATGCATAAATGTCGCAGCGGAAACTCGTTTAAAATTAGTTTAAAGAAACTTTACTTTCTAAAAACATAAAAATAAAAAGATCGGTCGACACCTGCAAGAGTTGGTCGACACTTCAGTTGTCTCAGGTTTCTATCGGTCGACACTTCATACTTCTAGGGTCCTTTCATCGGTCGACACCGGGGACACCGGTCGACCCTTCTACACCCATTTTAGAGAGGGGTCGACACCCGCTATCAAGAGGGGATTGATTAAAAAATTGATGAAGAAACAATTTGTGTCTAGACATTTGATGTAGGAAATGTATTTCTGTATGTAGAGTTTAGTCCAAGGGGTTTTGTGTGTTGATGACTATGTTACCCAGTTTGAGGCTTTGATGATTAGGTGTGACATTGATGAGTGTAAGGAACAAACCACGTTTCATTAAAGGTCTTAACATGAACATAGAAGAGATAGTGAAGCACCAACAAGACCATACTTTGGAGGAGGTTATTCAACTAGCAATCAAGGTGGAGATACAAGGAAGCAAGGATTAAATTTCCTTGCTAGTAAGCACAGTCTGACCAGCACAGCCAGACCAAACAAGTTGATACATCACCATTAGAAGTAGAAAGTTATAGAAAATACAACTCATCAATGCGCTAAAGAAGGGAAAAGCAATTGAAAATCCAACCTTGCACAAAAGTCGAGATATCAAGTGATCTAAGTGTTTGGGATTCTTCTCAGTACCCTAACCATAAAGTGATGTCAATGTGAGGGGATGCATAGAGATTGAAAGTGATGATGAGCTTGAAATACTTGAGAATGAAGAGCATTATGGAGAGTAGCTTATTTTTTCACAAGAGGGTCATCTTCTTATATTTATCAAGAGGGTTGTTACCACCCTAGTTAAGAAGGAAGTTGATTAGAGAATAACTATATTTCATTGTCATTGCTTTGTCAATGATAGCGTATGTTCTCTCATCATTGATAGTAGTAGTTGTATTAATGTGCCTTCAACTTTATTGGTAGACATATTGAGATTACCAACCTCCGTACCTCCCAAGCCATATAAATTAAGGTGGCTAGACGACAAGAGAGAATTGAAGGTGAGCACTCATGTGACAATTCTAATAGCGATCGATCTCTACAAGGATGAAATTAAGTGTGATTTTTTGTCAATGGATGCTTTTCATTTTCTACGTGGGAGATCTTGACAAAATATGATAAGAAGGTGAATCATGACAGTGATACAAATATCTATTCACTTAACTATGGAGGCAATAATTAAAAAGTTAAAGATTTGATACCTAATCACTTGACTATGAAGGCAATAATTAAAAAGTCAAAGATTTGAGACCTTTCTATAGTATCAACACAAACAAATTTTATAAAAAAAAAAAAAAAAAAATACAAGAGGATGAAGTTGAATAAATCTAATCTACAAGTAAAATAGTCTCTTAAAAATAATAAAACCAAAGGCACTTCACTTCTTCCATAAGAATCGGGGCCATTATTGCTGTTAAATTATATAAAGTTCTTTGACTTGTCGAGCTATATTGACATGATGCTTCAATTTTTTCAATATAATTTTTAACATAAAATAGAAAAATAAATAAAATTCATAAACCATAAAAGATATTTTTCATTAGTGAAGATGAACAAGGAATAAATAGAAAAACAAAAGGATCAAACTAGCATTAGTGCATATATGATGTTCGATCGATGCCTTAGTGAAGGTTGATGGCCTCGCTAACAGAGGTTGAAACAGCAGAAAAAGTCAAAGCAGCTCTCTGTGCAATCATAAGCGCTAGAACAACTACAAAAAAGGCAAAGTGAAGGTGATTAATGTTTTTCTATTGAGAGATTAGGAAACAAAAATACCATTGATTGATGGCTTGGTCTTGCTCATCTTCCCCAGCTTCATAGTATTTGCTTGAAATCTCTATTCCTTGCGGTGCAGGAGGATCCATCTCTCTCTCTCTCTCTTCGTCCCTGCCCCACTGCCGACTTAAAAATGAAATAGGTAGGAACCAATGAAATTGGGAAATGAGTCATATGGTGGCACCAGTGTGTATTTGCCCGCTAATATCCAAATAAGGCAAAAACAAAAAATAATATTTGCAGTGTATAAATGGCGAAAACCATTTGTAGTAACATTATTATGAAGAGGAAATAGTTCAACAGTTACGCAACTTCCTTTTATGTCCTACTATTCAATAAATCCTATTTAATTTCGAAACATTTTAGTATGTATGTACAGTGTCTGCTTTTGACTATCTCCAAGATTTATTAGTACAACAATGGCGGATTCATGGCCTTCTACCCTAGGAGATGGACATGTGCGTAGGCAGATAAAGAGGGAGAAGAAAGAGACGAAGAGAAGGTCAAAAGAAAAAGAGACAAGACAAGCAATTATACATACTGGATATTTAAACCTTAGCAAAAAGATAAAGAAAAGCATTTTGAGATTAATTTAATTCATTTTCAGTTGAAATCAGACTATTTCATTTGAAATTAATGGAATTTATTTCTATTGATAAACAAAAACTTCCAGTAAAGAACAACCTGATCATATTTATGGGTCTCCATTATTGACATCGTTTGCTCTTCTTGGCCTTTTTATGAGCAGCGTATTGCCTAAAAATGGAAGAGGTTTTACGCGTCAAGCTTAGGAAAAGGTGGGCTTAACCTCTAGTCATCTCTATTGTGATTTACCTTTTTCTTTCTTCTTAAATACACCCCTTTTTCTTTCTTCTTACATACACGTTATCTAAAAAAGGTTATAACAAGTACAAAAAAAAAAAAGGAAATAATCATACCATATAAACTACCAAAGGAAAAATCCAATAAATAGTTAAGTGTAGGAGAACAAGCACAAACCCTAAGTGTCACCACCTGGAGTAGCCGAGACATGAATATCAAACTAAACGACCAGATTTTCAGAAAGAACTAATCGTTCAACATAAAACTCAGTTTACATCGAAAGAATTACATATAAATTGGGTCTTAATCCATACGAAGTGAGCTACTATCTAACTAGTGATCACAAAATCATAGATTATTTCAGTATACAATCTAAAAAAAATATTGTACAAAAAATAAAATAACAAACATTTAATATTATATACAAACCAAATTAAAGAAATGAATAAATAGAAGAGTTCTTGTTAAGAAAGAAATGAATCACTCAAAGTGAACAGAAAGAAACTAGGGAACACTCTTCATCAAATAGTTACTCATAATCTCCACGATTCTTACTTGAGAAAAATAGGTGGTTTTTGGGATGAGTGACTAAACGATTAATCTTATACTATATTCTAATGCACGAGAAAACCACTTTTATTATTTTATTTTAAAACTCATCATTAAATGAGAAAAAAAATATAGTGCATGGATTTATATTCATAAAAAATCTGCTTACGATTTTAAAAATAGACTCCTCATGACGGAATTATTGAAAATGTAACTACATACATAATTAACTATAAATAAAATAAGTCTCCATGTTTTTTCATAAAAAACATTCTTAGTAAAATAAGATTAACCACAGATCTTTGCACGTTGATTGCCAACAAGTAGCATTTAAGAATTATGACTATTCGTAGATCCTATTAGTAACGTGAGGGTGAAAAAAATGATTGTTTGATAATATATAAAATATATTCACTTTGAAAATATTTTTGAAAGTCAATATATTGAGTTACTATATATGTTTGTTAAGTCAACATTACTTTGAATTAATATTTTAAACTCAAACAAAAACATCGCAAAAGTGTCATAGTTCACTATGTGTTGACACTCTAAAGATCAAGTGCATACACCAAGACCTGAGCTATATGAAAAATATACGAATTCATGACCGCCTTGTCCCGATAAGTACATTTGTCGTAAACACTTGCAACAAATGTTTTGACCTGAAGTGGGGATGTCCTAAGTGGATGCAAAAGTCCAGCTTCAAGGCAAAGTTTTTAGAAGCTCAGTTTGTGGATGCTCGAAAAAACATGTAGACATCCGAATAGGCTCGCAAAAATCTTGGTTAGAGACTAAAAATTCAAATTGATGGAGTTGTGGATGCCAAATACCATAGCTTCCCACTTAAGACGCAGAAGGCTATGACCACATTTATGTGTCTAACTAATAGCTCGCAGACACTGGATGAATAGTATGGGGCGATTGCTGGTCGAGAATTTGAATGCCTCTCTATATAAAAACACACTCTGGTGCACAAATAGAAGACCACTAAAGTTCATCACAAAAATTTAAAATTTTGAATTTTGAGCATTCGTTATTGATCTAGAAACCTAATTTCTCTTGCGCCTAAACTTGAATTGTTCATCATCTGAGTTAAGTTTTCTTTCTACTTACCTCTTCTATTAGTAGTGGAAACTTTAAAAAAAATTTAGTTAACGTTCAACTGACACCCATAAACTCAATCGAGCATAAGGGTGATGACTAGGGGTGGGATCCGGTTTAGTTTGAGTAATCGAACCGAATCAACAATTTCGATTCGTTTATGTTTCAATGAGGCTAAAACCAAACTTTGAACCAAACCAACAAAAACCGATCATCTTCGATTCGATTCTCGGTTTTAATTCAGAAAAAACAGAACTAAACCACCTTTTGAGCTAACCCTAAATCATTTTTTAATTCTGATTTCATTCTTCTATTATCAAATATCAACCATCATCTACCTTAGTTCTTCATCTTCCACCATTTCTCCATTCCTCAGTTAACCTAACCTACGACCGATGTTCCTTCTCAGTTCCTGGCTTGGCGATTGAGTATCGAGTCCCGAGAGCTTTGATTCTCTTCCACCGTCGCTCGGTCTCGCACAGTTGTCGTGTGTCATCTCCCTTCTCTGGCACTCGCTTCTCGCATGGTTGTCGTGTATCGTCTCCCTCCTCTGGCACTTGCATCTCGCATAGAATCTCTTATCTTCCTTTTTTTTATTAATTCTGATAGCACATTATTGGTGTCCAAATCGTGATTATTTGAAAACACAAGTTTTTCGATTCCATGAGTTGTTCGAAAATGAGTTATTGGTCTCCAAATAGCGATTTTATTTTCTTTGTATTTGTAGCTCGCACAGTGATTTCTTATCCTCCAATTTTTTCTCCATTATTGTATCCTTGTAAAAGAATCAATCCACATATGACAAAGTTTAAAGTGCTTCCAAGTCTTATCAAAGTTGATAAAACCTTTAGAATTAATTGTTGGTGTCATTCAACAAAAATCTTCAAGTTTACTTGAACCTGCTTCAACTAGAGTTTGAACTTGAACTCAATTGAGCAAGTGTTGTGGTTTGCCTTGATACAAAATGCCAAGTGACTCTGCCAAGTCTTCTATGATTCTTTTACATGCAAATAGCGAGAAATATTAATGATTAATGAGTTACTTAGGCTAGGAATGAGCCATAGGTCCTCTTGGTGCGTCACCTCCACATTAAAATTATAATTTACATTATAAAATAAACAATTCGAAATTTGATTAAAAAAATCATAGCATTGATGTTTAAGTATTTTCTTTGAGACTGTTTGACAAAAATTAAGATTTCAACCTTTTTTTTTTCTTTTACCAAAATCTTACGATATATCTTTTGTTATTCCACAGTACTAAAAGGTATTTCATCTACAACAATCATTGTAACAAGCAGTGCACAAACACATTTGAGTTTTCACTGGTTATATCTTTTGTTAGAAAGCATAAAGTAGTTTGCTTATGATCTGCACTTGATACTAATATGTGCAAGAAATCATATGCTTTTTCATATAAAATCTCATTTAGATGCACTGTTGGGAGAACAAGTTTTTTAATAAATGAATAATTTTATATTGATTAATGTTGTGTTTTCATTTTAGATTAAGCTTTATAAAATTAAAAAAAAATCTTGGTTATTTTATGACTTTATATTAACATAAATATAGCATATATGTAAGATAAAATACAAAGAGTAATAACTAAAATAAATACATAACTAATATATTAAATATGGAATTTTGAAATACTATGAAGTCATGAACAAAGTTCATGTCATTAAGAATATATAATCATGTCTTGATTATGTATATAACAATACCAGATGAGTATATTTTATATAATATGATTATATAGAACTAAGCCAAATGAAATTATATTATTTTGAAACATTAAAACAATTAACTTTATCATATGATCTAATTTCATTGTATTTAACAAAATTGCTATTTCATTTAGTTTATTTTTAGATTTAATTGGTAAACCTTTTTATGATTACAATTCAAAATCAAGTACTTTATAACTAAATTAAAATGTATAGTTGAAAATGTTAAAATTGTTGCAATAAAATAATTTCTTTACTGTTAATTAGAGGATCAAATAAGTAATGAACAATTCCTAATCGTTGCAAATTATTTATTTATTCAAGAACTCTCAGTAGTTAGATACAAAAATATAATATGAAAAGTTAACGAATTACAAATCTAACTATATTACGAAATCTAAATGAAGGATCAGCGCATATGTGACGATATTAAATTAAACTTTGAGTAAAGATATTATGTAAATTTAAGAATTCAATTCTAAATATTTAGTAAATTTACTTAAAAATAATAACTATCATGATCTAGAAGGGCACAATGACAAAAACGACAATTGATCCAACCATCGATGGGATCGACGAGTCCGACCCTTAATAGAATAATTAGTTCTCAATAAGTAAAAATAGAGAACAGTTAGGTACCAAAAATGTTGAGCTAAAACAAGGTACAACGTGACATCATATAATACAATAATAAATGTAAAAAAATAAAAGAGTTTAGGCTACAATCATGACATGAAGTATGTTGTAAAACTAAAAAGAAAAGAAACTAAATTAGAGTACTAAAATGTCACTGAAAAAAAGACACTTGAATAAGTAAAGAAACTAAGTAATGTCAAACTCAATGTCGTGTCTCCTGCTTCAAATTTTTCTAACTATGATCTTAAAAGGGAAAAAATTTGATGAGTTGACTAAACTTTATAGAAATTTCAAGTGCTATATAGGTGTACATGTATCAAGAAAATTAACAGATCAAAAGGAGGTTAAATCGTCTTCCAAAATAGATTTCAAGAACCATCAATAGGGCAGTTGTCAAAATGACACACTGCCACACTATAGTAAGAAAAAAAAATAAGTCACTATTGTTAGTGAAAAACAATAGTTGAAAGAGGAGTCACTCATCAGACTCGAACACAGGTAATACTCTGATGATCGCAATATAAAACAATAACGTTAATGAAGTTTATCTATTAGCACCTAGAGACACTACACAGTCAATTGTCCAATTAATTATAATTTTAAGCTAATAAGACATTGGTGGCAATGTTTAATGAAGCATATTATTTATGATTAACTTTAATTTAATAATATAGTTTTGTAAAAAGATGGAACTGTAATAGTACTATTGTCTTCTACTAGGTCAATTAATAACAAAGTGGTATATCCAAAAATTAACATAAAATAAAAACAAATGAAAAATTTTCTCCCTCATGCTAGAGGAGTTAAACAAGCCAGCCTGCTCGATTGGCTCATTTAACTATGGTTTGAGAGCTGTCTTGGGTTTTTTCCCTTTTTTTTTTTGTAGACTCTTAAATTTGCTAGTTTGGCTCAATAAGCTAAATATTTTCAGGGTTGGCTTGTTTTGTCACCCCTAATTGTAAATAATTGACAATTAGATAAATGTTAACCTTGTGATGACACTAAAAAAAAAGATGTTTTTTTAATAGAAATTCTTTCCTTTATTTACGGTAGTAGTTGTAACTGATGGTTAGTTTTCAAAATTTTACAAAATTGTGGGCTTCAGTTTTCTTTTATAGTTGAATAAAGATAAAATAAAACACTAAATTATGCAATGATTTTCAATTCTAACACTAAATAATTTTTTTTATCAACTCGAACATCATATCATCCATTGTTACCAAATACACCTATTTCATTAACCGAACGCTAAAAAAGTGCACATGATTTCAGCATGCACTCTGGATTTCATGTTTTCTTCTTCGTTCTTTACCATGGACAGTGGTTTTCATCTTTTCACAGATTAGGGCTCGAGCTTGGTGAATGTTGAGGGAGAAGCAAGCAGCAAGTGCAGGACGTCGAGGTTGAATGCGAACAACGAAGACCACTGACCATTAACAAGCTGTGTTTGCCCTAATTTCCTTGGGTTCAAAGGATCACATATTTTTTCTTGTTGTCATGTTTGAATTTGTGATTTGTGGCTAATGAGATGCTATTTTTCTTCTCTGTCCATGTGATTTGTGTTAAAATTTGTAATCTGTGGCTGTTAAAATTTAACCATGCTATTTGCCATGTGATTTTTCACGTGTTCTGTTAGCATTTTCCACATTAGTGATAGTTATGTTCAGTTAGATGCTATCTCAAATTTCATCACAGGTTAAAATTTATAAATTCATGGTTGTTCTGTGACGTTAGATGTCATATTTTGTGTTTAAATTCACTATGCAACATTTGGCTTTGTTCGTGGTACTGAAATTCATCTATGCATAGTTTGAGTACTGAGATTCCTCAGATTTATTCAATTAATGTGATTCATAGCAGGTAGTTTGAAGCAATATGAGGAAGGATGAAATTATAATTGAATTGAATATAGGTAGAACATTTGTCACACCTGGCAGAGGCAGAATGTAATATATGGGTGGTCGTGAAGAAGTTGTGCCCATGTGTGATTAAGATACAATGTCAGTGCTATCGATGAAAAATTTTGACTAGAATTTGATGTGACTAAATGGAAGACGCTACAATATTGCCTGACCTGGTGTGGGCTATGTGACAAATTGAGATCTTTGACTACAGATTCAAATGTGATGTAGATAATCAGTAGTTTGGATTAGGTAAAATGCATGAAAATATACGTAGAGACAATGGATGATTATGACAGTGTAGAAGGTGAATGCAGTGTTGAGAATGAAGAATTTCTTGATAACAAAGGTGATTAGAATTTTGATAATGAGGGGAACGAAAAATGAGTGTTTTGGAGATTTGGTTGAAGTTGAAGTAGAAAATAAATGTGGACGTGAGATCAAATTCTTCTAGTCTGAATGAGGACATCTACTTGCTTAAAGAATCAGAGTCTGATTCTAATAGGCATTCCATTGACATAATGCTTTTGTGTGCATCATCAACAACGAGATATAGTGACCTTGAGTTGGTATGAACATTTGCTTATTTGCTAGAGCTCAAAAATTTGGTTGTTGAAAATGCAAGGCAAAATGGCCATAATGTAAAATTTGCTATAAATGAAGCAAAGAGGTTGTTTACCATTTGCGTAGATAGGTATGAATGGAGGTTGCATTTGTCGAAGATACAAAACGAGACAACATATCATATTAAGATGTTCACTAATGTGCACACCTGTGCACGTACCATGAAGAATAGACAAAGCACAATGAAATGAGTGGGAACTAATCACCGAGACAGGTTTAGAAGCTAACCTAACTGGAAAATTCTGTCCATAATTGAGATGGTTTGACAAAAGTACAACATTAACATTATGCAAACATTAGCATATAGAGAAAAAAACCATATTCTCAAAATGAATGATGGTCGTGGAGATGAGTAATACTAATAACTTTTGCCAGTTGCAGCGGAGATAGAAAGGAAATCCTTGTAGCATGTTTATTGCTAGTGTTGATCGACCAGAATTCTTGCGCGAATCAATATGCAAGAGAACCTACATGTGTTTCGCTACATGTAGGGCTGGTTTACTTGAGGAAGGTAAACTGGTACTATGTCTTGATGGGTGTCATTTAAAGGGCGAATGCATAGGCCAACTTCTAACAGTAGTTGGAATTGATGAAAATGACCGAATATATTTCCTTACCGTTGCAGTTGTTGAAAGCAAATGTAAGACCTCGTAGACATGGTTTTTGTAGTTGCTAAAATAAAATTTACCATTCGATACAAGTGTAGGATGGACTTTTATATCTGACCCACAAAAGGTATAGAACTACTCACTACTATTTGGATTACGTGGACATTTTATGTACACTATCTAACATTTTAATTTGTTAAATGTTGTGGCTTGTGAAGGCACTAGAAGACAAGGTCTCCGAAGCTGATATTAGATTTTGTCTACGACATATGTATGCAAACTTTAAAGACAGGTTTTATGATAAGCTTTGCAAAAATGCAATGATGAACGCTTCCCGAGCAACAACTATAGCTGCATTCAAGCAATTGTTGAATAGGTTAGAACTTATTGATAAAACCGCATACGAGCATCTGTAGTCATATGAATAGAAAATATGAGCAAAACATGCTTTCAATCTCGTGCCGAAATGTGATATATCTTAGCAATCTTCGTGAGTCTTTCAACTCCAATGATTTTACCAACTTGAGATAAGCCAATTGTGACTGTGTTCAAAGTTATAAGGAAGATGTTGATGGTAAGGATAGTGAAGAGACATAAGACCAGTGGTGGCTTCCTATGCTCGCGAATAGGAAAACGGTTGGATACGTTGCTGCATGCTGCGAGAAATTGGTTTTCTACTCCTGCTAGTGGTGACAAGTTTGAGGTAAGTGGTCCTACCGATCGATTTGTTATTGACTTACAGAATCGAACATGCACTTATACTTCTTGGGGACTCACCGGTATACCATGTGTCTATGTAATTCCATGTTTTTTATTTATGCAGATGAATGTGGAAGATTTTCTGCAACCATTTTACCACAGAGATAGATATATCAGAATGTATTCTCATTCATCCACCCACTCAATGGCCCTGATATATGGCATCTAATAGATATGCCTAGAATTAAGCCATCACATTCAGGAACTGTGGAGGTAAGCCGAAGAAGAAAAGGGTGAGGGACACCAATGAGTTACGGATTCGCACTGCACTTAGTAGAAGTAATGACATGCAGCAAATATAATCATTCTGATCAAAATATACGTACTTATCAAGGTGAAAGTTCTTCGAGGGTTAGTGTAGAGGCCGAATTAAGTCGAGTAAGAGGAGGAAAATCATGATGAAGCACGTTTATGGGATTCAATTCCGAATCACTTTTTGGCTCCTAGGTGCATCGATTTTGCATTTGCATTTTTCACATTGTTTATGCTGTTGTACCAGAAAGTAAACGCTAATTTTTTGCAGAGATTGTGTATGCAGCATAATATCGTCCTATTAGGTTTCTTGCTTTGTAGTTATGGAAAGGAGGATAAAGATCAAGAGATGCATTTCTTTTGATCTTTGTCAATTTTCTATAATGGTGCAAGATATGGAGTTTTAAACTCTTTTTTTTATTTTATTTTGTACAAGTACAATGACTGTATAAGTAAGAAGTAGCTTTATTATTGTTGGATGTAGTATTTCTTGTTATGGTAGTTTGGATTTAGTGGTCAATTGTCATGTCCTACTAATTCGGAAACCAGATCATTGTCAAGCTTAACCTGTGGAAAGAGAAGGGTAGTGAAATGCATAAAAAGCGAAAAACTGAATTGCATTTTCAATGCACAAAGCACAAAATCCATCAGCTATATTACATTTACAGTGCACAATGCATAATATTACACCAACATCACATAAAAATTCAAAACAAATATCACATTTAAAATGCACAATGTACATAAATATGAGCGACACCTTCTCATAAGTTGGTCATTCATAACTTCAAATCTTCCGACTTTGGCTTGTACCTGATTGACAATCTTATTTTCTCTCTCCCCCAATGCTACATCATTTCATTTAAAAAGTCACCGTCTCCAATTTCCTTTGCATTACCATAAAAGCACCGAGTTGTTATTTATAACAACATAACAGAAATTGTAGTATATTACTCAATTACTACATGGCAATAGTGACAACAAAAAAAACTACATCCGAGATTTACTCTTATCTATGACATACATACGACAACTCTGATATTACAATGACATTTGATACTTGAACCCACTTTAGCAAACTCTACAAAACAAACTCATTGAATGCATTTTACCAATAGATAGACCAGTATCGTACAACTTCTTGTCAGCATTTACTGACCTGTAATCGATGGAGAATAAAAATCAAGTGGCAAGTAACAAAAATAAATCTTAGTAGCATAAACAAAGCCAAACAAGAGGGAATTTACATCGCAAAAGTTTTTAATTTAACAAATTATGATTCTGAGGCAAGCCATATCTCAAATTTTAACAACACGCATCACAAATTTTAACATAATAAATACACAAAACACATGAAAAATAGGATGGAAAACCATAAATGTGATAACTTGTTGAAATTCCCTTCGATACTGTATTTGTTCTACTAAGTTTACATCTTGACAATTGCTCAAATTGTAGGTTGTGGGTTATGCCAGCAAAGCAAATGTTGACAGAGAGAGTTCGAACACGAGTTACAAACCACAATTTTGTTTTTTCAGGAAATGTTAATGACTTATAATTTCACATGATGGATTCAGACATGGGACAATTTATACAATTAAAACAAAATATAAAATTGTAACGACCTGAGAATTCACCACGAATCCCGATTCGCTAACCACTACTACTCACTGCTCTTACTCATGATCCACTTATAAAATTCATCTAAAAATTTGAAACCTGTTTTTCGACTTGTAAACAACACTTTTAAAATCGACTGAAAACTTTGCAGCGGAAGACTTTTGGTTAAAAATCATTTTAAATATAATATCAAGTTTTTAAAACATTAAAAGACATTTTCAGTCGATCCCTGCCGTACCCGGTTGACACTTCGTTCGTCTCTGCCCGCACAGGTCGACCTCCTTCTACTCACCCTCAAACCGGTCGACACTTTTCTTTAGCGGTTGACACTTCAATCCTCTATATTTCCATAAGTTGACACTCGCGATTGACACCTCCACCATCTCCTTCATTTCTGGTCGACACCTATAGCCGTAGGTCGACACCTTGATCCTCTCTGCCCATGTAAGTCGACCCTAGCGGTCGACACCGCTGTCATTTTTATACTGCTGGTCGACACCTACAACCAGAGGTCAACACTTACTTTGGCTCTGCCCGCGCAGGTCGACCCTCGTAGTCAACACTTGCAGGTCGACTCTATCGATCGGACTTCGACTCAACGCTAATAATAACCCAACATGCACTTTTCCCATCAACTCATAATCGCTATATACATCAAAACTACTAATAAACATTTGAAATACATTTACTATTCAAAATGATTTTGACTCGACCCCTAACCCGTACCTATGAACACTTTGTCAAAATGCCCTAACAACCAGCCATATCGTCCACGTCCGTACTCCTCCAACCGCCTCCTAATCCTAGGCATGCTCTGAGTACTCACCGACTATTGCTTTATCACCTAAATTACAGAACTCAACTATCATCCTAATCCTAAGTAAGTAATGCACATAAATACACACTAAATCAATCACCCCCTAACACATGCGGTTTTTACAGTTTCGTCTCTTTCTTACATCTTCTTTATTTTGTTACTTTTGAGTTCTTCTCTACGCGCTAGACCAAGCTGACACACCTCGTGGTCCTTCTCATAGGATGTGTTTCCCTTCATCGGACAAAGCCAAAGTCAGTCTAGTAAAGTGACACACCGTGTGATCTCCCTTGTAGAACGTGGTCCCCCTCATAGGACAATGTCACCACGTAAAGCCGGGGAAGAGTGAGACACCTCACGGTCCCCCTCATAGGACAATATCACCACGTAAAGCCGGGGAAGAGTGAGACACCTCACAGTCCCCCTGATAGGATGTGGTCCCCCTATAGGAAAATGTCACTCAACGCCACCTTCATTATCTTCTTACGTATCTTCTCAATTTTGCTCTATACTACTCACATTCTACTGTTTCACTTTGTAAAAACATGGAAATTTATTTTCGTCTCGTTATTCTATTTTAAAACAATGATGCACAACCATGAAAGCATAACATAAAATAAACGTGCAATGCATCATACGGAACTATGATGTAGCTCCGAAGGCAAAACTGCTACTACATTACTTACCTAGCATCTTAGCTCCTGTCGTGCACGTTTCTATCACTTACTCTGCTCAACCTATCACATGATCAATTCACATTAAAAATTCATCTCACAACTCATTTTATGTATTAAAGCTATGGCTACTAACTCACTCCACTAAAGCTAAACTAAAATGGCTTACTAACCCAATTTTCGACCCAAATCAATCTAACTTCCAACGCGCATAACTTTTGCGTTTGTTGTTGGAATTGCTCGATTCTAAAGGCTAAACGCTTCACTCATAACCTAGTTTGTTATACCGAAAGAATTTCTAAACAAATGTGCATAGCTAGGCCAAAAATTCAAAAATAGTTCCGTTTTAGCGATTAAAATCTTACCTTCTCGGTTTCTCACTCAAACTCGCTCACTATCTCTCCAATCCGTCACATTTATCATCAATAACCCACAACAATCAATAGTAAACCCAATAAACACTCCGACCTTAAAACCCTAAATCTCTATCCACCAATTTCTCCTCTGACTCCAACACTAAACCAAAACTAATTCATAAACTACTTAAACTTACCTTGAATCGTTGAAATGGAGGAGAAAACTAAGAACGATCACCGGCTGAATGTCGCGTGAAGGAGAGAATCGCAGAGGGAGGGCTTCTCTTCCCTTTTCTTCACACGGGCAAGGGAAAGAAGATCAGAGAGTGGGGAGGATTTACGATCCTCATTCCTCTTTGTTATTATATATTATTTTTTTATAGTAATAATAATAAACTAATTACTTTTTTGCCCTCACACTTCAATATTTTAATCAAATGGCTATTCAGTCCGTTTACAGTCGGATTCCTAAAATTTTCTCTTGGCCATTCGAATCAAAATAATCTTTTACCAAACTGGCTAAACTTCTCACCCTTAATTCTGATTAGAATTCTACCACTGACCGTTCCGAAAATCTAAAAATTATTTAATGAAAATTTTAGGCGTTACATTCTACCCTCCTTAAAAGAAATTATTTCCTCAAAATTTGCGTAACGATCACTTCCCGATATTGACGCCACCAATCCATTGTCTTATATCCAAGCTCTCTTATAACAACGTCAAATTGACCTTAAGCTCTTTAGCTCTTAAACATTCCTAAGATCAACTTCATAGTTCAACCTGTGATTATCTTACTTATCCTCAAGTTCGTTCCATCCAACTACTTCCTGGTTTCCATTTATATTCTAAAACTTTAGTGGTTCATCCACTAAGACTTTAGCTTCATGGTCCTCCCATCGATAACTTCTAAAACCATGTATCTTATTCCGGTTTCACGATCACGTTTACAACATCTAATTTAAACTATCTGCATCCCTCACTCTGTATTGAGCACTATCTAATTCTCACAACTCAATTTTTGTATTTCACTCATTACCTTAACCAACTATAGTGTAACTCCTCAAAGTCTTCTATCCTAACTTCATACCTGAGTTCCCTTGACTATAATTTACTCGACCTCAAAATCCTCTATCCCGATCATCCTTAAAGGTTTTATAATCGAATTATTCTAAACTATTCACTTTATCCTCAAACCACTTCTAAGTAGACTTCTCACCCATATGATAATTCGTCCATCAATCTAATTGTTTGCAAACTTGTTGTAGACCATGCTACACTATTACTCCAAATCTCTTCAAATTCTTAAGTTCTCAGTTCTAACCCAATAGGCGATTCTATTCAACTTACCATAATCCCAACGTCCGAAATCACTTAATTTCTTCTCTATAACCCCTCAACGAAATTCATCCAAATTCTCAATTTTCAACTCATACTTAACACCACTAATAAAGTACTACTGTAACTTTCCTCGAGGAATATTTGTTTCAGCTAAATATCTTAATTAAGATTTCTAAATCCTTAATTTCCATCGGTAAACTAAACTTTTACAAAATCCTTGTCGATAATCTCTCATCTCATCGACGTAGCTCTTTAAAATTTTCCTCAATGAGAGCCTCAAACAAATATCATTTAATCGGTACACCTTCATCCAAGAGTAGTAGAATTTATGCACTTGAGCTTTCAGCTCATTCCTAGATTTTTCGATCGTGTTTCAACAATATAGTTACATATATTTCACTCCCCCCGACATACATACTAACATGCAAAATCTCAAATTCAGTCCCTCAACTTCTTTATGATTACCTATGCCCCTCCACTTACGATCATTATCCCATATCTAGATATCCCAAATATGTTTTTAATCAACTCCCATAGTCCTTGATCAAACAATTCCAACCACCTGACAATTTCACCATTTAAGTCGGCCACCAAGTATAACTCCATACATAATTTCTTGAATTTCTCATTGATCCTTTAAAGCCTCGAACTACTATCTAATATAGTTTATATCTCCAAGTCTTATGTAACCAAATGACAGCTAAAATATAGCCTTCAAACTTCTAAACAACGTCATACGTCACACTCTAGTATCCTCTATTTCCTCAACTTCTCTCTGATCAACTTTATCCTTACGTATGGGTTTTCGGTTTAACTCAAATTTCTAACTACCCAGCCGATACTCTACATAACCTTTCTAACAGCATATGTCCCGTGGGCATTTGTTTTCAGGTACATGAATTCCTTTATGAGCATTAAAATGGTCTATGCTTCCAAAATAACTAGGGTAAATATCTCGTACCTGAAAGCTAGCAGCTCATCCCATTAATCCTCGCATTGCGCTTTCTTTTTACTCACAACAACCCTAATACTCTCAATGCTTTGCTAAAGATCAAGTTTCATATTCACCCTTGGCTGTCTAACTATTCCATTAACTATTTGAATACGAGCTTCTCATTGAGGTTTTCTAATGTCCACGTACCCCTGACATTTCAGTACTCCTTATTTAAGGTCGGTTACTTCCTTTCGTCAGACTGTGCTTGTCTAAAATTATATATTTAACTCTAATTCTCCACTTAATTCTGTCAACTTAACTCTACAGCATAAGTTGTCAAAATTTCGTAAACTAAGTCTCTCAATTACTACTCACCCTTACTGTCTCACAATAAAGGTTACCCTATGAATATCAGCTTTGCGTTTATGTCACAACCTTAGTTGAATCAACTTTAACTCCATATTCTAACCTTCATGTTCTCAAGTCAAACGAAATCCTTCTATTATCCTAATTCGTTCCATTTCCTACAGTCGTTACACTGGCTATAGGTTTGATATAACTTGAACGTAAGGTCATTAATATTTCACTAATTGTCTGTACCCCTCGAGATACACTAGTCTCCATAGCAAGACTAACATCCACCTCTCCTTAATTAATGATTGATTTAAACAATCCTACGTCGAGCCTCTTCAATATTGTCCTTAGTATAATGTAATCAACTTTGAGGAAATTCACCAACTAAAATATGACTATAATCATTTCTAACTTATATCTCATATATTATATCCTCAATAGTAAAATAAAACTCTAATGTTCTCGCATTTCCTCCTGGTTGTTTTGGGGTATACATCCCAATGCATAAACTCTTTATTTCACGACCCTACGACTCTAAAAAGGAAGTCGTGAAGTGGATCCTTAAATCGTGTTTACGAAAACAATCTTAGGTTTTATCTTTGATCCCAAATTTCTACCTTAAGTTTTCCGCCATTAACCTCTATTATCATAATCACTATTTTGGTCCACAACGGCTTAACCTCCAATAATCGATAACTTGAGATTCGGTCATAACATTTACTCAGTAATGGATCTTCTATCCTAGATTTCGTAGCTAGAACTAGGCACTCTAGTCTTCCAACTTCTATCCTCTAGAATTTAAACTCTTAACAAATGGTGAATCTAACCATCTCCTTCTTGTGGGAACTTACGTGTTAGTCACTTAGCCCTATGGGGTGCTCATCAATCTGGCATTTAATGCTATTTCCAATTCCCTCTCCACTTCAATCACTGATGTAACACCCCGAGAACCCACACGTTCTCGGTGCGCTACAGTACGTCTACACACTATGATATACAGAGACTTGACGCGAAATCACTTAATTTTATACCACTTTCATTTTTTTTTCAAAACATATTCAAAAGAACATTTGTGAGTATATAAAAATTTAACTCGATTCGAATACAACTCGCGCTCCGAAGAGAGAACTCAAAATCCTCAATATAAAATACGCAGCGGAATAGATAATTTAAAGTAGTTTTAAAAATAAGTCAACAAAACTTGGAATCCTAGGAGGGAGACCAACACATACCTCGAACTACACAAATTCGGTGCAGCGCACCCACGCCCTCACTTCGACGCCCTACGTGCACCCTCACGGTGCCGCGCGTGCCAACTCAACATTACTACGTCACGTGCACGCTCACAGCACCGCGTGGCCCACGCACCCTGCCTCCGTACAGCACGTTCGCACGCACGCCCTCACCAGACGCCGCACGACCCGTGAGCACCCGCAAGGTCGCATGCCCTGCGACCACGCCGCACTCCCACTCCCATCCACACTTCTCTAACACTCACTGTACACAATAAGACTTATTCCATATCCTCTCGACTCCCAACCTCTCTCCCGAAATTTCAACAGAATAACGCCTAAAAACTGGCTATCCCAAAAATTTAAACCCTGCACACAGTTCACCAGAAAGTAGCAATATCTATCCATCAACCATCCAGAGAATCTCCATAACAAAATAATGAAAGTTTAAAGACAACGAAAATCTATCAACTACAAACGAGGAAAGTCCATAGTATAAAGCAATATCATACTCTAACATATAAAGTATATGTGTACGTCACCAGAATCACATGCACTCCATAAATCCCTATACAACTGACGCCTATACAACTCGTCTAATCAACTGTACGTCGACACCGCAAAAGAAAATACCCGCAAAAGAATCAAATCCCCACTTACCATCCCCACGGGTCGGGTCGCCCTAACAAAATCCGCCGTCCGGTGCATCGGTCGCAAGTCGCCAACCATCCTATACCTCAGGACTAGGCTCTCGAGGCTCACCAGCAATGTCGTCAGCAGCTACACCATAGAACACACAACATAAGTTTAACGCTCAGTAAGCAGTACAATATGAAAGTAAAAGCCAACAATGCAATCTTATCACATACAGTCTCTACACTAACACTCATGTTGTCACATCTGTGACGAGTAGTGTAGCCACACCAGGGTAAGGAGGAACCTAGCACCACCCTACACCTTGACACGTCGCCACCGTCCTGGACTCCCCAGCAACAAGGCCCACAAGCTACACACACGCATCACCACACAGCAACCACATCAGGGTGAAGATGTACCTCGCGCCACACTACACCCTGACACGTCGCCCCCATCCGAACCTCTATAGCAACGGAGCCACAATTGCCACACACACGTTGCGCGATAGCCTAGCCGGGCCACTCCTCGAGTGGAATCCGCGACTGGTGTTGCACCGGCCCACACACTAGTAGGATCCGCGGTACCACTGCTCATCATCCTCATTGTCAACACATACATGCCGCGTGACGGCCCAGCCGACCCACTCCTCGAGCGAATTTCGCGGTTGGTTACGTACCAGCCCACACAGTAGCAGGATCCGTGGTACTACCACCACGCGTCTCACCACTTACTCAAAATATGCTCATGATACAAGTAATCATTGTATGACCATTAGAAGAGGTCCATTGTGGGCATGATAAACCTCATCTTCGGATTCATCCTGGCCTACAGCCTCCTCCTCTTGTTCGTCCGCGCTTTCGATTTCTCTGGTACCCTCTTGGATTACCATAACTCTATGGTTAAGACACTGGGCCATCATGTGTCCAAGACCTTGACACTTGAAGCATTTAATATCTCTATCCTTACTTTGATTAATGTCCGCTATTTTAGGTTTCTTACTGATCTCTTTAGATGGCCAACTTTTGGTGAAAGATTGCTTCTCTTCCACCTTAATAATTTTCTTGTTAGTCTTCATGGCCTTGGGCGTAAATCTACTAGGGGTTGTCCTTCCCTCCTTTTTCAATTGTCGTTCGACTTTGACAGCTATTTGAGCAACTGAATCCAATGAGTTGAGAGGATGTAATTCAAGTACATTACTAATTTATCGGTTTAATCCTCAAAGAAACCTAGCGATCACTTGTTCTTATTGTTCATTTCATTCTCCTCTAATTCTTAGCATTTCAAACTTAGTAAGGTATTCCTCTACCGATTGTCCCTTTTACAGTAGACTTTGCATTTGTAGGAGAAAATCTTGTCGATAGTGGCTTGGTACGAACTATTTCCTCATTAAGTACTTTATTTCTCATCATGTGGTAACGGGACCTTCATAGTTTTGCCACCTTTGGGTCTTCAAATTCTCCCACCATAAAGATGCATAGTCGGTTAGCATGACTCCTACCAGTTGTATTAGGGTATGATCTGTATATCAATAGTATTCCAAAACCTTTTCGAGCTTGTCTATCCAGTCCAAGTACGTGTATCTGTTGCAAGATCCATTGAATGAGGGTATTGTGACCTGGCATGTCTAAAATCATCACTGCCCCTTCGTTAATGTGGAATGAATTCCTCTTCTCCTTCTATCCATTCTTCTCCTAGACAAAGGCTCTGGAAATTCTGATTCATATCTTTTTTTGAGGAAGGGTGATCTAAAACTCGCATCAGTCCTCTCCCTAGATAACGATCTTTGTAAATTGTTGTGATATTCATTAGGCTTATCCCGATCATCAAGTCTTTCCAAACCTTGTTTCATCATTTGACTGAGGTCATCAATTTGACCTCATAAACTTGATTCTCCGACTTAAAGATTTTTGGATTGGTGAGTATCCATACATTTTTGGATTGGTGAGTATCCATATCACGAGTTTCTTCAAAGGTGGGGTTATACTTTAGTCCACTTCGTGTTGTCATAGATAAAGTACTACCTAACTTCTAAGTGTTAGAAAATGACGCCTTTAAGGGCATGCTAAAATTTAGGAGTTTAATTTTTTATTTTTGTATTAATTGACTTATTAAACCGAACCAAAAATAATTTGAATTTTGAAGCAACACTTAATTCCTAAATTTTAAGAAGAATTGATTTTGATTAAATAAATTTTAAAAATGATGAATCAAAAGGAAATTTCAAACAATATAATCAAATTGGGTTTGACCTAAAATTTAGGAATCTCCTTGATTTAAATTTTCTCTTTTCTTTTTTTTTTTTAATTATTGAGTGAAATTAACAATTGATGATGCTAGATTTTAGTGGTTTAATTGACAAAGTTTGTTAGGAAATTACTTAAATCGAAACCAAGAAACAAAAGAGCTACAATTTAGTAATCTTTTCAAATTCAAGTTTAAAATCTTAATTATGCTAAAAGGGTGAACTAACTTAGCAATTCAGATAATATAAGATAATTTTAATTGTAAAAATGCTAAATTAAACACAATAATTGGTTTCACACAACTTAAACAAACTGTTGTAAATCAAACTTATTAGCATCACACTTTAGATTAGCCGATTAGAGCTAACATTCTCCCTTTAATTTAAATGTGATATTTATTAAATTTAAATATGCCAAATAGATCCAATTCGTGCTCAATCTCTTAATAATGGTTAATCAATTCGTGCAATACAACGTATTAATTGATTTATCAACAAAATAGCCTAAGGTATAAATACTCTCCTACGCTCAACCTATAGTTCTGATTGCAATTGATGTTAATAGGTCAAAATGATGAATATTTGATGCACAAATAAAATAAAAACAAGGCAAAGGAAGCAAACCTGAGCTTTGATACCAAATGATAAACTTTTGGATCTGCAAAACAAAGGTTATGCAAGAAAACACCAAAAGGAGCTGTTCTCGGCTCAATCCGAAAGCACCTCTAATGAAGCAATTCAAAATATTGAAATTGAGTTCTAAGTGAAATGAAATTTAGATGGCTTTTTAATTAATAAAAGATTAATAAACCATGAAACTTTCATGTAATAACCCGGAAAATTTTAGATTTTTAAATTTAATTTCTGAATTTTTAATTTAATCTCGTGTCGTTCCAAAAAATATTTTAACGGGTAGATTAAATTATAAAACCTCGGAGTCTAGTTTGTGATGGTTTTCGAAAATTTTAAAGTAGGGAGGGCAAGAATTTATCGAAGTTACGGACGATAAAAACACGTGAGAGTGTTTTGGTAAATTTATTATTTAAATATTTTATAAAATTAAAAATTTTATAAAAACAACTGAACGGCTATTGCAAGCCGTTCAGTGTTTGGTTTTTCTTCGCCAGAGCCGAGAGCGAACGCGCGAGAAAGGGCGATCGGGAGCTCAGTTTTGGTCTTCGATCGGGGTGTCCGACGAGCTGAAGTGTAGGCGCAGGTGCGGTTCGTCTCGAGCTGAAAAATTCCAAGTAACTCCTCCCCTGTTTCGGCCCCTGTCGGCCGAGCGTGAGGGCACGGTTCTTTTTCCTTCTCTCCGATGAATTGGCTCCGGTGTGGGGGTGACTATAGGCTGTGAATGCTAGGGTTAGTGAGGGGAAGCAGTGGATACTCGGTGAGAGGGAGAGTAACCAGAAAAGGGGGGG
>CM039526.1:5560419-5640724 GCA_022433055.1 Begonia peltatifolia | reverse complement strand
GGGGGGGGGGAATTGAGCAAGATTCGAGCTGGTGCTCGAATCTTCAATTTTTCAGTGGATTGTGCATGAGGGAGTGGGATGTGGCCGATTACATGTATAAATTTTGGAATTTGAACTGGAATCAAAAATCAGATTGTGTTTGTGTAAGAGCAGATTCTGTTTTCAGCCACTTCGGTCTAGCTTCGGTTAATCATTTTAAATTCGGTTTTTGTGGGTTAAAATAGGTTGTTAGAGGCACGTATGGCCGCTAGAATCGTTCGATTCCGATATTCGACGCGAAAGTTATGTGCGTCGGAAGTTTATGTCAGATTTTTTTCCAAGTAAAATTAGTGAGCGTTTTTCGTGGAATTTCAACGTGTGATAAAGGCATGGTTGTTTTTGATGCGTAAGACTAATTTTGAGTGAGTTTTGGTTGAGAAAAATAAAAAGTTGAAGTTTAATAAAAAGGGACAGATTCGGTTTCAGGATTTTTCCACCTAGCTGCGGCTTACTGTTTTAAAATCTGTCTTAGTATGTTAAACTAGGTTCCTAAGGGGACGTTTAGCCACTTGAATCGTTCGATTCCATTAACGGACGCAAAAGTTATGTGCGTCCGAACTTTAGGCTGGTTTTCAGACGAACCACATTGATGACCCGTTTTAACTGAACTTTCATGGATTAGGTTAACGAATGTCATTTTAAATTATTTGGTGAGTTTTGAAGTAAATATTGATCAGTGAATTGTTTGCGTTTTAGGTTTTGGCTTTTTTTGGCGAAGCTGTGCGTCGAGCGAGCTTAGTCGAGCGAGCTTAGGACGCTAGGTAAGTAGTGCATACATGTGTTTTGCCCAAGTGGGCCTACACCGTAGAACTTTAGATTTTATGTGATTGATTGTAGTGTGCGTGCGTATTGTTTGACATGCATAATTTTTTTTAAAAGGGAACGAAAATGATTTTGAGCATATTTTGAGTAAGTGGTGAGAAGCATGGCGGTGGTACCGCGGATCCTACTAGTGTGTGGGCCGATGCGTAACCAACTGCGGATTTCTCTCGAGAAGTGGGCCGGTGCAACACCAGTCATGGATTCCACTCGAGGAGTGGGCCGGCTGGGCTGTCGCGAAATGTGTGTGTGTGGCAACTGTGACCCCGTGCTGGGGAGACTGGGACAGGGGCGACGTGTCAGGGTGTAGTGTGGCGCGAAGTACACCCTCACCCTGATGTGTTTGCTGTGTAGTGATGCATATGTGTAGCTTGTGGGCCTCGTTGCTAGGGAGTCCGGGACGGTGGCGACGTGTCAGGGTGTAGGGTGGCGTTATGTTCCTTCTCACCCTGGTGCGGCTACTCTACGCGTCACAGATGTGTGACAACATGAGGGTGAATGTAGAAACTGCATGTGATAGGATTGCATTGACGGCTTTTACTTTCATATTGTACTGCTTACTGAGCGTTAAACTTATGTTGTGTATTCTATGGTGTAGCTGCTGACGACATTGCTGGTGAGTCTCGAGAGCCTACTCCTGAGGTATAGGATGGTTGGCGGCGTGCAACCGAGCATCAGATGGCGGATTTTATTCGGGCGACCCGACCTGTGGTGATGGTAAGTGATGGTGAGATTCGTTGGGTTGTTATTTTGTGTCGAGTATTTATGTAGATAGAGGAGTTTGTATAGGCGTCGGTTGTACATGATTGTATAGAGTGGTTGCAGTGTGTTGGGGACGCGTATGTATTTTTATATGTTAGAGTATGGTATTGCTCTATACTGTGAATTTTTTTCATTTGCATTTGATGGATTTTCGTTGTCTTCATATTCGGATTTTGTCATGGGGATTTCTCTTGATGGTGGATAGATAAATAATGTTAGTTTTGGTGAACTGTGTGCAGGGTTTAAATTTTCAGATAGCTAGTTTTTAGGCGTTACTCTGCCGAAATTTTGGGAGAGACGTTGGGAGTCGAGAGGATATGGAATAGGTTGGGATGCGTACAGAGAGTACTTGAGAAGTGTGGATGAGCGTGAGAGTGCGTCGTGAACGCAGGTGCGCGGGGCACGCGGCCCTGTGGTTACTCACGGGTTGTGCGGCACAGGGTGAGCGCGTGCGGTACGGAGGCAGGGCGCGTGGGGCACGGGCGCTGTGAGCGTGCGCGTGACATGGTGATGTTGAGTTGGCGCACGCGGGGCGCCACGAGGGTACGCATGGGGTGTCGAAGTGGGGACGTGAGTGCACAGCACCGGATTGTGTAGTTCGAGGGGTACGTTGGATTCTTTCCTAGTTTTATCGTAAAACTATTTTAAATTATTTTCTTTTGCACTGCGTATTTTTATATTGAGGATTTCGTGTTTCCCTCTTCGGGGCGCGAGTGGTTTTCGAATCGAGTCGAAAATTTTTATACTCACCAATGTTCTTTCGAATATAATTTTAAAACGAAAATGGTATTAAATTGAGTGAGTTTTGTCAAGTCTCAGTGTGTCATAGTGTGTAAACGTACTGTAGCGCACCGGGAACGTGTGGGTTCTCGGGGTATTACATTTCATGTTAAAATAAAATTTAAACAAAGGGCTTATGCAGTAAATACCCGTAACTGGCCCAAGAGCAACTTTAGCACTTTCGGGTGGATGTAATTTTCCAAAGAAAATTACAGCGGCATAAGGTTTGGTTGGCTCAACTATTCTCTTCTATCTAAGGTCTTAGAAAGGAAGAGAAGAAGTTAAGGATTAAGAGTTACCGAGTAACCACGGCTTGACAACAATTGGAAGCACAATCTCCACTTGAATTGATGAACAACCCGAGGACTAACCTTAGTTGATGATGATGATGATCCGAGGCTAGAAGAAAAAGGTCTATCTGTTCTCATTAATCAAAAGCAATATGAAAAATATAATATCCATTGACCATGCTTAAGTAAAATCCTAAGGTGATTAAGGTAATTTCACACAAGGAGCAATCTCGGCCATGTATGAGTTGTAGATTCTATCTTAAATCAACGGTGGAAATGGCTTCGTCTTCAATAAGTAATCTCCAATCCCATAAAAATAGCATTTAGCTGATGACTTATTCAAATTTTAATGTTGAAAATGGCTCTTCTTCTTATAGATTGAGTTTGATGTGCTTTTGAGTGCAGTTTTGTTTTTGCATCCGATTGGGCCATATTTGAAGGCCCCACTTCTTCGTTTAAGGCTGAAAATGAATGCCCTCTTCTTAAGTCAAATAGTCCTCAAGTGATGTGAACCCTCCCTTTAATTAGTTGAGTGGAATGACCTTCATTTCAACGTGGATTGGGCTTAACACTTTATGTTGGTGCGCACTCCTCCTTTGAGTGTGGACCGAGCCTCTTAGTTGATTGAGTCTTCCAATCCTTGTGTATCATACCTTGACCATCAATAACATAACATTCATTTAATCTGACCACACAATCTAATACATGCATGCAATTTATAGAAAATAATAAAAAAGACCAATGTTTGCCAAATTCAAATGCAAAAACAAAAAATCACACATAGTTGCAACCGGGAAGACAAACAATCTAGTAGACCTTCACCTGCAAAAATAGTACACTTGTCAGAATAAAAATTAATTGAAACTTGGGTCTTAGATTGTGATTAATTAATGGCCCTTGGAAGTGTTTCAAAAAAGTTATACAGATAAAAGATGATGACCTCTAAAATTTGATGAAGGGGGCTATGTTTTTGCTAAGGTTAGATTCCATGATGATATGCCTCAAAGGGCCATGATGATATGCTAGAATTAGGCATTATGGTTAGATGAATGTTAAGTTAGATGATGGCTTGGATCGATAGAACTCAAAATTGAAATAAACATGCAAAAGCATGCATACATGCAAGTGAAAGCGACCCCCGTGCACGCACCAAGAAGGTTAGCCGAGAGGGAAGAGACCACATCCTCTTTTGGCTAAACCTTAGCTGCATTTTAGTGGCACTTAGCTGCACCTTCCCTTGTAGAAGCATCATTGATGGATGATATGACAAAAGCTAGCTATTGGATCACGAATTTTAGCCAACATCTCGGCCATCCACGCCAAGTGTGTAGCCATCTTTTTGACTGAGCCTTCAACAGCTCTTTGAGCATCATTGTAAACCAAACCCTCCAGCCACTCTTAGGTATATATAAACATGGTTATTGATACTTGTAATGGTTGTTGAGAATAACCATGTTTTGCTGAAGGAAAAACTGAGAAGGTTGAAACCGAAAGGTAAGCCTCGGTGATTCCCCATCTGAGTGGAGTTGCGCCTCTTTGCTCTCAAGCCCGTGGTTGCTTGTTTAGTGGACTCTTTTCTATCTTTCTCTCCTCCCTTTCAAAAGTTGAAAATCAATAGAAGGTGGTCAAAACCTTTCCTAAAGATTTTCATTTTTTTCCTTAGAAAGAAGTGTAAGCTGAGAGCTCAAAATATTGCTCATCGGCCAACCTCAGATTTTCCTGTATATTTTCTTTTTCACAACCTATTTTGTTCTAAAAATTTAAGGTGTTTCTTTTAACTCACATTTCAAGCTTCCCTTAAAATTTCAATCAATTTGGAACACTTTTGCCATGGGAAGTTTTGCTTTCTTTTTAAGGTTCCTCAGCTTGGCCGAACACCTAAGGTGTAATAACCCGAGAAATTGTGAATCTTAGATCTAATTTTTGGAATTTAAATTAAGTCGCAGTTAGAGTTTTCGGAAAAGGTTTTAGCGGAAAATTTATTTTTTGAAGCTCGGGATTTAATTCGTAGAACCATTATGAAATTTTTAGAGTCGAGAGCATGCGAATATAACGAAGTTACGGATGATTAAAATACGTGAGGGCGTTTTGGTAAAATGTAATTAATTTAAAATTTAAAAAAAAAAATTTTATATGGTGGAATGGCTTCGGGTGGAAGTCATTCCACCCTGTTTTTGCTGAGGCCGAGAGAGAACGACCGGAGCCGAGAAAGAGACCGAGAGGGAGAGCAGGAACCGGACGACGCGCAGCCGACGGACGACGCCAGGAGCTCCTGCGAGATGAAGCCAGCTGCTAGCTCGATTTCTTCATGCAAGAAATCTGACCAAAAAACAGGGTAGCCTTCCTCTGTTTTCCTTTCTATTTTGGCGATCGATTGTGATCGGTATGCATTGAGCTGGACTTTCGAAGTTTGAGCATGTAACTAGAACGTTTAGAAGGGGCTTCAACGGTGTTTAACCATTAATTGGCTGAGTGTTCGGGTTGGAAGGAAAACTCGAGATTTGTTGACTGTGCGGTTTGGATTTTTACGTTTGAAATCTCTGATTCCGTCCAGATGATGCTTAATTAATTGCAATGTGGCTATTGGGTGAAGAAATTTGTGTAAATCAGGTTGATATCGAATATCAGATTTTTTTTATGTAAAAACATATTCGATTTTTGGCCGTTTTGGCCTAGCTTCGGTTATTCGTTTTAAATTCTGTTTTAGTGGGTGAAATTAGGTTGTTAGATGAACGTTTGGCCGCAGGAATCATTCGATTTTGAGGTCCAACGCAAAAGTTATGCATGTCGAAGATTTATGTCGAATTTTGTACCGAGTCAAATTATTGAGCGTTTTTAGTAGAATTGTGACGCGTGGTATTAGCGTTGCTGATTTTAGTGCGTAAGGCTAGTTTTGAGTGAATTTTTGTTGAAGGAAACGAAACTATGAAATTTAAGTGAGGGTAGATTTGATTTTGGTGTTTTTCACCTAGCTGCGGCTTACTATTTTAAAATCCGTCTCAGTGTGTTAAACTAGGTTCCTAAGGGAATGTTTAGCCTCTTGAATCGATCGATTCTGATAACGGACGCAAAAGCTATGCGCGCCCAAAGTTTAGGCTGGTTTTCAGCCGAACCGAATTAGTGACTCGTTTTAGTTGGTATTTCATGGGTTTAGTTAAGAAATGTGATTTTTAACGTATTTAGTGAATTTTGATGCAAAAATTAATGAGAAATTGTTATGTTTTAGGTTGAGACGTTTTGGCAAATCTGTGCATCGAGTAAGCTTAGGATGCCAGGTAAGTAGTGCATGTATGTGTTTTTCCCAGGTGGGCGTACACGGTAAAACTTCAGGATTTATGTTGTTGATTGTGGTGTGTGTGTATTGTTTGACATGCACATGTTTTAAAAAGGGAACGAAAATGGTTTTGAACATATTTTGAGTAAGTGGTGAGACGCGTGGCGAGAAGTGGGCCGGCTGGGCCATCACGCAGCGTGTATGTATCGGCTGTGAGAATGATAGACAGTGGTACCGTGGATCCTACTAGTGTGTGGGCCGGTACAACACCAGTCGCGGATTCCGCTCGAGTAGTAGGCCGACTGAACTGTTGCAAAATGTGTGTGTGGCAACTGTGGCCCCGTTGCTGACGTGTCAGGGTATAGTGTGACGGGAGGTACACCCTCACCCTGGTGTGGTTGCTGTGCGGTGATGCGTGTGTGTAGCATGTAGGCCTCGTTGCTGAGGAGTCCAGGACAGTGGCGACGTGTCAGGGTGTAGGGTGGCGCTAGGATCATTCTCACCCTGGTGCGGCTGCACTACGCGTCACAGATGTGACAACATGAGTGTGAGTGTAGATACTTCATATGATAGGATTACATTATCGGTTTTTACTTTCATATCGTGTTACTTACTGAGCGTTAAATTTATGTTGTGTATTCTATGATGTAGGTGCAGATATTGTTACTGGTGAGTCCAGAGAGCCTAGTCCTAAGGTGTAGGACAGTTGGCGGCGAGCGACCGAGACACCGGACAGCGGATTGTTAGCGCGACTCGACCCGTGGAGATGGTAGGTGGTGGTGAGATTTACTCGGGTTGTTGTTTTTGTGTCGGAATATTTATGTGGTTAGAGGATTTCGTATAGACGTCAGATGTACAGGATTGTGTAGAGCGTTTGTGGTGTTTTGGGGACGCGTACGTACTTTTATATATTAGAGTATGACATTGCTCTATACTGTGGACTTTCTTTATTAGTAGTTAATGGATTTTGTTGTCTTTAAACTTCAATTTTTGTTATGTAGATTCTTTGAATAGTTTGATTGATGGATATTTCTAGTTTTCTGGTGAGCTGTGTGTAAGGTTTAAGTTTTGGGATAACTAGTTTTTAGGCGTTACTCTGCCGAATTTTGGGGAGAATGGTTAGAGAGTTGAGAGGATACGGAATAGATCGGGGTGTGCGCGGTGAGGCGTGAAGGGAGTGGCGGTGTGCGCGGGAGCGCGGCGTGACCGCAGGCAAGCAGGGCACGCGGCCCTGCGAGTGCGCACGAGTCGTGCGGCGTCGGATGAGGGCGTGCGTGCAGACGTGCTGCACGGAGGTAGGGTGCGTGGGGCACGTGACGCTGTGGGCTTACGCGTGACGTGGCGATGTCGAGTGGGCGCGAGGGGCGCCGAAGTGGGGACGTGAGCGCACGGTGCCAGGCTAGGGCGCACGGCGCCTCCTTCCTAGGATTTCAAGTCTTGTCATTTTATTTTTAAAACTAATTTAAATTGTTTTTTCTGCTGCGTATTTTATATTGACGATTTTGTATTCCCTATTCGGGGCGCAAGTTGTTTTCGAATCGAGTCGAAAATTTTTATAGTTACAAATGTTCTTTTGAATATGATTTGAAAATAAAAGTGATATTAAATTAAGTGAGTTCGCATCAAGTGTCTGTATATCATAGTGTGTAGACATAGTGAGCGCACCTAGAACGTGTGGATTCTTTTTCACAACCTATTTTGTTTTAAAACTTTAAGGTGTTTCTTTTAACTCACATTTTAAGCTTCCCCTAAAATTTCAATCAATTTGTAGCACTTTTACCGTGTGAAGTTTTGCTTCCTTTTTAAGGTTCAACACCTAATGGTCTAACTTCTTTGTAGGTGTAGAACAAGGCCTAATGCTAGCCACAACCATGTCACGTAAGATCATAAAGACATATGGCTCCAAGAATTGTTGGATCTTTTCAAATTTTGAAACATATTAAACTTGTAGCATACCAATCAGCATTACCTCTACAATTGGTAGGTATATACAATGCTTTTCCACGTGTCTATTCTTCGAAAATGTCAGTCTAATCTTTCGCATTTATTGGATTGGAAGCAATTGGAATTCCAACAAGATATGGTTTTTGTTGATGAACCTGAGGCAATTTTGGACACTTGGAACAAAGTATTAAGGAATAAGATTATATGTGGAAACTTTGTGGAGTTGAAGAAACCCACTCGGGAACTCCAATATGAGGCATTAAAGAACCACCCCCATATTTTTCATATGATGGACTAAAATCAAGTTTCAAGACAATTTTTTAAGAGGGGAGAAAGTCACAATTTGAGTATGTAAAACTTCTTAATTAGTATTTGTGATATTAAAGTAATAATAAGTTGTAAATGTGACTTTGTATATAGTGTCGTAGAGCATGTTTGTATCTAAGTTTTAGTCTATGTTGACATAGTTTTGATATATGGTTACGTTATAAACTGATTATGTGTTGATTGTGGGGGTGCTCTATGAAAAAAGGATGCTATGTCGAAATTTTCTAAACAAATAGTTGAAAGTATGTATTATGAGGTATTAATTGACTTTGGAAGAACTATCGTCAACTTAAAGGACAAAAGGCAGCCGAGAATGTTTTGTCAAGAAGAAGATATACACGTTCTGGTTGAAAGGATTAAGGGAGCCCTTAGACAAGAGTCAAGACCTGTCTTTTTTCTGTTGTTTTCTCAAAAGCTAAAGAGAAAAAAAAATCCAATAGATTTCCTATTTGGATGGATAACTAGACAATAAGTTATAAGAATTTAAAAGTTCACCTGAGCTTTAACGTTGAATATGAAGGATTTAATTTTGAAAAGTTAAAAAGACAGGGTTAGAATGAAAACAAAAGATGATGAATAAGATCACATTAACACGTGATGACTTGAATTAGTTTTTGGTGTGAAGACAATTTTTGACGCGTAGGACGTTGACAAGTGGTCATGTTTAATCTAGTTAATTAATTATGATTAGTTTTAATTAAACATGGTATTTTTGTAGAAAGACAAAACTCAGGGTAAAATGCTCTTTTTACAAGGTAATTTAAGGACAAACTGGTAAATATAAACATTAACATTTTATAAAATAAAAGTAAATGAAAAAGTATAGCCCTTGCGCTGAAGAAAATCCGAAGAAAGAAGAGGAATGAGGGTTATGAAACCCGTTTGGAAAATTCAAGAAAACATTGATTTGGAGGCCATTTTGATAAAAATTCCAACATCAAGATTTTTTCTAATATAAAGAGGAAGATATTGAAGCAAAGTTTTCTTCGATCCAATTCGTTTTTATGAAGTTTTTTAGTATAGTTTTTATGCATCAAAATCAATGTTTGATTGGAAAATGGGAAACCCTAATCAGCAATTGAAGGATTTTGAGTTTTCCATGAGTGTTGGTTTGCTCCATGTTTCAGCATACTAGCATGACACGGTGCTGGTTCTGAAAAGAATTGTGTTAGACCCACAAAATGCAAGATGAGCTCGGGTGATGGTGTAACGCCCCGAGAGACCCCGCGTTTCCGGTGCGCTACAGTGCATCTACACACACTAAAACTTGACATAACACACTCAATTTAATACCTCTTTCATTTTCAAAAGAATATTTGTGAGTATAAAAAATTTTCGACTCGATCTGAAAACAACTCGCGTCCCGAAGAGGAAACACGAAATCCTCAACACGAAAACTACGCAGCGGAGAAAAATCATTTAAGATAAAACGGTAAGACTTGAAATCTTAGGAAAGAATCCAACGCACCCCTCAAACTACACCATCCAGTGTCGCGCACTCATGTTCCCACTTCGACACCTCGTACGCACCCTCGCGGTGCCGAACGTGCCAACTCAACGTCACTGTGTCTCGCGCACACTCACAGCGCCGTGTGCCCCACGCACCCTGCCACTGTACAGCACGTCTACGCGCACGCTCTCACCCGGCACCGCATGACCAGTGAGTACCCGCAGGGTCGCGTGCCCGCGCACCTGCGATCACGCCGCACTCTCACGCCCATCTACACTTCTCTAGCATTCACTGTACACACCTCAACCTATTTCATATCCTCTCGACTCCAACTCCTCTCCCGAAATTTCGGCAGAGTTGCGCCTAAAAACTGGCTATCCCAAAAATTTAAAACTCTGCACACAGTTCACCAAAAACTAACAATATTTATCTATCCATCATCTAGAGAAATCACCATAACAAAATCAGAGTATGAAGACAACGAAAATCCATCAAATGCAAACGAAGAAAATTCACAGTATAGAGCAATTTCAAGCTCCTACATGTAAAATATATGCGTACGTCGCCAAAATCACTCGCACTCCATATACATTTATACACTGACGCATATACAACTCATCTCATCGACTGCAAATAATCACCACAAAAGAAAAATACCCGCAAACAAACCAGACCACCACCTACCATCTCCACGGGTCGGGTCGCCCTAACAAAATCCGTCATCCGGTGCCTCGGTCGCACGCCGTCAACCATCCTATGCCTCAGGACTAGGCTCACTAGCAAGGTCGTCAGCACCTACACCACAGAACACACAAAATAAGTCTAACGCTCAGTAAGTAATGCGATATGAAAGTAAAAGCCGACAATACAATCATATCACATGCAGTCTCTACACTCACACTCATGTTGTCACATCTGTGACGCGTAGTGCAGCCGCACCAGGGTAAGGAGGAACCTCACGCCACCCTACACCCTGACACGTTGCCACCATCCCGGACTCCCCAGCAACGAGGCCCACAAGCTACACACACGCATCACCACACAGCAACCACATCAGGGTAAGGGTGTACCTCGCGCCACACTACACCCTGACACGTCGTCCCCATCCCAGCCTCCCCAACATGGGGCCACAGTTGCAACATGCACACGTTTCGCGACAACCCAGCCGGCTCAATCTTCGAGCGGAATCCACGACTGGTGTTGCACCGGCCCACACACTAGTAGGATCCGCGGTACCACTGCCCATCACCCTGACCGCAACACATTCACGCCGCATGACGGCCCAGCCGGCCCACTCCTCGAGCGAAATCCGCGACTGGTGAAGCACCGGCCCGCACACTAGCGGGATCCGCGGTACCACCGCCGCACGTCTCACCACATACTCAAAACATGCTCAAAACCATTTTCGTCCACGTTTTAAAAATATGATGCATGACAAACAATACGCACGCACACCACAATCAATCACATAAACCCTAAAGTTCTACAGTGTAGGCCCGTTTGGGCAAAACGCATGCATGCACTACTTACCTGGCGTCTGGCGTCCTACGCTCACTCGACGGACAGTTCTGCCAAAAAGTGTCTCAACCTAAAATACAAACAAACACTTATCAATCTCGCTTCAAAATTCATCAAATAGCTAAAAATGACATCTATTAATTAAGTCCATGAAATTTCAGTTAAAACAGATCACCAATGTGGTTCGCCCGAAAACCAGCCTAAAGTTCGGATGCGCATAACTTTTACGTCCGTTAACAGAATCGGACGATTCAAGTTGCTAAACATTTCCTTAGAAACCTAGTCTAACATATTAAGACGGATTTTAAAATGGTAAGCCGCAGCTAGGTGGAAAAACCCTGAAACCGAATCTGCCCATTTTTATAAAATTTCAACTTTTTTGTTTTTCTTCAACCAAAACTCACTCAATTTAGCTTTACGCACCCAAAAACAGACATGTCACTGTCACACGTCAAAATTCCATGAAAAACGCTCACTAAATTGACTCGGACCAAAATCCGACATAAACTTCCGACGCGCATAACTTTTACATCAGATATCGGAATCGAACAATTACAGTGGCCATACGTCCCTCTAATAACCTATTTTAACCCATAAAAGCGGAATTGGAAACGATTAACCGAAGCCAGGCCAAAATGGCCAAAAACAGAATCTATTTTTATACGAAAATAGCCAAAAATTCAACTTCGATCCAATCTCGCCAATTCCTTCACCGAACAATCACATTTCGGTCTACCAATGCATACATTAACAATTTGGGGAGTTCCTAATTAGAAAATAGCATGGTAGCACCAAAAACCCTCACGGTTCTCTTCACTGAAATCGTGCATTTCTCAACCCGCCCATTGCACCATGAAATTCACTTTTATTCTTCTTAAATTCTAGCATGAAATTTCAGAGACTTAGAAGTAATAACAATTTCACGCTCGGCCATCTAAGCAGGACAAAATCGAAAGGGAAAACTCCCTGTTCTCGGTCGGGTTTTGTCGCGGGAGGGCCGAGCCACACACTGGCTCCAAAACACACACACACACTAGATTCTAAAATGCCCCAACAACCAAGCTCTAACCGTTGGGAGTTGAAAAACAACCGAGCTTCCACGCTCGGTCAACAGAACCGAAAACAGGGGACACATACCTTCGGTCTAATGCGGGAAGGCCGAACCAACTTCTCCCTCCAACCCGTCGGCATCCCCTTCGCACAGTCTTCATTTGTCGGCAACACACTCCCTTCTTCGATAGGCTTGCTTTTCTCGGGCGCTCTTTTCTCTTTTGGTCGCGCGACAACACGGTGGAATGGCTTCCACCCGAAGCCATTCTACCTTATAAATTTTTTTTTAAAATTATAAAACTTTTAATTTAATTAAAAATTACCAAAATGCCCTCACGTGCTTTAATCGTCCGTAATTTCGTTAATTTCGGGTACACCCGACTTTAAAATTTTCAAACCCACCACAAAACCAAACTCCAAGTCTTATAATTTAATTTTCCCGTTAAAACATTTTCTAAAACTCCAACTGAACTTAAATTAAAAGTTTCGGGAATAAAATTTAAAAATCTAAAATTTTCAGGTTATTACAGATAGTGTAGCCGAGTATGACAATGAAAGTAATGGAAAATATAGATGAAATGTAAAGCAAAAATGGGCTAAATGGAAGGTGGAGGTGTGTGAATAGATGATGAGCAGGATATCAAGATGACAAATGGAAAGATAAAGTAGAAAATAAGATGGAAATGAAAACTCTTAGCACTTAGAGCTATTTTATATTATACTCACGGGTGCATGTTTTTCCTTGTAAAGACAACCACATTTGGGGACTGGTTTTGGTTCCCTCATCTACAATCAAACAGAGAGAAGAGGAGATGCTAAGAGTTTAATGAAGCAATATTGGGCTAGGCTTATTCCACATGGTTAGAAACCGTGGCTTGCCATAAGGCAACTCCAAACCTTCTTTGTTGGAAAGGAAAATATGTTTTGTATTAATTTGGCAAAAATGTTCATACAAACACTAATAGATATGCTTAAATAGAAACCTAAGTTGGCTAGATAGGGTTACAATTTGAAAGGAAGGAACTTGAACCATTGATGGAGAAAACCAAAAGGAGCAACCATGATTGAAAGTCGCGCACGCCATCAAACCGTCCATGAAGGAGCGCTCCTCCCTGTGCCATGTCACTCATCTTTGTGTGCATAACCAGCTCTCCTCCTTGCCAAGTCATCAATCCATGTCATCCTTGAGCTGGTGCCAAAGTGGTGCACTTTGTTGAGCCATCTAAGCCTCGAGTCAAGTTGTTTTCCTTATAGCCGAGTCACTCCATAAGTGTTCAACCAAACTTGGTCACCATCATACATCTAACTTTAACCACACAATTTAATGCATGCATGCAAAATAAATGGCTAAGTGTTTGCCAAATACATAAAGGCTAGTGTATGCCGAAAAGAAAAGAAAACACATAAAAGGGTTACACGCTATTGAGGTCAGGAAGACAAATTCTCTTTGGGCCTTTAGTTGAATTCATCTGTGCATCCCAAGTCAAAGTATGAAGAGGTTGATCCATGTCCACCAAGTTAAGCTCCCATATGGAGTATTCAAGTAGATCAACACCTACAAAAGGAACAAAGTCAGGCCTTTGTTTGCGACTTAGTGACTGGCCTCCTAGACATGTCATAGCGCTATGTAACAGCGCTACTATGTGACTCGCAAGAGTGTTAATGTGCTCCTTGTTGAGCTCTACGGCGCTGAGATGTTGTTTTTGAACAATAAAACATAATTAAACATGGTTTTTAAAATGTTTAATATATGGGTTGGGATGCACGTTTAACACACATCATGGTCCATGATTAATTATACATATACAGTTTGGATTTATAAAAAGGAGAGTAATTGGTATCATCTCCGTAGAGTGTGACTCCCTAACCTTAGGAGGAGAATGGCGTTAGTGACTACAATACGCTAGTAAAAGCATAAATGCACCAATGTGTATGATTATATTAGCATTAATAATGACATGCTAGTATAAACACAAGATATTTTATGATATTATCTTGCATGTGACATAATTTGCATAATGCGAGTTATGGGTTGTATTGTAGAGATTTTCTTAGATCATTGTTTCTTGTTCTATCTAGCAAATATTTTGTGCTAAAGTTAACTTTTGGAACTTTATAAGTGCTCACGTCATTATTTCTCCATATTTTTCATCAAAAGTGTAAATCAAAGGTAAAGTGATCAAAGGCAAGAGGCAATACTTTGAGAGTAGGTAGTGTTATTTACTTGGGACTCGGATCATGTTCATGTGGTAACATATTGTAATTATTTGTAGTTTAAAACGTAGTAAATGTGTATGTGATATAGGCACATGTAGATGATGTACTAAGCTATGTATATGATAAACTCATTGATAATAACAATTAATCAAATTGAGTATATTCATGGCAATTGATAAGAATGAAACAAACACATAAAATACAACTTATTCATAACTATTGGTTCGTAGTATAAATCCCACTTGGTGATCTCACGTAATACGATACAATAGTGATGGGAAATGACTTGATTTACAAATATTTGCACTTAATCTTCCTACTTTAAGAATTCATATATCAGAATTTGGTTGTCTGGCACGAGGTGTGGGGGTCAAACCTTGACAACCATGGTGCCAATTACCTTGGCTCTCAAACCCGTATTTATGTCAACACCTCAACATGTCAAGCGCATGATGCCACGACACCCTATGCATTACATATTGGGGTTCTTTAAAAAAACCTAGTCTGTCACTGGTTCTTCACAAAATTTGATTTCAATTTAAAAGCAAACTAATCATTCAATATGTTCGTGCATAAATTTCCAACTTTTCATCCATGAGAAACTATGTTTTTATTTCCAAATCTCGTATTCTTCCTAAAACTCCAAATAAAGAGAAAAAGGTTAGGATTTGACATACCCTTGATGACCATCTAAACAATTTTGGTAGTTGTATGCTCCTTTGACAAAACTTCAATTAAAGTTTTGGATTCTTTATGAAAAATGAAGAACATATCACAAACACCATTTACCTACGAATACCTTCTAATTATCTCGTATTTTCATGTGATAATACATCCAAATTTAAATGAGAATCTAGTGTTTAACATTCAAAATTCTTCTAATATTCCACCATCTCATTATTGATTTCTCATCATTGTGTCATTCTAATCTTTCATGTAAAAGGATACCTTCACGAGGTTTGATGCAAGTCATTCTCTTCGTTCATTGTATACAAGTCCACCTGCACTAAAAGCAGACTCTAATACTATAGTAGAGATCAAAGGTGTTAGTAGATCACATTTTATAGAAAGAAATGAATATGTAGTGACGTGCTTCAAGTTGTCAATTTGTGTGACAACATGAATACTAGTTCACTTCGGATTTCTAATTGACAATCACCGAAGATTTCTAAATTCCAACTAGCACGACTGTATTAATTTGAATCTAAAATGTTATGAAATTTTAATAGAGGATTAGTCAACATGTGATTGAGATGTCCATAAAATTTTAGATCCAAACTCGTTATAGCCACAAAGATATTGCACAAACAAAACCAACAATCTGTTCTCGAATGAAGCAGATTTTGGTCCGAAAATTACTCAATTTTTAAAATTGTAATTTTTGATTGGCTGAACAAAATGCTCTGAAATTTTAAAGTGATCTTGCTCAGAGAGTGGACAAGACATCCCTAAATGCTCAGAGCGTAAATCATGATGGAAGAAGAGATATGGTAGTAGGGGCAACATTGTTTCAATGAATTGATAAGTATGCACTTCTCGAGTTTTGTAATTCTTCTTGATGAAGAATACTCAAACTTGCCAAAATGTGAGAGTTTTCTACTCTTTTACTATGAATTCTACCTATGAAAAATGTAGAGAAAAAAGAGTAGTAAGAGCTCCCAATTTGCTTACAAAATTATAAGACACTTATACTCTCACGGATATCACTCACCGTGTGAGCATCGAACTGAGGCTCAAAGAGCTTCAAAAATTGTAGAAGAAAACTTCAAGAATTTTATTGAAAATAGACCGCTGGACATCCGGGGGGTGGAGTGGGGGGCTAGCCCCGTAATTAGGTCAAAACATTGGACAAAAAATGAAAGAATAATATAAGGAAATAATCGCCTATATTCATAATGTCGAGAGTAACTTATGTCGCGCCAAACTTGATGTTTTTCTTCTCTTTCCAAATGTCATTGTTGTAACACCCAAAAATTTCCGTTAAACAATTTTCGAGATTTCGTAATTATAATCTGTGGAGTTTTAGTCGGAATCAGGGGCAGGAAGTTTGTACTGCTAGGTAAGAGATTATTTTGATTCTAATGAATGAGAAAGAATTATAAGATTCCAACTGAAAACAGACTAGATGGCTGTTTAATCGAAAGAGTTATGGTTGAGGGTGAAATAGTAATTAGGATTAATTATATTAAATAATATTTATATATTTAAAAAAAAAAAGAGAAAAGCAAAGGGAGAGTAACGAATTCTCCCTCCCCCTCGGTTCCTCTTTTCCCCCCTCTGCCCCCGCGAGAGCCCCTGCATCTGGCGATCTCCTCCGTTCTCCTTCGTTTCTTCAATTTTTAGTAAGTTCTTATTTCTTAGTAGATAGTTAGTACCATAGTGATTTTGACCTGTAAAAAGTGAAGTATAGTGAATAGTGGGTAGTTTTAGTAAACCCTAAGAGGGAGATACAAAATTGGAGGTTTAAGTCGATTTGTATTCGTGTATTGGTGTTTAAGCTAGAAGTAGAAATATATTTTGAGATTTTATGGGGAAGATTGAGCGTTTGGATAGCTGAATGCTCGGATTGTAGAACGGTTTCCGTTCGGCCACATCCAGCCAAGTTGTAGAGGTCCAATTAGCAAATAGATGAAATCGTTAGAAATTAGACGCCCTAAGGAACCTGTATGATTTTGAATCGTCCAAATCGGACGGGTATTGGATAAGTCATGCGTTTCCAAATTTGGTCAGAAATTGAGTAGAGTTTTGAGGTTAGCTAGAAGTGGTGGTTTAGTAGGGGTTTATGATTTACGCATTAGAGTTTTACGAATTCGAAGACGGGTAGAATTGATGAATGTGTGGTTTTATAGGTTTACCAGTTAGCGAGCGAATTACGAGATTCAGATTACGGGTGCTTAGGACGCTAGGTAAGTAATGTAGTAGGAGTTTTGCTTTCGAGTCTACATCACAGTTCAGTAGAATGCCTTGCACGTTTACTTTATGTTATACTTTCATGGTTGTGCATCATTGTTTTAAATTAGTAGAACGAGACGAAAATGAATTTTTATGTTTTTATGAAGTGAAACAGTAGGATGTGATGAGACGAACAAAATAAGAATATACGTAAGAAGATAAGAAAGATGGGATTGAGTGGTCTTGTCCCCAGAGGTGGACCGCGAGGTGTATCACTCTTCCTCCGCTTTACGTGGTGGCATTGTCCACAAAGGTGGACCGCGAGATGTGTTACTTTACTAGATTGATGTTGGCCTTATACCCAGAGGTGGACCACGAGGTGTGTCACCTTGATCTAGCACGTAAAGAAAAATCTAGTAGTAAGAAGATAAAGAAGATGTAAAAAAGAGACGAAAACAAAAGTAGAGACGAAACTGTAGAAACTGCATATGTTAGAATGTATTTGTTTTAAGTGTTTAAGTTTTATGCATTACTTACTTAACGTTAGGCTAATAGTTAAGTTCTGTGATGTATGTGACGACGACATAGTCGGTGAGTACTCAGAGCATACCCAGGATTAAGAGGCGGTTGAAGGAGTACGCATGTGTACGATATGGCTGGCTGTTAGAGCGTTTTGACTATAGTGGGTATAGGTACGGGTTTTGGCTATGTAATCGAAATGCGATGTCGACCGCGAGGGTCGACCTGCGAGTACAGAGAGCATCAAGGTGTCGACCTGTGAAAGTATGTGTCGACCACTCTCTGAGATGAGCATATAAGTGTCGACCGACGAAAAGACCCGAGAGAAACATAGTGTAGACCGGCATTTGCCAACGTCGACCGATGAAGAACCCAAGACAACCCAAGTGTCGACCGATGTATACAGGTATCGACCGGTTTCTCTGTTTTATATTTTTATAAAAGGAAGTTTTAGTTAAATTGATTTTAATCGAATTTTTTGCTGCGATGCTGTTCAAAATATTTTCAAAAATGTCGTTTTAAGTCGAGGAACAAAAGTTTTAAATTCTATTCAAATTTTCCAAGTGTAGTGAGTGAGTAGTAGAATTGTGCGAACCGAGAATCGTGTAGGGTTTCTGGGGCGTTACAGAGATGGTATCAGAGCAGTGAACGAATCAGAAATGGATAGGTTTTCGGGTCGTGACAATTGTCTTCACGAAACATAAATGCAACCATATATGCAATCAAAAACATAAACTAAAGTTTGAAAATGAAATAAAAAGGATGGTTCTCGGATTGATCTTAGGCTCAGATTTCTTGTGAGAAAAGCCTCTCTTGTAATTGGTCTGGTTGACCAAGCAAATGGATTCAAATTCCTCGATCTAACCTATTATGAAAACCTTGAGATGACAGATACATTATTCATGTAGCAGACTTGTTGAAATAGAGCTGTTAAGGCTGTTGAATTTGCCAATTACTCAACGGAGGTTAGTTTGATGGCAGTTTTTTTGGAAAATCCAATAATTCTTGAACATGTGCTTGATCTTCCATTCATGTCGCATCTCAAAGACTGTCATAACATAAACAAATGATGAATTGAAGAGTAGAATACTCTTAAAGTATGCTCCTACATGAAAACCTACAAAATAAACACTTGAAAATTAGTTAGAAAATTTCTATGGAATTATTGTTGAGGAATAACAGACCGTGGCACATCATGTAGTCGAGTACTTTTTTCACCAATTTTAAACATTAAAACTCTCTTTGCGAAAAAAATGATAACGAGTGTCACAATAAATATGTAGTTCATTTCTCATTAGAATAAATTTGTATCTAATTCATTCAATATATCATAAATACTAAATTGTTGAGCTACAATACTCTCACCACTACTATCATTGTGTGAATAATGATATGAGTGAATAACATTATAATATCTAATTTCATAAAAATAATATGAATTAGTAATTTCTATTTGTTATTTGATCACTAATAATTAAAGGAATATATAACTTTTTAGAAATTTTATTAAGTATAAAACACACTCCTTTTAATTTAAGTTTAAAATCCATTATGTAAGAGAAATGTTAAACTAATATTTTGTAAATTTTGTTTTCATTTTATTTAAAATATGACTAAATTAATTTATTTTGTTAATATTGTGCAAAAGTATATGTTAAATTTATAAAAATTAGAAGAACAATATGAAAAATGGGATAAAAAATTCTAAAAAAATAATTTTTGATTTAAATAAACTACTTAACATTAATTTATAGTATCATAAAAATGTTTTAAAAAATCAATAAATATATTAACAATATTACAATTAAATTTATCAAAATTAATACTTTGAGTTTTTTCATTAATAAATGCACAAATAACTTGTCAGTATAGCATATCATTTTGCAACATTAAATAAGTCGTATTTCACTTATTACCTTCTTAATTTTTAATTTTCTTAGTTTAAATTAGAAAGCTTTATAAAATTTTTATATTTTTTTTTCTTGAATTAGATTCAATAGTTTAATTGTAACCCTCGTAATTTTCTGCTAAAACTAAATTTGAATTTTATTAATTGTAATCAATGAAGTTTTGATCATAATTAAGCGCAGAGAATTTCTACTCTAAAATAAAAGATTATTTTGAGCCTAATAAATAGAGAAAAATTTAATAATACAACCATAATTGGACCGTATAATAGATTTATTAAACGATTAATGGTTAATGACAAAATAGTAATTATGATTATTATTATTATAAAAAAAAAAGAGAAGAGAACATAATCGATGTTCTCCCTCCCCAGCGCAAACCCCCTCCCCTGCTTCTTCTCACCTCTCCCGTGCAAAGCTCGGTGACCTTCTTTATAGCCGCGGTTCTTCTCCGATCTTTCATCAATCTTCAAAGCTACAGTATGTTTTAGTTAGTTGTTAGTAAATAGTTAGTGTGCTAATTATTTTTAGCAACAAAAATGAAGTTAGTAAGGGTATTAGGTGATTTGGTGAAAACCTATAAGGCAGATACAGGGAATTAAACTTAGAGTTTATTTTTATCCGTATGTTAGTGCTTAAACTAGAAGTATGAGTAGATTACGGGATTTTATGATAAGAATTGAGCGGTTGGATAGCCGAGTGCTCGAATTGTGGAACGATTTCTGCTCGGTCACGTCCGGCCAAGCTGTAGGTGTTGAACTAGGAAATGGATGAAACCATTGGAAACTAGATATCCTGTGGAGCCTGTAGTACTTTGGATCGTCCAATTCGGACGAGTATTAGAAAAGTTATGAATTTTCTAAGTTGGTCAGAAATCGAGTCGGATTTCGGGTATAGTAAAGAGTTTTTGTTTTGTACGAGTTATGACTTTCAAGTTAGGAATTCATGAATTGAATGAGGTAGAATTGATGAATGCGTGATTTTATAGGTATTACCAGTTAGCGTACGAAGTTACGAAGTGCGAGAAATTTCTAGAACGCCAGGTAAATAATGGATTGTATGTATTTTGCCTTCGAGCCTACACCATGGAACGGTAGGGTTGCTTGTTTGTTTTGACTGTTTGTTTTGTTGATTGATCAGTTGATTTCGCATATGTGTGATATGCATCATGGTTTTGAATTACGAAATAATGAGTTTTGAGTATGATTTGAATTGTACGTATAAAATGTAATCAGATATGAAAAGATACCACATATGAGAACGCCTCGTCGTTAATGTACTAGTAAGAAAGCACTAGATGTGCCGAGAAAACCCACGTTTCTGGTGCGCTACAGTGCATCTACGCACTACGACACACTAAAACTTGACATAACTCACTCAGTTTAATAGCACTTTCATTTTCAAATCATCTTCAAAAGAACATTTGTGAGTATGAAAAATTTTCGACTCGATTCGAAAACTACCCGTGCCCCAAATAGGGAACACGAAATCCTCAATATAAAAAAATATGCAGCGGAAAAGAAAACAATTTAAAATAGTTTTAAAAATAAAACGGCAAGTCTCGAAATCCTAGGAAGGAGTCCAACATACCCCTCAAGCTACACAAATTCGGTGCCGCACACACTCACGTTCCCACTTCGATGCCCCGCGCGCACCCTCGTGGTGCCACGCGAGCTAACTCAACATCACCGCGTCGCGCGCACGCTCACAGCGCCGCATGCCCCACACACCCTGCCTCCGTACCGCACGTCCGTACGCACGCCCTCACCCGATGTCGCACGACCTGTGAGCACCAGCAGGGCCGCGTGCCCCGCGCACCTGAGACGACGCCGCACACCCAATCCCATCCACACTTCTCTAACATTCGCTGTACACATCCCGACCTATTCCATATCCTCTCGACTCCCAACCTCTCTCCCGAAATTTCGGCAGAGTAACGCCTAAAAACTGTCTATCCCAAAAATTTAAACTCTGGACACAGTTCACCAAAAACTAACAGTATTCATCTATCAACCATCCAGAGAAGTTACCATAACAAAATAAGAGTATGAAGACGACGAAAATCCATCAAATACAATTGAAGAAAATTCACAGTATAGAGCAGTTCCAGGCTCCTACATGTAAAATATATGCGTACGTTGCCAAAAATCACACGCACTCCATATACACCTATACACTGACGCATATACAACTCATCTCATTGACTGTACATCAACACAGCAAAAGAAAAATACCCGCAAACAAACCAAGCTACCATTTACCATCCCCACGGGTCGGGTCGCCCTAACAAAATCCGTCATCCGGTGCTCAGTCGCACGCCGCCAACCATCTTACGCCTCAGGACTAGGCTCTCGAGGCTCACCAGCAAGGTCTTCAGCACCTACACCATAGAACACACATCATAAGCCTAACGCTCAGTAAGTAATACGATATGAAAGTAAAAGCCAACAATGCAATTCTATCATATGCAATCTCTACACTCACACTCATGTTGTCACATCTGTGACGCGTAGTGTAGCCGCACCAGGGTAAGGAGAAACCTAACGCCACCCTACACCCTGACACGTCGCCACCGTCCCGGACTCCCCAGTAACGAGGCCTACAAGCTACACACACGCATCACCACACGGCAACCACATCAGGGTAAGGATGTACCTCACGCCACACTACACCCTGACACGTCGCCCCCGTCCCAGCCTCCCCAGCACGGGGCCACAGTTGCCACACACACACGTTACGCGACAGCCCAGCCGGCCCACTCCTTGAGCAGAATCCGCGACTGGTGTTGCACCGGCCCACACGCTAGTAGGATCCGCAGTACCACTGCCCATCACGCTCACCGTCAAAACATTCACGCCGCATGACGGCCCAGCCGGCCCATTCTTTGAGCGGAATCCGTGACTGGTGAAGCACCGGCCCGCACACTAGCAGGATCTGTGGTACCACCGTCACGCGTCGCACCACATACTCAAAACATACTCAAAACCATTTTCGTTCACCTTTTTTAAATATAATCCATGTCAAACAATACGCACGCACACCACAATCAATCACATAAACCCTAAAGTTCTACAGTGTAGGCCCACTTGGGCAAAACGCATGCATGCACTACTTACCAGGCATACCAAGCTCACTCGACGCACAGATCCACCAAAAAGTGTCTCAACCAAAAACACAACCGATCTCTCATCAGTATTTATTTCAAAATTCACCAAATAGCTAAAAATAACCTTTCTTAACTACACTCATGAAATTCCAACTAAAACGGTTCATTGGTTTGGTTTGGCCGAAAACCAGCCTAAAGTTCAGACGGCAATAACTTCTGCGTCCTTTAACGGAATCAAGTGTTCAAGTGGCTAAACGTCCCCTTAGGAACCTAGTTTAACATACCAAGACGGATTTGAAAATGGTAAGCCACAGCTAGGTGTAAAAACCCCAAAACCAAATCTGCCCCTTTTTACTAAATTTCACAATTTATTTTTCTTCAACCAAAACTCACTCAAATTTAGCTTTACGCATCAAAACGGCTATGCTACCATCACACGTCGCAATTCTATGAAAAACGCTCGCTAATTTGATTTGGACCAAAATTCGACATAAACTTCCGACGCGCATAACGTTTGCGTCGGATATCTGAATCAAACGATTTCAGCGGCCATGCGTCCCTATAACAACCTAATTTAACCCACAAAAATAGAATTGGAATCGATCAACTGAAACCAGGCTAAAACGGCCAAAAACATAATCTATTTTTATACAAAAAATAGCCGAAATCTCAACTTCGATCCAATCTCGCCAATTCCTTCACCGAACAATCACATTTCAACCCATTAAGTACAATCTGAACAAAACCAAGTATATCGAACTCAAAACCCAAACCCCACAGCCAACAAGCCTCGGGTTTTCCCCTCCCTCCCGAGCACTCACTGTCCGCTCACTACACCCACATTTGTAGCCCATAACCGACCCCTATACCGAGCTAAATCGTCGGAAAACAAGAAAGAACCGAGCCTCCACGCTCGGTCGACAGGAACCAAACAGGGGAAAACTCACACGGGATTTTTAGCTCAGGAGAACCGCACCCGCGTCTCCACTGCAGCTTGTCGGGACACTCACCGCACCGGCGTCTCACCCTCAGCGATTGATGGTCGGAATCCCCTTTTCGATCGCTCCCTCCCTCTCTCGCGTCTCCCTCTACTCTTGGCCGCGGGACAAAAACAGGGTGGAATGGCTTCCACCCGAAGCCATTCCACCTTTTAATTAAATTATAATTACTAAAATTTTAATTTAATTACAAATTACCAAAACGCTCTCACGTGTTTTCATCGTCCGTAAATTCGTTAAATTCTCATCCTCTCGATTTAAAATCTTGAAAACCACCAGAAAACTAGACTCCGAGTCTTATAATTTAATTTTTCCGTTAAAATATTTCTCAAAACTCCGACCGAGATTAAATTAAAAGTTTCAGAAATTTAATTTAAAAATCTAAAATTTCCAGGTTATTACACTAGAGGGTTCTCATTGATGAAAGTACGTAAGATGACACGGCTTGTGAACGCCTCGTCATTAACATGCTAGTGAGAAAACACTAGAGGGTTCTATGATCGATGTTGGGAGGAAATTTTGTAAGTCTCACTCCATGGGTCATGGTTTGGCCGTTCTGAGTGTGATAGGATGGGTGCCTACTTGACTCACACGTAAAAGTGGAAGATAATAATAACGAAAACGAAACATAGCGTAGAAACTGCATGTGTTAGGGGTTGAGTTGTGGATTCCATTGTCGGTTTTGCGTTTCATATTCTATACTTGCTAAGCATTAGGCTTATGTTTTATATTCCATGGTGTAGGTGACGGCAAGCTCTCCGGTGAGTTGTTTGAGGACAGGCATGACTAGGATGGCGGTTGGTGACGTATGTTGTATGCCAGTGCAGGCAGCTTGTTGGGGCGACAAGACCATGGTGTGATAGGTGGTGAAATTTTGTAAGCATTTTTTGTTGAACACCTGTGTATAAATTTTGATGATATAGGTTTGTATAGTCACGATTATAGTCGGGATTTGTGTAAGGTTGTGTTTTTGAAATACTTGAGGAGGTTATATCTTAAAAATACAGGTCTTTACTTCATGGTTTTAATCGTGGAAGTTTTCGTTGTCCGTTTTCTTTTGAATTGGTGTTAAATTTCTGTCACAACCCGAAAAGGGGCCTAACAGAAATGCCAAATTAATCAATCAAGCTTGGTTCCTTCTCTTCTTTCCTCTACCCGTTTTTTATATATATACTACTGATGCAAAGTGTCAACCGAAGTCCATAGGTGTCGACTAGTCAGTGTAAAATGAAAGGTCATTATCAACTGCGGGGTTAAACCTGTGCGGGCAGATAGAAATGAGGTGTCGACCAGCGACCGTGGGTGTCGACCGGTTAGTGTAAAATCAGTGAGAGTGTCGACTGCGAGGTTCGACTTGCGCGGGAAGAGAGGATCAAGGTGTCGACCTGTGAAATCAAGTTTCGGCCGCTATCTGAAATCAGCGTAGAAGTGTCGACCGGTGTTCTCAATGTCGACCGACAAGAAGACTTGAGAGAAATATAGTGTCGTCCGGCGTTTGCTAATGTCGACCGATGAAAAACCCGAGACATCCCAAGTGTCAACCGGTGTCTCTATTTTATATTTCATAAAATGAAGTTTTATTCAAACTAATTTTAATCGAGTTTTCCGCTGCGATGCTGTTTAAAATAATTTCAAAAATCTCGTTTTAAGTCGAGGAACAAAATTTTTAAATTTTATGCTAATTTTTACAATACGAGTGAAATAATGAGTAAGTAGCAAACCGGGTCCAAGGTGGACCGGGGCGTTACAGGTTGGTAGAATAGCAGTGAACGAACTGAAAACGGGCAAGTTTTCGTGGCACCACAGAGTTGGTATCAGAGCCAAATGGTCAAGTCGTTCAAAGAATTACCCAATACTACCGGCCGCCATGCAACATGCTCCACCAACTATAAGTATTTTTTTATTTTTAGTTAGATTGTGACTAAGATTAGATTACGCTAACCTTGTATAGGAATTTACCAAGATGAATAGATGACTGGGACAACCCAAAGTTCTGAGAGAGGCAGTAAAGTGAGAGAATGATGACAACTTGGCTACGATCAGACACTTGACCGAGTTGGTCGACAAGCAGTCCCAACAATTGGGAATGCTACTAAATCATGGACAACGGAGCCATGGAGCGGGTTCTAGTGGAGAAAGGTTTAGAAGATTGAAACCTGCGACATTTGAGGGCCAGATGACAGATCTAACTAATGCGGAAAGATGGATCCGCACCATTGAAAGCATGTTCAAGTATGCCAATGTAGAGGAGGGGAATATGGTTACAGGTGCGATATTCTACTTATCGAACGACACTCAGAGTTGGTGGGAGACGGTAGAGCCCACCATAGCTGCCTAGTACTTGACCTGGAAGAGATTTAATGAGATGTTTTATGACAAGTATTACAACTGAATGGTCCAAGCTGGGAAGAGCTTGGAATTCCTACTATTAAAGCAGACTGGGCCAGTAGCTGAGTACATCAGACAATTTGAATCATTGTCCCGGTTTACAAGCCAATTAGTGAGTAATGAAGAAGAAAAGGTACTACAATTTGTGCAAGGGCTGAAGTTGGAGATATATAAAGGCGTGATAATCTCTGGAACCGAGGGAGTACCGTATGCAAGAGTTGTAGCCAAAGCATTGGAAGTGGAAGGGGTGGAAGCCAAATGTGTGAAGCCAGGAGAAGCCACCAAAAGATTCTTTAAGGAGATCACATCTCAACTGAACATAGCAAGATCTTCTTCTGGAACCAAGAGGCTAGGTGGCATTGTGAATGATTCGAGGGGAGGAAAGAAACGGCAAATGCAGAAAAGGTACCCGCAGTGTCCCAAGTGCTTGAAGAGCCATTTGGGAGAATGCGGACAGTTTGCAGGCAGATGCTACAATTGCAATGAAGCTGGTCATATTTCATGAAATTGCACAAAGCCGAGAGTCAACCGGTGCTTCACCTGTAACGAGACCGGTCACATATCTAGGGATTGTCCCACAACAAAGAAGGGTCTGGCCAAGATGACGCCCAGGATCTTTCCTATGATAAAGCCCGAGGGCGAAGATCGACCAGCTGTTATTTCAGGTACGGTACTAGTTGATACAATGCCTGCATTTACGTTGATAGATTCAGGACCATCACACTCCTTTATTGCTACGGCTTTTGTGTTGAAAGTAAATTTATGGGCTAAACCAGCCGGGTGTACATATGAAGTGAGGCTACCATCTAGTGAGCGCATGCACTCCGATCAAGTGGTGTGTGGCAGTGTTATATCTGTGGGGACTAAGAGCATGCCTGCTGATTTGATTGTGATGGGGATAACTGGCTATGACGTGATATTGGGCATGAATTGGTTGTTTCGGCACTACGCAACGATTGATTGCAGAGCTAGAACTGTTAATTTCTAACCCCCAGGTGGTGCGAAGCATTCTTTGCAAGCTATGAATAATGTAAAGAAGCTATCTGTAGTGGCAGCCATCGAGGCTCGGAGATTATTAATGGCTGAGCACTTTTGCTTTCTTGCAATAATTTTAGATATTCAATTTCACGTGTAGACAAAACCACAGGATATTGTGGTAATTCGTGAGTTTCTTGATGTATTACTGGACAATTTGCCCAGTTTACCCCTAGACCAGGAAGTCAAATTTGTGATTGACACATATCCCGGTGCAGAGCCAATATCCAGGTTGGCTTCTCCGGAATTGAAGGAGTTGAAAAAGCAGTTGGAAGAATTATTGGAAAAAGAGTTCATACGCCCGATCTTTTCACCATGGGGCGCACTAGTCCTATTTGTAAAGAAGAAAGACGGATCACTCCGAATGTGTATTGACTACAGGGAGCTGAATAAGCCAACCATAAAAAATAAGTATCCACTGCCGAGGGTAGACGACTTGTTTGATCAACTCCAAGGAGCTCGGATTTTCTCGAAGATAAACTTAAGATCGGGATATTACCAGCTGAAAGTCAGATCACAGGATATCCCGAAGACAGCCTTTCAGATAAGATACAGACACTATAAATTTTTGGTGATGTCATTCGGGCTGACAAACGCTCCAGCGGTTTTCATGGACCTGATGAATCGGGTATTCCAATGATAAATTTGTCATTGTATTTATCGACGATATCTCGGTTTACTCCCGTAATGAAGACGAACATAAGGAGCATCTGAGGATGGTTCTAGAGACTTTAAAGCAGCATCAGCTATATGCAAAATTCTCCAAGTGCGAGTTCTGGCTGAATAAGGTCCATTTCCTTGGACATGTGATTTCTGGTGGAGGGATATCGGTGGATCCAACTGAGATACAGTCGATCAATGAATGGCCTCAACCAAAGAATGCCCGCGAGATTCGAAGCTTTTTGGGGTTAGCTGGTTACTACAGAAAGTTTATTGAGGGGTTTTCAAAGATTGCAGCACCTTTAACTCGTCTGACAAGAAAAGAAATCAAGTATGTATGGTCGGAAGACTGTGAATATAGTTTCTAGATACTGAAGCAGAAATTGACTACAGCTCCAGTGTTCACACTTCCTGTGATGGATGAGAAGTTCAGCATTTACTGTGATACTTCCATAATCAGATTGGGTTATGTCTTGATGCAAAACGGAAAGGTGATCGCTTATGCTTCAAGACAATTGAAGCCTTGTGACCAAAATTATCCAACTCACAATTTGAAGTTAGCAGCGGTCGTGTTCGCGCTAAAGATCTGGAGTCACTATCTTTATGTACAGCAATGTGAGATATATTAAGATCACAAAAGTTTTAAGTATATCTTCACTCAGGAGGAGCTGAATATGAGGCAGAGGCGGTGGTTGGAGTTCGTGAAGGACTACGACCTGTAAATCAAGTACCACCCCGGCAAAGCTATTGTAGTGGCCGATGCGTTAAGCCGGATTTGGACCTCAGTTTTAGCAATGAATGCCGAGATGTCTAAAGAGTTAACTACAGAATTTTAGAGATTTAATTTGGAGTTAGTCTCAAATGTGGCAGTAGAATTATCAGCATTATCCCTGAAGCCGTCCATTTTGGAGAAAATTAGAGAAGCTCAACAAGGTGACCCAAGGTGCAACAAATTTAGGTCGAGCATAGCATCTAATGACATAACCGAGTTTAGCTGTTCAGAGGATGGAGTCCTGAAGTTCTAGAATAGATGGTATGTTCCGAACAATGATCAACTTTGGAATGAGATTTTGTCTGAAACGTACTCCTCAAGGTTTTCTGTTCATCCCGGAAGCACCAAGATGTACAAAGACCTTAGACAACATTATTGGTGGCCAGGCATGAAGAAGTCCGTAGCAAGGTACGTCGAGACATGCTTGATCTGCCAACAAATCAATGGTAAGCATCAGAGGCCGGCTGAAAAGTTGCAGCCATTGTCGGTTCTAGAATGGAAGTGGGACCAAATATCCATGGATTTTGTTGTCAGGTTACCCCGGACGACAAAGGGATTTGATGCGGTGTGGGTGATTGTGGATCGTTTAACCAAATCCACCCATTTTCTACCGGTGAAGATGACATTCAATATGGACCAGTTCGCGAACCTATACATTCAAGAGATAGTGAGGTTGCACGAGGTACCAATTTCGATTGTGTCGGACAGGGACCCAAGATTCACATCAAAATTTTGGAAGAGTCTGCACAAAGCAATGGGGACACGACTGAATTTCAGTATAGCCTTTCATCCTCAGACCGACGGACAATCTGAACGGACTATTTAGATTTTAAAGGATATGCTTTGAGTCTGTGTACTAGAGTTCTAGGATTCGTGGAGCATGTATTTACCCTTGATAGAATTCTCGTACAACAACAGCTACCAGGCTATGATAACTATGGCCCCCTACGAAGCCTTATACGGGAGAAGGTGTAGATCGCCCCTCTATTGGGATGAAGTCGGTGAAGCCGGCTTGATTGGTTCGGAAATCGTGCAACAAACGAATGAGAAAATCAAGATTATTTGGCGGCGGATATTGACAGCTCAAAGTTGACAAAATAGCTATGCCGATGGAAGAATGAGAGAATTCGAATTCAAAGTATAAGATGAAGTTTTCCTAAGAATTTTACCGTTCAAGGGTGTAATAAGGTTCGGGATGAGTGGTAAGTTGAGCCCAAGATACGTTGGACCATTCCTGATCACAAAGACAATTGGAAGAACTGCGTACCAACTAGAACTGCCAGCTTCCATGGAAGGAGTTCACAATGTTTTCCACGTGTCGATGCTAAGAAAGTGTCTCAAAGATCCGTCGCACGTTATGGTTCCGCAGAAGATTGAAGTACAGCCAACCTTAGCATACGAAGAAAAGCCAGTGGAGATTCTAGATTATGTGGTGAAAATATTACGCAATAAGAAGATTCCACTGGTGAAAGTATTATGGCGCAACCATAACGTAGAAGAAGCAACCTGGGAGCGACAACAGAACATGATGAGCCGATATCCAAAGTTATTTAATTAAAAAATTTTGGAGACAAAACTTTTGTAAGTAGGGTGGAATGTAACACTCGGAATTTTTCCCTAAAACTAAATTTGGATTTTCGTTATTATAATCGGTGGAGTTTTGGTCATAATTGAGCACGGAGAATTTCTACTCTAAAGTAAAAGATTATTTTGATGCTAATGGAGTAAAGAAAAATTTAAGAATCCAACCGCAATCGAACCGTATAATAGATTTATTAAACGATTAAGGGTTAAAGGCGAAATAGTAATTAAGATTATTATTATTATTATTATTATAAAAAAAAAAACAAGAAGAAGAGAACACCATCAGTGTTCTCCTCCCTAGCGCAAACCCCCTCTCCTGCTTCTTCTCCCCTCTTCCGTGCGAAACTCAGCTACCTTCCTTCCAGCCACGGTTATTCTCCGATCTTCCATCAATCTTCAAAGTTACGATAAGTTTTATTTAGTTCTTAGTAGATAGTTAGGGTGCTAGTTGTTTTTAGTAACAAAAATTAAGTTAGTAAGGGTATTTAGTGATTTGGTGAAAACCTAGGAGGGAGATACGGGTAATTAAACTTAGAGTTTATTTTTATCCGTATGTTAGTGCTTAAACTAAAAGTAGGAGTAGATTACGAGATTTTATGAGAAGGATTGAGCGGTTGGATAGCCGAGTGCTCAAATTGTAGAACGGTTTCTCCTCGGCCACATTCGGCCAAACTGTAGGTGTTGAACTAGGAAATGGATGAAACCATTGGAAACTAGACATCCTGTGGGGCCTATAGTACTTTGGATCTTCCAATTCGGACGAGTATTGGAGAAGTTATAAATTTCCAAAGTTGGTCAGAAATCGAGTGGGATTTCGAGTTTAGTAAAGAGTTTTAGTTTTGTACGAGTTATGACTTTCAAGCTAGAAATTTATGAATTGAACAAGGTATAATTGATAAATGTGTGATTTTATAGGTATTCCCAGTTAACGTACAAAATTACGAAGTGCAAGAAATTTCTAGGATGCCAGGTAAGTAATGAATTGTATGTGTTTTGCCTTCAGGCCTACACCATGGAACGGTAGGGTTGCTTGTTTGTTTTGTTGATTGGTCAGTTGATTTCACAAATATGTGACATGCATCATGTTTTTGAATTACGAAATAATGAGTTTTGAGCATGTTTTGAATTGTACGTATGAAATGTAATCAGATAAAAACAATATGTCACGTATGGGAACGCCTCATCATTAACGTGCTAGTAAGAAAGCACTAGAGGGTTCTCATTGATGAAAGTACGTAAGATGACACGGTTTGTGAACGCCTCGTCGTTAACGTGCTAGTGAGAAAGCACTAGAGGGTTCTATGATCGATGTTGGGAGGAGATTTTGTATGGTCGTGCCGTGCGTGAGCACGATGTGTGCTTCTAGTCTCGCTCTGTGGGTCATGGTTTGGCCGTCCTGAGTGTGATAGGATGGGTGCCTACTTGACTCACACGTGAAAGTGGAAGATGATAATAATGAAAACGAAACGAAAACGAAACAGAGCGTAGAAACTGCATGTGTTAGGGTTTGAGTTATGGATTGCACTGTCAGTTTTGCGTTTCATATTCCATACTTGCTAAGCATTAGGCTTATGTTTTATGTTCCATGGTGTAGGTGACAACGAGCTCTCTGGTGAGTTGTTCGAGAGCATGCATGACTAGGATGGCGGTTGGTGACGTATGTTGTATGCCGATGCAGGCAGCTTGTTGGGGCAACACGACCATGGTGTGATAGGTGGTGAAATTTTGTAAGCATTTTGTGTTGAACACCTGTGTATAAGGATATAGGTTTGTGTGCCACGATTATAGTCGGGATTTGTGTAAAGTTGTGTTTTTGACATACTTGAGAAGGTTATGTATTAAAAATACAGGTCTTTACTTCATGGTTTTAATCGTGGAAGTTTTGTTGTCCGTTTTTTTTCGAACTGATGTTATTTTTTATACATATACTGCTGATGCAAAATGTCGACCGAAGTCCATAGGTGTCGACCGGTCAGTGTAAAATGAAAGGCCAGTATCGATCTCAGGGTTCGACCTGTGTGGGTAGAGAGAAATGAGGTGTCGACCGGTTAGTGTAAAATCAATGATTGTATCGACCGCAGGGTTCGACCTGCATGAGCAGAGAGGATCAAGGGGTCGATCTACGAAATCAGGTTTCGACCGCTCACTGAAATCAGCGTAGAAGTGTCGACCGGTGTTCTCAGTGTCGACCGACGAGAATACCCGAGAGAAATGTAGTGTTGTCCGGAGTTTACCAGTGTCGACCAATGAAAAACCCGAGACAATCCAATTGGCAACTGATGCTTACAGGTGTCGACCGGTGTCTTTGTTTTATATTTCATAAAATGAAATTTCATTCAAACTGATTTTAATTGAGTTTTCCACTGCGATGCTGTTTAAAATATTTTCAAAAATTTTGTTTTAAGTCAAGGAACAAAAGTTTTAAATTTTATGCAAATTTTTACGATACGAGTGAAATAGTGAGTAAGTAGCAAATCAGGTACAAGGTGGATCGGGGCATTACAGAGTGGGTATTAGAGCAGTGAACGAATCAGAAACGGGCAGATTTTTGGGGCGCCACATTAAGAAATTGCAAATCTAATTAATTCAATATGAGACAAAATATATGTTATACTATCTTGAACAACTAAATTCAAAATATGACACACAACTCATATGGAAAGAGAATATAGAATAACATATAATTAAAAATAATTTTTAAAATGAAAAATAACAATATCATTGGCACTAGCATTATCAAGAATTAAACTAAATATTGTATCTCTAATAGAATATTCTACAATGTCAAAATATATCTATGAATAGATTTCTAGTTAGGCGACGAGGGTTTTGAGCAAGACAATTTGAAATCCACGTGAATGGAAAGTTTTCTTCCGTTGGACAAAGTTGATGATTATCCCGATCATCAATAATGAGGTGGTTTACAACGTGGACTACAATAGAAAATTGATTATTTGTCGGATGCGAAAGATGATTTTTCCTTTTAACTGAGTTTTAATTGAAGGTCATATACTCACAAAGTCAAGATAAAGATGAATTTATCTAGTATTGATGGTTATTTAAATATTAAAGATTTTCTTGATTGGTGATCCCCACAATCGAGAATATTTTTTACTATTTAAATATTACAGAAGAAAATCAGGTCAAACTCGTGATATATAAGTTAAAGGGTGAAGCTTCTAATCGTATGAACAACTTTAATTTAATTGCCAACGATGTGGATAGTTACACATCAAAACTTGGCCCAAGATAAAAAGTTAGATAAAAAAAAGGCGATTTTTCCTCCTTAATACAATTAGTTTTTAGCAAAGATATCAAAATTGTCATCAAGCCAATCGTATTGTAAAGTAATAAACAAAAGAGTTTTATTGACTAAATACCAAGGAGAATTTACCAGAGACATGATTAATTAATAGTTTGCTACATTGGAGCCTTAATCTACTATTTAGGATATATTGGTTATTCAAACGTTTTAGACTATGACCGACATAATTTAGCAATGAAAGTAGAAATTCATATCAACAGAGTTACGGTGCATACACCAAGCAATTTATGATGACAAGCTTAAAAGAGTTCACTTAATATTGAGAGTTCAACAATTATAGATGGTAATATGATGACATTAGTATAAGGATGCTACTTCAAATTAGAACTCAAAACAGAATCTCAGTGGAACTTCTTCAACCATTGTTTAGCCTAACACTCAACAATAAAATAACAACATTTTGCATCATAATCTCATTAAGTGTTTTTGTTACACCCAATCAATCCACTTTTACTTAATTACCGAGCAAGCATCAAGTTATTTTTCTTGAAGAATGTGGTACGATGAACATGATCTTGAAGAAATATTTATGCAGGTGGTGAATCAGCAAAAGAAGATGTGAGAGGAAGTAGTATGCATTCTCTAAGGATTTCTATTCACCTCGAAAGAACCAGACAACTTTCAACATCACAAGATTTCTTCAACTCCATGACATGTTCTTGACAAAGTCTGTAACATAATCATTAACGATGAAAATTCTAAAAATATTGTTTTCAAAGCTTTGTTCGTAAAGACACTCAATTTGCGACTAAAAAGCATTCTTTCATGTACAAAGTTGAATGGATTAAAAAAGATTATAAAATTCAAGTAGTTGAACTATGTCACATTTCGCGTCAATTCAAGTACTTGAACTCAATGGCGAGTTTTTTCAAGAGGAGAAGATTGATGTAATACACAATTTTAGCCGAAATCCATAGATCTGTGATGTTTTAATATTTTATATTATCTATTGGTTTGATAGAAATAATTATTCTGTATCATCAATTTTAACTAATGACTCATTTATTATTTTGTATTTTTCCAAAAAAGAAAGTTGTTTATTCATAAAATACAAGTCACACACGTTACTGGCATTTTGCATATCAGCAATTTCCGCAACGTGAGACAACCCAAAAACCGACATGCACGATAGGCAGAAGATTGGCTATGATTCTTGCATACTACTTTATATTTTTATGGACCACCATTATCAATCCTTGTAAGGTGATTTTAAGCTTCAAGAGTTTGGTCTTTATCAGAATCCAAACCAAGTACAATCAGCAGCACACTACCCCAATTAGTAACATGAAAATTAAAACCAATAAGTCAAACAACTACGACAATCATCTGCACTTGGAAGAATTAAACTAGCATTCAAAACTAATAAGTGTGGTTATTCTGTTATGAACTAAGCAGAGGAGGAGATTCAAGTTGTCCAACCATTGAGATTTTCACAATGATGATAGGATAGGTTGTTTTCGTTTAAATCAGTTTTAGCAAAAATTTGCATTTCTTGAAAAAACCTCAACCATTACATATTCATACCTCAAACGAAGCTGGAAGTTGAAGCGTAGGAAAGTGGAAGTAGTCACTTTATTCATAATTACAATTTTTTCCATTTGGGAGCTTAGACTGAGATCAAATTTTCAAACTTGAGACGACACAAGTCTCTTACATTTTAGAATCAGCCAGAGCAGACAACAATGTTAACCATGCTATCCAAGATTCAGGGCATCCGTGTATTAGCCAGGCTGGTCAAGTCAACACAATCAAAACAAACAAATGAACTCCATGGAAATAGCATCCATATATATCTACCAAAGTGTCTAGAGAATTCATTTATTTAGTTTGAAAATGATAAAGGCAATAAACATGTAATGTAATACTGCTCTTGATTGTGGTAACAACGCTGCAATAGACATATTAATTACCCTAATGGTACCTTAGAAAAAGTTGCAAATTCTAACCCCACTTCCTTCTATCATTCTTTTATTTATATATGTATAAATAAACTGATGTGATTCAAGAAGTGACCAAGCCCAAAAGCAATGATCCAATTGAGCACATTGACAGCTCAATGACGCGATCCTAAGACGATACATGAAGTCTTACAAGGATCGATTTCAGAAACTCAAACGAGAGGAGAGCCGCGACAACTTAATCTAAAACTATTGAATGTGTTAATTATTGAAGATAATCAACTTAAAGCAAGGGAGACCAAAGATACATGAAGATTTAGAGAGGGTGCAGCGCAAATGCTCACTAATAACTAAATGGAAAGGTGTGACGCAGATGTGCATGTAAGAGTTAAAAAAACATGCGTCAAGCACATTTTCATACAAAGATTAAAAATTCACATGCAGAAACAAATGCAAGTGCATGCAAATCTCTAGAAAAGATCTTATTTTGCCAAATTTACTCAAATCATGTTTAAACAGAATTTGAACATAAAACGACATCCGATCATTCAAAAGATCTTTATCATACGATTTTATTAGTTATTATATCTTTATTTTCTTTTAACATTTAATTTAATTTTAACCTGTAACTTATTTAGTGTCAAAACACTTTCGATTTAATGAAAAAAGTTTGAATTAAAGTTTTTTTTAGAGATGATTTCTCTTTGGTTTTTTTGCGAAGAACAACAATCTTCTTCAAGTCATACTTGAAGAATCTTGCTTGATAGCTTTGGTTCTTATTAATGAGTTAGTTTAGATCAAGATCCTGTTTTGATAACTACGGTTTCATCAAATGGTTTATTGGGATTTAGTTCCTTCTTTATTCTTGAATCGAAAAGGCATTCCTTTGAACTATTTCACTTGTTGAAGGGTCTCGAATCTCCTAATATTTGAAGTTCACATCAATTGATATCTGAGCTTTGACTCTATGATTCAAGAAGCTATCTTTATCATTTTCTTGATTTTTCCTTCCTTGTAAAAAATTGCAAAGGTAAAACAAATGTATTTAAGTGATTTCTCTTATAGCCAAACATTTAAGATTTGATTTTTATCAATCTTTTCTATTTCTCTGATTTCATCTTCATGAAAATTTGCAAGTCCAAAAAAAAATCTTTCTTCTTTGCTTGAAAGTCGCAAAGGTCCGAAAAAAAGGAAAGGAAAAGTTTTCTTTTTGAAAAACATCTTTTCTTAGCATTCAAAAATTGTTCATCATCGATTTAGAACATTCAATTCAAGTTCTTGAGTTGCCTTCTTCAAAATTGATTCAAAATTCTACTATTAATTTTAGTCATTCTTAAATATTTGAACTTTGAACTTAAATGTGTGATTTTTTTTTGTTAGGCTGATTGAATTTTTACTACCGATCAAGTTCTCACGTAAAAAACTCAAAAAGAGATCGAGAGTTAAAAAGCAAAAGTGGGAGATTATCTAATAAAAGCTATATTTCAAGTGAAATACGAGTAAACTGACATCCATAGAGTGTAAACACATGAGGGAGACTGGGAGGTCCATAAAGTTGATATATTTGTTGACTACTAACACTTTTGCTTTGTTTGATTCTTTTGCCCAAAAACAATGAGTGAGGGGCATAACAACGTTAATTTAAATTATTCATGAAAGCCATGCAAGAACAATACACGGCTCTAACCTATAGTATGGATTGGTTGGAAACTTCAACCCTTAACCATGCACGAAAAAAGAGAAATTTTGACGGGGAATTCGAAGAACATAGTGGTTATTATCCAAAAGAAATTAATGAGGGGACAAACTGAGAAAACAAAGATTTACGAAATATCAAGATATTTATTTCACCTTTCCAAGGGAAGAATGACCTCAAGAGATATTTGACTTGGGAATGGAAAGTAGACTTGTTATTTAGTTTCTAAATTATTTAGAGCATAAGAAACTTAAATTAATCACTATGGAGTTCATAGACTACGTGTCACGACCCACGACCCACCATGAGCCACGACGCTTGGCTTGACTTTGACATTTAAACTTCCATGTAAAATTTTTTGAAAATTAACATGAGCGAATTCGAACTTTTAAACCCCTTTAAATTCTTTTAAAATAAATGAAAGACATTCATAAAATAAGTTTGGAAGAATTCATTTGAAATTGGTAAAAAGATTCTCAAACATCATATGTGGTGCGCACGGTGCCCTGCCAACCTGCCCGTTGCTTGCCAGATGCGCGCGCGGCGCCCACTCGTACGCACGTAGCTAGCGCAGGCTAGTTGCACGGATGGCGCACCACCCAGGCATTGGCTAATTGATCAGGCCCCGATCTGTCCTCACCGCTCTCGGCCCGTCGTTGCGCGTCCCTCATCTATAGTTGATCGATCGGCCAATGAGCACCGATCGGTCAGTAGGCTCTCTGCCTGTCATCCTCGCCATGTTCATGAGGCACCTATCGATCGTGCCCGTACAGCGACTGATCGGCTGGGCGCGGCACCAACTCAAGAGTGCACGCACGATGCGTCATCGCGCAAGCGCCCACAGCTTGTACGCGGCGTCACTTGCGCGCTCACCAGCACCCCTTTTCCTCTTTTACTTTATTTAAGACCTAAAAATACTTCATCATTTTATCAAATCCTCTTCCAAACTTCCTTCCGCTATATAAACATTCAAAATCCTTCAAACCCAACATTTTAACCGTAATTCCACATAACATAGTTCATAAAACGAGTTTGAAAGCATAACGAAAGTCTAAAATACCGATGAAAACACATCATCAAATACTTTCTGTCAAATCATATTCAAACCCCAAGCAATTCCAATATTTTCAAAACATAATTTCTCCTATACATATATTTTAAATCATAACGACTTATACCAAATTGATTGGAGTTCACTCACAGGTCAAAATCGCTTGATAGCCACAAGCCCTCTGCCATGAGCTCACTTCTACAACCACACCTATACATTGACCTGGGGCTCCAGGTCCTCACTTGTAAGGTTGTCACATACATCACAAAGTTTAAACTAATGAGTTTAACGCTCAGTAAGTGATGTATAATGCAATAATGCTCGTGCATGCATGTTTCGTGAAAACTTGTACATTCATTACTTTATTTATCACTTGACATGGATTAAAAGGACGCGAGTAGGGGAGTAGGGGCAAAGACATGGTCCTTAGGCGAGGAGGGTTTTACATAGTCCCAGAGAATGACAAATACCATGGGTGCCAAATTTTACATAGTTCTAGAGAATGACAAAACATATATGCCATAATAGCCTTGTCCCACAACTTAACCATTTACGTACATTACATATTCTTGTCTTTCTTACGTAAAACATGTTTGTATGTTTTTCTTTAAACATGATGCATGATTCATAGAGGTGTATATATAACATAACATAAACATAGTAACATATCCTCAAAGCAAACGAGACATAAACGCAGGACATCAAATGAAACATAGAGTCAAAACATTTCCTACAACTTAACTACTCATATTACATACCCCATTCAGTATGCAATTTGCCCAATAAAACTCATACTTCCTAGTACCTCTGTGATGTAGGCCAAGAGGCCAAACACATGTAACATACACTTACCTTTGGTCCTTAGCACTTCAAGCAAATCTTGAACAATTTTCCTAGCACCATAAATGCATTAACCAATCAAATAGCTTAAACTTCATTAACCAAATCAAAATTCAATCATTCCCAACTAAATCTCAGAATTCCATCTAAAATCGATTAAACTTCAGATATTCATAACTTTTGATATACATATCCAAATCCAACAATTCAAAAGCTAATATTTAACTTAGAGGGTCTATTTTAACATGGTAGAATATATTTATCAAAAAAAAATCATTAACTTGGCCAAATTATGTCAAAAACAAACCCTGCATTTTAGCCCTAATTTGTCAAGATTTCTACAAATCTCAATTAAATATCCATTTCTTTCCATATAAACCACCAAACAAGCATTACCATTCTATTAATCATCAAACAATCCAAGAAATTAGGGAAGAAAACTTCATTTTTCTGCATCACACCCACAGCTCAACACCCATTAACAAAACACAATAAAACAATTCATCTCTTTCATATAAACTCTAAATTTGTTAAACCTTTAATTAAACTCATCTTACCTTTGATATTTTAGGAAGAAGATGAGTTAACCCAAGAGAGGAGTTTCAGTTTTGGAGGAAGAGGAGAGAAATCGCAAGGGAGGGAGAGAGAAGTGTGCCGGAGAAGAAAATGTGAGGGAAGAGAGAGTGATGGCTGATGAGAGGTCGAGGGAACGTGAGGGGAGGAGAAAAGGGTTGGCGGGGAGGGGGTGTGTTTGGTTATTGGGTTAGTGTGAAGCTTCTTAGAGAAGCTTTACAATTTAATCCAAATCTCCATTTTAAAATCTCATGCATTTTAACTCATTTTTTAATTATTCTATCCTTAAATTCTCAACATTTTTGGACTCTAAATTCATTTTTCATTACTCGGCTATACTTAAAATTTTAGGTGAATCCAAGTACATAGCTAAGTTATTCGGTAAAAATTTCGAATGTTACACTATGTTAGTATTTGGTGAGATCAATTAGTTAAGAATCGGAGGAGAAATGATGAAAAACAAATTCGCACATCGGAAGACTTAAAAGCTAACATAAAAAAGAAGTATGTTTCATCATACTACTATAGAGACGAGTGTTGAAAATTCCAAATTTGACACAAGATTTCAAAAGCATGGAGTATCACGAAGAGATAGAGGTAACCATGTTAAAGGCCAAAGTAAAAGAAGATAAAAAAGCTATCGTGACTCAATTTATTAGGGGATTGAATCGAGAAATTGTGGATGTGGTAGATCTACAACATTACATCGACATGGACGATTTACTACATAAGTCAATCAAAATTGAGCAGCATTTGAAGACTAAGAGAAGTACTAGAGTTTGGTACAACATCAATCACAACTTGACAAACAAATTGGAAAATGAAAAACCAAAACAGAAAGAGGATTCTAAGGAAAAAATCATGGCCAACAATCAAGTGTTACCACAAAAAGCTAATACCGAGACTTCAAATCCAATTAGAACCCAAGAGATTAACTGCTTTCAATGTCAAAGGTTCGGACACATAGCTTCAAATTGTCCAAATAAAAGATCTATAATTTTGAAGAACAATGGTGATGTGGAGAGTGAGTTCGAGTAATGGTGAAATGCTACCACTTGAGAATTGTAGTGATATTGAGGTGGAGGAATCGGTAAAAGATTTTTTAGTCACAAGTTAAGTATTGAATGTGCAACCTATAGAGGATGGAGACAAAGTACAAAGTGAACATATATTCCATATAAGATCTCATGTGCACAACAAAGTTTGTAGTTTGATCATTGATAGTTGAAGTTGCACCAATGTAGCAATTACATTACTAGTCCAAAAGTTGAACTTGAAAACCGAACAACATCCAAACCCATACAAGTTGCAATGGTTAAGCGATTATGAAGAAATCAAGGTGATTAAACAAGTGAAAGTTTCTTTATCAATTGAAAGGTACCAAGATAAAGTTTTATGTGATGTAGTGCCGATGCAAATTACACACATACTTTTGTAGAAGCCTTGGCAATTCGATCAAAACGTCAAACATAATGGTTACAAGAATGAGCATTCATTGGTTTACAATGGAAAAACCGTGATACTTACACCATTAAAACTATGAGAGAAAATTGTAAACCAATAGAGGATCACGAATGAATTCCTAAATATTAGGGAAAAAAAAAGAAATTAGTTGAAAAATTGGCCAAAAAAAGAAATAAAGTGGAGAAAGAAAAATAGTTGAAAAGAGCACAAAAAAGAATGAAAAATTAAGGGAGAAAGAAAGAAAACCCGAGGGAAAAGACAGAAAAACTGAGGGGGAGAGAGAACAAAAGTCAAGTGAGAAACAAATCGTGTTGATAAACAAAAATGAGGACAAATGTGAGATGATTTTGCTTTTATATGAAGATATTTATTTATCATCTAAAGACTTACTAAGTTCTCTTCCAAGTGCTATTATTTCTCTTTTGTAGGAGTTTAAGGATGTATTCTCGAAGAAGTTACCGAAAGAAGTACCACCATTCAGAAGAATCGAGCATCAAATTGATTTCATCTTGGGTGCGACAACCAACTAATATACGAGCAATTTCGGAGGAAACAAAAGAAATTCAAAGGCAAGTAGACGAGTTAGTGGACAAGGGTTTAGTGACAAAAAGCCTAAGCTCATGCTTGATACTCGTGATATTAGTGCCAAAGAATGATGGATCATGAAGAATATGCGTGGATTGTCAATCAATCAATAAAAGAATGGTAAAGTATTGACATCCTATACCAAGGTTAGATGACATACTTGATGAGTACATGAGGCTTGTTTATTCTCAAAAATTGATTTAAAGAATGAATATTATCAAATTCGTATGAAAATTGGAGACATGTGAAAAAATGCTTTAAAAATAAATTTTGGTTTTATGAGTGGTTAGTCCTGCCCTTTGGATTATCTAATGTCCCTATCACATTTATGAAGTTAATGAATCACGTATTACGACCGTTTATTGAAAATTTGTCGGGATTTATTTTGATGACATATTAGTTTTTAGCAAAACATTAAAACAACGTGTGGACATTTAAAATATGTTTTTAATATTTCGCGAATAAACCAATTATATGTTAACATCAAAAAATGCACTTTTTGTATGGAATCGGTAGTGTTTCATGGTTTTGTATTGAGCTTGAGCAGAGTATCGGTGAGTGAAGAATATATGAAGATAATCAAGGAGTGACTGAAACCTAAGAATGCTAACTAGGTATGTAGTTTTCATGGCTTATCTAGCTTTTACCAAACATTCGTTAAAGACTTTAATACTATTCCAGCCCCATTAAATGATTTGATTAAAAAGAATGTGGATTTTAGGTGGATCGAAGTACATGATGAATCTTTTAATCTTCCAAGAGAAAAGTTAACTAATTCATCTTTGTTAGTTTTACCGAATTTATATAGAACATTTGAAATTTAATGTGATGAGTTGAGAAAAGTAGTGTTTTGATGCAGAATATGAAGCCGATCGCTTACTTTAGTGAAAAGCTTATTGACGTGGTCTTCAACTATTCAACATACGACAATAAGTTGTATGCCTTGGTGAAAATATTACAAACATGGTAACACTACTTGTCGCCCAAATAGTTCATCATACATTCTGACCATAAAAACCCAAAGTAATTTAAGACACAAGAAAAGTTGCATAAGAGACATGCAAAGTGGATGGAGTTCATAAAGACATTTCCTTATGTTATTTATTATAAAAACTGAAAAGAGAATCCATTCGCGTATACATTGTCAAGAAGGTATGTATTTATAACTACTTCACAATCTAAGTTGTCATGATTTGATTTAATAAAGAACTTATATGAATCAAACTTAGATTTTAATCTTGTTTGAAAAGAATGTGAGAAACATGCATCTAATGATTATTATAGATATGATGAATTTTTATTTAAAAATGATAAATTTTGTATCTTTAAGTGTAACACCCTGAGAACCCATATGTTCCCGGTGCGCTCACTACGTCTACACACTATAACATATAAAAATTCGATGCGAATTCATTCAATTTAATACCATTTTCATTTTCAAATCATATTCAAAAGAACATTTGTAAATATAAAATTTTTTGACTCGATTCGAAAATGACTCGCACCCCGAAGAGGGAACACAAAATCGTCAATATAAAATACACAGCAGAAAATGAAAATTTAAAGGAGTTTTAAAAATAAGACGACAAATCTTGAAATTCCAGGAAAAAGTCCAACACACGCCCCGCGCCTCTCAGGTTTGGCGCTGCGCGCCCCGCGCGCGCTTTTCTCCACTTCAGCGCCACGCGGGCACCCTCCTGACGCCGGGTGTACCAACTTGACACTGCCTCGTCACGCGCACGCCCATAGCGCCGCATGCCCCATGCACCATGCCTCCGCCCAGCACGTCCGTGCGTACACTCTCACCCGACGCCCGCGACCTGTGCACACTCGCAGGGCCGCGTGCCCCGCGCGCCTACGGTCACGCCACGCTCCCGCACACACCGGCACTCCCTTCGCGCCTCACTACGCGCACCCCGACCTATTCCGTACCCTCTTGACTCCCCGACTTTTCTTTCGAAAATTCGGCAGAGTAACGCCTAAAAACTTGTTATCCCAAAAACTCCAACCCTGCACACAATTCTCCAAAAAATTCAAAAGTATCAGTCCAAAATTTTATCCAAAAAATCACCAAAGAAAAACAGAGTGGAAGAAAATAAATCTAATAACTATCGATGAAGAAAATCTACAATACAGAGCAACACAATGCTCATACATTAAGATATACACGTGCCCTCAAAACTATCCCAACAACAGGATAGGTCCACCTCTATACCTATACATCATAAAAACAAAATCTCGTATACCTCACCCCTAAACTCACCACCTCCATGGGTCGGGTCGCCCTAACAGTCCACCGTCCGGTGCCTCGGTCGCACACTGCCAACCGTCCTACGTTTTAGAACTAGGCTCTCGGGGATCACCAGCGTTAATATATGCACCTACACCATAGAACACACATCATAAGCCTAACGCTCAGTAAGTAATGCGATATGAAAGTAAAAACTGACAATGCAATTCTATCACATGCAGTCTCTACTCTCATCCTCATGTTGTTGATATCTGTGACGCGTAGTGCAGCCGCACCAAGGTGAGAATGAACCTAGCGCCACCCTACACCCTAACACGTCGCCCCCGTTCCGGACTCCTCAGCAACGAGGCCCACAAGCTACACACACACATCACCACACAGCAACCACGTCAGGGTGAGGGTGAACCTCGCGCCACACTACACCAGACGCGTCACACACACACATTCCACAACAGCACAGCTAGCCCACTACTTGAGCGGAATCCGCGATTGCTATTGCACCGGCCCACTCCTCGACGGGATCCGCGACGCCACTATACATCATCCACACCGTCAACACATACAGGGCCACGTGATAGCCCAGTCGGCCCACGCCTCGAGCAAAATCTGCTGTTGGTTACGCACCGGCCTACACACTAGCAGGATCCGCGATACCACCGTCACTCGTCTCACCACTTACTCAAGATATGCTCAAAACCATTTTCGTTCCCTTTTTAAAACATGATGCATGACAAACAATACGCACACACATAGGCCTTTCTGGGTAAGACGCAAGCATGCACTACTTACCTGGTGTGCTAAGCTTACTCGACACACAGTTTCGCAAAAAATGCATCAACCTAAAATATAAACAATCATTCATCAATCTTCGCATCAAAATTCACTAACTATGCTAAAAATCGCATTCCTCAACTAAACCCACGAAATCCCCACTAAAATGGGTTGCTAACTCAGTTCGCCAAAAAATCGACCCGAATTTCGGATGCGCATAACTTTTACATCCGTTATCAGAATCAAATGATTCAATAGGCTAAATGCTCCTCTAGGAACCTAGTTTAATATACTAAGACGGATTTTAAAATGGTAAGCCGCAGCTAGTTGAAAAACACCAAAAAGAGAATCTGCCCTTCACCCAAATTTCATATCTCCATTCCTCTCAACCAAAACTCGCCTTACGCCCTAAAATCAGCAACGATAATATCACGCATCACAATTCCACTAAAAACACTCAATAATTTGACTCGGTCTAAAATTTGACATAAACTTTTGACGCGCATAACGTTTGCGTTGGACATCAGAATCGAACGATTCTAGCGGCCAAATGTTCTTCCAACAACCTAATTTAACCCACTAAAACAGAATTTAAAACTAACAACTGCAGCAATCTCAAAACGGCCAAAAACATAACCGGGTTTTTACACTAAACCACCCGAAACTTCAACTTTGACCCAATTCCCCCGATTCTTCCACCAATCAGCCACATTTCAATCACCCAAGTACAATTCAAACAGAAATTGAAAATTCAAACACCAACCCAAATTTTGGCTCAACCTTACTCTCGGTTTTTCTTCCTCTTACCGGACATTTATTGTCCATCCACTAAACGCACACATTTTCACTCCTAAATCGCCTGAATATTTCAGCCAAGCCCACAGAAAATCGAAGGAAACCAGCGCTAATCTCGGCCAAAGCAGGAAAATCGAAACAGGATTCACCTCAAATTTGAGCTCGGGAAAATCAAACCACGCTCGAGCCTTTGCTTCGTCGGAACAGTTTGGCATGTCGGGGCTCAACTCCTCGTCGGTCGTCGGTGATCAACATCACGGGCTCGGTCTCTCACTCGCTCTCAGGTGTTCGGTTTGCAGGTAACCGAAGTGGAATGGCTTCCCCGTGAAGCCATTCTACTTAAACCTTTTTTTATTTAAATTAATAAATCAAATTACTAAAACGCCCTCTGTAACTTCGTTAAAATCGCGTACTCCCGACTTTAAAAATTTCATAATTGTTTCTACGAATTAAATCCTGATTTTAGAAAAATAAATTTCCTGCCAAAAGCTTCCTGAAAACTCTAACCGAGATTTAATTTAAATTTCAGAAATTAAATTTAAGATTCGAAATTTTTCTGGTTATTACATCAAGTTTTTTTTAAGAAAATTGCTTGTTAAAGAGACTCATTGAAGAGAGTTAATGGGACACTTTGAAGTTAATAAAATGTTGAGTGTGTCTTGTGAACACTTTTATTGAGCGAGAATAAAACTTGATGTTCAAGCCATTTGTGATAAGTGCATTAAATGTAGGAAGGCCAAATCAAAGATTAAACCTTATGAATAATACACTACCTATTTCTAAGCAACCTTAGATGGGCATATCGATAGATTTTGTAATTGGTTTACCGAGAATACAAAGAGGTAAAAATAGTATAGTTGTGATAGTTGATAGGTTTAGTAAGATGATTCACTTTATAGTATGCTCAAAGAAAAACATCGCTACTCATGTGGCTGACTCATTATTCAAAGAAGTTGTGCGTTTACACGAAATTCCTAAAACCATTGTGAATGATAGAGATGTTAAGTTCCTAAATAACTTTTGGAGAACTTTATGGAGTAAGCAAGAGACAAAACTCTTATTTTCAACCATGACACACCCCCAAATAGATGGACAAACTGAAATGGTAAATAGAACATTTTCTGCATTGTTAAGATAAATTATTTCTAAAATTTTAAAACAATGTGAAAAATGTTTACCTCATATTGAATTTGCTTATAAATGAGTTGTTCATTCCACGATTTCATATTCACCCTTTGAAATTGTTTATGAATTTAATCATTTATTTACTCTTGATATTTTATCTCTACCTACTAACGAGTTTGTTAATCTTGATGGAGAGAAAAATGTTAAATTTGTTAAGGACTTACATGTGAAAGTACAAGAGAACATTTGGGAAAAAAAACGAGCATTATGCACGTCAAGCCAACAAAAGCTGCAAAAAGATGACATTTGAACCCGAAATTTGGGTTTGGCTACATCTTTGAAAAGAAATGTTTCCAAATCAATGAAAAAGCAAATTGCATCCATAAGGAGATGGGCATTTTCAAATCCTTAAACGCATAAACAACAATGCTTATAAGATCGACTTATCGAGCAAATATTGTAATGTTAATGCATCTTTTAATGTTAGTGACTTATCTTTATATATAATGCAGAAGATTTGAGGATCACTCTATTCGAAGAGGGAAAGAATAATGTGATCCGAGAAGCGACCAAGTCCAAGCCCAAGCTCAAGGATCCAATTGACGACATTGACACTCCAATAATGCGAACCAAAGCTAAAAAGATGCGTAGGGCCTTACAAGAATTAATTTTTGAGATCCAAGAAAGAGAGGAGCCACGAAAACTTGATGTAAAACTATTAAATGTGTTGAGGATCGAAAATAATCAAGTTGAAGCAAGGGAGGCCGAAGATATGTGAAAATTTAGAGAGAATGCGCATGAATAACTAAAAGGGAGAGTGCAACACATGTGTCAAGCATATGCTCTTACAAGGATTAAAAAGTCACATGTACAAGCACATGCTCATACAATAATTAAAAAGTCATATGTACAAGCACATGCAAGTGCATGTAAATCTTGTAAAAAAAATGTTATCTCGCCAAATCTACTCAAATCAATTCAAATCATGTTCAAATAGAGTTCAAACATGAGATGACATCCGATTATGCAAAAGATTCTTATCGCACATTAGTTATTTTATCTTTATTTTTATTTTTTTAGTATTTATTTTAATTTTAACGTGTAATTTATTTAATGGCAAAACATTTTCAATTTAATGGAAAAAGTTTGAATTAAAAATTGTGTTATTTTTTTATAGATGATTTTTCTTTAGTTTTTTGCAAAGAATAACGATTTTTTTCAAATTATATTTAGAAAATCTTACTTGATAGCTTTGGTTCTTATCAACGAATTTGGTCCGGGTCAAATTTTTATTTTAATAACTGCAATTCCATTAAAATTTTCAATTGAGATTTAGTTACTTCTTTATTCTTAAATTGAAAAGTCATTCCTTTAAATCATTCCGGCTGTTTAACGATCTCAGGTAACCTAATATCCAATGTTCACATCATAAACACATCTAAGTACATCAACTTCTAGGAATTGGGTGATTATATTTACTATTTGCATGATAGAAAAAAGCATGTGACAAGCCAAACCTTATCTGATGTCTCAATCACAGTGGATTGGTGACTTTCCATCTAAACCATGTCCTGCTTCCGAAGTTTTCCACTTGATCTAAGCTGCTTAAAATCGCTCAAATTATCCAATAATTATCATAATCCTCCATCAAATAAGTCACATTTTTTAGCACTATTGTGTAAAACAAAGTATTTACGTCTTAGAATACGTTCAAGAAAAAAAAAAGACGGATGAAAAGCAAAACCTCCAATGGATAATCATTACATCTCATAAATCAAAAATCAATTGTCTCATTCAGCTTTTAAAGAAAAAATTATATATATATACACTAATTATGTGGGAGACACTTGCCAAAAATTAATCAGAGTCGGAGGATATTTGAGAGCTCGGATTCAATGCAGTGACCATTTTCGACAGCATCTCTCCCATGTCTTCCAATTCCTCCTTTCCAAACCCCCAACTCCTCACTAATTCAGCTGCTGGTGTTCCTCGTTCAATTGCATATCTGCGCAGATTTCCTAATCTTTTCTCCAAAAACGGCAAGATCGCTCTGCTTGAACGCAGCCTAGCTGCCATGGGGATGGAGTGGACATCAAGGGATCCCCTTGCAGGTGAACCTGAGGTTGGCCTATACAACAATTTACCATTTGAGCCGACAATGTTTCTAAATATTGTTGGAAAAGGCAAAGGAATAGGCAGAGGACATTGAGCCACTGATAGATGGCAGAACGATGGCCTTGTTGTGGCATGTGCATATGCAGCTTCAATTTCTCTTCTAACATCAGAAACTGAAGCTCGATTACATCCTGCAGCCAAGGACATTATTTTATGCCAAATAAATTCTCACAACGCCTATACTGAATATTCAAGAACAATTTTTACTAGTAATAAAAATATGCTTCTCATATTTAAAAAATCATTATGATGAAATCAGTCAGCTTTTCTGGACACTTGGTTTGGAATGAAAACTAGTAATTATAACTATTCAATCCATGTACTTTGGGGTTGAAATGAATTTTCCGGGAAGAAGAATCGGAAGAGCATTGAACGACTTCATTGAAATAAAATAACTAAATAACAAACGAAAGGAAAATAAAAACGCCACAGCTCCGGCGAAGCACAGGCTTGGAAAAACAGGACGAGCGCCTCACTTGGAAAATATACTACTCTAGAGTAATTTCCTTATACAATATTATTCTCAACCCCCTACTAATAAATTTCCAACAAAATCTTTTCATCTTGACTACAAAAAATAATATTCTAATATTTGAACCGAAGAACACTGACCATAAACAAACCAAGGTGACAAATCATCATTAGGTTGTAAAGAAACTATTTAAATGACTAAACTAGCATTGACATTTTTAGTTTAAGCTGATGTTTGAAATTTTAAATCAAATTTTTTGGTTTGATCTTTTTAAGAATGATTATGCCATCTATGAAAAAAATATTATTTCAACATTGTGCATTGAAGAACGCTAATAATAAAGATCTCAAAATCCAACCATCAAAATGTATGTGCAATGTAGTTTTACACAACTACCTGATCCAAGCATCCCATGAACAGTTATCTGTTCCAATCCATGTAAGTCCTCAACATCCCCATCTGTTTCTGGCGTCAATGTCTGCAAACTTCCCAAGAAAGACGGCTCTGACGATGCTCCTGAATTCCAAAATCCTCATATTAACAAATGTTGGAAAATCAAAATCAAAGTGAGTTTGACATAAAATAAAAATTTGAATTCCTGGAGTCACAAAATTCTCATGATTTGGAATCAAACGTACTTTATCTTGCAGGCTTCATTCTGATATAAATGTGAATATTATCTCTAGATTATAATAAGGTAATTTTCTCTATTTATATTTAAATTATTTGATAGATACTAGACAATTTTCTATAAATGCTGAAGAAATTATAGAAAATTATCTACAAATACAAAAAAAATTACCACTCAAAGAAGGAGCTGGCATTGAAACATCAAGTGTTGCCACCATGTTCTGCCTTGCCTGCCCTGCTAACATCTGTACAACCCCATTAACATCTATTGCACCAGAAAAGAATGTGGAATCTGTTGGTACGGCAGCTTCCATTCTAAAAGGGATACCAATAGAGTGTAAAGCAGCAGCATATACAGCACTGGAGTGGTAAGGCTTTGCATCATCAACGCAGAGGAGAGAAGAAGCTTTGCCTTCAATTTGCAAGCATATATAAATAATGGAGTCAAAAATTCATAGGAAACGAAATGTGAAGGGAACAATGTTGGGCAGATAAAACAGAAAAAAAAATCAATTGAAAACATTACGCAGAAAATCAATTACTAAAAAATGGTCCAAAGTTCAAATATATTTCCACATGGGTTAAGAGGTTTTACTAATATGTTGATAATAGCTATGATTGTTTGTTTTACAAAGAGAAAATAATGAAGGCTAAATCCCATCAAATCAAGAAAATGAAGCATCAGGGGTAAAAAAGAGAGGCTGATCATTACTTTTACTCAAGGAAGGTAAACCAACTGGAACAATGAGATCACATAAAGATGACAGCTGAGAGAAGGAAACTGCATCATGTAGTTCCCTTTGGAAAGTTTGTTTTTGACTCCTAGATTTTAAGTGGGCACTGGGTTTCCGAACAGTATAAAGCAATATTGTGGTGCTTGCATACTCATCTGCTACATTCTCCAGAAAATCTGCAGCTACGGCAGAAAACCCACCCGAATCATCAACAACGAACTGAAAACCCTGTGAAAACCCAGAGAGACTTGAGCCAAAAAACATAAGTAATAAATAAGAGACAACCTCCAGTCTGAAGATTATTATGGAAAGCAACGTGCAAAGTCTTTTGCATACAAAGGTAAAACATAATCCAAACTCAGAAGAAGTTTCCAAGTTATAGAAGAAGACACATTAAATAAACTATCGATATAATATGACTGTCGATGATGATGGTGACATTTCAAGTCTAGTATTCTCTGATATTGTAATTAGAGACCATCTAAGAAAGCTTTAGAACCCACAAGTAAAAAATGCAAGGATCGCACTTTAAGGTTCCATCTATATTTGCACAGATAAAAGTAACGGGAGATGAGTTTTAGCTTTTTTCAGAGGAAATCAGAACATCATGAAGAGACAATAATCTCATTCCCAAAGCCCAAATAAGTGCAAGTAATGTTTAAAAGATTTTTATCATTCACCTGAATGTGGTCACACTCTTCAACAAAGTACCTTAGTCTCTCGTTAATATCTTCTCCCTGCAGACTCCAAGAGAACAAATCTTTTCCAATTCCATAATTGCTAAAATCCTGAGCCTCCATCCATAATCCATTTAAGTTATATAAACCCCGAGGATGGTAGTGCACTTTTGAGAAGTCTGTCCAGTACGTCACACCATTTTCCAGACATTCAACAATATCTTTATCCTGAATTTCTTTTCCAAAACTAGTCTCCCCGAGGCTATTACCATTACTCTTAGTTATATCCACATGGTCCTCCTCATTTAAACTTTGCAAGAACAAATTTTTCTTAAATGATTCAGAAGCATGAACAGAAACATTCCCATCCCTACAAATAAAGTCGTAGACATATAAGTCTTAATGCATTTGATCCCAAAAACATAAAAGTTTAATTAATATTAATAGTTCAAAAAGAAAATGAATTAAAAAATTGTTCAAAAGAGAGATAAAATATCTTGTGCTGGCACCCAAGCTTTACAATGTCTTTATTCTGACAATTCTATGGGCTTTCACGCCTCCTTAGTTTAATAAAATCTAATTGCAGGTGCTGCATAATACAATAATTTCATGGGAGAGAATGACGCAAAAATTACGAGAAACAAAATAATTTTGCAATCAGAAAATTGTCATCAAAATATTAAAAATGATTTGTCAAAGACGAAGAACTGTTAGTTCGAATAGTAGAACAGATCAGATAACGAGGTACATCATAGAAATTCAAGGAAAAAAGATCAGATAACGATGTTGCAAAAAATTTGTTTACGTCATAGAAATTCAAGGAGATCGATATCTGTGCTGTAAGCAAACTCATGGAGCCAATAGCACAATCTCCAATACTCCTAAATGTTGAGAAGAATGAAGAGTGTTTCACTGATACATCAAAGTGAGGAATACAACCTTATTTATAGGAAACTTTCCTAAACTATGACAACATTGTTTAAAGCTAATATTTTCCAACAAATCAGTAATTAATGTGGAATATAATAAAATAAACCATTCAACACCCCTGCAGCTGGTAAGCAAGAGTAGATTAGGCCCAGCTCGCTAACAATCTCTTGAAATATTGTATTTGTAAGACCTTTCATTAGTACATCTGCAAGTAATCTAGCCGAGGAAACACAAAATATAATTAAGTTTGTTGTCTCATTTTTCCTTGATGAAGTATGTAGGTCGACATGTTTATACGACTATGTTGAGCTAGAATAAGTCCAATATTTACAGCAACTTGTTCTTATAATATTGACAATAATCCTTGAACAACGTAGTTTCTCAAATGCTATGGGTCATGACTCGAAATTCTAGCCAAAAGTAGATCTGTCTACCACATTTTGCTTTTTGCTCCTCAATGTTACTAAGTTACCACTAAGAAATGTATAATAACTGGGATGTCAACCTTATATCTATTACACTCATGCATAGCCTGCATTAGTATAAGCCTCAAAAGTCAATTCTTTTTACCAATAGTAGTGTTTCAACGCAGTTGTGCACAAACTCACTCATTACACTTCCATCATATGCAATATCTAACTACTTAGAGCTACATAAATAAGTTTACCAACCAACCTTTGGTACATTATTCGTGCAACAAAAGGTTTGTTTCAAAATCGAAATGGAAAATAAAAAAATCAACAGAGAAAAAATTCTCAAATAAGGATAATTATATGAATTTTCAAAAGTCTCTCTAATTATTACAATAAGCACTTTTTATAGAGATTTTAACAATAACATAAATGGAAATAATAAGAATAAGAAACTAAAAATATTTAAAAAACCAATTAATTAGGAAACTAAAGTAAATAGGAAACCTAAATAAAATAAAAACCAATTAAACTATGAAACTAATAAAATTAGAAATTAAGTAAAATAGGAAACAAGAAAAGAAAACTTCGATGAAATCTGTGCTTGTACTGCACCAATTGCTTTGTTGACCTTGTAACCATATCCTTACTCAAGTATGATTAGATTGTATAGGACTTACGGGTTTACAAACAAATTTCCCGATTTCTTCCAGAATATCAAGATTATATTTTAGTAGTGCAACATAGATACTTGATTTAGACTGAGCAACTTCACATATACTTTAATCTCTTTCAAATTATCTGGCTAGGCATGCTTTTAGCTTTGTTCTGCTCGATCATTTCAGTGACTATAATATAATCAACTTGTACAAGTAATGGAGTGACTCTCCTAACAAAAATGTTTACTAAAGAGAATATGATTCCTTTGACTTTGCAGTTCATCAGCCTCATAACTCTGGTGATTCTTCCAAGCTAAGCTTGCCTTCGATCATAAAGTGCATTCTTTAGTCTGTTCAAAACATTTCAAACCTATATGTGTGTGTGTGTGTGTGTGTGTGTCTTCTTATAACTCCCCCATGGTAAAAGATATTCTTCCCATCAATTTGTTTGAGTTGCTAATCTGGATAGGCAGTTGATCCAAATGAGGTCATCTTCAACAGATTGAAATGCTAGAAAAGAGGGAGAAAAGGGAAGGAAGGGCAACTCCAATGATAGAAACTCAATAATTTGGTTCTTCGTTGTCTACAATAGTCTTTTTCTTGGAGATAAAGGAGAAAAATAATGTGAGTTTTCATTGAAGCCAACATCCATTGATGTGAAGAGTTTTTTTGGCCTACGATACCGACCAGCAATCAAGACAGGAAAAAAAATTAGAGCAGAAAAAAGGAAAAAAAAAACTTTAGAACTGGTAATGACTAATACCATGTTGAGAACAATCAAAAAGTGTTTTCATTTATACATCAAAGTCAAGAATGTAAAACTATTTATAATATCTAAGAAGAACAAAACCAGGAAACTAAATATTCAAAGAGGTCCCTCTCTGATTAGGAAACTTTCCCAGACTAAATGTACTATAAGGTAGCAAATATTTTCCTACAAATCATTAATTAATGCCTAATAGAATAAAATAAAATTCTCGACACAAAATTTTACTAAGAAATAGACGTCGAAAGTTATATAGAAGCGCATAGTGGAGACATTACAAACTGCTTAGTTACGTTTAAGTTCTGGCACAAAATATTGAGTAAAATTGGAGCTGAAATTAGATACTAAAACTTCTCACCAAGTAAGAACATTGGATGGGGCACATGGACCATTTTTGTATAAAGTACCACTGGTACTCATACATCCAAGAGATCCTGCAACATCATAAAATTAGAAACAAATTTATTTTTTTAATGCCAAATTCTGGTTGTGTGATGTGATAAATAACCACAAGATAACAAAATATAGAACTACGACAGACTTCTTGAAGCTTTGCAATAAATATGAAGCACAAAAGACAAGATAGTGATGATGGAAGAGGAAGTTAGAGAAACCACTTCAGGTTATTACTATCGATCTCTTGACAATGTGTTTATGTCTTCACACATTTTAGATATCACTCAATAGACTCCATAATTTTCAACTCCTATTGGAATTTGATTCTTGTCAGAAGTTTCCATATCCTTCCAGTACTCTCTTACAATAAATCTTGCATAAACATAAACAATACTATGATCCTCAAAACCACTTGTATACTTCAATACAATCTCACAATCATTTAGCTCATCCTTAAGTAGCCAGAAAGACAATATCTACAGGGTGTCCTTACCTGCAGTCCTCACCTAGTTACTGTTGACTCTCAAGGTAATCAAATGAGAGGAAAAGCAGAAGCAATATAGTCCATAATCAATTTCAATGTAACAAAAGGCAGAGCTAAAAATTTAAGGAGCAGTAGCATGGCGATTTTTGAATCAAACTTTACATACAATTCATAGAAACAAATTACTTAGCTGATTCACAGAAACAAAAACTAATTAGCTGACAATCTTTGAATTAAAAAAAAGAATTCTAAGTTCCATAATTATCAGTTTGATCATCACGAAATATTGTATACGAGAATGAACATATAAAATATAGCAGGATGCTTTTTCATGAAAAGAATATGTACTATTGCAAGGTTATTGATTGTATACTTCGAGAAAAGCAAATAACTGATCAAATACCTTGAAAATCAACAGTAACTAGACGAGGAGTGTATGTAGGTTCACCCTGCATTAATCAAACAATGGTATAAACCATTACTAACTGGTTGATGCTAGTAACGAAGTTGTGGGTATCTGAAAATCTTCAAATGGTTTTTTTGTGCCAAAGAATAATTACTACTGCAATAACGACAGCTGAAAATAATATCATACATTATTTTATTATTCAAGGTCACATCAACTATATGACAGTGAACTGAGAAAATCTTAAAATACAATGTGAATTTAGAAATATAAGAACGATTCTGTCGAATTGCCCACCTGTTGTGTCTCACCAGTACGGTAGAGTACATTCATATTCAGATACTGACTCTTAAAGGCCTGATCAGCTTGGGCATCCGCATTCAATCCCATCAACTCATCCTTCAACATTCAAAATTTGCTAAAGAAATTAATTAGAGAGTCAAGAAAGAACCCGGCAAAAGAAATCTTCATTCAAACAGGTCAAATTCAAGTTTGTCAACATATAATGAGTTCAGAGACTGCCTGCCACTCTTAAATAACCAAGACTGTAAGGATTTAATAAACTGTACTGAAATACTATATCTCATAAGTATAAGACATTCATAGTTTTACCAAGACTGTAATGATTTAATAATACCCACAAACAGATTAAACAAATCGAAACCAATGTTCTGAAATCGGTAACAACGAAGCCAAATAAAACTCACCTGGAAGTTCCAGAAATGAGAGCCAATGAAGTTTGCAAAACCCCCAACTTGGATGGTGACGAGCTCCTTCATACTTCGTATCGAAATCGGTCTAACTAATAAACGCTTTCCAAAAAACAAAGCTTTTAACAATAATGAAAAAATTCAGAGAAGTACATCCGACACAATCAACTATACTTTATATATTACAATGGCGTTCCAGGAGAATCTACAAGGTAACACAAACGATTGGCTATTGGAAAAGAGGAGTTTGATAAACTTAGAACAGGAGAGATTGTGCGGGTAGAGAGGAGGAGCCTGTGGAATGAACCAGCGATTTTGTTTTGTCAGATTTTCATGTCACCCAGAATACCTCTGCCGAATCTGAGATTTTTCTCAGTTGCAGCTCGAATATGAAGATTTCAAAAAGAAAATAGACAAAATTTATCTTAGAGTCAGCGACTTCAACCGTCGACGTTGCGGCTACGACAGACAAAAAGTAGACCCAACCTCGGCGCCCTGCCCCGGGAGACTTGGCACCAGCTCTAGATAGTGTAGAGCAATCGGAGTTGCCTCCAAAAGTGTGGCGCTCTAGCGATTGAAAGGGCGGATTTCTATAATAAACTCGGTCATTTCTCGTTCAGCTGGAATGTCATTGTCCACGTAGTTTAATTCGAAAAAAAATGTACCTTCTCAAATTCTGGTACCCAGCCGATCACTTGCCGTTCTGAATTTACTATTAAAACAGGGGCGATCACCTCCCTTCCAAATTAATGTCAATAACAAATACCAATCACCTCATATTCTATCTAGTACTTACATGACATTGGGTCAGGAGTCGATGCGGGAGGCGGAGACCTCCCTTCTAACGTGCACCGCACGTAATTAGAAAACGAAGATCACTACTCCAACCCTAATTTTAAAAATGACGGTTGTTTCTGTCACGACCCGAAAACCTACCCGTTTTCGGTTCATTCACTGCTTTGATATCATCTCTGTCACGACCCGAAAACCCTACACGATTCTCGGTTCGCACACTTCTACTACTCACTCACTATACTAAAAAAATTCGAATAAAATTTAAAACTTTTATTGCTCGACTTAAAACGACGTTTTTGAAAATATTTTAAACAGCATTGCAGCGGAAAACTCGATTAAAATCAGTTTAAACGAAACTTCATTTTATAAAAACATAAAACAGATAAATCAGTCAACACCTGTAAACATCGGTCGACACTTGGGTTGTCTTGGGTTTTTCATCAGTCGATGCTGGCAAAGCTGGTCGACACTACGTTTCTCTCGGATCTTTTCGTCGGTCGACACTAAGAACACCGGTCGACACTACGTTCGTCTCGAGTCTTTTCGTCGGTCGACTCCGAGAACACCAATCGACACTACGTTCGTCTCGGGTCTTTTCGTCGGTCGACACCGAGAACACCGGTCGACACTTCTACGCTCATATCAGAGAGCGGTAGACATCTGCTTTCACAGGTCGACACTTTGATACTCTCTATCCGCGCAGGTCGACTCTCGTGTCATTTTTACATTACCGGTCAACTCCTACAACTATAGGTCGACACTTTGGCTCTGCCCGCGCAGGTCGACCCTCGCGGTCGACAGTTGCAGGGTGTAATAATCCGAAAATTTTAGATTTTTTAAATTTAATTTCTAAAAACTTTTAATTTAAGTTCGGTTAGACTTTCAGAAAATATTTAACGGGGGAATTAAATTATAAAACTCAGAGTCTGCTTTTGTGATGGTTTTCAGAATTTAAAATCGAGAGGTCGTGAATTCAACGAGATTACGGACGATAAAAACACGTGAGGGCAATTTGATAATCTTTTATATAAAAAAAAAAAAAATTGTTATAACAACCGAATGGCTTCGGGAGGAAGCCATTCCGCTGTTACGCCTTAGCACTGAGGGAACCGAGAGGGAGACGCGAGGGAAGGTGGAATTTCGAGCTCCGATCTTCGGCCGACGAACGTGAGCGTGGGAGAAACGACCGGCGACGAGGTACTCGGCTGTATCTTGTTCTCCCTTCGACCGAGTGCACAACGACGCTGCGGTAAGCCCTTCCCCTTTTGCTGCGTTTTTTTTTCTATTTTTCTGTTTTGGCCGAGCTTAGTGCTCGGTCTGATCTCATTGTCGAGGAAATTGGCTGCAATGTTGGAATGGATAAGAGGGAAGTGCTGTGAATTGAAGGAAAACCGAAGGTGAGCCATGTTGGTTTCCCTGTTTTGGCCGAGCTTGGTGCTCGACCTCCTTTCAATTCCGGTGAACTTGGCCGAAAGGTATGAGTGAAATGTGCCTAGTTGTGTATGGAAATTATGAAATTCAAATTGAAATCAAGAATCGGACTTTTTTTTAAGGGGCAGCTTCTGTTTTTTGCCGTTTGAGCCTATGTTCGGTTGATTGTTTTAAATCCTATTTTAGTGGGTTAAAATAGGTGGCTAGAGGGACGTATGGCCGCTGGAATCGTTCAATTCCGATATCCAACCCAAAAGTTATGAGCGTCGGACGTTTATGTCGAATTTTGGTCCAAGTCAAATTAGCGAGCGTTTTTCATAGAATTGCGACGTATGATAGTAGCATAGCTGTTTTTTATGCGTAAAACTAGTTTTAAGTGAGTTTTGGTAGAAGAAAACAAAAATGTGAAAATTGGATAAAAATGGCAGATTCGATTTTTGGTGTTTTTCACCTGTCTGCGGCTTACCGTTTTAAAATCCGTCCTAGCAGGTTAAACTAGGATCCTAAGGGGACGTTTAGCCACTTGAATCGTTCGATTCCGTTGACGGACGCAAAAGTTATACGCGTCCGAACTTTAGGCTAGTTTTCGGACGAATCCATTTTGGTGACTTGTTTTAACTGGAACTTCATAGGTTTAGTTAAGAAATGTGATTTTTAACTATTTGATGAATTTTAAAGCGAGATTGATGAGAGTTTGTTTGTGTTTTAGGTTGAGGTTTTTTTTCGGCAAATCTGTGCGTCAAGCAAGCTTAGGACGCCAGATAAGAAGTGCATGCATGCGTTTTGCCCAAGTAGGCCTACACTGTAAAACTTTAGGGTTTATGTGATTGATTGTGGTGTGCGTGCCTATTGTTTGACATGCATCATATTTTAAAAACGTGAATGAAAATGGTTTTGAGCATGTTTTGAGTATGTGGTGAGACACGTGACGGTGGTACCGCGGATCCTGATAGTATGCGAGCCGGTGCTTCACCAGTCGCGGATTCTGCTCGAGGAGTGGGCCGGCTGGGCCGTCATGCGGCGTGAATGTGTTGACGGTGAGGGTGATGGGTAGTGGTACCGCGGATCCTACTAGTGTGTGAGCTGATGCAACACCAGTCGCAGATTCCGCTCGAGGAGTGGGCCGGCTGGGCTGCGCAAAACGTGTGTGTGTGGCAACTGTGGCCCCGTGCTGGGGAAGCTGGGATGAGGGTGACGTGTCAGGGTGTAGCGTGGCGCGAGGTACACTCTTACCCTGATGTGGTTGCCGTGTGGTGATGCGTGTGTGTAGCTTGTGAGCCTCGTTGCTGGGGAGTCCGGGACAGTGGCGACGTGTCAGGGTGTAGGGTGGCGTTAGGTTCTTCCTTACCCTGTTGTGGCTACACTACGCGTCACAGATGTGACAACATGAGTGTGAGTGTAGAAACTGCATGTGATAGCATTGCATTGTCGGTGTTTACTTTCATATCGCATTACTTACTGAGCGTTAGGCTTATGTTGCATGTTATATGATGTAGGTGCTGACGATATCGCTGGTGAACCTAGAGAGCCTAGTCCTGAGGCATAGGATGGTTGGTGGCATGCGACCGAGACACCGGATGACGGATTTTGTTAGGGCGACCCAACCCCTGGAGGATGGTAAGTGGTGGCTAGGTTCGTTTACGGTTATATTTTTTTTCTGTTGCTGTGTTGATGTACAGTCGATGAGATGAGCTGTATATGTGTCAGTGTATAAATGTATATGGAGTGCGTGTGATTTTGGCGACGCACGCATATATTTTACATGTAGGAGCTTAGAATTGCTCTATAGTGTGAATTTTCTTAATTTGTAGTTGATGAATTTCGTTGTCTTTAAACTCTGATTTTGTTATGGAGACCTTCTGGATGGTTGATAGATATATACCGTTGGTGACTGTGTGCAGGATTTAAATTTTTGGTATAGCCAGTTTTTAGGCGTTACTCTGTCGAAATTTCGGGAGAGAGGTTGGGAGTCGAGAGGATATAGAATAGGTCGAGATGTGTACAGCGAATGTTAGAGAAGTGTAGATGCGCGTGGGAGTGCGGCGTGATCGCAGGTGCGCGGAGCACGCGGCCCTGCGGGTGCTCACGAGTCGTGCAGCGCCAGGTGAGGGCGTGCGTACGGACGTGTTGTACAGTAGCAGGGTGCATAGGGCACGCGGCGCTGTGAGCGTGCACGTGACGTGGTGATGCTGAGTTGGCGCACGCAGGGCACCGCGAGGGTGCGTGCGGGGTGTCGAAGTGGAGACGTGAGTGTGCGGCGCCGATTTTGGGTAGTTCGAGGGGTATGTTGGACTGCTTCCTAGGATTTCGAGTCTTGTAGGTTTATTTTTAAAACTATTTTAAATTATTTCTTTTTCCGCTGCATATTTTTATATTAAGGAGTTCGTATTCCCTCTTCAGTACGCGAGTTGTTTTCGAATCGAGTCGAAAAATTTTCATACTAACAAATGTTCTATGAAGATGTTTTGAAAACGAAAGTGGTATCAAATTGAGTGAGTTGTTCAAGGTTCAGTGGTGTCATAGTGTGTAGTGTGTAGATGCACTGTAGCGCACCGGGAACGTGGGGTTTCTCGGGGTGTTACAGTTATGGTATTAGAGCCACGGGGTCGACGTCGTTCAGAGGATTACCTAACACCGCCAGTCGCTGCACGAGAGCACTTCACCAACTGTAAGTGTTTAGATTTGAATTTATTGTAGTACTAATGTGAACTTTGTATATGTTAAAGGTAGAGAATGTCAGGAGAGGCGAGAGGTAGAGGTAGAGGGCGACCACGACGAGAGGCGCCTCCAACAGCTGTGGGCGACATGGATGATACCTTCCGGCAGCTTACCGAGTTAGTCCACCGTCAATCTCAGCAATTGGAGAGATTTATGAGCAGGGACGACCAGCTTCAGTCTGCCGCCTAGGGTTCGTCTGACAGAGGGGGTGACAGACTGCATAGACTTAGACCCCCGACTTTTGACGGGTCATCTCCAGATCCTCTCAGTGCTGAGAAGTGGATACGGAGCATGGAGAGGATGATGGATTTTGCCAAGGTAGAGGAGCAGGACAGAGTTTATAGTGCGGCATTCTATCTTGCCAAAGATGCGAGCCATTGGTGGGATACTGTAGTGGCCACGAGAGATGTGGAGGCCATGACCTGGGAGGAGTTCAGGTCGGTGTTTTTCGGCAAATATTTCAACCATTCTGTTAGGACACAGAAGATGGTGGAGTTTGCGCAGTTGAGGCAGACCGGCACTGTGGCCGAGTATGTACGGCAGTTCGATGCCTTGTCGCGGTTTGCAGGGCATTTGGGGAGCCTCGATGAGTATAAGGTACATCAGTTTGTGCAGGGCCTAAAGTCAGATATCTATATGGGCATGTGGATTGCGGGGACCAGAGGCATGCCGTACGAGGAGGTGGTAGCGAAGGCCCTTGACATGGAGGAGACTCGGGCGAAGCTTCCTAGTTATCGGCAGGTACCCAGAGAGTAACCTCGGAGATCATTCAGAGAGTCGCTGCCACTGGCGAGCTGGGAGGTGTCCATGCAGAAAGTCCTGAAGAGACCTAGTGACAGTTCCAGCAGCCAGGGGAGCACTAAGAGGCCGTAGGGGTCGGGACAGTTTTCAGTGTGTCCGAAGTGTGCGAGTGCAGAACGGGCCTTGTACGATGTTATAACTATGGCGAGGTGGGCCACATGTCCAGAGAGTGCCAGAAGCTGCGTCAGAACCGTTGCTTCAATTGCAATGAGGCGGGGCACTTTGCCAGCAGATGCCCAGCTGCGAGCAAGGCGCCAGCCAGAGTTACACCGAGGGTCTTTGCCCTTTTTAAGCCAGATGATGCTGCCCAGCCATCAGTGATTGCAGGTAACATTTTTGTTTCTAGTGTGGCAACTTATACTCTGATTGATACGGGCGCTACGCACTCGTTTTTGTCGACAGGCTTTGTTGTTAAGGCCAACTTGGAGTTCAGTCCCGTCGAGCGACATTATGATGTGACATTGCCATCAGGGGAGCATTTGTATTCAGAACAGGTGGTGCGGGGCAATGTTGTGACAGTAGGGAGGAAGCAGTTATATGCCGAGCTAGTCATACTCCATATGAGCGGTTATGAGGTGATCTTAGGAATGGACTGGCTGTTCAGACATCATGCGAAGATTGACTGCAGGACCAGAGAGGTTCATTTTCCGGCCCCCGGGAGGGGAAAGCTACACATTTAAAGCAGGTAAAGGTTTTGCCAGGATTTCTGCTATCTTTTCTCGTCAGGCTCCACGGTTGTTGGGCAAGGGTTGCCAAGGGTTTTTGGCAAGTGTCGGGGATGCGCAGTCACAGGGTGATACTCGGATGCAGGATATTCTTGTTGTGCAGGAGTTTCCGGAGGTGTTTCGTGATGATTTGCCGGGGTTGCCCCTGACAGGGAGATCGAATTCAAGATAGATATTTTCCCAGGTGGCGAGCCGGTGTGCAAGAACCCGTACAGATTAGCACCTACTGAACTTAAGGAGCTGAAGGGTCAGTTGGAGGAACTGACGGATAAGGGCTTTATACGCCCTAGTTTTTCACCTTGGGGTGCGCCAGTTCTATTCGTCAAGAAGAAGGATGGATCCCTACGTATGTGTATTGACTACCGGGAGCTGAATACGTTGACGGTGAAGAACAGGTATCCATTGCCGAAGATTGACGATTTGTTTGATCAGCTACAGGGTGCCCGAGTGTTTTCTAAGATCGACCTGAGGTCCGGCTATCATCAGTTAAAGGTGAAGTAAAACGATGTACCGAAGACGGCCTTCAGGACGAGGTACGGGCACTTTGAGTTCCTGGCTATGTCTTTCGGGTTGACTAATGCCTCTGCATCATTCATGGATCTGATGCACAGAGTGTTCAGGGAGTACATGGACAAGTTTGTGATTGTGTTTATCGACGACATTTTGATTTACTCGCGGAGTGAGGTGGAGCACAGGGACCACCTGAGGATCGTGTTGACTATTTTGAGCCAGCATCAGCTGTATGCTAAGTTCTCGAAGTGCGAGTTTTGGTTGGACATGATTCATTTCTTGGGGCATGTTATCTCCTCTGAGGGTATTTCAGTTGATCCGGTGAAGGTTTAGGCGGTAAAGGAGTGGCCGTGGCCGCGGCCGCTGCCGACCAGTGCTAGCGAGATACGCAATTTTCTAGGTTTGGCTGGATATTATCGAAGATTCATTGAGGGGTTCTCTAAGATCTCGTTCCCCTTGACCCAGCTGACCAGAAAGAATGCGTAGTATGAATGGACCGACAGGTGTAAGGACAGCTTCCAGACATTGAAGCAGAGGTTGACTACAGCTCCTATACTGACGCTGCTCGTGGAAGGAGAGAAGTTCTGCATTTATTGTGATGCTTCCAAGATCGGTTTGGGGTGTGTTTTGATGCAGGGTGGGAGAGTCATTGCCTATGCCTCTAGGCAGTTGAAGGCTTACGAGCAGAATTATCCCACTCACGATTTAGAACTGTCGGCGGTTGTATTTGCACTCAAGATTTGGAGGCATTATCTTTATGGGCAGCAGTGCGAGATTTACTCAGACCATCAGAGGTTGAGGTACATTTTCACGCAGAAGGAGCTGAATTTGAGACAGAGAAGATGGTTCGAGCTGGTCAAGGACTACGATGTAGAGATCAGGTACCACCTAGGAAAGGCGAACGTGGTGGCGAATGCCTTGAGTAGGGTGACGGCTTCGACTTCTGCCATGACTTCGATAGTGTCTGTTAAGTTGGTGACAGAGATACGGAGTTTTGGTCTAGAGGTAGTTTCTAATCTGGCAGCTACTCTTTCGGCTTTGTCGTTGAGGCCGACTATTTTGGACAGATCAAGCAGACTCAGGAGATTGACTCGGAGTGTAGTGAGCTGAAGGTGAGTATGGAGGCCAGCCCTGATTCTGAGTTCAGCTATTCAGAGGACGGGATTCTGAAATTTCAGGATAGGTGGTACGTCCCGAAGGATGAGGGGCTGAGGAGGGATATACTATCAGAGGCCCATTCATCTTCTTTTTCTGTGCATCTGGGAAACACTAAGATGTACAGGGATTTGAAACAGCACTATTGGTGGCCTAACATAAAACGAGCAGTGGCTGAGTATGTTGAGACCTGCGTAGTCTGTCAGCAGGTGAAGGCAGAACATCAGCGACCGTCCGGGATGCTCCAACCATTGCCAATATCGGAGTGGAAGTGGGAGCGGATCACTATGGATTTTGTGGTGGGACTGCCCAGGACTGCCAAGGACCATGATGCTATTTGGGTGATTGTAGACAGGTTGACGAAGTCGTCTCACTTTTTGCTTGTGAGGATGACTTATATGATGGATCAGTTTGCCCAGTTGTATATTCAGGAGATATTCAGACTTCATGGGATTCCGGTGTCGATTGTTTGAGACCGAGACCCCAGGTTCACGTCCAAGTTTTGGAGGAGTTTGCATATGGCTATGGGCACCAGGTTAAATTTCAGTACGGCTTTTTATCCTCAGATCAACGGACAGTCAGAGTGGATTATACAGATTCTGGAGGATATGTTCAGGCCTATGTGTTGGAGTTTCAGGCGACTTAGAGCAAGTTCTTATCGCTAGTAGAATTCTCGTATAATAACAGCTACCAGTCCACCATTGGTATGGCGCCGTACGAGACCCTCTACGGAAGGAAGTGCAGGTCGCCATTGTATTGGGATGAGGTTGGGGAGGCCCGATTGATAGATCTTGAGATTTTACAGCAAACTGTCGACAAGATTTCTGTGATATAGAAGAGGATTAAAGCGGCTCAGAGTTGACAAAAGAGGATTGAAGGGGACATTTAGTCACTTGAATCGTTCGATTCCGTTGACGGACGCAAAAGTTATGCACATCCGAACTTTAGGCTGGTTTTCGGACGAATCCATTTTGGTGACCCGTTTTAATTGGAACTTCATAGGTTTAGTTAAGAAATGTCATTTTTAGCTATTTGATGAATTTTGAAGCGAGATTGATGAGAGTTTGTTTCTGTTTTAGGTTGAGACTTTTTTTTGGCGAATTTGTGCGTCGAGCGAGCTTAGCACGCCAGGTAAGTAGTGCATGCATGCGTTTTGCCCAAGTGAGCCTGCACTGTAGAACTTTAGGGTTTATGTGATTGATTGTGGTGTGCGTGCGTATTGTTTGACATGCATCATATTTTAAAAACGTGAACGAAAATGATTTTGAGCATGTTTTGAGTATGTGGGGAGATGCGTAGCGGTGGTACCGCGAATCCTGCTAGTGTGCGGGCCGGTGCTTCACCAGTCGCGGATTCCGCTCGAGGAGTGGGCCGGTTGGGCCGTCATGCGGCGTGAATGTGTTGACGGTGAGGGTGATGGGCAGTGGTACAGCGGATCCTACTAGTGTGTACTAGTGTGTGGGCCGGTGCAACACCAGTCGCAGATTCCGCTCGAGGAGTAGGCCGGCTACGCTGTCACGAAACGTGTGTGTGACAACTGTGGCCCCATGCTGGGGAGGCTGGCATGGGGGCGACGTGTCAGGGTGTAGCGTGGCACGTGGTACACTCTTACCCTGATGTGGTTGCCGTGTGGTGATGCGTGTGTGTAGCTTATGAGCCTTGTTGCTGGGGAGTCCGGGACGGTGGCGACTTGTCAGGGTATAGGGTGGCGTTAGGTTCCTACTTACCCTGGTGTGGTTACACTACGCATCACAGATGTGACAACATGAGTGTGAGTGAAGAGACTGCATGTGATAGGGTTGTATTGTCGGCGTTTACTTTCATATCGCATTACTTACTGAGCGTTAGGCTTATGTTGCGTGTTATGTGGTGTAGGTGCTGACGATATCGCTGGTGAGCCTCGAGAGCCTAGTCCTGAGGCATAGGATGGTTGGTGGCATGCGACCGAGGCACCGGATGACAGATTTTGTTAGGGTGACCCGACGCATGGGGGATGGTAGGTGGTGGCTAGGTTCGTTTACGGTTATATTTTTTTTCTGTTGCTGTGTTGATGTACAGTCGATGAGATGAATTGTATGTGTCAGTGTATAGGTGTATATGGAGTGTGTGTGATTTTGGCGACGTACGCATATATTTTACATGTAGGAGCTTGAAATTGTTCTATACTGTGAATTTTCTTCATTTGTAGTTGATGAATTTCGTTGTCTTTAAACTCTGATTTTGTTATGGAGACTCTCTGGATGGTTGATAGATATATACTGTTGGTGACTGTGTGCATGATTTAAATTTTTGGGATAGCCAGTTTTAGGCGTTACTCTGCCGAAATTTTGGGAGAGAGGTTGGGAGTCGAGAGAATATATAATAAGTTGGGATGTGTACAGCGAATGCTGGAGAAGTGTAGATGAGCGTGGGAGTGCGGCGTGATCCCAAGTGCGCGGGGCACGTGGCACTGCGGGTGCTCACAAGTCGTGTGGCGTCGGATGAGGGCGTGCATGTGGACGTATTGTACAGCAGCAGAATGCGTGGGGCACGCGGCACTGTGAGCATGCGCATGATGTGGTGATGCTGAGTTGGTGCGCGCAGGGCACCGCGATGGTGCGCGCGGGGTGTCGAAGTGGGAACGTGAGTGTGCGGCACTGATTTTGGGTAGTTCGAGGGGTATGTTGGACTGCTTCCTAGGATTTCGAGTCTTGTAGGTTTATTTTTAAAACTATTTTAAATTATTTCCTTTTCCGCTGCATATTTTTATATTGAGGAGTTTGTGTTCTCTCTTCGGGACGCGAGTTGTTTTCGAATCGAGTCGAAAACTTTTCATACTCACAAATGTTCTATGAAGATGTTTTGAAAATGAAAGTGGTAACAAATTGAGTGAGTTATTCAAGGTTCAGTGGTGTCACAGTGTGTAGTGTGTAGATGCACTGTAGCGAAACGGGAACGTGGGGTTTCTCGGGGTGTTACACAGGGCCTGGTTGACCACTAAGCCTATCGGTCGACACTTCCTTCCTAGAACTCTGTTTAAAAACCTTAAAAACTTAACAAAATCGATCGAACTTCCACTCAACGCTAATAATAACCCAACGCACACTTTTCCATCAAGTCAAAATCATAATTTTAAGTAAAGAAAACGACTACTAAAGTTTGAAATCCGTCTATATATTCAATCGACTAAAAACAACTAAAATCATTTCGATTACACACCCCAAAACTCGTACCTATGCCCACCATAGTCAAAACGCCATAATAGTTGGCCAGATGGTCCACGTGCGTACTCCTCCAACCGCCTCCTAATCTTAGGCATGCTTTGAGTACTCACCGGCTATGTCGTCGTCACCTACATGACAGAACTCAACAATTAGCCTAATGCCGAGTAAGTAATGCATAAACGTAAACACTGAAAACAAATACATCCTAACATATGCAGTTTCTACAATTTCGTCTCTACTTTCGTTTTCGTCTCTTTCTTACATATTCTTTATCTTCTTACTACTGGGTTCTTCTTTACGTGTTAGATCAAGGTGACATACTTCGCGGTCCACCTCTGGAGACAAGGCCAATCTCAATATAGTAAAGTGACACACCTCGCAGTTCACCTATGGATACAAGGTCATCACGTAAAGCGGAGGACTAGTGATACACCTTACGGTCCACCTATGGGGACAAGACCACTCAACCCCACCTTTCTTATCTTCTTACGTATCTTCTCATTTCGTTCGTCCCATCACATCCTACTGTTTCACTTCGTAAAAGCATGAAAATTCATTTTTGTTTCGTTATGGTACTTTAAAACCATGAATGCATAATCAACTAGAAGATAACGTAAAATAAACATGCATGCAACCTACTGTTCTGTGATGTAAGCCATAAGATAAAACTCCTACTACATTACTTACCTGGTGTCCTAACTCGTGTCGTGCTCGTTTCTATCACTTCCTCGGCTCAACCTATCACATGACCAATTCACATTAAAAATTCATCTCACCACTCATTCTATGGCTACTAACTCACTCCACTAAAGCTAAACTAAATTGGTTCACTAACTCAATTTTCGACCAAATCAACCTAACTTCCAACGCACATAACTTTTGCGTTGGTTGTTGGAATCACTCGATTCTAGAGACTAAACGCTCCACTCATAACCTAGTTTAACACACCAAAACAGAATTTAAAACAATGAATCAGAGCTAGGTTAAAACTCCCAAAACAGAACCGAGTTTCACACTAAAACGCCTAAAATTCTCATTCTCGGTTTCTCAACAAAACTCACTCAATTACTCACCAATCTATCACACTCAAACCTACTAAGCATAATCTAACTACCACTGGAGATTTTGAATTCAGAAAACTCCAAGTTACAGCCCGATCCTCTCAGTCCTCTTTAAAATTTGGAGCTCATCACCCTCAGTCAGCACACCATTACTTCTACCTCCTAATCACCCCCAAAAACCGAGCTCAATCAATCGGAAATTCGAAAACTACCAAGCACTCATACTCAATCGACATAAACCAAAACAAGGGTTTACCATCGGTTCCCAGCACGAAAAGGGCCGAACCGGCTCCTCCTCCCAGCTCGTCAGAGTTCTCTGTACACCAGCGTCCACTCTCTCTTGTCGATCGTCGACGAGTCCCAGCTCATCGCTCAGCCCTCCCTCACTCCTTCGCTCGGTGAGGAAAGGAAGCAGAGTGGCTTCCTTCGTGAAGTCATTCTGTTTTGTATTTTTTTTTTCATAATAATAATAATAAATTTATTTTATTTTTCGCCCTCACACTTTAATCTTCTAATCAAACTGCTATTCAGTCTGTTTCCTGTTAGATTCCTAAAATTTTCGCTTCTCCATTAGTCTCGAAATAATCTTTTATCGAATAATACAAATTCTCCGCTATTGGTTCCGACTAAAATCCTGCCGTTTACCACTCTGAAAATCTGAAACCTATTTAACGGAAATTTTAGGCGTTACAGTTTCTATGGCTTTTGACAAACATAGCAACCATACCAGAAAAAATGATGGAGATTTTGAGAAAATGAAGATCGATGTTGTTGGAGATAAATGAGGCTCTTACAAAACTAGGTGAATAGAGTTTACGCTTTCCTTTTATATTTTATAGGGTTTATTTCACTGTAATCATCAAATTATCCATTTTATTTAAAAAAAACAATCAAAATATACTATTCATCACCAAAACCATTCAACTATCAGAAATAGGCAAAAAAACCACTACGCCTGTATTTTCGGTACACACGTGGCACTGGCCAGGCTGTGACCCGTTGACCAGTTTAGGGCGTCATACATAACACCCGAGACAATGGGTGTCATTGCTAACGCCTAAACCGGTCGATTGGTCACCCCCTATAAATAGAGGCCTCTCTCCCTCAAAATCTCACAACACTCTTCTCACTTCTTTCAACTTCTCTCTATTATTTTCTCCTTCTGGAGATAATTTTCGTAGTTGACGGGCAATATTTTTTTTTTATAATTTCTTTTATTATGCAATTAAAAAAATTTTATTTTATAAATTTGTTTATGCAATTAAAGTATTTTTTAAAATTTTTTTTTTGTTTTCATTTTTTATAGAAATATTTTTGTTATATTTTTTCATTGTATTTTTTAATTAAAAATGTAAAAGTAGTGATATTATTGGTGAATATATTCATAATTTTATTTTTCGTAATGCTTATTTAGTGGTGTAATTATACTGTATAACTAATTTATATCTAAAGAAACTAGAATTTAAATGATCCATTTGTGAACCTCCAGCATTTCCTAGAAACTTACTTGCAAAGATTATTCTGTCTAAAAAGATTGTCCAGTACAGTCTTTTCTAGGAATTCTCCTGATTAGTACACTACACATTTTACAGCAGCGGCACAATTATCATGAAATAATTTTATTTCTAATTTTTAATGACAGTATCTGGCCATGACATTATTTTGAAATAAAGAATGTCAAAAGAAGTAGGAGCAGGATTTGGTCAAATGAGAGATTATTTATTGAAAGATTGTCAACTTTAGGGATTAAGAGTCTTTAAGGGTGAAAAGGATGTTCGACATCATAGGTTTACACGGAGTATATTCTTTCAACAACGATAGCTGCGACATAATAGTTCGCTTGTTCTATGCGAACTTGACAGCTACAAGGAGAGATGGAGTTTTGACTGGTTTGATGACGGATATGCTTGGTATGGAACTTATGATATGTCCAGAGACGATAAATGCAGTGTTGGGGTTTATCATGGAAGGGGCGGAGCAATAACACAAGGCTTCCGTAGATTGTCGTTTTTTCCAAATGCCCGAGGGAGTAGAGTTTCTACGTAAGATTCATAGAAATCCCAACATTGAGGTGTTTGTGAAGACACGCTTGAAAGATTCGAATGTCCTAGGTCGGGTTCTTCTCAACATGCTAACCCACACCCTTCTGCCGCTAAATGGGCATAGAAATCTTGTTAGTTACATGAATCTGTATGTAATGGAAAAACTGATTAACAGAAATACTCCCCGGTTTCTTGTTTATGGGGGGTCACATGAATGAGATCGGGGGGACATCCAAGAAAATCTCCCATACACCGCACTGGTTCAGAAGATCATTAAGCGAGCTATGATTCAGATGCCGAATGGTGAGCAGAGGAGAGCTCGCAGTTTCACCGACGTATTTGACATGAGTCATTGACTCGGATGAGTATCGTGGACGTCAACGACACTTGGGTGTCGAAAAGCGATGAGGGAGCATCCACCTCTCGAGCAGTGCTGATAGAAGAGGCCACATCACCATTATTGGTCCCCTAGGAAAAGAAGACCACATTGCTGCCATTTGCTAACCAAGAAGAGGAGGCTAGTCCATGGGACATGAGGCAGATGATGCAGTATCTGTAGCACATATATCAGATGCAGCAGACGAACCATTAGCAACTATATCAGATGCAGCAAATGCACCAGCAGGAGGTATATCAGATGCACCAGACGCACCTGCAGCAGCTGATTGAGTCAGAGTAGAGCCAGCAGTGAAAAATCAGCCACCTTATAGGAAGAGTCGATGGACTCGATAAGACGTTACAAGATTAGATGGCGAGAAGAGACGGAAACGACGACGACGATGACATTTAGTTTTTGGTTTATTTCTTATGTAAATTTTATGTACTTTTAATTGTACGTTGTTTAGTTCATTTTTCTAATGTTTGAAATTTAGTCATAAATTTGTTTATGTAAATTTATTTACATAAACGATAGAAAAATAAATAATTGAATTAATTATAATTTGAAATAAACTAAACTAATAAATTACAATTTGAATCACCTTTCAAAATAATTATTACACTACAAATAAATAAATTTCATAAAAAAAAAATGCTCATATCCAACAAACAGTAAAAAATTTCTATCGCAGCCACGTACTGAAAATTCTTGCACACATAATCAACACCACACACCACACGGTAGAGTTCTGCTTACTAATTCTCGAAACTTGATGGTTCTTTTGCATCTAGCACTCTTGTCTTCTTCGACCTACCAGATTAGCGCTCTCTTTTGGGTAGGAAGATTTCGTTCATACCTTCTACGGGTGGCCACATTAGTATGCCGCTAATGGGATGAATATAGTGTATGTACATCTGCAGGTAAGTTGCCCGGTGATAGCATCTATGCATGTAATTTTCTGGCACTATTCTCATGAAGTGCATACATGCAATAGAATGGACACATGAGATTTCACTAAGCTCCCACCTGGTACAGTTGCACACTTGCATATTTACTTCGACAACAAATTATTTGTATCCGTTGCTGACTTGAAATCGTTCACCTCCCGTTGACACAGGACTCTAATTTTCATATGCACTAGCTAGCTTCGCAAGCTTTTTCTTTATCTAGGGACACAGGAGATTGTTGATTCGACCAACTTCTTGAATTTTTTCACAATATGAGTCATCAAGAGCTTTTCAATCATCTCGAACATAGTCATGATTAGTTTGTCCCTAAGAGGCAATAGCACTGCATTGAATGACTCGCACAAATTATTTAAGCCCAAATCGCAATTGAAAATCTAAGAGAATGCATAATTAGCCCAGTGGCTAGAATCTTTTCGTCGAAGATATGCTTCTGCCTCCGGGCTAATCTGAAGTAATTTCCTCATTTCATGCTCAAAATAGGAACTCGTCGCATCTCTGTAGGCTTTGCCCTTAAATTATTTTTTGAAATTCACGTACATATGTTGGAGGCAGAAGAGGTGTTCGGTGTCTCTGAATTTTTCTCGAACATTATTCTTTAACCCCTAATATTTGAAAGTAAAACACTGTCAACATAAAACAAGATAACTACCATAACGTCCAAATATTTGAAATAACAAATAGAAATGCATTATACCTTTTGTCAATCTGAAACAATAGTCCACCTGCGCCCAGATTCAGTGTTTAAGTCTTTTTTCAAAATTTGCAAAAATCACGTCCATGAGTACACACACTCAGATTCGAAATTGGCAACAGCAGCATAATATATTCCATCGTTGCCATCAGTACTGACGGTTGTGAGTAATTGGCCAGGACATGACCCATTCAGATGACAGATAATAGGTTTATCGTACATCAGCAAACCTGTATTGCAAGCAGCCATGCACATATAAAATCTTTGGAATCAAAACGAATTATCGTTCACTAGATTACCATCAATTTTATTGTGCTACCAGGATTTTATATCAAAATTTTGGCTTCATATGACCATAGTTGGCTATACTGTTTATCACAATTCTCTTCATTAAATATTCGAGCTATATTTTTTGCTCTTATGGCAAGATTGATTGAAATATTGACAGTGAAATCTTTCCTCACTGTCTTGATAATAGAAGGGATTTCTCTCATCATGGGTAACTTTTGGACCTATCAAGGTACTCTTCTGCCACTCATTTTGTTGAAGCGTGTGAATTCTTTATTTTCCTTAAATAATTATGAGAATCGATCAAACTATTAATTTGAAATATGGTCTTATCTTGCATCTGCGAAGCATGCAGTCGCCACTAGCATCCTTCACACTTAGCTATCACTCGCCGACGGTCACTATGGATATATTTTATACCATATCCATTTTTTAAAGAATATTGAGATATTTCTTCTTTAAATTCTTTAAAGAATTATATTGTTTTCCCAAAAAAATTGAGATTGAGATTTGTTGTCTTACCGATATGGAGGAGGCCACCTCCTCAGAATCCAAGCTGATCGGTGTTCAAAGTTCGTCGTCCAACGTTCTTGAGGTCAAATATAACTTTATTTTTTCATTTTCATTTAAGTGATTGAATGCTCGTAGATCACCATAGGCGGGTGCGACGTCCGCCAACCAATCCATATTAGCATCAGAATTTGTTATCTCATTTAGATCAATCAATATACTTGAATCAGAATCTATCAGAAATATCATCTAACAAATATAATATATTAAAATGAATTAGAAATAAAATTCTCCAACGATAATTGTGCCGCCGCTGTAAAAGGTGAAAAATACTACTCAGGATAATTTCTAACAAAGACTGTACTGTATAATCTCCTTATACAGAATTAGCTTTTCAAGTAAGTTTTTAAGAAAGGTCGAAGGGTTACAAACGAAACACTTAAATTTCAGTATCTTTAAACAGAACTTACTTATACAATACAATTACATCATTAAATAAATGTTACGAAAAATAAGATTATGAATATATTCACTAATAATATCACTACTCTTACATTTTTAATTAAAAAATACAATGAAAAAATATATAACAAAAATATTTCTATAAAAATAAAAACAAAAAGATATTCCAATTGCATAAAAAATTATAAAATAAACTTTTTTAATTATATAATAAAAGAAATTATAAAAAAATAATATCTTGCCCGTCAACTACAAAAAATATCGACGGAAAGAAAAAATAATAGAAAGAAGTCAAAAGAAATGAAAATAGTGTTGTGAGATTTTGAGGGAGAGAGGCCCCTATTTATAGGGGGGGTGAACGGTCGACCAGTCACGACATCACACGACGTTGTGACTCAAGGCGGGGACCCATCGACTGGTTCCCGCGGTCCAGTCAAACAGTCCATGTTTGGTTAGTGCCACGTAGGCACCGATCGACTGGTTTGTCCACACCGGTCGACCGATAGTGGTATTTTTGCCTATTTCGAATAGCTAGATGGTTTTGACGATGAATAATATACTTTGATAAATTTTTTAAATAAAAGTGATAGTTTGGTGGTTAAGATAAAATATATCCTATTTTATATTCAAGAGTGATGAAAAAGAAAAAGAAAATAAAATAGGACATGGGTCTCCTTGATAGTACATGGTATTTATGATTATATCATCCTACCAAATTACCAATCACCTAATTTAAATAAAGAAATTCAGGATAATTAAGAAATTAAAGTAATTGCAATAAGAAAATAATAATAAGAAAACTAAAAGGAATTTATAAATTAATTAAAATTGAAAATAAATATATTAATAATAAATATTATTATTTATTTTCTTTACCATGCCCTCGTAAGATGAGACTTCCATATGATAATTCAATTTTATCATCCAAAAGTGGAAAGCAATAACGTTATAGTGGTTAAGACCACCAAGTGCAAATAATCACAAAGATTGCTATTTTGAACTCGTTGATGAATAAAATGAAAAAAGTTGGCTCATGTTGTAACGCCCCAAATCATCTACTCTAATTTTCAGTTCGCTACCTACTATTACTCGTCACCATCACTCACATTGTCTAATTAAATTATTTAAAAATTTTATAATTTGTTTTTCAACTTAAAACGACCCTTTTAAAATCGACTGAAAACCTCGTAGTGGAAAACTTTCGGGAAAAATCATTTTAAATGAAATTCAAGATATTAAAAACACAAAACTCATTTTCGGTCGACCCCTTTTTATCCCGGTCGACACTTCATTCGCCTCTACCAGCGCAGGTCGAACCCTTGCGGTCAACCCCTGTTACTCACTTCTCGGACCAGTCGACACCTTCTTTTGGCGGTCGACACCTAGACCCCCTCTGTCCGCTTCGGTCGATCTTCGAGATCGACACTTCTGCTTGCTTTACATTACCAGTCGACAGTCGCGTGTCCCGGTTAACACTTTATTACTCTCTGTCTGAGTAGGTCGACCCACGCGGTCGACACATACGGGATTTGGTCGAACTTGTTACGTGCAGGTCGACACCCTGCAGTCGTCCATACACTGAGCGGTCGACACCTACAGCCATAGTTTGACACCTCGATGCTCTCTGCTCGCACAGGTCGACTCGTGCGGTTGACACCTGCCGGGTTCGGTCAACCACTAAGCTTATCGGTCGACACTTAACCCCTAGAAAGTTGACAGAAATCAACCAAAACGATCACGATTTTAACAAAACATTCAAAAACCAAACATCCTCTTCTCCACTTAATTTACAAACCTACTACACACACACACACCAAAATATTCAATACCCATTTCAAATCTTCAATTGTACATCAAAACGACTCGATTTGACTCAAAACACCTCACCACCTATACTTACGTTCGCCCTGGTCAAAACGCCCCAACAGCCGGCCAAATCGTCCCATGAGCGTCTTTCTCCAACTGTCTTCTAGTCCTATGCATGCTTGGGATACTCACTCGCTGCTGCGTCGTCACCTACATCACAGAACTCAACTATTAGCTTAATGTTAAGTAAGTAATGGATAAAAACGAAACATTGTAAACCAATACATCCTAACACATGCAGTTTCTACAGTTTCATCTCTATTTTCGTTTTCATCTCTTTTTTACATCTTCTTTATCTTCTTACTACTGAGTTCTTCTTTACGTGCTAGATCGAGATGACACATCTCGCGGTCCACCTCACTGGACAAGGCCAAACTCAATTTAGTAAAATGACACACCTCGCAGTCCACCTCACTGGACAAGGTCACCACGTAAAGCAGAGGAATAGTGATACACCTCGCAGTCCATCTCACTGGACAAGACCACTCAACCTCACCTTTATTATCTTCTTACGTAACTTCTCATTTTGTTCGTTTCCTCATATCCTACTGTTTCACTTCGTAAAACATGGAAATTCATTTTTGTTTCGTTATCCTACTTTAAAACAATGATGCACAATCATGAAAGAATAATATAAAGTAAACGTGCAATACATCTGTGATGTAGGCCCAAAGGTAAAACTCGTACTACATTACTTAACTGGCGTCCTAGCTGCTGCATTTCGTAACTTCGTATGCTAACTGGGAAAACCTATAAAACCATGCATCTATTAGCTCTACTTCCCTTTCAATCGTAAAATTCTAAGGAAATAACAACTTAGCCTCTAATCTGCCTAAACCAGAATTCTAACTAAATTCCAAAATCCTACACAAATTTCTACCAACTTCGGAATTGCATAACTTAACTAATACTCGTCCGATTTGGATGATTCGAAATGCTTCGAACTTTCTAGAACGTCTAGCCTCTAGTTGTCTTATCAATTTCTTAATCCAATACTCACAGCTTAACCGAACAAAAATCGTCTCGTAATTCGTGCATTCGGCTATCCAAACATTCAATTTTTTCCATAAAACTCCGTAATCCACTTCTACTCCTAGCTTTAACACTAACACACGGATAAAATCAACTCTAACTCCAAATTCTTGTATCTCCCCACTAGGTTTTCACCAAAACTACCCAACTCTCTCTCTAACCTCACTGTTACCGCTCAAAAACACCAAACCACTAACTATCTACTAAGAATCATTATCCTCACTTTTGTTGATCAACACAATTTATTTCTAACTCGTCTTTTGTTTCTCCCTCGATTTTTCATCACTCCTTGTATTCTTTTCAACTACGTTTTTTTCTTTACTTTCTTCCTCTCTCTCGGCTTTTTGTTCAACTACATTTTTTTCACCTTTTTCTTTCTCCATTTTCCCCTTTTTCTTTTGCCCTCTTAGCCTTAATGATTTGAAATTCCTTTGCGATCCTTTCTTGGTCTTCAATTGCTTCCCATGACTTTGATGGTGTAAGGATCACGATATTTTCTATTGTAAACCATTGAATACTCATTCTTGTAACCATTATGGTTAACGTTTCAGTTGAATCACCAAGGCTTTCCCAAAAGCATGTGTATAGCTTGCTTCGGCACTACATCAGATAAAAGTTTATCCAACTACCTTTCAATTGATAAAGTAACACTTACTTGTTTAGTCAGTTTGATCCCACCACAATCATTTAACAATTGTAACTTATATGGTTTTGTGTGTCTTTCGATCTTCAAGTTTAACTTTTGAACCAACAACGTACTAGCGACATTCGTGCAACTTCCACTATTGATGATCAAACTACAAACCTTGTTGTTGACATGACAGTTAGTATGAAATATATTTTCTCTTTGGAGCTTGTTGTTATCCTCCTTAACTTGCACATTTAGTGCTCTCCTTGTGACGAACAATTCACTTTTAACTAGTTTTTCCACATCTACGTCACTACAATCTTCTAGTGGTGGCATCTCGTTTTCACTTGAATTCATATTTTCCACATCTTCATTGTCTATCAAAATCATTGCTTGTTCGTTCGGACAACTCCAAGCGATGTGTTCAAATCCTTGGCCTGAAAATACTTAATTTTGCTAGTTCGAGTTGGTGTAGGAATTTCAGGTTTATCTTTTTGCAGAGCAACTTTGATGGTTGTAAACTTATCAATTTCCCGACAAACACACAATAACCAGTAGTTGATATGCTGCCTAATTTGCATAAGAGAAACATTCAATGTTTAGTATGTCATTTTCATACAATATACAATATACCACGTCTTTAGAGTCTTCAACAAATTCAAAGCTGTTGTTGTGAAAGAGAGTGACCTAGAGATCAAAAGGTCTGATAAAGAAGAATAATTCACCTCAAATTACCGTAACATAAAATAAAATGTAAACATACTCTCTAAATTCATGATGCATCTGTAGAGAGGAAAGTTATGAGGTCTGATAGAGGAGAAAAATTTATCTCAAAGACATTTCAAGAGTTCTGTGAGACCCAAGGGAATATGGCGACCATTGACAATCCTAAGATCCTCTTAACAAAATGGAGTGGCAAAAAGGAAGATTCGAAGAATTCTTGAAATGGTGAGGAGCATGCTCAAAAGCAAAAAAACTATCCAATGGAATTTAGGCAGAAGCACTTGCATGTGCAATCTATCTATTCAATCAATATCTAACAAGAAGCCGGTGGAAGAAAACACCACAAGAAGTATGGAGTGAACTGAAGCCTGACATTTCTCATTTGAGAGTCTTGTCATGCCTCGATTTTGAATTGTCTCTTCCACGACTTCTTGTTGAGTTTTCTTCTCTTTGAAAGTTGTTATTGTTGTTGTCATTGTTGCGTCCATTTCCACAACCTCGTCCTCATTCTTGACTATGGCCTCGTCTTTGTTGGTTTTTATCATTACAACTGTTTCTTTTTTGGTTGTATCAACTTGAGTTTTGAGTAGGTTCTCCATGATATATTCCTTTTCTTTTTTTCCAAAAGTTGCTTCATTGTCATAGTCTCCAAGTCTTTTGTTTCTTCAATAATGGTGATGATATGTTTTAACTTTAAATCTACCGATGTAAGGATCTTCTCCATAATTTTCACTATCATCTAACTTTTCACTATTTCTCTTTCGTTGATTGGTCACCGTTAAAACTCTTGAAAAGTAGTCAATGATAACTTCTCCTTTTTTCATATGCAAGGTTTCAAACTCGACTCCTAAAGTTTGAAAACGTACCTTGTTTACTGGATCGGCTCCTTTGTAAAAAGTTTGAAGCTTCCTTCAATGTTTTTGCTTCTGAAATCTTCTCAAAAGCATCTTTACCTAACTCTTGATAGACAAGATAGAGAGCCTTTTTGTCTTTCTTTTTTGACTCTCTCAAACTTTCCTTTTGAGTTTGAGATAAACTTTCATCATTCTTTGGCTCGTTGTGACATTCTCTATTATTTCCCACACGTTTGGGGAACCAAGGAGAGTCTTTATCTTGATATTTCAATTGTCGTAATTGCCCTTATTGATTGTTGGGACTTGGAATTGAACCATATCACCATTCGTCATCTCTCTGAGAAGGATCTTCAAACTTTGATATTACTTTGTTAGAAAAATATATAGAAAAGAGAGATGCTAAGTAGTTTAGAAGAAAATAGTACATTTCTTATTTCTCACTTTTATTTTTGCTTATGTACAAACTCAAATAAATCACTTTTATTTATATTATACTAGTGACACCTCTTCAACCAATTATTAAGATTAAGCCAGTTTAATTTTAATTCAGTGGTGATAAATTACTCTTGAAGAATCTAAAAAAGAGTTCTTCATAATATATTATACTAGACCTTTTTATAAATTTCTATAAGCTCTGCAACAACTAAGAGCCAGAATTAATGTATCAAAAATATCAAGTATATAGTTTCAACTAGTTTATAAAATACAAAGGAACTCAACACAGTTCCTCAGTTCAGCATTTTTTTTTTTCAGTTTTCGTTAATTGAAATAATCATCAAGATTTCCATGGGAGGTAAGCTGTCCCCGCATTTAGTTCAGAGGTAAGGATCTCCAACCGCCATTCCCACTCCACAAAAGAATAACCAAGTAAACGTGGATAACTGCTCATTGCTCTTCGGTGGGAATAAAAAACTTTTAGATTTCTTTATTTCCAAAACTTTATATTTTTCTGTATTTAATTATTATCTCACAAACTTAATTTCGTTACGAGGAAAGATGACGTACTTCGAAATATTACGTATAATTACACAACACTCGAAAAGAAAGAGGCAAGAAACGATGGTCTACTCAGCTTTCTTCTCTTTCTCTTCCTTGAACATCATGTCCTTAAGCTTCTTAATCACCTTCTCGTCTACCATCTCGTACAGTCTTGTCCCCTTCTCCGTCATCTTCTCTCCACCTTTTCTTATATGCTTCTCGTACTTCACATAAATCACAGGAACACTCAATCCCAACACAGTTCCTGCAATATCTTATGAAATGAGAGAGAGAGAGAGAGAGAGAGAGAGAGAGAGAGAGAGAGAGAGAG
>CM039526.1:5453474-5555398 GCA_022433055.1 Begonia peltatifolia | reverse complement strand
CTCCTCCGTTCTTTCGAATCACGGTAAGTTCTAGTTAGTTTTGTGTAGGTAGTTGATGTGTCATTGTTATTAGTGACAAAAAACGGGTTTGGCAAGAGTATAAGCTGATTTGGTGAAAACCTAGTAGGGTAATGTGAGAAGTTGAGTGTAGAGTTGAATTTTCATCCGCATATTGGTGCTTAGGATAGAAATAGGAGTGGATTACGAGAATTGGTGAGAAAGATTAGGTGGTTGATTGGCCGAGTATGTAAATTTTTAGAATGGTGTCCATTCGGCCACGTTCGGTCAAGTTGTCGATATCCAAATGAGAAATAGATAAGACCATAGGAAACTAGACGTACTCAGGAACCCCTAGTAATTTGTATCGTCCAATTTGGACGAATATTGGAGAAGTTGTGAATTTCCGAAGTTGGACAGAAATGGTGCAGGATTTCGGGTTTAGTGGAGAATTTCGGTTTTGGTATGAGTTAGGACTTTCAAGATAGGGGGTTATGAATTTAATGAGTTAGAATTGACGCATGTATAATTTTATAAGTTTTCCAGTTAGCGTACGAGATTTGGATTACGAGTGTTAAGGATGCCAGGTAAGTAATGTAGTAGGAGTTTTGCCTTCGGGTCTACATCATAGTTCAGTAGGATGCATTGCACATTTATTTATATTATGCTTTGTGATATGCATCATGGTTTTAAATTACGAAACGAAAAGAAAATGAATTTCCATGTTTTTATGAAGTAAAACAGTAGGATGTGATGAGACGAATGGAATGAGAAGATGCATAGTAAGATAATAAAGGTGAGGTTGAGTGGTCTTGTCCAGTGAGGTGGATCGCGAGCTGTATCACTTTTCTTCCGCTTTACGTGGTGGCCTTGTACAGTGAGGTGTACTTTGAGGTGTGTCGCTTTACTAGATCGAGTTTGGCCTTATTTAGTGAGGTGAACCGCGAGGTGTGTCATCTCGATATACCACGTAAAGAATAACCCAGTAGTAAGAAGATAAAGAAGATATAAGAAAGAGACGAAAACGAAAGTAGAGACGAAATTGTAGAAACTACATATGTTAGAATGTAAATGTTTTTCAGTGATTAAGTTTTTATGCATTACTTACTTAGCATTAGGCTAATAGTTGAGTTCTATGATGTAGGTGAGGACGCAGTAGCTAATGAGTATCCCAAGCATGCCTAGGACTAGCAGGCAGTTGAATGAGAACGCTCGTGGGACGACTGGGCCGGATGTTGAGGCGTTTTGACTATGGTGGGTGTAAGTATAGGAGGTGAGATATTTTGAGTCATACTTAGTTATTTTGATGTAAAAGAGAGATTTGAATTTGGGTTGAATATCTTGGTGTGCGTAATAGGTTTGTAAAATGAGTTGAGTAGAGGATTCAGGGTTTTTAAATGTTTAGTCAAAACCATGTTGTTTCGTTTTAAATTCTGTTAAAGTTTCTGGGGTGCAAAGTGTCGACCGAAGTCCATAGGTGTCGACCAGTCAGTGTAAAATGAAAGGTGAGTGTCGACCACGAGGCTCGACCTGTGCAGGGCAGAGCCGAAGTAGGTGTCGACCCCTGGTTTCAGGTGTCGACCACTCTATGTAAAATTGGCAGGGGTGTCGACTGCGAGGGTCGACCTGCGACAGCGGATGCCGACCTCTCTCTGAATCGAGTGTAGAAGTGTCGACCGGTGTCCCCAATGTCGATCGACGAAAAGACCCGAGAGTATCGTAGTGTCGACCGGTGACCTCTGTGTCGACCGGCAAAGAGACCAGAGAGTAACGTAGTGTCGACTGTTGTTTGCCGGTGTCCACCGCTGAAAAACCTGAGTCAACCAAAGTGTCGACCGGCGTTTATAGGTGTCGACCGGTTGCGCTGTTTTATGTTTTGTAAAATGAAACTTCATTTAAAATAATTTTAATGACTTTTCTGCTGCAATGCTGTGTAAAATAATTTCAAAAATGTCGTTTTAAGCCAAGGAACAAAAGTTTTAAATTTTACTCCAATTTTTCAAGTAGAGTGAGTGACTAGTAGCTAGTAACAAACTGGAAATCTTGGGCGATTTTCGGGGCATCACACTTTAAGAAAGATTGTCATGAATAAAAAAGAAAGATGGTCAAGAAGGACATCAAATCAGGTGATGCTTTGATTATCTTTGATGGCTTTGACGCTTCTGATGTTTTTGTTATATCAAAAAATGATTCTGGTGAACAATGGGTCCTAGACTCGAGCTTCTCCTTTCACATGAGTTTAAGAAGAAAATGGTTTCAAGATTTTCAACCATGTAATGGTGGAAAGGTATTACTCAGAAATAAAAAATCCTCCGCCATTCAAGTTACAAGATTGGTGCAGATAAGGATGTTCGATGGAGGCATTCAAAAGATCTAGAACATCAGGTATGTTTGTCAACTTAAAAGAAACTTGTTATCCATTGGTATGCTTGATGAGTCAGGTTACATGGTGAAAGTTAAAAACGAGTGCACGAAAATGATAAAGGAATCGATGATTGTGATGAAAGTTAGTCTAAAAAATGACATTTATTTCCTAGATGACAAAACTATTCTTAGCGACTTAGCTAATGTCGCTAATAGATTGGAAGAGAAGGCAAAGCTGTGGCATTTAAAGCTCTGTCATGTTAGTGAAAGAGGTTTGCATTAATTGTTCAAATACAAGTTCCTGGATAGTGATGTGGTGTCCAACAGGAGTCCTACGAGAATTGTGTTCTCAGAAGATCAAACAAAGTGAAATTCACTGCTGTTTGTGCACAAAACCAAGAGAGTGTTCAACTATGTTCACTTAGATCTGTGAGGCCTAGCTAAAGTTGCCTAAAAGGAAGGAGCTTACTATTTTTATATCCATTATCAATGATTATTCACAGAAGCTCTGGGCATACTTTCTAAAAACGAAAGATCAGTTGTTTGATACCTTTATAACATGGAAGAATATGATGGAGAATCAAACCAACCAGAGAGTAAAGAAGTTGATAACCGATAATGACATGGAGTATTGTTCTTTAGAATTTGATGCTTATAGTAATAAGAAGGGGATCATGAGACTCCATACTGTTATATACACTCCTTAGCATAATAGTTTGGCCAAGAGGATGAATCAGATGGTCATGGAAAGGGTGAGATGCACGCTTCTCACGGCAGGGTTACCCAGAACATTATAGGAGGAGGCTATTAAGATAACAAGCATGTTATGTGACCCTATGTCCATCTACGACTTTTGGGTTCAAGACATTTTATGAAATATGGCATGGGCATCCTGCCAAGTGTGTGGGGTTGAAGGTATTTTGGTGTGCAACTTATGCAAACATAAAATAGGAGAAGTTGAAACCTCAGGCCAAGAAATGTATTTTCTTGGGATAACTGAATGGTGTAAAAGGGTACAATCTTTGGTGTGCAGAAGATTATTCTAAACAGTGATCTGGTGTTCAATGAAAAAGAGTTTCCATTAATTGCAGATGACTTTGACAATTAAAATGCTACAAAATGAAGCATGAAAAATATTTGTTTAAGAGGAACCAAGTGAAATCAGTCTGAAAAATATTGAGTTGGTGTAAGATTAGCAAACTGAGCAATGTTGCTAGTGAATATGAGGGCTCAATGGAAGAAGTAAGTGTTAAGGCCATTACTCTAGTTGATTCATGGGTTATATTATCGCGGAGTTTGCTCGCCGACAACCTGGGTGACTCTGTTGACTCTGATGGATCTTTGAATCATCATCACTTTTCATGACTCACGAGGAGTTGTCTAGCATATGGATTGCCACATTTCTCTAATCGTGTGTGTAATAACTTGGAAATTTTGAATTTTGAATTTTTAACTTCTGAGATTTTAATTTAATCTCGGTCGGAGTTTTGAGAAATGTTTCAATGGGAAAAGTTAAATTATAAGACTCGGAGCTTACTTTTGCGATGGAGTTCGGAATTTAAAGTCGGGAAGTCGAGAAATTAACAAAATTACGGGAGATTAAAACACGTGAGGGCATTTAAGTAAATTATTATTGTTTAAAATAAAAAAAAAAAACACCCGAATGGCTTCGGGAACAAGCCATTCGGCTGGTTTCTGCAAAGCGCCCGAGAGCGATCGTGCGGGGGAGAGCATTCTGTGTGCCGAAATCGGAGCTACGATCAACTGCCGACAAGCGAGAGTGTGAGAGGAGAGCTGCGAGCGAGTGCTGCTGTTCCGACGAACCGGAGTTGTTCAGTTTTTGCTGCTCGAGCTCTCGAAGGGTGAGGGCACGAGCACCTTCAATCGTCGACCGAGGGAGTGAGTCTCCATCCAATTCTGCCGCCAACGACCAGACGTGTTGCTGGAGTTCTTCTCCCACCCGAGTGCCGGACGCTACCACTTTGTAAGTCCTTCTCTCCCTCTGCTGTCTTATCCGAATTGACCGAGACAGAGGTTCAGCTCCCTTCCGTTTTTCTTTGAATTTGGCTGCAAATGTGAGGGGATTAAGAGGGTGAGTGTGTAGGTTAGCAAGTGGACAGCAGAAGACCGGTGAGAGGGAGAGAAACCGAGGGAGAAGGTTGAGCTAAAATTCAGATTTTGTGCTTGAATTTCTGATTTCGGGTTAGATTGTGCTTAATAGGTTGAAATGTGACTGTTCGATGCAGAGAACTTGCGAGATTTGCTAGAAGTTGAGATTTCGGCTATTTTTTGTATAAAAACAGCTTCTGTTTTTGGCTGTTTTGGCTGTTTTGGCTAGGCTTAAGTTGATCATTTTAAATTCTGTTTTGTGGGTTAAAATAGGTTGTTAGAGGAACGTGTGGCCGCTGGAATCGTTCAATTCCGATATCCGACGCAAAAGTTATGCGCGTCGAAAGTTTAGGCCGGATTTTGGTCCAAGTCGAATTTGAGATCATTTTTCGTGGAATTTTGACGTATGGTAGGGGCATGCCTGTTTTGGTGCGTAAAAGCTGAATCGAGTGAGTTTTGGTTGAAGAAAAACAAAGGTTGAAATTTCATAAAAAAAATGGTAGATTCGGTTTTTGGCTTTTTTCGCCTGTCTGCGGCTTACTGTTTTAAAATCCGTCTTGGGATGTTAAACTGGGTTCCTAAGGGGACGTTTAGCCACTTGAATCGTTCGATTCCGTTGACGGACGTAAAAGTTATGCGCATTCGAACGTTGGGCTGGTATTCGGCCAAACCAAACCAATGGACCGTTTTAGTTGAAATTTCACGAGTGTAGTTAGAGAAGGTTATTTTTTAGCTAATTGGTGAATGTTGAGATAAATACTGATGAGAAATTGGTTGTGTTTTAGGTTGAGGCTTTCTTTTGGAGAATCTGTCCGTCGAGCGACCTTAGGACGCCAGGTAAGTAGTGCATGCATGTGTTTTGCCCAATTGGGCCTACACTGTAGAACTTTAGGGTTTATGTGATTGATTGTGGTGTGCGTGCGTATTGTTTGACATGCATCATATTTTTAAAAACGGGTACGAAAATGATTTTTAGTATGTTTTGATGTATGAGGTGAGACGTGTGGCGGTGGTACCGCGGATCCCGCTAGTGTGCGGGCTGTTGCTTCACCAGTCGCGGATCCTACTCGAGGAGTGGGCCGGCTGGGCCGTCATGTGGCGTGAATGTGTTGACGGTGAGGATATGGGCAGTGGTACCGCGGATCCTACTAGTGTCTGGGCCGGTGCAACACCAGTCGCGGATCCTACTCCAGGGGTGGGCCGGCTGGACTGTCGCAAAACGTGTGTGTGTGGCAACTGTGGCCCCGTTGCTGGGGAGTCCGGGACGGTGGCGACGTGTCAGGGTGTAAAGTGGCGCGAGGTACACCCTTACCCTGATGTGGTTGCCGTGTGGTGATGCGTGTGTGTAGCTTATGGGCCTCGTTGCTGGGGAGTCCGGGACGGTGGCGACGTGTCAGGGTGTAGGGTGGCGTGAGGTTCCTCCTTACCCTGGTGCGGCTGCATTACGCGTCACAGATGTGACAACATGAGTGTAAGTGTAGAGACTGCATGTGATAGGATTGCATTGTCGGCTTTTACTTTCATATCACATTACTTACTGAGCATTAGGCTTATGTTGTGTGTTCTGTGGTGTAAGTGCTGACGATACTGCTGGTGAGCCTCGAGTGCCTAGTTCAGAGGCGTAGAATGGTTGGCGGCGTGCACCCGAGGCACCGGATGGCGAATTATTGTTAGGGTGACCAGACCCGTGGTGGTGGTAGGTGATAGAGGATTTATCATTTCATGTTGGGTATTTGTGTAGATAGCGGGGTTGTATAGAGATTGATCTTTTGAGATTGTATAGAGGGGTTGTAGTGTTTTAGTAGACTTTCTTCATTTGTATTTGATGAGTTCTTGTTGTCTTCTTACTCTGATTTGGTTATGGTGATTTCTCTGAATGATGGATAGATAAATATTATTGGATTATGGTGAATTGTTTACAGGGTTTAAATTTTGGGATAGTCAGTTTTTAGCCGTTACTCTGCCGAAATTTCGGGAGAGAGGTTGGGAGTCGAGGAGATACGAAATAGGTTGAGGTGTGAACAGTAAATGCTAGAAAAAGGTAGATGAGCGTGGAAGTGCGGCGTGATCGCAGGTGCGCGGGGTACGCGGCCCTGCGGGTGCACACGGGTCATGCGGCGCCGGGTGAGGGCGTGCGCGCGGATGTGCTGTACAGAGGCAGGATGCGTGGGGCACGCGACGCTGTGAGAGTGCGCGAGATACAGTGACGTTGGGTTGGCATGTGCGGCACTGCGAGGGTGTACGAGGGGTGTCGAAGTGGGGACGTGAGTGCTTGGGACCGGACTGGGTAGTTCGTGGGGTGCGTGAGATTCTTTCCTAGAATTTCAAGTCTTACCGTTTTATCTCAAATGTTAAATGGTTTTCTTTTCCGCTGCGTAGTTTTATATTGAGGACTTCGTGTTTCCTCTTCGGGACGCGAGTTGTTTTTCGAATTGAGTCGAAAAATTTTCATACTCACAAATGTTCTTTTGAAAATCATTTGAAAATGAAAGGGGTATTGAATTGAGTTAGTTACGTCAAGTGTTAGTGTGTCTGTGTAGTGTGTAGATGCACTGTAGCGCACCGAGAACGCGGGGTTTCTCGGGGTGTTACAGTTTGTTGAAGAGATTCATAAGTGACCCTCATTTTTTTTATTAGAACCATATTTCTAATGAAAATAGTAGATGTTTAGTTTATTTATAGTTACGTATGTTTGTAGCAATGTTTTCAAACCTACCTCACTTATGGCTTGTTGATCTACTTTTAAAATGGTATAAATAATTTTATGATTTGTAAATCCTTAACTCATGGATCTTGTTTTGAAATTAAAAAAAAAAAGATTTTAAATATAAACTCATGCACTGCATTTTATGATTGTCTCATGATTTGGAAAGAAAATGATAAAACTAGTTTTTACATACATATGAGTATAATATTATGTTCTTTACTAAGTTAGCCACTTGCACCAAAAGATCCCCTCCTTTTTCTACGTTAGGATTGTAGAGACTGTTAGTGATGTTGCTCGTCGAGGAGTGGTTTCGCTTTCGAGTGTTGTTCTTTGTCCTCGTGAGAAATTCTTTGTTATTTTATTTTCTTATCTTTGGTCTATATAAATTATTAAATGTTGTGGTACTTTATTTCTAGCAATGATTTTGTTGGGTTGTTTGAGTTTTACACTATCTTATTTTTATGTGATCGATACGTGGACTTAAGTCCATTCTTGACGGTCTACTTTTGGATATGTGATTACAGCTTATGGAAGAGCGATAAAATAGAAGGCTGAGCTGCAAAAAATCGACACTAAAGAGAATCTTGCAGATCTTCTTACTAGGATTCTTCTTGTTACCAAGTTTAAGTATTGCATAAGCTTGGTGGGTGTGCAGGAAAGTTAGCTGGATAGAAGGAAGCTCAAAGCTTCATGTAGCAACATGAAGATGGTTAAATTTGAACCAATGAGGAAATTGTAAATGTTGGTTTCCAGTTTCGATTCAATTCTATTTATTTCGATAGTTTCCTAATCCTTTTAGAAGTTGTATTGCTTTGTTATAAATAGATGGGTTAGTGAGATAAAAGTTAATTGGAAAAAAAAAATAGTGAGAGAGAGAGAGACAATAAGAAAGAGAAAAGAGAGGTGGAGATTGCTTGGCAAAAGTAATTTTTCTTTCATTCCCTACTAATACTGCATTTGATACTGTAGTGTTAATGACACACTTGTTTTTTTATTATTTAATAAATTCGTTGCTGGAGTCTTGTGTCGTGGATGTCGAATGTTTTTTTTTTTCAAAACACACTAATCAATGTTCTTTATTTCTTCTCTATTCTTCTTTTCAAAACACACTAATCAATGTTTTTTATATCTTCTCTATTCTTCTTCTTTCTTTTCTCTTTTAAACTCGCGTAAACGCACAACAAAAAGTTTAAACATGAAAAAACAAAATAAGGAGATTAGAGCAAGGGCCAAAGAATTTCAATCGAGACACAAAAGGCAAAAAAAAGTCATCGGCCTAAGAGGTTGGCCTTCCCACAAAAAATGTAAAATCCACTAACTTTATAGAGATAAGAGTCACTGGCCAAAGAATCTCTATCATGATACAAAAAGGAAAAAAAGTTGCTGACCTAAGAAATTGGCTTTACCACAAAAAATGTAAAATCAACTAATTTTATAAATAAATAAAAATTTTGAGAAAAATTTTTGCATTAGATAAATTTAATTATCTTGTGGTTGATTGTAATTTTTATAAGCGTTAAATGAATAATTTTTAGTTAAATAATCAAAATTGGTAATAGGCTGTGTAAATTAAAGTGTCATGATAACTCTTTTGATAGCATTTAGATTTCTAATAAATCAAAATTTAAAAAGTTTACTGACGTGGACATTATCTATTAAAATTTTAATTATTTTATTTATATTTTATTTATTTTAGTTTATATTAAAGACTTAGTATTTTCACCTACTTAGATATATCTTTTGACTTTCTAATTTCCCTCATTTCATCTTCTTGAGTATTGTTAAGTGCTCTATTTAAAGTCTTGTATTGAAACCAGAAGAGCACAGTCATTGAAGAACATTATGATTGAATGAAAACTCAAACTTTTCCAACAATCTTTTTTGTTCTTCCTTCTTTTTAGCTTTCTCATTGTCTTTAACTTTCTGTTGCATCAAATATGGTATCATAGCAGAAAATTGTTTTTTTTTAAACAATCAATTCTAGGTACTCTCGTCCCTTTTTTTTCCTATTGCTTCTAGTTGTTCCTTCGCATCCCCGCTTCTTTTCCATCTGCCATTGGTATAGACTTCCTTTGAATGAGATTCAGATTGGAACCTTGTAACACACCGAGAAACCCCGCGTTCCCGGTGCGTTACAGTGCATCTACACATTACACACACTAACACTTGACATAACTCACTCAATTAATTACCCCTTTCGTTTTCAAATCATTTTCAAAAGAACATTTGTGAGTATGAAAAATTTTGGACTCGATTCGAAAACAACTCGAGTCCCGAAGAGGGAACACAAAGTCCTCAACATAATAACTACGCAGCGGAAAAAAAAAACCATTTAAAACTGTTTAATATAAAACGGTAAGACTTGAAATCCTAGGAAAGAATCCAACGCACTCCTCGAACTACACAATCCGGTACCGCGCACTCACATCCCCATTTCGACACCCCTCGCGCACCCTCGCGGTGCCGCACGTGCCAACTCAACGTCACTGTGTCTCGCGCACGCTCACAACGCCGCGTGCCCCACGCACCTTGCCGCTGTACAGCATGTCCACGCGCACGCCCTCCCCCGACGCCACACGACCTGTAAGTACCCGTAGGGCAGCGTGCCCCGCGCACTTGCGATCATGCCGCACTCCCACGCCCATCTACACTTCTCTAGCATTCACTGTACACACCTCCACCTATTTCACATCCTCTCAACTCCCAACCCCTCTCTCGAAATTTCGGGAGAGTAACGCCTAAAAACTGACTATCCTAAAAATTTAAAACCCTGCACACAGTTCACCAAAACTAATAATATCTATCTATCCATCATCTAGAGAAATCACCATAACACAATCAGAGTATGAAGACAATGAAAATCATCAATTTCAAACGAAGAAAATTTTCAGTATAGAGCAAATTCCAAGCTCATACATGTAAAATATATGCGTACGTCGCCAAAATCACACGCACTCCATATACACCTATACACTGACGCATATACAACTCATCTCATCGACTGTACATAATCACTACAAAAAAAAATACCTGCAAACAAACCAGGTTACCACCTATCATCTCCACGGGTCGGGTCGCCCTAACAAAAATCTGTCATCTGGTACCTCGGTCGCATCCCGCCAAACATCCTATGCCTCAGGACTAGGCTCTTGAGACTCACCAGCAAGGTCTTCAGCACCTACACCGCAGAACATACAACATAAACTTAACGCTCAGTAAGTAATGTGATATGAAAGTAAAAGCCGATAATGCAATCGTATCACATGCAGTCTCTACACTCACACTCATGTTGTCACATCTGTGACGCGTAGTGCAGCCGCACCAGGGTAAGGAGGAACCTCACGCCACTATACACCCTGACACGTCGCCACCGTCCCGGACTCCCCATCAACGAGGCCCACAAGCTACACACACGCATCACCACACGGCAACCACATCAGGGTAAGGGTGTACCTCGCGCCACTTTACACCCTAACACGTCGCCCCCGTCCCTGCCTCTCCAGCATGGGGGCACAGTTGCCACACACACACGTTTCGCGACAGCCCAGCTGGCCCACCCTTTGAGTAGGATCCGCGACTGGTGTTGCACCGGCCTACACACTAGTAGGATCCGCAGTACCACTGCCCATCACCCTCACCGTCAACACATTTACGCCGCATGACGGCCCAGCCGGCCCACCCCTCGAGTGGAATCCGCGACTGGTGAAGTACCGGCCCGCACACTAGCGGGATCCGCGGTACCACCACCATACGTCTCACCTCATACATCAAAACATGTTAAAAATCATTTTCGTTCACGTTTTTAAAATATGATGCATGCCAAACAATACGCACACACACCACAATCAATCACATAAACCCTAAAGTTCTACGGTGTAGGTCCACTTGGGCAAAACGAGTGCATGCACTACTTACCTGGCGTCCTAAGCTCGCTCGATCCAACCCGATCGATTCCGTTTTCCTGAAATTCTAAAGCATAAAGTTATAAGTTATCATTCACGATTTACAATTCTAATTCACAACACCACATATAACAAAATCCATAAATTTCTATTTTTAAACACTAAATAAACAACCACGAGATCGTCAAGTGTAACTCTATGCACTTAACTTCCAAATCAACAACTAAGCTAATCTATTCTCTTAACATCCATCAATCAGCATGAACACCACCTAATATTCAATATCCAAACATAATAGAACTCAAAACATGTGCATGTAACCTCTATCTCCAAACACCCATCATACTATAATGCACAATCTAAAAATTAAAATCCAATTCAAATAATTATCCCAAGAGTAGGTCATCATCCACACAACCTCAATCAACCACCCTAACAATTTAACACTTCAATCAATTTCAACCAAATAACTGAATATCAAGGAATTAAAATTGAAACTATCACAACTCAACTTTTGAAATTTGTCATAAATCTTGTCTAACTTCAAAAATTCACAACAAACTGAATATAAGTCCGAATTCAATGATTTAAAATGCTAAGGGCTCCTAAACGAGTCTATTTCAACATGGTGAAATCCATTTGGCAAAAATCGAACTCAATTAATGGCAGAAAATCAAAAATCAAATCTGCCCGGAAATCGTTTCACAGTTTTTCATTCCACTTTGAAAATTCATATCAAATCGTATATTTGGCCAAATTCGATGATTCGACATGTTTTGGAAACCTTATAAGGTCTAGTTTATGCTGGTGAAATCCATTTTCCAAAAATCAAAGCATAATCAATGGCAGAAACATCAAAACAGAACTGCCTGTTAAAATTTTCCAGTTTTTGCACAATAACTTCTAAAATTCATAACTCATTTAATCCTTACCCGATTTCAACGATTCAAGATGTTACGTAACCCTAATTATGTCCACTTTGACGTGGTGTCATCCATTTCCAGAAAACCAGACTCGATAAATAGCAGAAATTTGAAAACCGGAGCTGCCAGAACCTCTTCACAGATTTTTTTTTCAAAGTTTGGAAATTCGTAACAAATCGTATAGTTATCCAAATTTGATGATTCAAAGTGCTATAAAACCCTAAGATGTCTACTGTGACATGGCTAAATTCACCTATAAAAAGCAAACTCATTAGATAGCAGAAAAATTGAAAACAGAATCTGTCTGAACTCACTTCACATATGTTTTTCATCAAGCTTTGAAAATTCATAACTTCCTTTACGATTATCGAAACAACTCGATTCCAAAGCCAAAGGTTTCCTTAAAGTATCTAATTCAACATACTATAGCAGTTTTTAAAATGAACAACCGGAGCTTAGGTGAAAAATACCAAAACCGAGCTGCCCTGTAAAAACAATCCCTCCCTTTTTTTTTTCAAACTTAAGCAAACTCACTTTATTTTTACCAATCTATTATATTCTAACTCATGTGAGGACAAGCTAACATAATTCGAGTATTGCCCTATCCGAAACCCTAGATTTTCTTAGCCAAAATCAGAAAAAGAAGAGAACACTTACCGAAATCGAAGAGAGGGTCGTGTTCCACGCGGGACAGAGAAGAAAGACGAAGAGGAGAGGGAGCTGCGTTCTTTGGCAAAGGAGAAAATGGTTCTTCTTTAGTGCAAAACTGAAAGGAAAAAGAAAAAAGAAAGGAGGAAGAACAAAAAAAATAGAGAACCTGAGAGATGTATTCACACGGGGAGAGAACAGCAGGAGGGCGGTGTATAAGCAGGAGAAGGGTTTTTTGTTTTTTTCTTTTTAATTTTATAATATAAATAATAATAATAAACTTAATTACTAAATCGTCCCCAACCTCTAATTTTTTTGTTAAACGGTCAATCAGTTCGCTTCCGTTTAGAATTTTAGAATTTTCTCTTTTCCATTAACTTCAAAATAATCTTTTACTTAATAGTATAATTTTCGTCTCTTGATTCCGAGTAAAACTCCGCCGTCTACCGATACGTAAATCCGAAAATCATTTTAACGAAAAATTTCAGGGTGTTACAAACCTTATATAGATTAAGGGTTGTTTGTCTCTGCAACGAAGAGAGAGAGAGAGAGAGAGAGAGAGAGAGAGAGAGAGAGAGACCAAGTGGCTTGATTTAAAACAAAATCTAGAGTGCTAACCTAGGATGTTGTTGATAGTTTCTTGTCGAGTTTCACAACTCCAGTCTCAGTTCCTCACCAAACAACCTACGCACCTTGCCTCCCGGGTTCTTGTTTGGGTTATCTACCTCTCCTTCGAATCTTTTCCTCCTCCGCTCTCTGCAAGCCATTCCTCGTTCTTTCGTGTTTCCGCTGAAGTTGAAGCTCTTTCAACATAAATAACGATTCTTCCAGCATCATTTTCTGCAATCCTCGCCTTGACCCGTGCCATCCTCGCCTGTTGCTCCTTTGGTCTCACATCATCTATCCCGCAGCTCCTTGTTTCGAACCTCCTAGTCTTGCTGCTTATGGGTTGCTACCTTTGCTATTTGAGATATTTGGGTTACTGGAAATTTAATACTCAAGCAGCTGCTATTGGAATTATTGCCATTGGGTTGTTTTGTACTATTTAATTATTCTTTGCTGAAGGAGTTTGATTGGAAGTACACGCGGATATTCCTCTGGATTTCTTTTCACTAGCCGATGTGTACACAACGATTCAAGAAGTTTTCTTTCCCAATCTTTTATTAGTTTTTCAATGTTGTTTATTTCTAAAATAATAAGTTAATTTTATTCTTATGTTATGGTTTAATCTTTTTTCTTACTTATACAAATCAAACCTTAGTACCTATCACTGACCTACATGTGATTATTTGACCTCCTTGCCGACATCTTTTGATATAATCTTTGTTGAATCTTTCATATCCTCTTATTAATTCTACTATCATTCGGATAATCAATTTTGTGGTGATAATTTTTTCGGCATAATATTTGTCATTTGTTTTATTATTTTCTTACACTTTAGGAATTAAATAGATCCAAACAATGACAACGAGAAGTGGCATTAATTATAACCTGGGTCGTGACAAGAGTACGTCACAAACCAAAGACCAAAACCCTAAGGAAGGAGAATGTATCCTACAATGACAAATCGATGAATTAAACAACCAAATTAATATAATGTCTCTAAAATTTGATGCCGTGACAAATGAAATTAGAAACAATAGTTTTAGAGAACACCAAGAACCCTTAAGAAGAAGAAGAACATGCCCACCTAGGAGAGGAATCCAAACTTAAGAATATTTAGATGAGGAATGGGCCGAAGAGGGTGATGAGGATTACACTCCAAACCAAGGTAGGGATAATGATGACCTTAAACATATTGAGTTAACCATTCTCGCTTTCAATAGAACTTGTGATGGAGACACTTTCTTTGACTGGGATGACAAGGTCGAAAAGATGTTAGAATACTATGGATACATGGAAAGAGTTAAAATACAACTTGCATAAGTGGAGTTAATGGTTATGCCTCACTGTGGCGCAATAACTTTTAAGCCCAAAGGAGGTGGGAGAGAGAATAGTCTATCACCACATGGAGAGTCATGAAGACTCTCATAAGGAAGATATTCGTACCTAGCCACTATATGTTAGAACTTTTCCTACAAATGCAAAACCTCAAGCAGTACGGTAAGACTGTAGAAGAATACCTCACTGAGTTTGAGACATTCAAAATCCGACGAGGAATAGAAGAAACTAAGGAGGAGGTGATAGCCCGATTCATCACAGGCTTGACCGAGATATCGGAGACACAATGGAGTTACAATCACTAGACTTGATGGACTTCGAGGAATAGAAGAAACTAAGGAGGAGGTGATAGCCCGATTCATCACAGGCTTGACCGAGATATCGGAGACACAATGGAGTTACAATCACTAGACTGATGGACTTCGTAATCCAGCTAGCCTTAAAAGTTGAAAGGTAACTTGATAGGAACAAGCAAACGTCCACCTACAAGTCCCTGGACTCCAACAAAATGAAGAGTAAAGCAAAAGAAAAGACAATAAGCAAGGCTGAAGGGAAGAAGCCTTTCATTTTGAATTGGCCAACTAAAGGAGGAGATAGTAAAATCACAACGACCAATGCTGACCGACCAAAAACAAGAGAGATAAGGTGTTTTAAATGCCTTGGCCTAGAACACTTGGCTGCTCAGTGCCCTAACCTAATTGAGTAAGGCACTAGGGAGGTTGAAAGTGAATATGAACCTGTTGGAGGGTGGTAGAGGAGGAGGAAAAGGGGTCATCCGATGAAGTGATCCATGCACCAGATGGGCCCCTACTTATGGTAATTCGACGTACCCTAGTAACTAAAAACACTATAGAGGATTGTCAACGAGAGAATATCTTTCATAGTCGTTGTTTGATAAAGAATCGATTGTGTTCTTTGATCATTGATTGTGGAAGATACGCTAAATTGGCTTCAAAAGATATGATTGAAAAATTAAGGTTAGAGGCCCATGCACACCCGCACCCTTATAAGTTGAGATGGTTGGATGGCAAGGATGACGTGAAGGTTTTTAAGCAAGTGACTATTGAATTCACCATGGATAAATACAAGGATTCTATTCTTTGTGACGTAGATCCTATGAATACTAGCCACCTACTTTTGGATAGACCCTAGCAGTATGACCGGAGGGTGTCACACGATGGATACACCAAGTATTGCTCATTCAAGTTTGGAAGGAAGATTATCAAACTTGCACCTTTATCCCCAGAACAAATAGCCAAAGATGAAGCGGTTAGGAAGAAAGAAATGGACAACGGTCTATTAATGTCAAACAAAGAAGTGAAGGATTCAATACCAAAAGGAGAGCCTCTCATATTAGTTTTATTCAGAGAGTCAAGAATTATAGGAATATCCCTACTGCTATCCAGAGCCTCTTAAAAGACTTTCAAGACGTATTCCTTGAAAGAGTTACCACAAAGACTACCATCTATAAAGGGATTGACTTATAGCCGGGAGCCGTCTTATCAAACCACCTAGCTTATAGGATGAACCTCGAGGAGACTAAGGAACTACAAGGTCAAGTTCAAGAGTTATTGACAAATGGCTATATTAGAGAATCCATGAGCCATTGTGTTGTACCCAACCTTCTAGTGCCAAAGAAAGATGGCTCAATGAGGATGTGTGTGAATAGTCGAGCTATTAACCAGATTACTATCAAATATAGATTTCTTATACCTTGACTAGAAGACATGTTAGATGAACTCATTGGTGCTGCGGTCTTTTCAAAGGTGGACTTTAAGAGTAGGTACCACCAAACTAGGATGAGAGAAGTTGATGAATGGAAAACAACCTTCAAAACCAAAATTCGGGTTGTATGAATGGATGATAATGTCATTTGGCCTATCTAATGCTCCAAGCACATTCATGTGCCTAATGCACTATGTTTTGAAGGATTTTCTCATAAAATTCATAGTCGTCTACTTCGTCGATATACTAGTCTATAGCCTAGACTTACCCTCACACCTAGACCATCTAGGCATCCTATTCCGAACCCTGAAAAATGCCAAACTTTTGGATAACCTTAAGAAGTGTTCATTCGCACAAGAGAGAATTTACTTTTTAGGATTCATTATCACTAAGAATGGAATGGAGGCAGATGAGACCAAAATAGAGGCCATTAAGGATTGACCCATGAAGTACGAAGCTTTCATGGCCTAGCCTCTTTCTACTGAAGGTTTACTAAGAAGTTTAGCTCAATCATGGCCCCTATTACGACCTGCACCAAGAAAGGTCAAGAGTTCTAATGGACCCCCGCTTGTCAACATAGTTTTGAGTTAATCAAGAGACGTCCATAGGATGCTTGAACAATGTGATAACTCTTAAATTAGAGTTATTTTATACTATTTATTATTAATAAAATTTGTAGGATTTAAATGAATTTAAATAGAATGTGGTCAAAATTATAATAATTGTTATAAATTATTAAGCATGGAAAGAATTTAAGATATTAATGATTTTTATACATATATTTTCAATTAAATCAGATTATGAGCATTAATAATTATTTTTGATCTTTGGCCACAGAATTATGAAAGATTGGATTGCACATTTGAACAACCTAAAAGAGAGGAAGATGGATGGAGAATACCCTAAAATCAGGAAAATTGAATTGATGGAAGGACAAGAGAGAGAAGAGGAAGAGAATGGTGATGTGGCCCTAAACGACAAAAAAAAAGTGATGTGGCGCGAAAAAAAAGAAGAGAAAAGTTGGCTGATGAGAGAATTTAAAAAGGAATAAAAATTTAAAAAGAAAAAAGAGGATTTTGGAAGGAGAGAGAAGATTATTCTCTCCCTGAAAAGAGAGATTTTTATTTCTTCTCTTGATCTTTCAAAAACTCTCCTTTTTACTGACTTTTTCTTTCTGGCTCTTGGGGACGACATCCAGCATCTCCAGAGGAAGAACTCTCTGGGGGGATTATTCCAGAGAAGAGCGAAGACCACAATTTCTTCTCTACTTTTTATTTTTCTCTTTATGAATATTTTTATTATGATTTTTATTAGTATGATTTTAGGCTAAGTTTTTAATCTTGGTTAGGAGAGATAGTACTCGTTATGTATTTTACTTAAATCTATGAAAGTTTACGTATTTTTTATGAAACAATCTGTCATGATGTTTATTGTTTAATTTGAATTGTATCGACGAACAAATTTGATGTTACATGTTCCTATTGTATCGATAGGTAGATAGGAGTTTTAATATGCATGATAGATTAAATAAATTAAATTGTTGCAAGGTTGTTGACATTAATTTATTTGGCATTGAGAATAGGGCTGAAAAGAAATTCAATTCAAGTTTTATTCTTTCAAAGTCGAAAGAAACCTTAGGTTGAATTTAACTAGGAAATTCGATAGAACCCTAGAAAAATATTTGTTCTCGCTGTTTCGTAGGAAATGCTGTAACTTTCTGTAGCATCAGTAGTAAATTTCACATAACGACGAAATCGATCCTAACAAAGGCTTTTATTATCGTAATCATCCTAAATTAGTTTAATTTGTTTCTCTAGCATATCTAAGTTATTTCTAATTTTATATTATTCTTTCATCACGTTATTTGTCTTATTAATTCATCTTTATTTAATATAATTTTATAGCGATTAAAATTGATTAAGAATATCCTCGTGAAATCGACTTTTACTTACTATTTATTACTTTGTTAGCGACACGTGCACTTGCGTTAGGTGTAGAAAATCCACTAACAAGTTTTTGGCGCCGTTGCCGGAGATATTTCTTAGTTATTTTATTTTGCTATAATTTTATCTTTATAATTTTGTTTTAATTTTTTTTATGTTTTATTTATTTTTCTTTAGGTACCAATTACTTGATGTCTGACGAGGACAACCAGGATCTTGTTCAATACGATCCAGAGATCGAACGTACATTTCGAGCAAGAAGAAGACAACAACGATTACCATTTATTGAAGAAGACAATATGGCCAACCAAGAAGAAATAGGAAATAACCCTAATCGTATTATTGATGATCGAGATCGACCTATTCAGGATTTCGCTATTCCAACACTTGATGATCTGAATCCTTGTATTGTGAGACCAGACTTACATGCTATTCGATTTGAGTTAAAGCCGGTCATGTTTCAGATGCTTCAAACAGTTGGACAGTTTAGTGGATTAGTGTCAGACAACCCTCATCGGCATCTTAAGATTTTTGGAGAAGTGAGCGATTCATTTAATTTTCCTGGAGTTTCAGCTGAAACGTTAAGACTCAAACTTTTTCCATATTCCTTAAGAGACAGAGCACGAGATTGGTTGAATGACATTCTAGCAAATACTATCACTTCATGGGGAGATTTAGCCAAGAAATTCATAATGAAATATCATCCACCAGTGAAGAACGCGAGAATGAGGAATGAAATCACAAGTTTTCAACAACGGGATGGTGAATCATTTTATGAGGCTTGAGACAAATTCAAGAAATTGTTAAGACAGTGCCCTAATCATGGAATACCACATTGGATTCAGCTGGAAACATTTTATAATGGACTTAATGACCAGACCAGATCAATCATCGATGCTGCAGCAAATGGAACTTTTCTATCAAAATCTTTTAATGAAGCGTATGATTTATTGGAAAGAATGGCAGTAAACAGTTATCAATGGCCTTCAGAAAGAGTTTATTCTACAAAGCGCGCATCTGGAGTTTATGATTTGGACGAAGTTTCTGCCTTGAATGCAAAGATCGCCACGCTGGAAAATACTATGAAATTGATGAACAACCCGTCAAAGACGACAACGAGAGAAGTATCGTGTATTTTCTGCGGGAAATACCACGACAATAACTTATGTCTTACTAACCCAGAATCTGCAAATTATGTGGGATACAACAGGAACAATAATCCTTATTCTTAAACATATAATCCTGGCTAGAAACAACATCCAAACTTTCAATGGAATTCTCAGCAGCAGAATGCTACAGCACCAAGCAGACCTACAGGAAACTACCCTCAAGGATTCTCGCAACCCAATCATAGTATGATGTCTCAAGAGAAATCAGAAAGTTTTGCCAAAGAATATGTCTCCAAAACAGACGTGATTCTGCAAAATCTGGCCGCCTCCATAAAAAATATTGAAACTCAAATGGGACAGTTGGCTCAATCATTAAACACACGGAATACGTGACAATTACCAAGTGATATAGAAGTGCCACAAAGACCAGGAAAAGGGCACTGCAAGGCCATTGTATTGAGGAATGGAAGAGAGATTGAAATTCCAGAAAAACAACTGAGGGCAGAAAATCTAAAGAAACAAGATGAGTTGGTTGAACAAGAGGATTTAGATGAATTAGAAAAGTATGACCCAGTGACTGATGCTTTAGCAACACCACAGCAACCACAAGGTGAATTAAAAATTCAAAGACCACCACCACCACCATTTCCCCAACGATTGCAGAAACTCAACCAGGACAAGCAGTTCAAAAGATTCCTAGACGTTTTTAAACAACTTCACATTAATGTACCATTGGTGGAAGCACTGGAACAAATGCCCAACTATGCAAAATTTATGAAGGATATTTTGTCCAATAAGAGAAGGCTAGAAGAATTTGAAACAGTGGTCATGACTGAAGAAACCAGTTACATCTTACAGAATAAGATTCCACCTAAATTGAAAGATCCAGGTAGCTTCACAATTCCATGCACGATCGGCAACAATTATTTTGGGAGAGCTTTGTGTGATTTAGGAGCCAGTATTAATCTAATGCCGATGTCCATCTTCAAGAAACTAGGAATTGGAGAAGTTCGCCCTACTACGGTTACTTTGAAATTGGCTGATCGTTCATTAACTTATCCACAGGGAAAGATAGAAGACGTACTGTAAAGGTAGATAAATTTATATTTCCAGCGGACTTCATTATTTTGGATTACGAAGCAGATTGTGAAGTGCCGATTATATTGGGTAAACCTTTTTTAGCCACGAGAAGAACGTTAATCGATGTCCAAAAAGGAAAACTCACCATGAGGGTGAATGATCAACAGGTTACCTTCAACGTTTTAAAAGCCATGAAGTATCCTTATGAAGAAGAAGACTGTTTTATTATATCAGAAAGGACGAAATTAGAAGAAACAAAACAGATTTCTCGGGGCTACAGAAAACAGTACAAAGCATTAACAAGAACAAAAGATGAACCAGAACTTCCTCAGTCTTCCATCGAAAATGCACCAACACTGGAGCTTAAACAACTGCCCGCTCACCTCAAATATGTATTTTTAGGATCCAATGAGACTTTTCCTGTTATTATCTCGGCTACTCTGACAACAATGCAAGAGGAAAAATTACTCCACATATTGAGAACTCAAAAGCAGGCTATGACATGGACAGTTAAAGACATCAAATGGATTAGTCCTAATATTTGTATGCACAAGATACTCCTAGAAGATGGATACAACGCATCTATAGAGCAACAGAGAAGATTGAATCCAGTAATGAAGGAGGTAGTGAAGAAAGAAATTCTCAAATGGTTGGATGCTGGAATTATTTACCCTATTTCAGACAGCTCGTGGATCAGTCCGGTTCAGTGTGTTCCAAAGAAAGGTGGGACGACAATTGTTTCCAACGAAAATAATGAGTTAATTCCGACAAGAACAGTCACGGGATGGAGAATCTGCATGGATTACCGGAAGTTAAACAAGGCCACACGAAAGAATCATTTCCCGTTACCATTTATCGATCAAATGCTCGACAAGTTAGCTGGTAGACAATTTTATTGCTTTTTGGATGGATATTCAGGTTATAATCAAATTACGATTGCGCCCGAAGATTAAGAGAAAACTACGTTTACATGCCCTTATGGAACTTTTGCATTTTGGAGAATGCCTTTCGGACTGTGTAATGCTCCAGCAACATTCCAACGTTGCATGATGGCAATATTTTCAGATATGGTTGAAGAATGTTTGGAGATTTTTATGGATGACTTCTCCATTACTGGAGAGTCTTTCGAAACATGTTTGAAGAATTTAGACCGAGTTTTGAAGAGATGCTTGGAGACGAACTTAGTACTCAATTGAGAGAAGTGTCATTTTATGGTTTCTGAGGGGATAGTGTTGGGCCATCGAGTTTCAGCAAAAGGTTTAGAAGTGGATAAGGCAAAAGTGGAGATCATTGAGAATTTACCACCACCGAGTACAATAAAAGGAATTCGGAGTTTTTTGGGTCATGCGGGATTTTATCGACGTTTCACCAAGGACTTCTCAAAAATCTCTAAACCTTTATGCATGTTGCTGGAACAGAATGTGTCATTCAATTTTGATAAAGATTATTTGGAAGCTTTCAACATGCTAAAACATAAATTAGTAACCGCACCTGTGATAATGACACCCGACTGTTCCATACCTTTTATTCTACTGTGTGATGCAAGCGATTATGCAGTAGGAGTAGTGTTGGGACAGAAGAAAGATAAATTATTTCATTTCATCTATTACACCAGCAAAACACTCAATGATGCTCAGAAAAACTACACAACTACAGAGAAAGAGCTACTTGCGGTAGTCTTTGCGTTCGATAAATTCAGGGCGTATTTGATAGGAACAAAGGTGATTGTGTACACTGATCATGCAACCATCAAGTATCTAGTTACGAAAAATGATGCAAAACCAAGACTAATTCGCTGGGTGTTACTTCTTCAAGAGTTCGATTTGGAAATCCGTGATAGAAAAGGGTGCGAGAATCAAGTTGCAGATCATTTATCTCGTTTGGAAAACAGAAACAAACAGCAACCTGGAGAAAGCATAAATGAAACATTTCCAGATGAATAGCTGCTAAAAGCGGATGTATATTCAGTGTCATGGTATGCCGACTTTGTAAACTACATTGTAAGCAACATTCTTCCTCCCGAAATGCAATATCAGCAGAGAAAGAAATTTTTGAAAGATGTGAAACAATATTTTTGGGATGAGCCTTTCCTCTTTAAACAATGTGCAGACCAATTACTAAGGAGATGTGTTCCAGAGGATGAAATGGAATCAAGTGCTACAACATTGCCATGCAGCACCATACGGGGGTCATTATGGAGGAACACACACAGCCGCAAAAATTCTACAATCAGGTTTGTACTGGCCCACTCTTTTTAAGGACGCTAACATTTTTGTGAAAGGTTGTGGCAGGTGCAAAAGGGTAGGAAATATTACAAGGAAACATGAACTGCCACTTAATAATATTATGGAGATCGAATTATTTGATGTTTGGGGGATAGATTTCATGGGACCATTTCCGATGTCATTCAACAATCAATACATTCTCTTGGCTGTTGATTATGTTTCAAAGTGGGTAGAAGCAGTGGTGCTACCAAACAATGAAGGAAGGGGAGTTCTAAAATTTTTACAGAAAAATATATTCACCAGATTCGGAACACCCAGAGCAATTATTAGCGATGGAGGATCTCACTTTTGCAATAGGTCTTTCAATGGATTATTAAACAAATATGGAGTCAAAAACAAAATAACCACAGCATATCACCCACAATGGCCAAGCGGAGGTTTCAAACAGAGAGATTAAAAGAATTCTAGAAAAGGTGGTGAACCCCAATAGAAAGGATTGGTCTCAAAAACGGGATGATGCGTTGTGGGCATACAGAACAGCTTACAAAACTCCCTTGGGCACCACTCTATATAATTTGATTTACGGAAAAACTTGTCATTTACCTGTGGAGTTGGAACATAAGGCTTACTGGGCAGTCAAGACATTAAATTTGGATTTAAAGCAAGCAGGAAGAAATCGGTTTTTACAGTTGCAAGAATTAGAAGAGTTAAGGATGGGTGCTTATGAGAATGCTAAAATCTACAAGGAAAAAGTAAAGAGGTGGCATGACAAAAAGATTCAAAAGCAAGTGTTCGAAAAAGGACAAGCAGTTTTACTTTTCAACTCAAAATTGAAGCTTTTTCCAGGTAAGTTAAAATCTCGGTGGTCTGGCCCTTTTGAAATAATAGAAGTTTATCCATACGGAACTTTGGAATTACGAGATGAAAAAACCGGCCGAAATTTTAAGGTAAATGGCCAGAGAGTGAAGTTATACCTTGGAGAAAAATTGACGGAAATTACATCAATTCCTCTTCAGAACAGAAAAGCTATATGAAGCATGGAAAAGTCAGGCTGAAGACTTACAAATCAAGCGCTTATTGGGAGGCAACCCAACTTTTAGTATCCTTTTGTTTATTTTTAGTTTCGGTGAAAATAATGGTGATGCTACAATGTTAGCTGTAGCATCACACTTAATCGAAAAGAAAAAAAAAATATATATATATATATAAAGAATAAAAATAAAAATAAAAATAAATAAAATTAGTCAATTAGTTCTTTTATTTAGTGTTATTTAATCGTGATCTTTACCGAAGTGTGATTTTCATCAAACTTTTAAAATTTCTTTCAAATTTGAATTCCCCCCTTTGCTTGCCTTATAAATGCTGCAGCAGCCCTAACGAATTTCTCACCTAGAAGAAAGAAAACTTTATTTCTTTTTGCAGATCAGCAGCTACCAACATGAGGCTAAAGAGCGCTGAAAAGAAAGCTGATAAACATTTGTCTCAACCAGAATTTATTAACAATGTCGCAAAAATCAGATACGAGCAAGGGATGAAGCAGAAGACATTTGCGGTTGAGAAGGGCTTTGTAATTTCTGACGGCAGCTATTCAGGGTACCCAAGTTATGTTTTCTCAGTTATCCAGAATCACAATTGGACACTATTTTGCACTCGTCCAGGAGAGGTCATCATGAACCTGGTTCGTGAGTTCTATGCTAACATCGAAGGTGACTTGCCCCAATCGGTAAGGGATCGGAAAAGGGAGGTGAAGATTTCACCCGCAACAATAAATTCGTTCTACCAGTTGGAAGAAGTGGAGGATAACTTTTACGCTCATGCCGACAATCAGTCTCCAGCATACCTCGAAGCTGTCCTAAAGGAGATTGCTGAACCGGATACCGACTAGGTCATCTCCAAAACAGAATCGCTCTCTCTCCCTCGCATTGCGCTACTACCGAAAGCGAGAGTATGGTATCATTTTCTTAAAAGCCGCTTACTCCCTTCATCGTATAGACAACATGTGACAAAGGATCGAGCTGTTTTACTATATTGTATTCTGACTGGGAAACATATCAATGTTGGGCAAATTATATATAGAAATTTATGTGCTAATGCTTTAAGGCCCAATGGGCAATTCCTGTTTCCCTCTATGATAACAGGGTTATGTGAACTCTCTGGAGTAGTTTATGAAGAACAGGATTTGAAGCTTGCTCCAGCATCTGGAATTACTTCTTTGGCAATTAAAAGAATAGCTATGGATAAATCAGGAGATGAAGAAGCGGATGAAGATGAAGAACCGAAGAAAAGAAAATCTCATGATTCAAATCCTGCAAGCGGAGCTGCAACATCAGTAGAGAGCATCATTTACCAACAACAAATCATGGAAGCACTGTTGCTGATCGATGAAAAATTAGAAAAGCAGAAGGAAACTATGTTTATGATTGAACAGAGAATCAGCCAGAGTGAGCTTCTACAATACAACTGTAACGACCCCTTTTCCCAGTAAGATATTGTCCGCTTTGGGGATTGGACCGTAGCCTAATATTCTCCCCTCACGGATTTGTTTAGCGAAGACTTCCCAGTCGGTCACCCAACCTGGTACTGCTCTCGCCAGAGCAATCTTAACTTCGGAGTTCTTATTGGATCCGTTGTCAATTGTGCTCCAAAATGCGTCTTACTATCTTAGGAGGATTTCCTTACATATTTTTCATTTCCATATACCTCCCCCAAACGATGTGGGACTGTGACGACCCCGCTCTCTACGACCCGGCCTACACTCGAAGCGTTACGTCACGCCGTCCCTCGAGTTTTGCCCCGCAGTCGTCCTCATACATACTCATTTAGGTCATCACAATCACCCCCCCTCGGGGCCCAACGTCTTCGTTGGCCACATTTCCGATTGGGTACACCCTGCGTTCCTGATGCGCTACAGTGCATCTACACACTACACACACTAACACTTGACATAACTTACTCAATTTAATACCACTTTCGTTTTCAAAATATTTTCAAAAGAACATTTGTGAGTATGAAAAGTTTTCGACTCGATTCGAAACAACTCGCGTCCCGAAGAGGGAACACGAAATCCTTAACATAAAAACTACGCAGCGGAAAAGAAAACCATTTAAGATAGTTTAAGATAAAACGGTGAGACTCGAAATCTTAGAAAAGAATCCAACGCACCTCTCAAACTACACAATCTGGTGCCGCGTACTCCCGTCCCCACTTCGGCACCCCGCGCGCACCCTCGCAGTGCCGCACGTGCTAACTCAACGTCACTGTGTCTCGCGCACGCTCACAGCGTCGCGTGCCCTACGTACCCTGCCGCTGTACAGCACGTCCGCGCGCACTCCCTCACCTGGCGCTGCACGACCCGTGAGTACCCGCAGGGCCGCGTGCCCCGCGCATCTGCGATCACGCCGCACTTCCACGCTTATCTACACTTCTCTAGCATTCACTGTACACACCTCAACTTATTTCATATCCTCTCGACTCCCAACCCCTCTCCCGAAATTTCGACAGAGTAACGCCTAAAAACTGGCTATCCCAAAAATATAAAACTCTGCACACAGTTCACCAAAACTAACAATATTTATCTATCCATCATCCAGAGAAATCACCATAACACAATTAGAGTATGAAAACAACGAAAATCCATCAATTGCATACGAAGAAAATTCACAGTATAGAGCAATTCCAAGTTCCTACATGTAAAATATATGCGTACGTCGCCAAAATCACACGCACTCCATATACACCTATATACTGACGCATATACAACTCATCTCATCGACTGTACATAATCACCACAAAAGAAAAAATACCCGCAAACAAACCAGGCCACCACCTACCATCTCCACGGGTCATGTCGCCCCAACAAAATCCGCCATCCGGTGCCTCGGTCGCACACTGCCAACCATCCTATGCCTCAGGACTAGGTTCTCGAGGCTCACCAGCAAGATCGTCAGCACCTACACTACAGAACACACAACATAAGCTTAACGCTCAGTAAGTAATGCGATATGAAAGTAAAAGCCGACAATACAATACTATCACATGCAGTCTCTACACTCACACTCATGTTGTCACATCTGTGATGCATAGTGCAGCCGCACCAGGGTAAGGAGGAACCTCACGCCACCCTACACCCTGACATGTCGCCACCGTCCCGGACTCCCCAGCAACGAGGCCCACAAGCTACACACACGTACCACCATACGGCACCCACATCAGGGTAAGGGTGTACCTCGCGCCACACTACACCCTGACACGTCGCCCCCGTCCCAGCCTCCCCAGTACAGGGCCACAATTTCCACACGCACACGTTTTGCGACAGCCCAGCCGGCACACTCCTCGAGCAAAATCCGCGACTGGTGTTGCACCGGCCCACACATTAGTAGGATCCGCAGTACCACTGCCCATCACCCTCACCGTCAACACATTTACGCCGCATGACGGCCTAGTCGGCCCACTCCTCGAGCAAAATCCACGACTGGTGAAGCACCGGCCCGCACACTAGCGGGATCCGCGGTATCACCGCCACACGTCTCACCACATACTCAAAACATGCTCAAAACCATTTTCGTCCACGTTTTTAAAATATGATGCGTGACAAATAATACGCATGCACACCACAATCAATCACATAAACCCTAAAGTTCTACAGTGTAGGCCTGTTTGGGCAAAACGCATGCATGCACTACTTACTTGGCATCCTAAGTTCGCTCGATGCACAGCGTCGCCAAAAAGTGTCTCAACCTAAAACACAAACAACCACTCATCAATATTTATCTCAAAATCCACCAAATAGCTAAAAATAACCTTCTTTAACTACACTCAGGAAATTCCAACTAAAACGGGCCATTGGTTTGGTTTGGCCGAAAACTAGCCCAAAGTTTGGACGCGCATAACTTTTGCGTCCGTTAACAGAATCGAACGATTCCAGCGGTCACACGTTCCTCTAACAACCTATTTTAACCCACAAAAACAGAATTTAAAATGATCAACCCAAGCCTAGCCAAAACGGCCAAAAACAGAATCTGTTTTTATACGAAAAATAGCCGAAAATTCAACTTCGATCCAATCTCGCCAATCCTTCACCGAACAATCACATTTCGATCTACCAATACATACATTAACATTTGGGGAGTTCCTAATTAGAAATAGCATGGCAGCACCAAAAACCCTCACGGTTCTCTTCTCCAAAATCGTGCATTCTCAACCCGCCCATTACACCATAAAATTCACTTCTATCCCTCTTAAATTCTAGCATGAAATTTCAGAGACTTAGAGGTAAGAACAAATTTCACACTCGGCCATCTAAGCAGGACAAAAACCAAAAGGAAAACTCCCTGTTCTCGGTCGGTTTCGTCGCGGGAGGGCCGAGCCACACACTGGCTCCAGAACACACACACACTCGGTTCTAAAATGCCCCAACAACCAAACTCTAATCGTCGGGAGTTCAAGAACAACCGAACTTCCATGCTAGGTCAACAGAACCGAAAACATGGGAGAACTCACCTTCGATTTTTCAGCGCGGGAAGGGAAAACAACTTCTCTCTTTTGCTCACTGGAGTACTCTGAGCACCAGCGTCTCTCCCTTGTCGGTCGGTCGTCGGCGGTTTCCCTTCCCTGATCTCTCTCTTGCTCCTTTTCTTGGCCGCGCGACAACACGGTGGAATGGCTTCCACCCGAAGCCATTCCACCATATAAATTTTTTTTTTAAAATTATATAACTTTTAATTTAATTGCAAATTACCAAAATGCCTTCACGTGTTTTAATCGTCCGTAACTTCGTTAATTTCGGGTAAATTTCAAACCCACCACAAAACCAAACTCCAAGTCTTATAATTTAATTTTTCCGTTAAAACATTTTTTCGAAACTCCAACTGAACTTAAAAGTTCCCGGAATAAAATTTAAAAATCTAAAATTTTCGGGTTATTACAACAACATTTATGACAAACTCCGCCGCATCAAACAAAAGAACAGGGTATTCTGGCACTACACCCAACTCAAAGACAAGGCAATAGCAGGCAGTCTTCAGAGAGATTACACCAAGCCACACCCAACGTTTCCTCATTTTTCGACAAGCCTACTCCAGTAATCGGATTCTGAATCTGACAAAGAAGAATAGTCATCTAGGGAAGTACCTGCCCCTTTTCTTTTTATTTTATGTTGCAAACTATTTTGTTTGGCAGTGAGGACCCTGCCAATTTTAAGTTTGGGGGTAAGGTGTATTAGAAAGGGATAGGAGAAAGTGAAATATCTACTATGCAAAAAAAAAAAAAAAAAAAAGTTCTTAAAATTGAAGTATCTAGAATTTTCCTAACTCCATAATTTTGTTGAAAAATTTCATTATCATGCATTAATGACATTTAACTAAAAATTATTCCCCTTAATCTAATTTTTCTTCATAACACACAAACTCCTCTCTAGTTTGTTTAAGGATATATCCTAATTAAATTTCTCAATTATATTTAGATGAAAAGAAATTAATGTTTACCAAGATAATTAGAAATAAAAGACTTCTTTGTGAAAAAAAAAAAAGAATGAAAAAAAGAATAATTGAAATTTCCTAATCTACTTTCAATTTCGAGTGAGACATTTGGATACTCGATGGGTAGAAATTAAATAGAGGAACTTCGGGAGAAACTCCGTTGCAATATTATTATTGACTATACTCCTCTAGAATATTATATGAGTATTTATCTTTAAGTAACACTACTGAGTAACCGGAGGTCTTCATGACCAATGTTGACTCTCGCGTAAAAAGGTAGTATGACTTGTAAGAGAAAGTCAAAATACAAAAAAAAAAAAAATCTTTGAAATCTAATTAACTTTGGAAAAACATTGAAGTGTTAGTAATCTATAATATTAACTGTGAAATTTAGTTTGGATGATTGAACTTCGCAAGTTCAAGAGGAGTTTGAGCACACACACACTTTGAGAAATTATTTTATTGGAAAATAATTCTATGTTAATTGACTTTAATTATGATGCTGTAATAACCCGGAAATTTCGAATTTTAATTTTTAGTTTTCGGAATTTTTAGTTAATCCCGGTCGAATTTTGAGAAATATTTCAACGAAAAAGATTTAAATTATAAGGCTCGAGCCCTACTTTTGCGATTGGTTTTCAGAATTTAAAGTCGGGAGGTCGAGAAGTTACGAAATTTCAGACGATTGAAGCACGTGAGGGTAATTTGGTAATTTGTATTTATTTTGTAATTTAAAAAAAAAAAAATTGTAAAACACCCGAATGGCTTCGCGAGGAAGCCATTCGGTTGTTTCCTCTGTGCACCCGAGAGAGCCGAGAGAGAAGACGACCGGGAGCAGGGCGATCGTGTGCTGGAGTCGAAGCTGCGACGGCCGACGAGCGCAAGTGTGAAGTGTGAGTTGCAAGCATGGGCTGCTATTCCGACGAACCGGAGCCGTTCGGTTCCAGCAACTCGAGTTCCCGAAGTGAAAGCCGAGTGTTCGGCCGACGACCCCGAGGGGCTGGTTTCCAGCCAATTCTGCTGCCAACGACCAGACGTGTTGCTGGAGTCCTTCTCCCACCCGAGTGCCGGACGCCACCACTTGGTAAGTCCTCTCCCTCTGCTGTCCTGTCCGTATGAACCGAGACTGAGGTTCAGCTCCTCTTCATTTTTTTTTTCTCTCTTTGAATTTGGCTGCAAATGTGAGGGGATTGAGAAGGTGAGTGTGTAGGTTAGCAAGTGGACAGCAGGAGACCGGTGAGAGGGAGGGAAGCCGAGGGAGAAGGTTGAGCCAAAATTCAGACTTTGTGCTAGAATTTCTGATTTTCGGGTTAGATTGTGCTTAATAGGTGAAATGTGAGTGTTCGGTGCAGAGAACTTGCGGGATTTGCCCGAAGTTGAGATTTCGGCTATTTTTCGTATAAAAACAGCTTCTGTTTTTGGCTGTTTTGGCTAGGCTTAAGTTGATCATTTCAAATTCTGTCTTTGTGGGTTAAAATAGGTTGTTAGAAGAACGTGTGGCCACTAGAATCGTTCGATTCCGATATCCGACGCAAAAGTTATGCGCGTCGGAAGTTTATGCGGGATTTTGGTTTAAGTCAAATTAGTGACCGTTTTTCGTAGAAATTCGACGTGTGAGAGTAGCATAGCCATTTTGATGCATATAACTAGTTGAGAGTGAGTTTTGGTTGAAGGGAAGTGAAAATGTGAAATTTTAATAAAAGTGGCAGATTCGGTTATTGGCATTTTTCGCCTATCTGCGGCCTACCGATTTAAAATCCGTCTTGGGATGTTACACTAGGTTCCTAAGGGAACGTTTAGCCACTTGAATCGCTCGATTCCGTTGGCGGACGCAAAAGTTATGCACATCCGAACGTTGGGCTGGTTTTCAGCCAAACCGAACCAATGAACCGTTTTAGTTGAAATTTCGTGAGTGAAGTTAGAGAAGGTTGTTTTTTAGCTAGTTGGTAAATGTTAGGATAAATACTGATGAGAAATTTGTTGTGTTTTAGGTTGAGGCTTTCTGTTGGCAAAGCTGTGCATCGAGCGAGCTTAGGATGCCAGGTAAGTAGTGCATGCATGTGTTTTGCCCAAGTGGGCCTACACTGTAGAACTTTAGTGTTTATGTGATTGATTGCGGTGTGTGTGCGTATTGTGTGACATGCATCATATTTGTTTTAAAACGGGAACGAAAATGATTTTTAGCATGCTTTGATGTATGAGGTGAGACGTGTGGCGGTGGTACCGCGGATCTCGCTAGTGTACGGGCCGGTACTTCACCAGTCGCGGATCCTACTCGAGGGGTGGGCCGCCTGGGCCGTCATGCGGCGTGAATGTATTGACGGTGAGAATATGGGCAGTGGTACCGCAGATGCTACTAGTGTGTGGGCCGGTGTAACACCAGTCGCGGATCCTACTCGAGGGGTGGGCCGGCTGGGCTGTCGCGAAACGTGTGTGTATGGCAACTGTGGCCCCGTGCTGGGGAGGCTGGGACGGGGGCGACGTGTCAGGGTGTAGAGTGGCGCGAGGTACACCCTTACCCTGATGTGGTTGCCGTGTGGTGATGCGTGTGTGTAGCTTGTGGGCCTCGTTGCTTGGGAGTCCGGGACGGTGGCGACGTGTCAGGGTGTAGGGTGGCGTGAGGTTCCTCCTTACCTTGGTGCGGCTGCACTACGCGTCACAGTTGTGACAACATGAGTGTGAGTGTAGAGACTGCATGTGATAGGATTGCATTGTCGGCTTTTACTTTCATATCGCATTACTTACTGAGCGTTAGGCTTATGTTGTGTGTTCTGTGGTGTAGGTGCTGACGATACCGCTGGTGAGCCTCGAATGCCTAGTCCTGAGGCGTAGGATGGTTGGCGGCGTGCAACTGCGGCACCGGATGGCAGACTTTTGTTAGGGCGACCCGACCCGTGGAGATGGTAGGTTGTGAGCTGGTCGGTTTGTGGGTTTTCTTTCTTTTGCGGTGATTATGTACGGGGGATGGGATTGATTGTTGTATATGCGTCAGTGTATAGGTATATGGAGTGCGTGTGATTTTGGTGACGTACGCAGATATTTTTCATGTTAGAGAATGATATTACTCTATACTGGAGACTTTCTTCATTCGTATTTGATGGATTTTCGTCGTCTTCTTACTCTGATTTGGTTATGGTGATTTCTCTGGATGATGGATAGATAAATATTGTTGGATTATGGTGAATTGTGTGCAGGGTTTCAATTTTTGGGATAGTCAGTTTTTAGCCGTTACTCTGCCGAAATTTCGGGAGAGAGGCTGGGAGTCGAGGAGATAAGAAATAGGTTGAGATGTGAACAGTAAATGGTAGAAAAAGGTAGATGAGCGTGGAAGTGCGGCGTGATCGCAGGTGCGCGGGGCACGCGGCCCTGCGGGTGCACACGGGTCATGCGGCGCCAGGTGAGGGCGTGCGTGCAGACGTGCTGTACAGAGGCAGGGTGCGTGGGGCACGCGGCGCTGTGAGCGTGCGCGAGATACAGTGACGTTGGGTTGGCACGTGAGGCACCGCGAGGGTGTACGCGGGGTGTCAGAGTGGGGACGTGAGTGCTTGGGACCGGACTGTGTAGTTTGTGAGGTGCGTGGGAATTTTTTTTTTTTTTCCTAGGATTTCAAGTTTTATCGTTTTATCTCAAATTGTTTTAAATGGTTTTCTTTACCGCTCCGTAGTTTTATGTTGAGGACTTCGTGTTTCCTCTTCAGGACGCGAGTTGTTTTTTTAAATCGAGTCGAAAAATTTTCATACTCACAAACGTTCTTTTGAAAATGATTTGAAAACGAAAGGGGTATTGAATTAAGTTAGTTAGGTCAAGTGTTAGTGTGTGTGTGTGTAGTGGGTAGATGCACTGTAGCGCACCGGGGACGTGTGGGTTCTCGGGGTGCTACAGATGCTGTTACTTTTCATAAAATTACAAGTTTTGAATTATTCTGAAAATCACATGAAATTCATTAATGTTATCTATGAAATTTTTAATATTGATTTTATTTTGTATCACTCGAGGACGAGTAATGGTTCAAGTTTGGGGGTATTTGATAACTCTTAAATTAAAGTTATTTTATATTATTTATTATTAATAAAATTTGTAGGATTTAAATGAATTTAAATAGAATGTGGTCAAAATTATAATAATTGTTATAAATTATTAAGCATGAAAAGAATTTAAGATATTAATGATTTTATGCATATATTTCCAATTAAATCAGATTATGAGCATTAATAATTATTTTTTATCTTTGGCTACAGAATTATGAAAGATTGGATTGCACATTTGAACAACCTAAAAGAGAGTAAGATGGATGGAGAATACCCTAAAATCAGGAAAATTGAATTGATGGAAGGACAAGAGAGAGAAGAGGAAGAGAATGGTGATGTGGCCCTAAACGACAAAAAAAAAGTGATGTGGCGAAAAAAAAAAGAAGAGAAAAGTTGGCTGATGAGAGAATTTAAAAAGGAATAAAAATTTAAAAAGGAAAAAGAGGATTTTGGAAGGAGAGAGAAGAATATTCTCTCCCTGAAAAGGGAGATTTTTATTTCTTCTCTTGATCTTTCAAAAATTCTCCTTTTTACTGACTTTTTTTTTCTGGCTCTTGGGGGCAACATCCAACATCTCCAGAGGAAGAACTCTCTAGGGGGATTATTCCAGAGAAGACCGAAGACCATAATTTCTTCTCTACTTTTTATTTTTCTCTTTATGAATATTTTTATTATGATTTTTATTAGTATGATTTTAGGCTAAGTTTTTAATCTTGGTTAGGAGAGATAGTACTCGTTATGTGTTTTACTAAAATCTATGAAAGTTTACGTATTTTTTATGGAACAATCTGTCATGATGTTTATTGTTTAATTTGAATTGTGTCGACGGATAAATTTGATGTTACATATTCCTATGGTATCGATAGGTAGATAGGAGTTTTAAGATGCATGATAGATTAAATAAATTAAATTGTTGCAACGTTGTTGACATTAATTTATTTGGCATTGAGAATAGGACAAAAAAGAAATTCAATTCAAGTTTTATTTTTTTAAAGTCGAAAGAAACCTTATGTTGAATTTAACTAGGCAATTCGATAGAACCCTAGAAAATAATTTGTTCTCGCTGTTTCGTAGGAAATGTTGTAGCTTTCTGTAGCATTAGTAGTAAAATTCACGTAACGAGGAAATCGATCCTAACTAAGGCTTTTATTATCGTAATCATCCTAAATTAGTTTAATTTGTTTCTCTAGCATATATAAGTGATTTCTAATTTTATATTATTATTTCGTCATGTTATTTGTCTTAATAATTCATTTTTATTTAATATAATTTTATAGCGATTAAAATTGATTAAGAATATCCTCGTGGGATCGACTTTTACTTACTATTTATTACTTTGTTAGCGACACGTGAACTTGCGTTAGGTGTAGAAAATCCACTAACACAATGCATAATTTGTAAGAAGGCTAAAAACAAGGTTTTGCCACAAGGACTATATCTACCCTTACATGTTCCAATGCATCCATGGGTAGAAGTTAGGATGGAGTTTATTTTAGGACTTCCTAGCATGGCCAGAACTAAAGATTCTATTATGGTGGTAGTGGATCGTTTTTCCAAGATGGCACATTTAATCGCTTGCTATAAAACCGAGGACTCCATCTTCATTGTCGACCTATTCTTTAAGAAGATAGTTAGATTACATGGAATACCACAATCCATTGTGTTTGATCGAGACACAAAATTTCTAAGCTCATTTTGGAAGACCTTATGGAAGACGGTTAGAATCAAACTCTTATTCAGTACATTATTCCACCCTCAAAACAACGGTCAGATGGAAGTTGTAACCCGTACCTTAGGAACCCTCTTGAGGACTTGTCTGGGAAAGAACTTGAAGGATTGGGACATACAACTTTCGTAATTGGAGTTTGCTTATAATAAAAGTGTCCACTCCACCACCCAAACGATCCCTTTCGAAGTTGCTTATGGGTTCAAGCTTCGTACTCCTTTAGACCTCGTACCTCTACCCTTAAAGAACATAGCAAAACCCATCGGTGCTGATAAAGCTAAACAAATCAAAGAGTTACACTAAAAGGTACAAAAAAACTATAGAAAAGACAAATAAGAAATATGCTAGGCAAGCAAACAAAGGACGAAGAGAAGTGACTTTCAAGAAGGTGACCTTGTATGGCCCCACTTGAGAAAAGAATGCTTTCCCCATCAATGCCGTTCTAAACTTCTCCCAAGGGTTGGAGCGCATTAATAATAATGCATATAAATTAGAACTTCCAGGAGATTATGGAGTGTCCGTTACTTTTGAAGTGCAAGATTTTTCACCATATGTTGAAAAAGGCTACCTCGAGCAAGACAAAACTCTAAATTTGAGATCCAATCCTTAATCACCCAAATAGTATGATATGCCACGGAAGCTAGTCACTCGATCTTAAAGAACGGTAAGTTCAGCATCGAATATTATTATTGACAAATTTGCTAATTTTGTAGGAAATGATCTTTTCATCAACTTAAAGTGGGAACCGAATGCCTAAGATATGGATAGTGCAGCTCATGTTCTCACTTGAAAAGTGTTTCCAGATTCACCATTCAAAGAAAAGAGAATTTGTCTTCCCAAAATCAACACTGTGTAACTTTACTATTTTATGTGTTAGTTTTGGGCAAACATTAGCCTTTTTCTTTGTTTTTCTTAGCAAACATTGACCTTATTGTTTTTATTAAAGCATGCATGCATATAGACTAGGATAGTTTGGTTGGGTATGACTTGGCATTTGCATAAATTAGCCAAAATGAATCATCCCTCGAGACTTGGACTAGTGCGCGCACGGAGGACTAGTTGGCTGCACATACGCGCATGAACCAGCTAGGGGATCACGTGCAAAGGAGGCCTATTAGATGACCAATCATGAATAAGGCTTGCTAGAAGATCAACATGCGGATGGATTTGGAGTTCTTATGCATGGAATGACCTTACCTTTTTATCACGACTGATCAGCCAAGCGCGCAAGATGTATCACATGGCCGAGCATTTTTGAAGGCATTCTATCATTTTCCCTCCAACCATTTAAATTCTTGCCAACTTAGCCACGCTCCAACTAGATCTAAGGGACATTACGAAGATGCTAAGGGTTCCCAAAATGCGTCGTCACAACTGCTGCTGAAGAAGAAGCGCGCGCGTGCTTGGATGGTAACTATTGCTCCAAACGACTACCTTCATATTTGGCCGATCCTTTGCATTTTTGCTGAACTAAAACCATAGCCATTTAAAGGTTGATTCTTAACACGTCAAGTAAGTTCTCTGTCAATTTTCACGTCATTTGGTTCAGATTTGGTATAATTTCTACCGAGTATTATTGGGGTTCTCTCTAGGTTGAGCTGAGAGAACTACTCCTCTATTTTGCGCATATATTTTGCTAATCTTGCAGGGTGATTGTGTCAAAAGACTTATGTTTTCACCTAGTTAGATGTATCTTTTGATCTTCTATTTCGCCTCATTTCATCTTCTTGAGTAGTGTTAAGTGGTCTATTTAAAGTCTTGTATTGAAACGGAAAAGAAAATAGATTATTGAAGAAAATTATGATTGAATGAAAACTCTCTTTTCCAACTCTCTTTTCTCTTCTTCCTTCTTTCTAGCTTTCTCCTTGTCTTTCACTTTTTGGTGCAACATTTACCCTTTTGTTTCTTGGTAGAAATGAGGAGGGAGAGCAAAGCTGCCAACTGAGAAGGAAAGAAGGAAAGTCACTATATCCATGTTAATGTCGCTCTAATCTTGGTATATTATTAGGGGTCTTTATAAATGCATTGATTTTAGACTCTATTTCCTTGTTTTAAATAATATTTTGTCAGAATCTAATTTGGAGCACTACAACACTCAATGTAGCATATACGTGGTAGTGTATAGGCCTTGTGGAGCCTAGACAAAAGACCTCTAGCACCTAGATTATGTGAAATTTAGGACATATCCACTAGATGTTTACCGAAAACCCAACACCAAAAAACCCTCCATTATTTCCTTATAATTCCTATGTTAATTTGAACCAAATTAGAGAAAGTCAATGTTATGAAGAAGGGATTATATAATGAACATACAAACGAAGGTATGACAAGTAGCGTGAATAGGAAATGATGTTCTAAATATTGTAGATGTAAGAAAGAAATTCACAAGCCTAAATGGTTTAATGGGCATGTGTAACAGAATAACTACTCAGAGGAAGTAGTATAAGTACACATAAGATGTAACAAAGAAGAGATATAAAAAACTTTTAGAATTCTTTCAACTTCTTTTTCTTCTTCTATATTTTCTGTCAATGGCGTTTTCAGTGAGTTGATATCCATGGCAGAAGAAACTTGGATACAAGCAGCTCAAGAAATTGATGATTTTAGTAATGAGATATCAAAGCGAGAGAAAAGAATGGTGGAATTAAAAACCACGCTGAAAGAGATTTACCAAAGGGTAATCTCGTTGGAAAAAAAATGGATCAACACATTTTTAATCCAAGACAGATAAAACTAGAAGCGCCATCAATGAAGGGTAATAGATAGACAATACTGAATATCAAGATTTACAAAGTGAACTACCAAGCTTACAAAGATGACGACAGTTATGAAATTTCAAAATTGCTTTGAATGTTTGGCCAATCAATCAGTAGAAATTTCTTCTTTGGTTTTAGAAAGTTGCTCTGATTCAGGATTGGAACATGATATCAACCAAGAGGTATGTGATTTAGAACCACCATTGTTTAATCAAGCAATAAATATAGCAAAAATAATGGAGGATACACTCAATCAAGGAATTGAAAACAAAGCCTTCAAGAATGTTCTTCATCAACTGCTAAAATTGAATATTCTAGCACTTCTTCCTCGGTTGCCAACACCTAAAATCAATCAATATGCTTCAATGGTTGATGGAAAATATTATGCTATTACGGTTTGAAGGTTAGCTACTTTAGAGATGTTAGTGTTTGGAAAGTGTTCGTCACAACGAAATTTCGAATCAAATTAAGTTTCCCAATTATCCAATTATGAGAAAATTGAAAAACTAACAATAAAAATATCAATTACAATGCAAGACAATTTTTAATGTGAAAAACCTCTCAAGATGAAATTAAAAACAACGAGACTTGTATAGGCTGTTTAACAATTAACTATGATCAATATGAGTACAATCAAAAGTTCTCTCTAGATCATCAAACTAGAGACATACAACACTTTCATCAAGATCGAACACATAATCTTGGTAAACAACAAGGCACAAGATAAGAGCAAATAAAAAGGAAGTTAACAAATTAGTACCCAAATCAATGCAGTCTCATTTTTCCCTTTCTAGGCAGACTTAGAAGCCTCACTCCACCGTTCAAAATGTATCCCTAGATGTCACGAACAAACTAACAAAGTTTCATGTCGATCCAACAGTTCATACTTTGGTAAACTCAAATCTCCTTCAGCTGCTGCAAGGAATTTCGAAAATGAATTTTGTTTTCTCTTATTTCTCTTCTCTTATTATTTTTGTGTATTTCACACACACAAATGAGACTAGGTCTTCTAAAGATATTATTCAAGACATGGATCTAAAATTAAGGTCTCATCAAGTTGGTCCCTCCAACTAGGAGGAAAAAACCCAACAAACTCCTCTGATCGACTAGTTGGAGGGTGTTATCAACCTAACAACCAAGCGACAAAACTCAAACTTATTACACGACAACATCTTTGTCAACATATCCGAGTCATTATCATCCATGTGAATCTTTTCAAGTTTCAACACTTTATCATTCAAAACATAATGAATCCAATGATAACGAATTTCAATGTGCTTTGACTTTGAGGGAAATGAAGAATTTTTCACAAGATGAATTGCACTTTGATTATCACAAAATAAGACATACATTTGTTGTTTCAACTCAAGTTCCATCGTGAATTTTATCAACCACAACAATTCCTTTGTTGCATCCACCGCGTCTATAAGCTCGGCTTCGATAGTAGAAAGGGCCATATAGTTATGCAATTTAGATTGTCATGCCACAGCTCCCTCAGCATAAGTTACCATATGCCCTGAAGTAGATTTTTGATCATCCAAGCTTCCAGCCAAATCCGAATCCGTAAACTTGACCAAATAGGCTTCTCACATCCCAAAGTTAGTCTAAGATCCGTCGTTCCCTGGAGATATCTCATAATTCACTTTACAACCTCCCAATGGTGTATTCCTAGATTCGAAAGATATCTAGTCACCATGCCAAGGCGTGCGCTATATCGAGTCTTGTGTAAACCATAGCGTACATTAAGTTACCAACCGCCAAATAATACAGAATATTATTTATAGACAACTTCTCATCATCTGTAACACCCCGAGAAACACACACGTTCCCGGTGCGCTTACTACGTCTACACACTGTGACGTACAAAGACTCGACGCGAACTCACTTACTTTAATACCACTTTCACTTTCAAATCATATTCAAAAGAACATTTGTGAATATAAAAAAATTTTCGACTCGATTCGAAAACAACTCACGCCCCGAAGAGAGAACACGAAATCCTTAATATAAAATACACAGCAGAAAAGATAATTTAAAATAGTTTTAAGACTAAGACAACAAAACTTGAAACCCTAGGAGGGAGTCCCACACACATCTCGAACTACACAAATTCGGTGTCGCACGCCCACGTCACCACTTCGGCACCCTGCGTGCACCTTCTCGATGCCGCGCGCGACAACTCAACATCACCGCGTCACGCGCACGCTCACAGCATTGCGTGCCCCACGCACCCTGCCTCCGTACAGCATGTCCGCACGCACGCCCTCACCCGACACCGTACGACCTGTGCACACCCGCAGGGCCGCGTGCCCCGCGCACCTGCGATCACATCGCAGTCCCGTGCCCATCCACACTTCTCTAGTACCTCACTGTACCCACCCCGACCTATTCCATATCCTCTCGACTCCCAACCTTTCTCTCAAAAATTTCGGCACAGTAACGCCTAAAAACTGGCTATCCCAAAAATTTAAACCCTGCACGCAGTTCACCAGAAAACTAGAAATATCTATCCATCAACTATCCAGAGAATTTCCATAGCAAAATCAAAGTTTAAATACAACAAAATCCATCAACTACAAATGAATAAAATTCACAATATAGAGTATTACCAAGCTTCTACATGTAAAGAGTACGCGTACGTCACCAAAACAACAAGCACTCCATTAACCCCTATACCCTGACGCCTATACAACTGGTCTAATCAACTATATATCGACACAACAACAGAAAATACCTCAACAGTCCAGCCATCACCTACCGTCTCCACGGGTTGGGTCGCCCTAACAATCTGCAGTCTGGTGCCTCGATCGCACGCCGCCAACCGTCCTACACCCCAGGACTAGGCTCTCGGGGCTCACCAGCAATGTCATCAGGACCTACACCATAGAACACACAGCATAAGTGTAACACTCAGTAAGTAGTACAATATGAAAGTAAAAGCCGACAATGCAATCCTATCACATGCAGTCTCAACACTCACACTCACTGTAAAATCCGTCAAAAATTTTCTCAGGGTAAATTTCGTGTAAATTTTTCGCGGACTTTATATGTAATTTTAAAAAAGAGTGCAGCGTATAAATTTTTGGTTACGCATAGCATGTTTTTGTACTTTAAGAAAATTTAATAAAATTTGTTGTTAGCGATCGATAAATTTAAGTAAATTAATTCTCGGGTAAAGGATGTTAGATTTTAACGAGAGAATTATTCGGAAGAAATTTCAAGAAACGAAAAATCGAAATTCATTAAGGAAAATTAATATAAAATAAAATAAATAAATTTAATATAAAATTTAAAGGAAAATAAATTAAAATAAAAGTTTTATTTAAAACAATAGGTTTTCTCTTCAGAAAACCTATTGTCTGCTTTTACTCGGCAGAAGAGAGAGAGAGAGAGAGAACAGTAGAAAGAAGGAGAGAAACATCGATGGCGGCCAAACGACGTCCGTTCGGAGTGATTTTAGTGTCAAAACCTTCGTCTTGAAGAGTAGGGCAATGTTAATGAAGGACAAATTCGAAGGTAAGCTCTCGTTCGTTCTAGATCGAAGTTTGAATGTTTGAGTTTTCGGGTTTTTGGGAAAATCTGAGATTTAGGTTGTTTGTTTGTGATTTCGGTAGAATTCGACCGGATCGAAGGTGAGAAATGCATTGGATACCGGATTTGGCGAAAGACGGGGTCAGAAATCGCGATTTTTGCAACCCCGAGCCTTCGGCCGTCGGTGGTCGAGTTGACTCGGCCGACAGCGAGTTAACTCGGCTGTGGGCTGAGTCAACTCGGTCTCTGGGCCGAGTTGACTCAGGCCCTAGACCGAGTTGATTTAAGCCCAAAGCTGAGTTGGGCCAGGCCGGGTCCGACCCGGACCCCAATTGAGTTATCTTGAGTCCGACCCGAGCTCAAGAAGGACTTGCCAGGCCCGACCCGATTTCGGTTGGGTTGAGTCGATTTGGGCCGAGATCAAGCTGGGCCTGGGCTGGGTTGGGACCCAACTCATTTTTGGTTGAGCCCGACCCGGATCCAACTGGTTCGAGTCCGACCCGAACGAAATGGGTTCGGTCCGACTCGATCCAGATCCAGATCCAGTTAGTTCGGGTCTAGCCTGACCCGAACTTAGTCAGGTTGGGTCACCCCAAACCGGGTTCGACCCGACTCGGGTCTGACCCGACCCAGACATTGACTTTGACCGTTGACTTTTACCAGAAAGTCAACGGCGTTGAATTTTACCAGAAAGTCAACCCGAACCATTTTAAGCCATTTTCGCCCTGGTTTGTACGTTTATATCGTTTCGGACCCCGATTGGACCGTAACGGGCCCCGTTGACTTTCGTCTGAAAAGTCGACTTGAGCCGTTTGGGTTTGTTTTTGCCCTGGCTTCCCATTTATATCGTTTATGACCCTATTAGACTTTGACGAGGTTCCTCCTTTGTGTTAATTTTCCAGATTTGGAGGAATTTGCTGAGTTTGAGGCGATTCCTGAGGAGCTACCGGCTGCCGAGAATAAAAGGACTCGCCATAGAGGTATAGGTTCTTATACTTATTACGTTATACCTAGCTCAGCATGTACATATATTATTTTTTGGTGGGATACCACCGGTATTGACTTCGATATTTTACGAGCATGAGCATTTTACATTGTTGAGGCATGTACATGTTTTGTTAGATCTACACTGAATATATGAGTTTGGATGCCATGTTTTACTCGCCCTTGCCGACGGGATTGATTTGAGATTTATCGTGAGATTGTTATATTGCCATGCATATGTGTTTATTTCATGCATTGGTTTTCTCACACATGCATTGTTTTTTTGATGTGCATTGGAGTTTGGTTCTGGAGATAATCGTCTGGCACTCTCAGCCGGGCCCATATGTTGGGGATTTTGCCCAGACGCACCCGTGTTTGAGGGTTGCCATGGTACTCCCCACACTTGTTTGGATATAGCCCAGGGCTGAGTGGTTGTGTTCCTCCTGGATGATTGATTATTGTGCAGTACTCCCCGCTGAAGGAGTGATGGGCTCTGAGCTTTGCTAGCCCCGTTACCCGACCTGGCCAGTGTCTGTTCGTTGCTACCCTCAGTTTATAAGTCCATTTTGCGGTCCCGTTGGGGCCCAGGGTTGAGTGGTTGTGTCCTTCATGGTGTGCTCTTGTGCGTGTATCCGCGATGGCCCAGGGCTGAGTGGTTTTGTCCCTTCTGGTTGATTGACCTTTTCTCTTCTCCTTATGAGGCCCTGCCGGTGTTATCGCGGCCTTTCTTTGTGGTATGGCTCGGAGGATCCTTGAGCGACCTCATTTTTCACTGTTCACCTGGTTTTATACGATTGTATGGTTGATGCGGGCCTATTTACTATACATACCGTATTTTTGAAACTAGCCCCATTAATCGTTTTGAAAATGAGAAGAGAATTTGATAGCATTGAAACTGGTTTTAAATTTTAAAAACACGTGCATTGATTTTAAGTGGGCATGCATAATGGAATATGTGGTAGGTATAACATCCCATACTGAGTTTGTCACTCACCCCAACGACTCCCCTCTACAGGTAGAGGAAAGAAGAGCAGGACCCGAGGTTGATCGGCTCCCGATTTTGTGGATTTCCCTAGAGATTTTATCCTGATATTTATTTCATGTAAGAATTTTATTTGGTATTGTACTGATCATTAGCATGTATTCTTTTAATTCCTGTATATCTACTATTGCTTTTATTCTCACATTTTTCATTTCGAGGAGTTCTAGGATTGGTCTTGAAATCTTCCGCAACTAGCCTTAGGTTAGACGGTGGACCTCTCTGAGATTGATCGTTTAATCTGGCGTTTCTGTTAGGGCGCTTTTCGGTTCGTGACAGAAATTTATTGGTATCAAAGCACAAGGTTCCACGATCCTCTTAATGACGAATAATGAGAGCAAGTATGAGCAGTTAGTAGAATATACTGATTAACTGTGTATTGAGCATGCTGATGCGGTACAATTTTACGTTTTTCAGAAGTCCTAAATGCCACCTAGGAGGAGAGTTCCTCAGAATCCTGATCAGGACCATAGCACTATATCCTCTATTCTAGATGCATTGCGGAACTTGGTGAGTAGGGCTCAGGCTCCACCTTAGGCTACACCTGCAGTTCCGGTCGCTACTCCGGATCCAGCCCCTACTCAGATGGCCTCTGGAGGAATTCATTTCAGGGAGTTTAATCAGCTTACCCCACCAATTTTTGTGGGTGGTACTGATACAGCAGAGGCAGAGAACTGGCTCGAGGTGATGGAGCTTAACTTCGAGACCTTACGGACCCCAGTAGAGTCTCGGGTGACGATAGCTGCTTATTTTCTGAGGGAGGCAGCTACGCGTTGGTGGACCGTCATTCGCAGCCAGTACGATATTAGTACTATGGGATGGCTTGAGTTTACCTCACTTTTTCACAGCCAGTTCAGCAGTCGGGAGTACCGGGGCATGATGACGAGGGCTTATTATGATCTGGTTCAGGGATCCATGACGGTGACAGAGTATTATAACAGGTTTATTCACCTGTTGCCTTATTCTGGTGGGGTTAGTGTGGAGGCCCAGATTATTAAGTTTGTGCAGGGCCTGAATTTTAATATCAAGCGTACCATGGCTGTGAACCTTTATGATAGTTTACTCGGTGCGTATGAGGCTGCACTGAGGATAGAGAGGTTGTATACGTCCGGTGACAGTACTTCTCATCACGGGTCTGACAGCCGATTTTCGGGGAGAAAGATGACCAAGAAGAGCCAACGGCAGGGAGCGGAGCAGAGTTTCAGTGCGAGCCGTTCTTCTGGGTCTAGTGGCAGTTCTTCTGGGGGCTCCCGATATTCTCCTTACGCCTGTCATACCTGTGGTCAGCCGGGTCATCTCCGAAGAGACTGTCCGCTCAATCAGCCTTGGGGGCAGCAGCCGCGGGTACCATTGTTTACTCCATCAGCTACAGAGTCATTTTCCTCGCCCGTTCGGAATCGGGGACCGTTTAGGCCTCCTACCCAGCAGACTCAGTTTCAGATTCCCCATCGTCATTCAGTGGATATCCCTTCCAGGGGTACACCCTACCGACCAAGTGGGCAACATTTGCCTATGAGTCCACCTCCGCCTCAGCGACCAAGAGCAGAAGGATTCCGGGAGCACCAGGGATCTACCTCTAGGGACGGTGGCTGTGACCGGGATTACAAGGGTAAGGGAGTTGCCGGTCAGTCTTATGTAGTGGACCGGACAGAGTACTATCCTACGACTGATCAGCCTGCAGTTGTTGACGGTACTTTACTTATCTTTCATACTTTTGGTCGGGTATTATTTGACACTGGGGCGTCACATTCTTTTATTTCTGCTTTATTTGTTGAGTCGCTGAGATTATCGATTGAGTAGTTAGAGGCTCCTTTATTCATAAATACTCCACTGGATGACAGAAGTGGAGTTTCTTATATATGCAGAGCAATCTGTGTGGTTATTGATGACTGCAAATTTTCTGCTGATTTGATTATCCTGCCCATGAGCCAGTTCGACGTCATTCTTGGTTGTGACTGGCTTACTAAGTATAGAGCTATTATTGATTGCTATCTGAGGCGGGTTATTGTTACCTCCAAGGCTGGTAAAGTTGTTGTTTACCATCGGAGCCCCATTGCGGGGATTATTAACTCTATTTTTCGAATATGCCTTGGAGGTAGTAGCAGACTGGAGCAGTTTGGAGGATTATGGTCTATGGATCTTGATGTTGAGACCGCGGTGCAGGAGACAAACATTTCGGTTGTTCGGGAATTTGATGATGTCTTTCCTAAGGAGTTACCGGGTCTACCTCCGGATCGGGAGATTGAGTTTTGTATCGATCTCGTTCCAGGAGCTACTCCAGTCTCTATTCCCGCGTACAGGATGGCGCCGGCTGAATTAATTGAATTACGAAAGCAGCTGGATGACTTGTTGACCAAGGGTTTTATACGGGAGAGTATGTTGCCTTGGGGCTCTCCTGTCTTATTTGCCAAGAAGGCAGATGGATCGTTGAGGTTGTGTGTTGATTACCGGAAGCTAAATCGGGTTACTTTGAAGAATAGATATCCATTACCCCGTATTGATGACCTCTTCGATCAGCTTGGAGGTTCGCGGTATTTCTCGAAAATTGATTTGAGGACGGGATATCATCAGGTGAAAATTCAGGAGGAGGATATTCCCAAGACCGCTTTCCGAACCAGATATGGGCATTTCAAGTTCTTGGTCTTACCGTTTGGGTTGACTAACGCTCCAGCGGTATTTATGGATCTTATGAATAGGATCTTCAGGCCATATTTGGATCATTTTGTGGTTGTTTTTATTGATGATGTCCTGGTTTATTCGAAGTCTCGTCGGGAACACCGTGAGCATCTCCGTATTGTCTTGCAAACCTTAAGAGAGCACCAGTTATATGCCAAGCGTAGCAAGTGTGACTTTTGGCAGACTGAGGTTAAGTTCTTAGAACATGTAGTTTCACGAGAGGGTATTGTTGTGAACCCTGCTAAGATTGAAGCTATAGTGGATTGGCAACCACCCAAGAATGTTTCAAAAGTTTGTAGCTTCCTTGGTTTGGCAGGATATTATCGGCGCTTTGTAGAAAAGTTTTCTTCCATTGCAGCGTCGCTTTCTACACTCACTCGCAAGGAGGTGAGGTTTGTTTGAGATGATAGCTGTCAGCGAGCATTGCGATGAATTAAAGCAAAGGTTGACTAGTGCTCTGATTCTGACAGTTCCTTACAGTAGTTTGCCATATGCCGTCTATACTGACATATCTGGAGTTGGTTTAGGGTGCGTTTTGATGCAGCATGGCAAGGTTGTGGCGTATGCTTCCTGACAGTTAAGGCCCCACGAACGGAATTACCCCACCCATGATTTAGAGCTCGCCTCCATTGTCTTTGCTTTAAAGATATGGAGGAGTTATTTATATGGAGTTAGTTTCCAGGTTTTCTCCGATTACAAGAGTTTAAGGTACATCTTCACTCAGAAGGAGCTTAACTTGAGCAGCGCAGGTGGATAGAGTATTTGCAGGATTATGATTTCAGCCTGGAGTATCATCCCGGCAAGGCTAATGCAGTTGCTGATGCATTGAGCCAGTATCCTCATGCTTCTATCTCCTGTTTGATTATTGACGAGTGGAAGAGGCATGCCTCGATTAGAGATTTTGATTTGACCTATCACGAAACTAGAAGCATGGCTTGTGCTTATCATGTAGTGGCTACCCCTTCGATGCTTACAAGGGTGAAGCAACTACAGTGTCAGGATGAGGAGCTCATGGAAAGGGTGGAAAGGATACATAATGGGGAACAACTGGAGGGTTGGGCAGTAAACGCCGATGGGCACTTGTTCTACTATGGCAAGGTGGCAGTTCCCAACATCGCCAACTTGAGACAGGCTATCTTAGATGAAGCTCACAGATCCCGATTTGCCATTCATCCAGGCAGTACAAAGATGTATCAGGATCTGAAGCGTCAATACTGGTGGGTTGGCATGAAGAGGGAAGTGGCCGAATTTGTTGCCCGATGTATGACTTGTCAGCAGGTAAAGGCCGAACACCAACGGCCGGCAGGTTTGCTCCAGCCATTACCTATTCTCGAGTGGAAGTGGGAGGAGGTGACTATGGATTTTGTTACCCATCTTCCGATGGCTCCTCAGCGTCTGGATGCTATTTGGGTTATTGTGGATCGGTTGACAAAGGCAGCTCACTTTATTCCTGTTCGAATGACCTTTTCAGTTGCCAAGCTTAGCCGATTGTATGTGCAGCACATTGTTCGTCTTCACGGGGTACCTTTGAGCATAGTTTCTTATCGTGATCCTCGTTTTACCTCGGAGTTGTGGAGGGGATTACAAAAGGAGCTTGGTACGAAGACACAGTTCAGCACAACACATCATCCCCAGACAGATGGGCAATCTGAGAGGACTATCCAGATATTAGAGGACATGCTGAGGTGTTGTATCTTGGATTTTGGTAACAGCTGGGTTAAGCACTTGCCGCTGGTAGAATTTGTGTATAATAACAGCTTCCAGACCAGCATCGGAGTCTCTCCTTTTGAGGCATTGTATGGCCGGCCATGTCGTTCTCCTTTGTGTTGGGCAGAGAAGGAGGAACGACTTAGTCTTGGGCCGGATATTGTTCGAGAGACCACTGAGCAGATTCACCAGATTCGTGAACGACTGAGGGTTGTGCAGAGCCGTCAGAAAAGCTATGCTGACCTGAAGAGATGTGAAGTGGAGTTTGATGCTGGTGACTTTGTCTTTGTGAAGGTTCATCCTACCTGTGGTGTCAGCAGATTCGGGGTGAAGGGCAAGCTAGCCCCGAGATATATCGGTATGTTCCCGATCGTTGAGAGGATTGGAGTGGTAGCCTACAGGCTGGGGTTGCCGCCTCAGTTGGGGCATGTACATCCTGTTTTTCATATATCCCAACTGAGAAAGTACATTCCAGATCAATCTCACAATATTTCGTGGGGTGAGGTGCCCATCCAGGCTGACACGACATACGATGAGGAGCCAGAGCAGATTTTGAGACGTGAGCTTCGGCTGCTCCGTCGTCGGGAGGTTTCTTATGTTCTGGTATTATGGAAGAACCACACAGAGAGAGAGGCTACTTGAGAGCTGGAGTCAGAGATGGCAGAGAGATACCCCTACCTTTTCTATGATGAGTAGTTGAGGCGAATTTCGAGGACGAAATTTATAAAAAGGTGGAAAAGATGTTAAATCCATCAAAAATTTTCTCAGGGTAAATTTCGTGTAAATTTTTCGCGAATTTTATATGTAATTTTAAAAAAGAGTGAAGCGTATAAATTTTTGGTTACGCATAGCACGTTTTTGTACCTTAAGGAAATTTAATAAAATTTGTTGTTAGCGATCGATAAATTTAAGTAAATTAATTCTCGAGTAAAGGATGTTAGATTTTAACGAGAGAATTATTCGGAAGAAATTTCAAGAAACGGAAAATCGAAATTCATTAAGTAAAATTAATATAAAATAAAATAAATAAATTTAATATAAAATTTAAAAGAAAATAAATTAAAATAAAAGTTTTATTTAAAACAATAGGTTTTCTCTTCAGAAAACCTATTGTCTGCTTTTACTCGGTCGAAGAGAGAGAGAGAGAGAGAGAGAGAGAGAGAACAGTAGAAAGGAGGAGAGAAACATCGACGCCGGCCAAACGACGTCTGTTCGGAGTGATTTTGGTGTCAAAATTTTCGTCTTGAAGAGTAGAGCAACGTTAGTGAAGGGTAAATTCGAAGGTAAGCTCTCGTTCGCTCTAGATCGAAGTTTGAATGTTCGAGTTTTTGGGTTTTTAGGAAAATCTGAGATTTAGGTTGTTTGTTTGTGATTTCGGCAGGATTCGACCGGATCGAAAATGAGAAATGCATTGGAAACGAGATTTGGCGAAAGACGGGGTTAGAAATCACAATTTTCGCGACCCCGAGCCTTCGGCCGTCGGTGGTCGAGTTGACTCGGCCGACAGCGAGTTAACTCGGCTGTGGGCTGAGTCAACTCGGTCTCTGGGCAGAGTCAACTCGGTCTCTGGGCCGAGTTGACTCAGGCCCTGGACCGAGTTGATTTAAGCCCAAAGCCGAGTTGGGCCAGGTCGGGTCCGACTCGAACCCCAATTGGGTTCTCCTGAGTCCGACCCGAGCCCAAGGAGGATTTGCCAGGCCCAACCCGATTCCGGTTGGGTTGAGTCGATTTGGGCCGAGATCAAGCTGGGTCTGGGCTAGGTTGGGACCCAACTCATTTTTGGTTGAGCCCGACCCGGATCCAACTGGTTCGAGTCCGACCCGAACGAAATGGGTTCTGTCCGACTCGATCCAGATCCAGTTAGTTCGGGTCTGGCCCGACCCAAACTGAGTCGGTTTGGGTCGCCCTGAACCGGGTTCGACCCGAGTTAGTTTGAGTCGACCCGACTCGGGTCTCACCCGACCCAGACGTTGACTTTGACCGTTGACTTTTACCAGAAAGTCAACCCGGACCACTTTAAGCCGTTTTCGCCCTGGTTCGCACGTTTATATCGTTTTGGACCCCGATTGGGCCTAACGAGCCCCGTTGACTTTCGTCGGAAAAGTCGACTTGAGCCGTTTGGGTTTGTTTTTGCCCCGGCTTCCCATTTATATCGTTTATGACCCTATTAGACTTTGATGGGGTTCTTCCTTTGTGTTAATTTTCCAGATTTGGAGGAATTTGCTGAGTTTGAGGCGATTCCTGAAGAGCTACCAGCTGCCGAGACTAAAAGGACTCGCCACAGGGGTATGGGTTCTTATACTTATTACGTTATAACTAGCCCAGCATACACGTAAATTATTTTTTGGTGGGATACCACCGGTATTGACGTCGGTATTTTACGAGCATGAGCATTTTACATTGTTGAGGCATGTACATGTTTTGTTAGATCTACACTGTCTATATGAGTTTGGATGCCATGTTTTACTCGCCCTTGCCGACGGGATCGATTTGAGATTTATCGTGAGACTGTTATATTGCCGTGCATATGTGTTTATTTCATGCATTGGTTTTCTCACGCACGCATTGTTTTTTTTATATGCATTGGAGTTCGGTTCTGGAGATAATCGTCTGGCACTCTCAGCTAGGCCCATATGCTGAGAGTATCAGGAGATTTTGCCCAGACGCACCCGTATTTGAGGGTTGTCGTGGTACTCCCCACACTTGTTTGGATATAGCTCAGGGCTGAGTGGTTGTGTCCCTCCTGGATGATTGATTACTGTGCAGTACTCCCCGCTGAAGGAGTGATGGGCTCTGAGCTTTGCTAGCCCCGTTATCCGACCTGGCCAGTGTCTGTTCGTTGCTACCCTCGGTTTATAAGTCCATTTTGCGGTCCCGTTGGAGCCCAGGGTTGAGTGGTTGTGTCCCTCCTGGTGTGCTCCTGTGCGTGTATCCGCGATGGCCCAGGGCTGAGTGGTTTTGTTCCACCTGGTTGGTTGACCTTTTCTCTTCTCCCTATGAGGCCCTGCCGGTGTTATCGCGGCCTTTCTTTGTGGTATGGCTCGAAGGATCCTTGAGCGACCTCCTTTTTCACTGTTCACCTGGTTTTATACGATTGTATGGTTGATGCGGGCCTATTTACTATACATACCGTATTTTTGAAACTAACCCCATTAATCGTTTTGAAAATGAGAAGATAATTTGATAGGATTGAAACTGGTTTTAAATTTTAAAAACACGTGCATTGATTTTAAGCGGGCATGCAAATGAGATATGTGGTAGGTATAACATCCCATACTGTGTTTGTCACTCACCCCAACGACTCCCCTCTACAGGTAGAGGAAAGAAGAGCAGGAACGAGGTTGATCGGCTCCCAATTTTGTGGATTTCCCTAGAGATTTTATCCTGATATTTATTTCATGTAAGAATTTTATTTGGTATTGTACTGATCATTAGCATGTATTCTTTACTATTGCTTTTATTCTCACATTTGTCATTTCGAGGAGTTCTGGGATTGGTCTTGAAATCTTCCGTAACTAGCCTTAGGTTAGACGGTGGACCTCTCTGAGGTTGATCGTTTAATCTGGCGTTTCTGTTAGGGCCCTTTCCGGGTCGTGACACTCACGTTGTCACATCTGTGACGCGTAGTGTAGCTACACTAGGGTGAGAATGAACCTAGCGCCACCTCACACCCTGTCACGTTGCCACTGTCCCGGACTTCTAAGCAACGAGGCCCACAAGCTATACACACGTATCATCACACAGCAACCACATCAGAGTGAGGGTGTACCTCGCACCACACTACACCCTGACACGTTGCCCCTGTCCCAGCCTCCCCAGCAACGGAGCCACAGTTGCCATACACACATTTCGCGACTGCTCAGCCGGCCCACTGCTTGAGTGGAATCCGCGGCTGGTGTTGCACCAGCCCACACACTAGCAGGATCCGTGGCACCACTGTCCATCATCCTCACCGTCGACAAATACACGCCACGTGACGGCCCAGCCAGCCCACTGCTCGAGCGAAATCCGCAGTTGGTTACGCACCAGCCCACACACTAGCAGGATCCGTGTTACCACCGCCATGCGTCTCACCACTTACTCAAAATATGTTCAAAACCATTTTCGTTCCCTTTAAAAAAAAACATGATGTATGTCAAACAATACGCACGCACACCACAATCAATAATATAAATCCTAAAGTTCTACGATCTATCCCCCCTTGGGCAAAACACATGCATGCACTACTTATCTAGCGTTCTAAGCTTACTCGACGCACAACTTCGCCAAAAATGCCTCAACCTAAAATATAAACAATCATTCATCAATATTTGCTTCAAAATTCCTTAAATATGCTAAAATAACATTCCTTTACTAAACCCATGAAATTCCAACTAGAACGAGTCACAAATTTGGTTTGATCGAAAAACCAGCTTAAACTTCAAAATCGAGCAATTTAAGAGGCTAAACGTTCCTTTATGAACCTAGTTTAACATATTAAGATGGATTTTAAAACGATAAGCCACATATAGGTGAAAAACACCCAAAACCGAATATGCCCTTTTTATCCAATTTTCACATTTTCGTTTCATTCAACCAAAACTCACTTAAAACTGCCTTTACGCATTAAAAATAGCAATGTCAATACCACGCGTCACAATTCTACGAAAAACGCCTAATAATTTACCTCGGTCCAAAATCCGACATAAACATCCGACGAGCATAACTTTCGCGTCAGGTATTGGAATCGAACGATTACAGCGGCCAAACGTCCCTCTAACAACCCATTCTAATCCACAAAAACAGAATTGAAAACAATCAATCAAAGCCAAGCCAAAACGGCCAAAAACAGAATCTGCTCTTACACAAAACAAAATCCAATTTTGATTTCAATTCAATTTCCAAAATTTCTATATACAGTCAGCCACATTCCACATCAATTTAGCATAATCTGAACCAAAATTAGAAAATTCGAGCTTGAACCCGAATTCCGGCTAAACCTCTACTCGGTCATTTTTCCTCCCCCACCGGACACTCATTGTCCATTCACTAAACACCCACTTTCACAGCCTAAATCGACCTCTATACTGAGCCAAACCCTCGAAAAAAACTGGAAAGAATCGAGCTCTCACGCTCGGTCGACAAGAGCCAAAACAGGGGAGAAACTCACTTGTGGTTTTCAGCTTGGAAAGAACTGCACCCGCGCCTCCACTTCAGCTTTCCAGAACACTCCGCGCAACGGCGTCTCACCCTCGGCGATCGGTCATCGGAATCTCTCTCCCGGTCTCTCCCTCTCCCGTCTCTCTTCTCGAGCGTTCAGCTCGCAGAACACCGAAGTGGAATGGCTTCTTCGTGAAGCCATTCCACTTAACATATTTTTTTTAAAATTTAATTAATTAAATTACCAAAATGCCCTCAAGTGTTTTTATCATCCGTAACTGCATTAAATTCTCGGCCTCCCGACTTTAAAATTTTGAAAACTATCACAAAACTAGACTCCGAGTTTTATAACTTAATTTACCCGTTAAAATATTTTCTCAAAACTACAATCGAGATTAAATTAAAAATTTCAGAAATTAGATTTAAAAGTCCAAAATTTTCTGGGTTATTATATCATCGATATAAAGACAATGATTTTAACTAAGCTTAAGTGGAAAGCAAGAGAAACACTCACTACTTTAGCAATATCCATGTTGAAGCGTTGAAGAACTTTCTCAACGTACTTTTCTTGCGACAAATATAATTTCTTGGCATCTCGATCACATATGACTCGAATTTCAAGAATTTGATGTGCTGGTCCCAAATCTTTCATAGTAAATGACTTACTCAAAGTCCCTTTTAGCTAGTTGATTCTTGAAATGTTTCTTCTAACAATCAACATATCGTCGACATAGAGCAAAAAAATAATAAAATCACCATTGGAGAATTTTTGCATAAAAACACAATGATCGATTTTGTTTAACTTGTACTCATGTTCAACCACCACCGAACTAAACTTCTGATGCCATTGTTGTGGTGCTTGTTTCAAACCATAAAGGTTGTTCACTAATTTGCTAACATAGGCTTCTTTCATTTTTTCTTAGAAACTCTCTGATTGCTCCATGTATATCTCTTTTTGTAAGTTCTCATGAAAAAAAGCAGTATTCACATCGATTTGTTCAACCTCTAGATGAAGACTAGCAGCTAAACCAAGAATAACATGAATTGGATTGCATTTTCACTATGGGAGCAAAAATCTAGCCAAAGTCAATACCTTTTCTTTGCGAGGAGACTTTCACTACCAACCAAGGCTTGTATCAAGATTGTGAAGTATGCTCATCTTGCTTCAATCGATAAACCCATCGATTTTGCAAGGATTTCTTACCCTTAGGCAACTTTATTAGCGTGAAAGTGTTAGTCTCACAAAGGGATTACATTTCATCCTCTATGGCATCCATCAATTTCTTTTTGTATTCATCTTCCAATGCTTCTTGAAAGCTCTCGGATTCTCCTCCATCGGTGAGAAACACATACTCATGTGATGGGTACCTAATCGAAGGACGCCTCTCACGAGTAGACCACCTTGGTTCATTAGAAGAAATAAATTCCTCAACATTTTTATTCTCTTGTTCATCACCATTTTCAACATTAGCTTCAACGCTAAAATCAACATCAACATCAACAAAATCATTATTATTTAAAGGATTACAAACATGTAAATCCATACCTTGATTTTTAATTTGGATGTCGTCATTATTATCGGTATAGGAGCAATTGGAATTGGATCCATGTCAACCATCTCTTCATTTGCATGAGTGGGAACAATCTTTTCCACCTTGTCGATATCTTCAATGGTATAATCCTCCATGAATACAACATCTTGACTACGAAGAGACTTCTTGTTAATCGGATCAAAGTACAGATATCCAAACACATCAAGCCCAAAGCTAACAAACACGCACTTCTTAGTCTTGTCTTCTAACTTTGACCTCTCGTCTTTGGGAACATGCACGTAAGCCATACACCCAAATACCTGTAGATGATCATAAGAGACATATTTACCACTCCAAACATGGTTTGACACATCGAAGTTCAAGGGAACACATGGTGTGAGGGTCAGCACATGTACCACCATACTCAATGTTTCGCCCTAAAAATATATTGATAGTTTTGCTTGTGAAAGTGAATACCTCACCATTTCCACCAATGTTCTGTTTATTCTTTCAGCCAACCCATTCAATTGTAGTGTTTCTGGAGGCAACTTTTGGTGACGAATATCTTGTTCTCGATAATACTCATCAAAAGGTTCAATGTACTCTCCCCCGTTATCCGTTCAAATACACTTCAACTTTTTCCCAGTTTCCCTCTCAACCGAAGCTTGAACACTTTGAAGGTATATAGCACTTGATCTTTTGTCTTAAATGTATAAGTCCAAACTTTTTGACAATGATTATTGATAAAAGTTAGAAAGTAATATGCACCATCAAGTGACCTTGTCTTCATCGGCCAACACATATTGGAATGTACCAAATCTAGTAACTCTGACTTTCTTTTCGATGCGGACAATCCAATTGATATCTATCTTTGTTGTCCTACCAAGCAATGCAGACACCTCTTCAAGTGGGCATTTGAAATCCCATATAGTACATTCTTCTTAGCCAACCTAGCTAAGCTTTTCTCACTTATATGAGCCAACCGCTTGTGCCCCAACTCAGAAGAATAATCATTTTCACAAGTGCTGATGTAATACTTGGTTATCCCAAATTAGACGACATACAAATTTGAACGTCGCTTGCCTTTTGCAACAACCGTCAATCCTTTTTTAAGCTTCCATTTATCACCCGAAAAGGAATTGCAAAAACCTTCATCAACCAACCTTCCAACCGATAAAAGATTGAAGCGAATATGGAGAATATGCTCAACACCTTTGAGAACAAGAGTAATGTCATTAGTCGTTTCAACACAAACATCACCTATTCCAACCACTTTAGCTTGACCATCATTATCCATATGAACAATACCAAAATCACCAGCCTCAAATGTTGAGAAAAGATCTCGTCATGAGGTAATGTAGGTAGAAGCACCACTATCTACGGTCCAATCCATCTCATCACAAGATACAATAACATTTTCAACATCATTGTCACAAACAACAAGGAAATCATCTACTATAGCAACACCATCATGATTTTTACCTTTTTAGTTGTTGGCAGTGGTGGTGGTGGTGGCGTTGTTGTATATCTTCTTGTTCTCCTTCTTCAACTTTCGACAATGCTTCTTGATATGTCCCTTCAATCCACAATGATGACACTCAAAATATGCCCACCTATTAGAAACCTCATGTGATGTGCTACGACTTAAACCACACCTTTGACTTCTCCCTCTCGATTCGATAACTAACACCTTGGATTGCGAAGAGGAACCTTGTGCCTTTTGCCTCATCTCTTCATTCAACACACTACTTTTGACTAGATCCATCGAGAGAACACCATTTGGAGTGGAATTTGACAACATCATTCTAAAAGTCTCCCATGAGATAGGCAAAGTACCAAATAGCCATAAACCTTGTATCTCGTCATCAAAACTAAGTTTCATTGTGGCCAATTGATTAATGATTCTTTGAAAAGTATTCAAGTGATCGGTAATCAGATAACCACTTTGATACCTTAATAACATCATTTGCATGATCAAAAATAGTTTATTGTTACTCGTCTTCCTCTCATACAATTTTTCAAGTTTGTACCAAAGAGTAAAAGCATGAGTAAATCACATGATTCAAAATATTGTCATCAACCCATTGACGAATATAACCACATACTTGTCTATGCAACAAATTCCACTCATCATCGCTTTGTCCACGGGCTTGTCCACAGAGAACACACCGACAAGTGAAAACCTTTGACATGGAGCGAGTCCTCCATTTTACCCTTTCAAACATTGTAATTAGATCCATTCAAGCTCACTATTCTAGATGTGTTAGTCTTCATTCTTATACCACAATCAAAACTTTGCTCTGATACCATTTTGTTGGGAAAGTGTTCGTCGTAACAGAAGTTCGAACAAAAAATAACTTTCCTAATTATCCAAGTATGAGAAAATTGAACAACAATAAAAATCACTCACAATGCAAGACAATTTTAACGCGAAAAACCTCTTAAGACGAGAGTAAAAATCACAAGACCCATATAGGTCGCTTAACAATCCACTATGATCAATATGAATACAATCAAATATTCATTCTAAACCATCAAACTAGAGGCATACAATGCTTTCATCAAGATCGAACACTTAATCTTAGTAAATAACAAGGCATAAGAAAAAAACAAACAAAAAGAAAATTAACAAATAGGTATCCAAATCAATGCAGTCCCATTTTTCCTTGTCTAGGCAAACTTAGAAGCCTCACTGCATTGTTCAAAATATATCCCTAGATGTCATGAACAAACTAACAAAGTTTCACGTCGATCCAACGGTTCAAGCTCCGACAAACTCAATTTTCTTCCGACTGCTGCAATGAACTCTTAAAATGGATTTTGTTTTCACTTATCTCTCTTCTCTTATTAGTTTTGTGTATTTCACACAGACACACAAATGAGACTTGGTCTTCTAAACATATCATTCAAGACATTGACCTAAAATTAAAGTCTCATCAAGTAGGGTCCCTCTAACTAGGAGGAAAAAAACCCAACAGTTAGAAAGGAGAGACACATGCCTTTGGATGATTGAGATGAGAGAGTTGCGAAGAATTTTATGTGCAAGTCCAAACTGTTCATGTTAATATTAGAAGACAAAGATAGTACTACACCTGTAGAATTGTCAAGATCTGAAATTTGTAAAGCTTAGTAAGAGCATACAAAAGTGCCAATTATTAGCTCATACAAATTGATAGAAAAATATTAAACATAAATTATTAAGTCTGAAGGAACTTTGGAAGGACAAACAAGAAAGATTCTTGGCCTATTTCTCCTACAATTTTACAAGACTCTAGTGGTATATCTCTTGTCTGTTGAAAAATTGAACGCGAAATCAAAAAAGAAAATAAGAAAATAATGGACACCAAATTTTACGTAGAACCTTAGAAGGGAAAAATCACTAGCAGATAAGAGAATTACTAACATCAAATTCGGTACAATACGTTTTGCGACTCAAGTATTAATATATATAGAACATGTAAAATCCTAATATTGATATACGGGCCTGACCCAGCCTAACTATAATACGGGTCACACCCAATTCTAACAATCTCCACTTTGACACGATTTCCACATAAGAAATCTAATGGGCTAGTCGGCCCAACTTAAAACAAATCTAGAACACTGAATTCTAACAATCTACACTTTCAAAGAAATTTCAGAGCAAAGAAACAAATCTAGAACACTGAATTCTAACAATCTACACTTTCAAAGAAATTTCAGTGCAAAGAAACAAATCTGCAAAACTCCATTAAAAATAACATCCTCTGCCACAAAAACCCCTTTCAAGCCAGCTCAACATCTGATACCGATCAAGTTTAAGCTCTGCTTAAACTTAAGAGACTTACTTAAGAAAAAATTGCATCTTCTCCTCCATGGTATCACTGAACTATCAGAGTTGTTGTAACAAACTGCATCTGAACATGTTGAAGATTCCATGCATGAATCATTACTCTTGAACGCTTTCAACCCATAATCCTCAGTTTCACCATATCACCACAGAGCTTTAACCTTCCACATGGTTCTGTCTTTGACGATACCACTTTGACATGAAACTAAAACTGGTAACTGAACATCTATAATAGACTACCTCACTGGCTCTGATGTACCCTTAGATCTCAATCTGAACTTCACCTGAGAACCCAACTTCTTCTGAATCTTCTCAACCTTTCTCTTAGACGGTGAATTCACAAACTTCTCAGTCTTATTACCCACCATATTGATTGTGGAATCTACGATCATAACATGCATCACATATAATGAGAAGCATTTTTCTCCTCTCGCCACGATCTATGAACCTTTTGTGAGCTTCCATTTTTCATCACAAAAGGTGTTGCCAAACCCTTCGTTGTCGAGCTTGTCGGTAGAAATCAAATTCTTGCGGATATCGGGATGTGCTTCACACCTCTCAAAACTAGGATTTTGTCGATGTAGGTCTCCCAATGCACATCTCCCATATCAATGGCATTTGCAACGCCACCATTTCTTATCATCACACTTCCAAAGTCACCCAAAGTGTAGGATGTGAAGAAATCCCTTTGTAAAGTGGCAAGTGTCATAGTGCCACTATCGATCACCCAACTCGTATCTTGGCAAGCTAGATTTACGACATCTCCATCGTACAAACTAAAGAACTCCTGGTTGGCTGTAGCTGCCTCCTTGCCTATGTCACCCTACTCAGACTTCTTTACCTTTCCTTTAGCATTCAAATTCTCCCGAAGAAACTTTTGAAAAAATCTCTTGATATGTCCCTTCTTGCCACAATGATAACACTCAAAGTTGGCGTATTTTCCCGACTTGCTATTACTTTTGTTTCTGTTGCCCGAACCTTTACTTTGACTCCTCCTTTTTCCGGTGAATAGGATATATAACTCTGAAGAAAAATTTATTGACTTTCTTCTCATTTATTCATTCAAAACACTGCTCTTGACTACATCCATAGCCAAAATACCATCTGAAGCTGAAGCCGAATTGAATAACGACATTTTGAATGTCTCCCATGAGCCTGGTAGAGTACCAAGAAGCATCAACCCCTGAACCTCTTCATCAAATTTTCATTACAGCCAACTGATTTATGATTTTCTGGAATGTATTCAGGTGATCGATTATTGCCGTTCCATTTTGGTACTACAACCATAGAAGCTGCTTGATAAAAAACAACTTGTTGTTGCCTGTCTTCCGAGTGTACAACTCCTCAAGATTTTTTTACAACCTCTGGGCGTTATTTTATTCACTAACATGGTTGAGCACGTTATCATCTACTCACTGTCGAATGTAACAGAACACTTGACGATGACACAACTCCTATTCGATGTCAGATTTAGCTGTTGGCTTCACTCCAGCAAACACAGGTAAATAATATTCTTTGACATAGAGAAGACCTCCATCTTCCCTTTCCACACATGACAATTTGAGCCATTCAACATGACCATCTTGCTCAGATTATTTTCCATGATCCAAAAACAGCTCCCAAAATTTCAGAATATCACCCAAAAAATATTCTGAATAAATCCGCCTAAATTTAATTGCCAAAAATTCTAAACCAATAACAAATCGCCCAACAAACAAATATTCTGCTTCACACGGACAATGCAAATACAAAAGATTTTTTTTCTTCTCAGAACAGCCAAAACAAGGTTGTTGTCCTTCACTGTCAGTGGCAACAATACAGAGAATAGATCATTTGTAGTTGGCGATCTCTTCTTCAAAGTAAAGCAAATTGGATTCATTCCCTGTGCGCACGACGACGGTGCAGTTTTGGTGCCCGAGACAATGGTGTTGTGGTGCGAGCACAGCGTGCAAGCAATTGGAGTGTCCTCAGCATTTTGTCGGAAGGCGGCTGGAGCTTGGAGAGGGGGCCAAAAACTCCTCTTCCGATCGGCGATGGCAGTTGCGTGCGAGCGAGCGGATGATTCTTCCTTCCTTGTTCTTCACGACGACTGTGGACGGCATATGTCTTCACTCTCTCTCTCTGAACGGCAGAACGCAGCGGACGGTGCACACTTCTTCGCTGTTCTTTTCAGCTTCTCTGTTCCTCTTGGTGGTGAAGAAGATAAAACCAGAAAATCAAAAGAATTTTCACCTTTTTTTATTTCCAATTTATTTTTCTCGCGAAATTGTAAATTTTATGCACAGAAATTGCAAACCTAAAATCGTTCGATACCTTCAAAAATTCAAAACTTGATTTTGCAGAACCTTCAACCTGAATCTCTGATACAAGTTGATGAAAAATTGAACGCGAAATCGAAAAAAAAAGAGAAATTAATGGACAACGAATTTTACGTGAAAACTCTAGAAGGAAAAAATCTACGGACGTAGGAGAAAATTACTAATATCAAATTCAGTATAATGAGTTTTGCCACTCAAGCATCAATATATAAAGAAAATGTAAAACCTTAATATTGATATACGAATCCAATTCGGCTCAAGTAAAATTCGAATAACACCAAATTCTAAGACTGTTGAAGCTGTCGAGTACAATTTGCAGCAAAGAGAACAAATTTTATGATATCTCAAAAAGAAATTACAACAAAGTTAAAATGGAAAGAAACAAAATGCTGAAAAGCAATGGAGAGAGATGCACTCTTCTATGAAGGATTGGGTTCTGGTTAAACTTCATCCTTACTGCGAACTTCACAAAAAAATCAGCTATATACAAAACTCAATAAATGCTACTAGGGTCCGTTTGATTCAAACTCTACTCATAACTTTATCCAAGAGATAATGGTACAGAATCTCTACTTATTAGTAAGGTCAACTAAGCAGTTTGAAATTTTAGTAAGAAATTGCAATGAATTAGCAAGCAGAAGATTTTTTCCTTGGTTAGAAGTATATGCAGAGGATGTTGTCATCAAGCTGTTAGGAATACTGTGATAAATTTTTTTATGCAAAGTCAAGATCCTATTAAATACTTGGGTCATTTAAAAGCATCCACATAAATAGTGGTACTCAAATTAATGTTTGTTGTAGGGACGCAGAGGCAAATAGAGTTTTTAAGGCATTACAGTGGACAATGAAGACAATATCCTGGCCAAATCTTAGAAAGATGTTTGCTGTAAAACCAGAGACTAGTGGAGTTGGAGTTGAAGCTATTTTACACCAAGAATTGGAGTTGGAGTTTGTTTCAGCAAGAAACTTTCTCACAAGTTGCATCAAACCAAGTGTGGGGGGGTCCCTTCATTATGACGATAGACTTATCTCATTAATAATATGGTTGAAAAGAAGAAAGAAGAAATTTCTTTTTTCTTTAATTTTGGTGTCTCCTTTTGTTTCTTGTGATCACATTACTTATTTTAAAAAATGTGTCGCCTCTCAAACCTCTATAAATTGAGGTTTGCTGAAAGAGTACTATGCATTCTAAAAAATTCAGATCTTCAAGGATCCGTAGAGAATAAAGAGTTTTTTCTCTGGTATTTTTCGTATCGCATTTGCTTTTGTTTCAGGTACTGCTTGGTTAGTGGTGTAATTGTACTGTGTAAGTAAGTTCTGTCTAGAAGACTGGTATATAAGTGGTCTGTTGGTGACTATATAGTCTTTCCTATGAACTTACTTTAAAAGATAATTATGTTTAAGGAATTTGTCAATGATATTCTTTTCTGAAAATTATTCTTATCACTATTTTTCACGTTTTACAATGGTAATATTATTATTATTGTTCTTGTCAATTTCAGTTATATTTTCCCAACACATATAGAACAAATGAATATCATCATCAACACAATAAGAACGTAGAGCCAATATTTGTTAGGTTGTCACTTTATTTTAAAAACTGCTCTTAAGAGTGCCAAGGAGTTGCTGATTCATACAATTAAAACTGTGTAACAACAAGCGTTCATGGTCAAATTGTTGGGATCTAAATTTGAGATATACGAGGAATTAGCTGTGGATTTATTACATGATTTACCTATTTCATATTCATATTCCCGAAATTAAAAAAACTTTTCGAGCAGAATAATGGTCAGCTGCATGGTATCCCAAAGATAATAGTGGGTGATCGTGATTACATTCTCATGACTACATATGGACGACAACTTGTAGTAAAAATATTGGTTCATTTGTATGGTTGGTCTATAAAAGCTGTATTTTGGATATTTTTCAACCTTGAGATCAAGGTTGTGGTTGAACGAGAAGGTAATGTTACAAAAAAGGGACTATATAATGAACATACAAACGAATGTATAGCTAGAAGCGTGGATGAGAAATGATGTTCTAGATACTGTAGGATGTAAGAAAGAGATTTTTAAGGCTAGATGGTTTAATGGGCATGTATAAGTACATATAAGATGTAACGAGCAAGAGATATGAAAAACCTTAAGAATTGTTTCAACTTCATCTCCACCCAAAAAAATGGGGGACCTAACAAAGGAGTCCATAGATAAGTAGAAAAAAGTCAAAATTGAGCTTAAACAATTGCCTGAACATTTTAAATATGTGTTCCTCAACTCCAAGTCTTCATTCAGAGGGACAGTTTCATCCTTATTAACCAAAGTGAAAGAGAAAATTACTCAGTGTTAAAAGAGCATAAGACAACAATTTGATGGACAACATCAAAGAAATAAGTACAAAAAATTTGCATTCATAAATAAAGATTGAATCGTGCATTGAAAAAGATTGTTAGAGTTGAAGTATTATAATTGTTGAAAGCTAACAACATTGTGGGTTAGTACTATCAAACGTGTACCAAATAAAGAAGAAATTACTGTAGTAAAAAATAAGAACAGTAGATTGATCCCTATAAGGACTTTGTAACAGGGTGACCGGTTGTATGGACTGCATGAAGCTACATAAACTCACAAGAAAATATCTTTTTCATCTACAATTTACTGTTCAAATGCTGGGCAAATTAGCGGGCTACAAAAACTTTTATTTCCTTACTTTGTTTTATGGTTACAACAAAATAGATATTGCTACAGAGGATTTGGAGAAGACGACATTAACTAGCTCGAATACGACATTTGCATGTAGAATAATGCTTTAGCTTAGAGTGATTTAAATTTAATGTATTTTGATTATGAATATTCTAAATGTGATTAAATTATATCTAAGTTGTTATTAATTTATCATAATATTTAAAAATGGCCTTGAGAAATGGTATTTTGTCCTTCTAACAAGTGTGATTAAGTCTTCTCAATTAATAATAAAGCTTATAGGACTCAGATGAAAATGTATGCGAAAAAAAAGCTTAAAAACCTAAGAGCCGAAAGTGTCAACAAATAGTCGATTACATGACTATTTCAAAAATTTATAGAGAGCTTAAAGTGTCGATTGGATCAGCAAAGTGTCAGTCTGTATAAGTATTAATCTGGGTGTTAGTTATTTTATTTACTGCACAATTATCTTCTTAGGATTATTATCGCATTATCATATTTTTATGTGACTATTATGTGGAATTCAGCTCATTTCTTGTGAGGTAGAGCTCAATATAAATAAAGTCTTCTCCTCTATTCCTAACCTTGATGGGTAGTTCAACCAAGCATTTCTGGCAGGTCTGACACATGTATTATGGATCGTAGATATAATTAATAAGAGTGTGTCTTATTATTACATGAATTCTACTAATTTATTTATTACTAGTTTAATTCTAGTGTTCAAGTAGCAAATGAATTTGTTAATTTATATTCTCTGTATTAAATAAAATATTTTAATGTTAATTGTTCACGTACTCCTACAGATAAAGATAGTTATTTAAGTAGTAACAGTAGTAGTACTATTGTTGCTCCATAATTTAATATTCATGATATATGAAGTGAATTAGACACTTATAAAATTTTACCACTTTGCCTAATGATCTTGATTTATTTTGACATTCGTTATCAATTTTCTCAAGAATTGTTTTTTGATATTTTAGATTTGTGGAAAAAGTATTCTACTACACATCTTATTCTTTCTATAATGTCATATGATCTACTAACACTTTCAATCTCTATTGTAGCATTTAGGTCTGATTTTATCATAGGTAGAAGTATGTACGATGAACGAAGATGACAACTTACGCCTAATCTCGTGAATGCACTCATTTGCTTCAAAGATTAAAATAGCATCATGAAGAGTTATCAACAATGAGAGGATAAAATACTTGAAAATTTTAAAAATTTAAGTTTTGAGAATTATGAACGTAGGAGGATTATGAATATACAGTCCGTGAACCTTTTAACTAACACACAATGGTCTGAATAAGTTTTTCTATATCCTTGATTTACCATAAAAGAGTCGAACTTCTTGTACCATCGTTGTGAGGCTTGCTTTAATCCATATAGACTCTTCTTCAATTTACATACTAGATGTTCTTTTTCGTTACAACAAACCCTTCTGGATATTCTCTGTAAATCTCTTCTTCTAATTCACCATGCAATAAGGCTGTCTTCACATCTAGTTGTTCGATCTCCAAATTGAGACTTGAGGCTAATTCAAGTATCACTTGTATGGATGACATTTTCACAACATGTGAAAAAATTTCCTCAAAGTCAACGTCATTCTTCTGAACAAAGCCTTTCACGACCAGTCGTTCCTTATACTTTGATTGTGAATTTTCTTTTTTGACTATGTATACCCAGTGGTTCTTCAGTGTCTTTCTCTTTTTTGGAAGCTAAACCAACTCATAAGTATAGTTTTCATACAATGATCTCATCTCATCTTGCATCGCATCCAACCAGTTCTTCTTCTGTTGATGCTCTATAGCTTCCTCATTGTACTTACATTCATCACCATCGATGATCATCACATACTTATTCACAGAGTACTTTCTCGATGGTCAACGATCTTTGCTGACCTCCTTAAGTCTGGTTCTGCAACTAATTCAGGAAAAATTTCTATTTCTCTTTGGTCAACATCATCAGTTGTTGGATCACTAAATTCTCTAGCATCTTCATCGTTAAAAGTTGATTTCTCCAGACCAACTCTTACTAGATGGTCATCAGTGATCTCCACATCTTTCTTCTTGTCTTCAATGGTCTGATTTTTAAAGAAGAAACCATCTCGGCTTCTAACAATTTTCTTGTCAACCAAATCCTAAAGTCTATATCTAAATGTTTCACTTCTATATTCGAGGAATATGCACTTCTTAACTTTGTTGTCTAGCTTGTACCTCTCATCTTTGGAAATATGGACCAACGCTCTGCATACAAACACTTTTAAATGCTTATAAGAGATGTCTTTTCCATTTTATAATCTTTTTGGCACTCCTCCTTCAAAGGCGTTGATAGTGATAAATTAATAATGTTTACTGCAATCTTCATTGTTTCTCTCCAAAATATTTTGAGAAGTTTTGAATGTGATAACATACATCTTATCTTCTCCATGATCGTCTTGTTCAATCTTTCTGTAACACCATTTTGTTGAGCAATCTTTGGAACTAATCTTTCGTGTCTGATCTTGTGCATCTTGCAGTAGTTATCGAATGATCCCATATATTTGCCACCATTATATGTTCGAATGCATTTTAACTTCTTTCCAGTTTCTCGCTCTGTTAAAGCATGAAACTGTTTGAAAACGTTAAACAACTTATCTTTTGTTTTGAGTGCATAAGTCCAAACTTTTCTTGAGTGATCATCAATGAATGTCACTATATATTGAGCACTACCTAACGTTTTCGTTGACATGGGACCACAGACATCTGAATAGATGACTTCTAACACTTCTGGTTTTCTCGACGCAAAATTCTTTTAAAAGGAAAATATGTGTTGTTTTTCAACCAAACAGTTAATACAATTTGGCGAAGATTCGTGTCTGAGATGTGGCAAACATTCTCTTTTGCGAAGCAACTGAAGTTCTTTTTCGCTCATGTGACCAAACCGTTTATGTCATAACTCAATGGACGAGTCATCTTGTGCAACATTTATCGATGCTTCATTCACAGTCACTTGACTCACATATAAACTAAACTATTTGATTCCTCTCGTTACAATTAGCGAACCTTTGCTGAGCTCCCATTTACTATCAGCAAATTCGCTCTTGTAACTTGTATCATCAAAAGAGCCAACTGATATTTGGATTTAGTATAATATTTGGAACATGTCTAACATCTTTAAGCACCAACTCACAACCTGTGTTGGTATGGATACAAATGTCACATTTTTCAATTATTTAAGAAATGTAATTGTTTATCAATTTTACAATGTCAAAATCGTCACTAGTGTAAGAATTAAAACATTATACTTTTGCAGTAACATAATAAGATGCACCAGAATCACATACCCAACATGATTCATGAGTCATGAGGTAGACAACATCTTTACATATAATTATATCTTTACCCTAAAAAATAGTTGCAGCCGTACTCTTCGTTTCTCCTTCAGCACCTTCTGTGCTTTGTTCTTTTTTCAACTTCCAGCAATCGTTTTCATGTGACCTATTTTACCACAATTATAGCATTTGATGTCCTTTTTACTTCTTGATTTTGACCTGTCTGACGTGCTAGTTCCAAAAAACCCACATTCCTTTAATTTCTCTCTTCTTATTGATAAGATGTTCACAGAATAGTGCTCCTTGTTCTTCCGTCTGCTTTTTCCTTCAAGAATCACAGTTGCAATATCATTGATATCAATTTTATCTTTGCATCACCATTGACCAAATTTATAATGAGGTAATCGTAAAAATCAGGCAAACCTTAAAATAAAAGTTCGGCTCGTTCATTCTTGTCAATTTTGTGCTCTAATGCTGTATATCGTATATGCTTGGCAGTTGTACTTTATGAGATACTTGACAAAATTTCATCCGTTATACTAAGATGCAAAATGACGATAGCATTCCTATCTGCTTTGTTCTATATTTCATCTTCAACGTTCGCCGGTCTATCGCCAATGGCCATAGCACAACCACCTCTTCGCAAAAACGCTTGCATTTTTAATTTCCACCATGAGAGATTATTTTTATTTAATTTTTCGTTTTCAATATTTCCCACCATAATAACAAGGCTCTGATAGTACTTGTTGAGAAATAACGAAATCGATGGAAACAATAATAATGTCGCCGCTATAAAATGGGGATAGTACTGATCAAGATAATTTCCAGTAAATACTACTATTAACAGTTTTCTTAGAGAGGATTATTTTTTTAAGTAAGTTTCCAAGAAAAATTGGAGAGGTCACAATCAATCTCACTTAAAATTCAGTCTGCTAGACAGAACTCACTTATACAGTATAATTATACAACTAAATAAGCGGTAAGAAAAACGATAACAAATGCAATTCAAAAAATTCTAGGAATATTTTTTCATGCCGTTGAAATATAATGGCTAAAAAGTAAGAAAAATAATAGCTAAAATGAACATTGAAAATTTTTACGTGGAAACCTAAATCAGGAAAAAACTATGGGAACCGAATTTAAAAAAATCTCATTATGAAAATAGGATTTACAATATTTTTCTACATATTGAATATTTTAAAAAATATTTCTTAAAAAAAATTAGCTCTCTTAAAATTCTCACTATACTTAAAAATACCTCACTTATTTTCCTTTACTCTCTTTCTTTTCTCTCGCTTGAAATAATCCTCTCTCTCCTATTCTCTCATTCTCCAAAGAATATTTCTTCTCTTCTCTCTTTTTCTTTTGAATTTTTAGATGCATACTTTTGTTTGATTGAAACCTCTATTTATAGACGACACATTCCTTAAAGGAAGGTGAGCGCCTACTATTTGAAGTAGGGACTTTAAAAGTTTCTATTCGCACACAATCTGGAGAATGAATTTTTTTTTCCTATATTAAATGAGATGGGTCCCTCATCATAATGGAGAGACCCCACATCTATGTGATTTTCGTCATCGTGTCTAAAAATTATGATAGGAAGACTACTTGAAAGTCTATATTGTGATTGTGTTGACTATGAATTTTATATTTAAGTCTAAATCCTGCAAATTTTGATTTTTATTAGACAAATCATGCACAATAGTGAAAAAATAGCCGTACAAAATTCATAAGAAGCTGCTCCATGATCATTATTCAAAGTACACTCTATGCCTCAACAAACACATTTTTTTTTAATTAATTAAATATAAACGAAAGAAACATAATTTATTAATAATAATTTCAACATAAATTCACTCTAATTCTTAAATCTATAAAAAAAAAAAAAAAAAAAAAAATTTCCCTTAAACATAAACCATAAATATTTTTCAATGTCAATTTATCAAGCATGCACGAAACTATTAGAATTGATAGAAAAACAAACCTTGGGTGTTGATGATCTTATATATCAACATGATACCTTCATACAAAAATACTCTTGTTATATTCTGAATGAGGAATACCAAAACTGAATAGAATAGACCGTGCAAGCCAAAACTCATAACGGAGAATAAATCATTATTAATTATTGAGCTAAGTTTGTATAAAACCTAGATTTCTTTCTCGCCTCCACACATTAAACAAGCTCACATTCCACCATTATATACTTCTAGGCCCACTGTAGTTGAATAATATTCAACATTATGACCTACGGTAAATCTGTTGGAGGAGCAAGATAAGGAAACAATGGAAAACGTTGTGTAGAAAAATGAGGGCCACGGTGAGGCTGCTGCTACCTTAATTTCCAAAGCTTTGAACATGGAAACTCGTGGGAACTTGCTAGCCGAAACAATTGTTGTTAATGATGTGACACATTCAAAGCAAGGTTTTCATATTATGCAATGAATTAGGACCGAAATTCATCATTCCTACTCGCTGTACAGTAGCAGGTGATTTCTTCGCCACATGGACAAAACAAAAATTGTTAAAAACATGCAGAAACACATTTCTAAAGACCAAACTAAACAAGCAAATTAAACTAGTCATAATCATGACTGAAAGGTTGATGAATCTTGATGATTCGTGAGGCAGATATTTTTTCGAAAAGAAAAACTACAATCGAAAACGCCACTCTTAAATCGCTAGGGACGGAAAACGAAAAGCTATCATCTTAAGAAGATAACGAGGCAGAATGCTCTAAAGTGTGAACGTTTATTATCCCCGCCAAATCGAGAACATTTTTATTTTAGATTAGTTGGATTTGATATCAACGCCAAGCTAATAGCCAACATTTAAGGTTTAATGTAGTATGATTCTTCTATCTTGCCGAAAGCAGCGTATAGTTTATGAAAGCAGATTTATACTGCAAATTGCGAAAACCCGTGACGGATTTTGCATATGGACGTTGTCATCGCCTCGTGAAGTTAATAAAATGGAGGCTTAAACCTCTTTTACATAATCATTTCAGAAAAAGCAAACGACTAACGGATTCATGCAGGATGAAATCAACAATGAGAGAGAGAGAGAGAGAGAGAGAGAGAGAGAGAGAGAGAGAGAGAGAGAGAGAGAGAGAGAGAGAGAGAGAGTTGGAATTACATTCTCAAAGATATGCACCATCAGTCGTTGGAAGATCAGACCAAGAGAAAGCTTGGTTCACGCGACTTAAGTCTCCTCTGGCAACCGGGGTTGAGATCAACAGAGACGACAATGAGGAAGAAGACATGTTTGACAGAAAATTTATGGGTGACCGGTAAATATATTCTCCGATGAGAGTGTTAGCTTCTGATGAAATTCTTCTGTCCCTTCTAAACACTCACTTTGTAGCTGAGACCGTCGCTCATTATTTCTCCAAATTGAGCTGGAAAGCCCCATTGTACAACTCTTGTTCAAAGAATCAAACCGAATAGATCGAGCCGCCAAATCGGTTATCGCCTCTGACCCACCTATCATTGTTGCGTCATTCTTAGGGCTCGACGAGTTTCCTACAGAAGTAGCAGCCTGGTTAGATTTTTGGAGAGGTCTCAAAAAGCCAAGATGATGATAATTTTGAGACGAATCCCACAGAATAGAATTCAGTGAGAACTCTTGATGAAATCCGTTTCCTCCCAGCCCTGTTCTTTCAATATCAGACCGAAACATCTTTGTCTTCTCTGAGCCTGATTTTCCAACTGCTGGTTGCATAGGTGAAGTTCTATTTTTCCGGCAACCACCTCCAATCGGAATGTTTCTGAGAGCTCCTCCCTTTGTCCAATACCGGCGGCAAGTTTTGCAGAAATGGCGAGGCTGCGTCAGATTGTAGTTGTTGTAGTAGCAGAACTTGGTGTTCGAAGAGTCGCATCTTGGACACCTCAAGTTCTGCTTTTCTGAATGTGATGGAGCGGCAGTCGTTTTAATGGAGGAAAAGGAAGAAGAGGGTGAAGGAGAAAGCAAAGACGGTGGTGGGTTTGAGTTTACGATTCCGCCATTAAAGGAGGAGGTTTTACAATCTCCAACAAAACCTCCGGTACATCCAAGTAGTTCTTGATTCATCTCCTTTCTTAGTCGTAGATCTACAGCGATCAGAAAACAAGAGAACTGAGAAAGGGCAGGGACTGGCTAATTTTATTGAGCGAGTAGAAAAGAAATCGAACGATATATAGATCGTTACAGTTTGAAATTGTGGTAGGGGATCAGTCAGAGGGTTGAAATTGTAGGACTTCTCTCTTTGCAATTTCTCTCAGTTTTTATTAAGTGAAAAAATGTCAGCTGCGTGCTAAATAATTTGTTGAATAATTCTTAATAACAAAAGAGGTAAATTTAATAATTTATCACGTTAAAATTATTTTAGGAATTCTCAATTTTCTGATCAATCATGATAGTTCAATGCTGTTGTATCATTAAACTTTATAAAATCTACGATTAGCTAGTTCGATTTCAATTAAAAAAATATAATTTTTATAAATAAAATAATAAAAATTCATTGAACAAATTTAATGCAATTTTTCTTTTACTTCTAATATATAAAATTTTATAAAAATTCAATATAATAAATCAAAATCTATATAAAAATAAATAATTATTTATTTATTTTCAGAAGTGTAATCGATTATCAAGAATCTTTCAACAAGATATATAAATTCATTGTTTACAATGTCATCAATAAATATATTTTGGTTAGTTATCGATTTTAATTCTTTACTATACATTTTATTTTTGATAGTCTCATGTACTAAACATATCGACAAACCAAACGCTATATTTTGATTCTTTTATTCATTTTGACCTCAATCAACAATTTCATTAAACATTCATTTAAAAAATTACCAAACGATATTGGATTCACTTGTAATTTTTACCACGTGTTCATTACGTAATAAGAAATAATTTGAAAATTTTCGTATTTTTTAACACATGTACGATTTATTGTAATTATACTTTAGTACTTTATAAAAATTTTATAATAAATCATACAAATTTTAGAAAATCACGAAAAATTTTCTATTATCTTTCCATGATGTGGTAAACAAGTAAAAAATTTTCAAATAAATTCAATATCTTTTGTATTTTTTTAAAATTAATATCAGTTTCTTATTTTATAAATTAATTTTTAGGAAATACCAAAAGATATTGGATATATTTGAAAAATTTTTCACATGTTCACCATTTCATGAGTAAATCATAAAACAGTTTTCGTGATTTTTGAAAACTTTTATGATTTATTATAATATATTTATAAATTACAAAACTAAAATTACAATAAATCGTACATGTGTTCAAAAATCACAAAATTTTTTGGATTATCTTCTCATTAAGTAGTGAATATGTTGTAAAATTTTCAATTAAATTCAATATGATTTGGTGATTTTGTAAATGAGGGTTTAATGAAATTATTGATACAAAGTCAAAACTGGTAACAGAATCAACGTATTGGATTTTGTTTATCGATTTATTTAGTATAAGGGATTAACTGAAATAAAGTGCATATTACATGGTTAAAATCGATAATTACCTATATATTTTTCTTAATAAATTCATTGAATAAAAAATATTTATTTAAAAATGAGTAAAACCAGAAAAAAGAATATAAATATATAAATAAAATAAAAAAAATTAAAATGCATAGAAAAAAAATAAAATAGTTTAAATCTCTAAAAAGTTAATGCAAAATGTGCTCTGCTAGTTTCTCTTTTATTTGTTGTTCTGGCTGACACTGATTAAAAACGGTTGTTGTGACATCACCTTCTGGCATTATACGTTCTCTTTATGAAAACCCAGACTGACAAGACCCCATTATTACAGCAATGACATTCCTGTGAAACACTCTGAATTATTGCGAATATGAAACCCCAGCTTCCCTTCAAGGAAGCCCCACCTTTGTCCGGTTATGAACCTGTAAATTCTTGTTGGATGGATGGAGAAATAGACTCCGTAAAGAAAGTTATGCTTCAGTTTTTTGGGGAACCTCTCCAATTGAACCTCCGATCGCAACCGTAAAATCTTACTTCATTTGTCTGTCTTCTAAATTTGAGTTGTTTGAGTTCCTGAGCTGCGTTTGTCTCAAACTGAGTTTAAGGACTTGAATGAGCTTTCACGAGAGGAGCTCGTGAATTGCGTTTAATCTTTTATAAAATTCTCTAACTATATTGCCTCTTTGAATATGTATATTTGTCATCGTCCTTTTTATTGCAATAAAAATAATAGTTACAATTAATATTTTAAATTAAAACTATAATATTTATACAAATTTATATGTTGCTGTATGATATTAACGTGTTTTTAACTTTTCCTTTCAACGTCTCATAAAATAAAATATATTTGAATAATTATATGAAAAGTATGTTAGCTTAATATTAGAAAAGTATTTTGATGATTTACATAATTAATGAAACATTAATTTAAAGTTAATGATAATTGTGCGTTCTTTAATATCATTATTTATGTTTACAGTCATATTCAAAATACCCCTGTAAAATAGTAAGTGGAGTTTCTAACGTGTTAATTAAATATATGCGTTTGCTTTAAATTCACATGTAAGAGTTGAGCTAAAGTGGCTGGAAAAGTGCAAGTTTAGACTAGGGCGCCAAGAGATGAAATGCTGAATATTAGTCTCAAGCCATGTGCAGAATAGAAGAACTTGTGGACACAGAGTCCTAACAGATATTTGAGGTAAACACTCACCACAGAAGCCCAGTGGAATTCGTGGAATCTGAATCTATTGTGACTTTAAAGCCTGGTAATTTTATAATTAAATTTTTATTTGTCAGATTTTCAACAGATGCTGCAAAGTCTTCAATGGCGGGTATCAATCCCTACAATAAAACGATGCAAAATAAGAGGAAAGTTCAAATATATACAAACATACATAACATACAAGTAGAATCTTATTTTTTGTCGATCGGACACAAATGTCTATCTGCAGCCTCATTCACTCTGTATATATGTCAGTAACAACTTGACAAACCACGTCCATGAGTCTTTACATTTAGATTCAATAACTACTATAGCAACAGGATAAATTTCTTTATTTGTCATCAATGCCGGGATACAAGCCCTTCAAATGACAATTATTCAAACAAATGACAGGTCTACAATACTCACACAGACATCCTTTGGATGTTGCTAGACACATGTACATTCTCTAATAAATAATATTGGAAGTAGAATCATATGTATCTACTGACACGACGAAGGTGCTTCCATAATTAGATCTAAGAATCTCTATTCCGTACGATTGCAATAGCTTATACTGTTAATCACCAATCCTTTCATTAAGTTTTTAGGATTCATTTCTTGCCTTTTTGACAAGACTTGTTGTAAAGTTCATATTAAAATCTCTCATCACTATCTTAATGTTGTGAATTATACGAATGCAAGTGCACATATCGCAAAAGTAATAAAGTGAATAGATACAAGTCGAACCTACGAGAACTATTCCCACTTATTATAAACGATTTTAATTCTAATTATAGATGAGCAATGAAACTTTGATAATTTTGATTAAATGAATACAAGAGAACTTAATTAAATAAACTAAAATTGAATAAATTATAGAATCTAATGAGAAAAAAATCTAGAGCTTTTGATTTCACCTTAATTAATCATATTTAATACTCCTAATTCAATTTATTAATACCTATTCTCATGTGTTGATGGTGATTTTGAAAATATATTTATCAATCTCTCTCCGAGTAGTGACAAACTTATCCAACTAACGTGTTATTATCTCATAGTCTCTAATCTTTGCAATAAATTGAATACATTACGAACAAAAAAATCAAACTACCACATGAACATCTTAGCTATCCCTAGTCTCAGATCCTTCTCATGGTCAACTATCAATTGCATAATTATTTTTCACATCCCGATCTCAAAACAATCCTGCAAATATGCTATTGTTGATCAGACAATCGCAAGCAATAAGAACAGTAATAACTCACTCAACACATAATTTGAATAAAATATCAATAAATTGAATTAATAAAAATATCAAACAATCATAATTCGGCTACATCTGAGCTCTAGAAAAGAAAATTAGTTCATGCTAGAATAACGAAAAAACAACAATAAAAATGATGATGTTCATATTTACAAAGAAAAAAAAAAGAAGAGAAAACTATGGTTTTAAATGAGAAATATTGATGAAAGTAATCCCTCTCCTACTTGTTTTTGTTGCCCCTCTCCTCTATGTTCCTTCCCTATCTTTATAACCTAATTTTGGAGTGAATTTGGAGTCCATATCATCACCGGTTAAGATTTTTCAATTTAAAACACCCAAAACGTATCTTTTTATGCGCAGCAGCCGATCAACCCCCTTGTGTAGGCGATCAGTCTGCTCAAATAGGATATTGTTCTCCTCCAATGTGAAGATCAATCGGCACCCTCTCTGATTTATATCTTTGACTTTTTCGAATTGTGCTGAAAAAATCACTGAAACCAACTTTAGAGCTCTAATTTTCTTTGTTGAAACTCCAAACCTACTATATTTCATTTATCTGCACACTTAAACAAAAAATGTTAAATCTTCTTAAATACTTGAGAAAAACTTATCAAAGCAAGTATAAAAGAGCACAAATAAAGTGTAAAATATATTCTTATCACACCCCCAAACTTGAAGAAAAGCTTGTCCTCTGATCAAAATTGAACAAAGTCAAAACAAAGACGCAACTAATGTAAAACAAACTAAGACAAAGCAATCCAAATCAAGGTTGTTGGCAATTTGTCTCGGCTTGAAAAACCCACACTAAAGCCACCAAGATAAACGCTTTACAAAAATGACTTGTAATAGTGCATTAATCCTTGCTTGCTTGGAAATCCTCGTGTGTGTGTGTGGATGTCCATTTTCATTCAACTCTAACTCTTGGGTCAATTATTGTAGCCAATTGAAAAAAATGCAAACCTCACTCGTGTATCATTCCATAACAATCAAATTGTTCAACGGTCTTGTCCACCATCCAACTATTTGCAAATGTCTGTTAAACACAACAAGAGTCGATAGGTCTTTTAAAACTTGTAATGATAGGCTAGGCTAAAGGTCGTGATTCTTTGGATACAAGTGACTACTTATAGCACTATTCTTTCCTCTTCATTAACTCAATCAAACTCTTATCTACGCCCGCCCCCACCCAAAAAAAAGAAACTTATCTCTTTCAACATTACCCAAACTAACTAATTTGTCACTTTTTTTTTCGAAACATCAACACATCTTTGATATAAATTGACAAATGACAAAAGAGTTTAATCCACCCTTACCACCACCTTTTCAGATTCTCCCCTAAATACATAAATATTTCTCGTGCTCATTAGATAGGGTAGGATAAATGCATCTAAGGCTATATTGAATTTTAGGTAACAATTAAATAGTACATATTCGGTTCAAAAGGGTGACTAAGAGTATCATTGAATGACATGACAAGGTAAACAGAGAAAGCTCAAATGATCCAATGATAGCCAATATCATTCTCTTAGTTCTGAAAACCTCAATTCCCATTAGTGGATGTTGGGTAAAACCAAGAAAAATTTCATCTCACTATCACTCATAAGATTTATTTGAAAGTTCACTCCCTTACCTGTGTTTGGACTTCAACAGTCTCTGTCATTATATGTAGACTACACAAGTTTGACACCAATAGATTAAGCCAAACAAGAATGAAATAATGTGCTAAAATTTGAGTTTAACTTTTCAAGCTCAAGCTCATGCTAACTATATGAATTTTCTCAAATTTCAATCATACACTCCAACAACCAAGACTTTTTTTTTTTAAATAAAACAAAGCGACCAAAAAAAAAAGCTAACACAAAGCAAATAAAACAAACAAACCAAAGACATAAAACAAACTAAAATCACCCCCTAAACTTAAAATGAACTTCTTCCTCAATGGAAAACATGAATGGCAAGGGAAAAGTATCGTACCTTATGATGCGCTGGGCCACTTTGGCCACTGTGTTTCGTCAGTTACACCATTAGCATTGTAACATCCCGAAAATTTTCCATGATTTTCGATTCGCTACCAACTACTACTCGTCACCATCCCTTATATTCTCTACTAAATATGTCCTAGAAATTGGAAAGTTTTGTTTTTCGACTCAAAAAAACTTTTTTTTTTTTCAAAACGACTTCCAGAAGAATACGTATAAATGCCGCAGCAGAAACTCGTTTAAAAATCGGGTTGAAGAAACTTTGCCTTTAAAACATAAAAATAAAGAGACCGGTCGACACCTGCAAGAGCCGGTCGACACTTAAGTTGTCTCGGGTTTCCATCGGTCGACACTGACAGACGCCGGTCGACACTTCTATACTCAGCTCGGAGAACGGTCGATATTTGATTTTGCAAGTCGACACTTTGACCCTCTCTATCCGCACAGGTCGTCCCCCGCGGTCGACACTCCCACTGTATTTGCACTAACTGGTCGACACTCACTGTCGCCGGTCGACACCTCGTTCCTCTCTGTCTGTGTAGGTCGACCCTCGCGGTTGACACCTCTGCCAATTTAACACAGACCGGTCGACACTTGTAACCAGGGGTCGACACCTACTTCGACTCTGTCCTTCACAGGTCGAGCTTCGCGGTCGATACTCACCCTCTATTTTACACTAACCAGTCGACACCTATGGACTTCGGTCGACACTTCACACTAGACACCCAAAGACAGCAGCAGTTTGAAGGGAAAAAAAACACAAAACTTCCCTAAAGTAAAACGTCCAAGTGAAAACCTGAATCTTTTATTTAAACCCTTCCAACAAATCTCAAAATGCACCTATATATCAATTCCAATTATGGACATTCAAACCCAACTATACCTCAAAACCTATACACTCGACATAGACTCAATGCTAATATAACTCAGCGTTTACTTCTCCACCAACTCGAAATCCATTATATACACTAAAACGACTGCAAACGTTGGAAATTCTTTTACTTACAAAACGACTCAAAACCACCTCTACCCGCTCCCTAAACTCATACCTATGAACACCACGTCCAAAATGCACTAATAGCAGACCGGATCATCCGCGAACGTCCTCCTTAAACTGTCTCCTAATCCCAGACTCGGCCTGAGTACTCACCGGCTTTCGTGTCGTCACCTACATCACATAACTCAACCATTAGCCTAATGCTCTGTAAGTAATGTACGTAAAACTCACACTAAAATCAAACATCTCCTAACACATGCAATTTCTACAGTTTCGTCTCTATTTTTGTTTTCGTCTCTTTCTTACATTTTCTTTATCTTCTTACTACTAGGTTCTTCTTTACGCGCTAGACCGAGGTAACCCCATAGTCCACCTCACTGGACAAGGCTAACCCCGATCTAGTAAAGTGACACACATCACAGTCCATCTCACTGAACCGGTCCACCTCACTGGACAAGGCCACCACGTGAAGCGGAGGAAGAGTAATACCTCTTTTACGGTCCACCTCACTGAACCGGTCCACCTCACTAGACAAGGTAACTCAACCCTACCTTCATTATCTTCTTACGTAGCTTCTCATTTTGTTCATCTCAATACATCCTACTATTTCGCGAAATTCTTTTTCGTCTCGTGTCCTACTTTAAAACAATGATGCACAACTATGAAAGCATAACATAAAGTAAACGTGCAATGCATCCTGGTGAATTGTGATGTAGGCCCGAAGGCAAAACTCCTACTATGTTACTTACATTACTTACCTGACGTCCTTGGCACTCGTGCTCCGTATATGGCTCGCTAACTGGGAAACCTATAAAATCACACATTTCATCAATCATACTCGTCTCCAAATTCGTAGGCTTTAACACGAAAACCATAAACCTTTCCTAAACCACCACTTCTAGCTAGACTCGAGATTCTACTCAATTTTTGGCCAAATTTCAGAAACGCATAACTTACTCAATACTCGTCCGATTTGGACGATTCAAAATGCCACAGACTTCTCAGGACGTCTAGTTTCTAACGGTCTCACCAATTTTCTAATCCCACACCTACACCTTGGCCAAACGGAAGCCGTTTGGTAACCCAAGTCATTCGGTTATCTACACACTCAATGTTCCTCACAACAACTCGTAATCTACTACTATTCCTAGCTTAAACACCAACACGCGAATACAAATCGGCTATAACTTCCAACTTTCGTATCTCCCTCCTAGGGCTCACCCAAAACTCTTTTTAACTCTGCTTTTACCGCTCAAAACGACCAAAGGACTAGCTATCTACTGAAAACTAACCAAAACTTACCGTAGATTTGAAGAAACGAAGGAGCAAATGTCGCTGGAAGGCTGATCGGCGATGCGGGGCTCTCGCGGGGTGGGGAGAAGGGAAACTCACCCCGGGGGGGGGGGGTGTTCGTTCCTCCCTTTGATCTTATTAAAAAAAAATATTTAAAAATATTATTTAATATAATTAATCTTAATTACTATTTTGCCCCCAACCATAATTCTTTCGATCAAATGGCCATTCAGTCTGTTTCTAGCTGAAGTCTTCTAAATCTCTCCCGTCCATTAGTCCCAAAATAATCTCTTACCTAACGATACAAACTTTTCGCCCTTGATTCTGACTCAAATTTCACCGTTGACGTATACGTAAATCCGAAAATTGAAATGACTAAAATTTTCGGGTGTTACATCTCACCCTCCTTAAAGAAATTTTGTCCTCAAAATTTGCTTAACGATCACTTCTTGATATTGACGCTGCCAAATCCATTCTCTCATACCTAGTCTCTCTTTGAACAGCGCCAAACCTACTTTGAGGTTTCAGCTCTTAGACATCCTTTTGATTAACTCCATTCTTTAACTTGTGATCATTTTACTTACCCTCAAGTTCGTCCCATGTACTTACTTTCTGGTTTCTATTTATATCTCATGTTTCTCCCGTCAATAACCTCTAAAACCATGAATCTAATTTGGGTTCCATGGGCGCTTTTGTTACCTACAATCGGACTAATTACATTCCTGACTACGCATCGAGCACTATCCCATTTTCATAAGTCAATTGCGTACTTCGCCCATTAACTTAACCAACTATAACCCACCTCCTCAAAGTCTTCTATTCTGAATTTATATCTAAGTCTCCTTTGCTAGAATTTACTACACATCTAAATCCTATATCCCAATCACCCTTAAAGGTTTCGCAATCGAACCATTCTAAACTACTCACTCCATCCCCAAATCAGAAAAATCTCAAACCATTTCTGCATAGACCTCTCACTTCCGTACAATAATTCGTCCATCAACTTCATTGTCTGCAAACTTGTCGTAGACCACGCTACACTGTTGCTCCAAATTTCTCCAAATTCTTAAGTCCTCAAGTCAAACCAATAGTAACCCTATTTGACTTACCATAACCCCACTTACCATAACCTCAATTTCTGAAATTACCTAAATGAATTTTTTCGCTATATCCTTCTCCACAAAACTTCATACAAATTCTAACTTCCAAACTCACACTTAGCATCGTCGATAAAACACTATCTTAAATTTCCTCAAGTAACTTTTGTTTCGACTGCACATCCTAATTGAATATTTTTTTTCTAAGTGCTTGATTTCTCACTGGTAACTAAACTCCTATAAAATCCTTGTCGGCAATCCACCACCTCATCACCGTAACTCCTCAAAACACTCCACGATTAGAGCCTCAACAACCATTCTTTACAACCAAGATTACGAGAAATTATAAACTTGAACTTCTAACTTACTCTTATATTTACTTCCCTAACATGCATGCCAGACTGCAGACCATCGGATCTAGTCCGTTAACTTCTTTGAAATTAGCTATGCTCCTCTACCCCTGATCATTCTACCTCATATACAGATAGCTCAACTATGTTTATATAATTTTAATCAGCTCTTATACTATTTTATCGAGCAACACCAAGAACTCGACACTAAGAACTCGACACTTCTACTATCATCATTCCTCTTTATTGATAAGATACTATTAAACTTTCATATTTTCAATCGAATCATTCTAAACTACATTTCTCCACACTTAACCCCCTTTCTATCATCAAATTTAACTCTGCTACTATGTTCCTTCGAACAAAATTGTGTTCAAATTCTGAAGTCCTAACCTTGGTATCCTTAAGTATCTTCTCCATTGAGTAACACCAATATTTAAGAAAATCGTTTCCTTATCCTGATCTTTCCCCCCCTCAAGCTGATCAGCCATATTTTAAAACTGGTTACCTAGGACGCGCATCACACCCCCTTGTTACTAAGCATCTTATTATAATTTCAATCATAAGGTTTTCGATATTCTCATTACTTACAGGCTTCGTCACACTACGATGGTTGCAAGTCCTCACATTGATGGCAATATCTTGGAGTATTGGTCCTATCCGATCACTGGATATGACTCCATACAATGTTATCCTCAATCTCCCATCGATTTCTTAAGGCCTTGAACTATACCTTATATCCCTCCTACGTCCTCGAGTCGTACAGCTAAAATATAGTCTCTAAATTCCTAACTTAAGTTATACTACATACTCCTGTATCCTCTATTTCCTTAACTTCTCATTGATCGAATTTACCCTCACTTATAGCCCTTCAGCTTAACTTAAATTTCTAACTTCCCAACCAATACTCTACGCAACCCTTCTAACAGAATAGTCCTATTGTCATCAGGTACATGAGTTCCGACTTCATGTTATTCTTTGGTTGTCTAGTCATTCCGTTAACCACTCAAGCACGGGCTTCATGTCAAGGTTTCCCGATGTTCAAATACCCTTGACATCCCCGTAATTCCTTATTCAGAGTTGGTTACTTCCTTTCGTCAGACTACGCCTGTCCAATTTAAACATTTAAGTCTAATTTCACACTTAATTCCGTCGACTTAACCCTATCGTGTAAGTTCTAAAAATTTCGTAAACTAAGTCTCTCGATTACCATTCATCCTTACTGTTCCCTAATAAGGGCTACACTGTGTGCTACCTCGAATATAAATCTTGTGTTTACGTCTCACAACCTTAGTTTATATATATATATTTTACTTTAACCTCAAATTTCTACCTTAAGTTTTCCCCATCAACTTCTATTCTATAGAACTTAAACTCTCAGTATAAGCCGTCAAACCTGGAATAAGAATATTACCTGAGATCGCCGATGGCTAGGCGGCATCATCCGATTCATTGAAGACGAAGGTCCTCGGTGCCACCATCGTTGAAGCCCTGCTCGAATTCGGGCGATTCCTAACAAAATGCCCCACTTCATTGCAGTTGAATCACCGATTCTGTCGCGGCTTCTGACAACCTCTAGATATGTGGCCTGCCTCACCACAATTGTAGAATCGTCTCGAGCCCCTCCTGCACTCGCCGAGATGATTCCTCTGACACTTAAGGCATACCAGAAACTGATCCGATCCCTGAGACCGCTTGTTGCTACCCTGGGTGCTAGAGCTATCACTAGGCGATCTCTCCCTACAATCCCCAGAGGCACTAGCGCTAGGCTGACCCTGGTCCTCTCGACTCATAAACCGCTCTAGTTGTTGAGACAGGCGGTTGACCAACTCAGTAACCTGTCTGACTGCTTTATCCATATCGCCTACAGTTCGACACGGCTTTCTAACCATAGTGTTAACCCTATATACAATAACATCTAGTAAGTCTAATTAAAATGCGAGGGTTTTAAGAAATACTTAGAGTTGTCGAAGTACGTCGAGCGGCGATCAGCACTGTTAGGCATTCATCTGAACGGTTTGACTCACTGTCTCTCACAGCCGTAACACTTCCTCCTACTATTGATCGGCTGTCCCCTCTACTTCTCCCCAAGCGGTGTGAGAATTGTGACAGACCCTCATGTCTTCACAATCCACCCCCGACACTCTCGTCGGCCACACTTCCGGTTGGGTAAAGGCTCTGATACCATACTGTAACGCGCCGAAAATCCTCCATGATTTCCTATTCGCTACCAACTATTACTCGTCACCGTCCCTCACATCCTCTACCAGATAATTTTTAGAAATTGGAAAACTTATTATTATTTTTTTTAACGACTTCCCAAAAGAAATACATATAAATGCCGCAGCGGAAACTCGCAAAAATTCAGTTGAAATAAACTTCACCATTTTAAAACGCAGAAATACAGAAACCGGTCGACACTTGTAAATGCTAGTCGACACTTAAGTGGTCTCAGATTTCTTATCAGTCGACATCGGGAACACCGGTCGACACTTCATTTCTCTCGGATATTTTCATCGGTTGACACTGGAAACACCGGTCGACACTTCTATGCTCACCACAGAGAGGGGTCAACACTCGTTTCCACAGGTCGACACCTTAACCCTCTCTGCTAGCACAGGTCGTCCCCCGCGGTCGACACCGCTACCATTTTTACATGGAACGGTCGACACCTGTAACCAGGGGTCGACACTTGCTTCGGCTCTGCCTGTCACAAGTCGAGCCTTGCGGTCGACACTTCTCGATTTCGGTCGACACTTCTCGACTTCGGTCGACACCTCACACCAGTATCAGTAAAACTCAACAAAAGTTCATTTAAATACACACGACAATATCTCCTCAATCAATTTCACATAGTAAAACCTTTGGTTTGAAAACGTAGCTTCTCCAAATAAATTTCAAAACAACAACATTCTACTTCTTTTATCCACAATACTCTTACTACACCACCTAAAATTCTCAAAATCTATATAACGTTGTTCGACTCAAAATACTTACAAAAAATCACACCCTTTCCCCGCCATGGTCGCGTCGCCCCAACATTTTCCTACACCGGCACACGACGTCTCCCGCCAACTTCGATCTAGGCCTGCCCATCACCTAGCAACTCACCCGAAAGCTCGTCGTCACCTACACCAAGGAACACAAAACATAAACCTAATGCTCAACAAGTATGGAATATGAACTCAAAAACCAATACATAACTCAACCCCTATCACATGCAGTTTCTACACTAAATCCTGTTTTCTTTTCATTTTATTGTTTTCATCTTCCACTTTCCGGTGTGAGTCAGACCAACACCCATCCCTTCCACACTTGGGACGGCCAATCCATAACCCACAGAGCAAGACTAGAGGCACACATCATGTTCGCACACGGAATGACCCTACGTAACCTCTTCCTAACATCAATCGTTGAACCCTCTAGTGCTCTCAATAGCACGTTAACGACTAGGCGTTCGCAAATCGTGTCACATTACATACTTTCATCTATGGGAACCCCCTAGTGCTCTCTTAGTAGCACGTTAACGACGAGGCATTCACTCATGCGTGACAAGTCTTTTCTTATCTGATTACGTTTCACATACACATTTGAAAACATGCTCAAAACTCGTATTTCGTAATTCAAAACCATGATGCATGACAATCACGAATGTATGACTCAAACAACAAACAAACAAGCAATCTTACCATTCCAAGGTGTAGGCCCGAAGGCAATTCACACACGTTCCAACACTTACCTGGCATTCTTGAATTTCTTTCGTGTTTCGTGACTTGGTACTCTAACTAGAATACCTATAAAATTGGCACATCGTCAGTTCTAATTCATCGAATTCATAACTCCCTAAGTTAAAAGTCCTAATTCACACCAAAACCGAAACTCTCCAAAAATCTCAAAATCCACCACAATTTCCGTCCAACTCCGGAAATTCACAATTTCTCAAATACTCATCCTAATTGGACGATACAAAATACTATGGGTGCCTGAGGATGCCTAGTTTCTTGTGGTCGCATCCATTTCCCATTCGGATGTCCACAACTTAACCGAACATGGCCGAACGGACACTATTCCAAAATTCACGTACACGGCTAATAAATCACCCAATTTTCCTCACCAATTCTCGTAATCTACTCCTATTTCTATCATAAGCACCAATATACGGATAAAATCCAACTCTACGCTCAACTTCTCACGTTACCCTCCTAGGTTTTCACTAATCTCTCCTATATCCTTGCCAAACCCAGTTTTGCCACTAATAACGCTAACACACCAACTAACTACTCAAAACTAACGAGAACTCACCGTGATTCGGATGAACAGAAGGAGAATCGACCGCCGACCACTTCACACGGAAGAAGAAGAAACGAGAGAGAGTGATAGGGGAGGATGGCTGAGAAGAAGAACACCGACTTTTCTTTTTTTTATTTTATTTCATAATTACCAAATTGCTCTGCACCATTAACCGTTTCACAATTCTGTGATTTCGTCCGATTCCGGCTCGATTCTTAAATTTCTCTCTCCACCATTAGCCTTAAAACAGTCTTTCTCTTAAGGATAGAAATTTTCCGTTATCAATTTGGACCAAAACGCCATCGATTAAAATTTACAGAAATCTAAAACTAGTTTAAACGGAAATTATAGTTATTACATTCCACTTTCCTTACAAAAATTTTGTCCCCAAAATTTGCTACCTAAATAGCTCAGGATAATGCTCCAGCATATCCTGTTGTCTTTCCCACGTTGCCTCCTCCACATTGTGGTTACGCCATAATACCTTTACCAGCGGAATGTCCTTGTTGCGTAGCATCTTCACCTCATAATCTAAAATTTTCACTGGCTTTTCCTCATATGCTAAGGTTGGCTATACCTCAATCTGCTGCTGAACCACAACGTGCGATGGATCTCTGAGACACTTTCTCAGCATCGATACGTGAAAAACATTGTGAACCCCTTCTATGGAAGTTGGCAGTTCTAGTTGGTACGCAACTCTCCCAATTCTTTTCGTGACCGGGAATGGTCCAACGTATCTCGGGCTTAACTTACCCTTTCTCTCGAACCTCATCACGTCTTTGAATGGTAAAATCTTTAGAAAAACGTCATCTTCTACTTGAAATTCCAATTCACTTCTCCTTCCATTGGCATAGCTCTTTTGTCGACTTTGACCTGTCAATATCCGCTACCGAATAACCTTGATCTTCTCAGTGGTCTGCTTCACAATTTCGGGACCAATCAAACTAGCTTGACCGACTTCATCTCAATAAATGGGTGATCTGCACTTCCTTCCATATAACGCTTCGTAAGGGGCCATACCTATCGTTGCCTGATAGCTGTTGTTATAAGAGAATTCCACCAGGGGTAAATACTTGCTCCACGAACCCTGGAACTCTAACACACAGGCTCGAAGCATATCCTCTAAAACCTGAATAGTCTGTTCAGATTGCCCATCGGTTTGAGGATGAAAGACATTACTGAAAGTCGGCTGTGTCCCCATTGCCTTGTGCAGACTCTTCCAAAATTTCAAGGTGAACCTCGGGTCCTTATTTGACACAATTGAAATCAAAACCCTATACAACCTTACTACCTCCTGAATATACAGGTTAGCAAATTGGTCCATGTTGAATGTCATCTTTACCGGTAGGAAATGGGTAGATTTGGTCAGACGATCCACAATCACCCATAAAACATCAAATTCTTTTGTCGACCGGGGCAATCCAACTATAAAATCCATGGATATCGGGTCCCACTTCTATTTTGGAATCGGCAATGGTCACAACTTTCCAGCCGGTTTCTGATGTTTAGCCTTATTTTGCTGGCAAATTAAGCATGTCTCCACGTACTTTGCTACAGACTTTTTCATGCCAGGCCACCAATAATGTTGCTTAAGGTCTCTATACATTTTGGTACTTCCGGGGTGAACAGAGAACCTTGAGGAGTGCACTTCAGACAAAATGTCTTCCCGAAGTTGATCGTTGTTCGGAACATACTACCTATTCCGAAACTTCAGGATTCCATCACTTGAACAGCTAAATTTGGTTCTGTCGTTAGATGTCATGCTCGTCCTGAATTCATTGCATCTTGGGTCATCCTGTTGAGCTCCTTTAATTTCTTCCAGAATCGACGGCTTCAGAGATAAGGCTGACAATTGCGCTATCGCATTTGAGACTAGCTCCAAATTAAATCTCTAAAATTCCACACTCAATTCCTTAGACATCTCGGCGTTCATTGCTGAAGCTGAAGTCAAAATTCGGCTCAATGCATCGGCCACTACATTGGCTTTGCTGGGGTGGTATTTGATCTCCACGTCATAGTCCTTCACAAACTCCAACCACCGTCTCTGCCTCATGTTCAGTTCCTTCTGAGTAAAGATATACTTTAGACTTTTGTGATCTGAGTATACCTGACACTGCTGTCCATAAAGATAGTGCCTCCAGATCTTTAGCGCGAAAATAACCGCCGCTAATTTCAAATAATGGGTCGGATAATTTCACTCATAGAGCTTTAATTGCCTCGAAGCATAAGCGATCACCCTTCCGTTTTGCATCAAAACACAACCCAATCCAATTCTAGAAGCATTACAGTAAATATTAAACTTCTCGTCCATCACCGGAAGTGTCAATACTAGAGCTGTAGTCAATTTCTGCTTCAGCATCTAGAAACTGTGCTCACAGTCCCCCGTCCATAGATATTTGACTTCTTTTCGCGTCAGACGAGTTAGAGGTGCTGCAATATTTGAAAATCCTTCAATAAACTTCCTATAGTAACCTGCTAACCCCAGAAAGCTTCGAATCTCCCTGACCCTCCTTGGCTGTGGCCATTCATTGATCGACTGTATTTTTGCCGAATCCACCGATATTCCTCCACCAAAAATCACATGCCCAAGGAAATTGACCTTATCCAGCCAAAACTCGCACTTGGAGAACTTTGCATACAACCGATGCCGTTTCAAGGTCTCCAAAACTATCTTCAAATGCTTCTTATGTTCCTCTTCGTTACGAGAGTAAACCAAGATATCGTCAATAAATATAATGATGAACTTATCCAAATACTCTTGAAATACCCGATTCATTAGGTCCATGAAAACAGATGGGGCATTTGTCAGTCCAAATGACATCACTAAGAACTCATAATGCTTGTATCTAGTCCGGAAAGCTGTCTTCGGGATATCTTGTGATCTGACCTTTAGCTGGTAATACCCCGATCTCAAATCTATCTTCGAGAAAATCCGAGGTCCTTGCAGTTGATCAAATAAATCGTCTATTCTCGGCAATGGATACTTATTCTTTATGGTTAGCTTGTTCAGCTCCTGGTAGTCAATACACATCCGGAGCGATCCATCTTTCTTCTTTACAAATAGGACTGGCGCGCCCCATGGTGAAAAACGCGGGCGTATAAATCCTTTTTCCAATAGCTCTTCTAGCTGCCTTTTCAATTCCTTTAATTCCGGAGGAGCCAACCTATATGGGTTCTTCAATATTGGCTCGGCATCGGAATATGTGTTGATCATAAATTCAACTTCCCGGTCTGGAGGTAATCCGGGCAAGTCATCCAAGAACACATCAGGGAATTCACGAACTACCTCATTATCCTGTGACTCCATCTCCACATGAAAGTGAGTATCCAAAATTGTTGTAAGAAAACAAGAATGCTCACCCATTATTAACCTCCGAGCGTCGACGGGTGCCATTATGGATAGCCTCCCCCTATTTTTCATAACCTGCAGTGAATGCTTCGCACTATCATGGGGTTGGAAATTAACTGTCCTAGCCCTGCAATCGATCGTCGCGTATGCCAAAATAGCCAATCCATGCCCAATATCACATCGTAGCCTGTTATCCCCACTACAATCAAATCGATAGGCATATTCCTGGTCCCCACTGATATTACACTGTCGCATACTACTTGATCGGAATGCATGTGCTCACCGGATGGCAACCTTACTTCATATGTGCACCGGCGGGTTTAGCCCACAAGTTCACCTTTACCACAAAAGTCGTAGCAACAAAGGAGTGCGACGCTCCTGAATCTATCAGTGTAAATGCAGGCACCGTATCAACTAATACCGTACCTGAGATAACAGTTGGCCGATCCTCGCTCTCTGGCTCTATCATTACGAAGATCCTGGGTGTCATCTTGGCTGAACTTTTCTTTGCAGCGGGGCAATCTCTGGATATGTGGTCAGTCTCATTACAGGTAAAACACCAGTTGACCCTTGGTTTTGTGCAGTTTCGGGAAATGTGACCAGTTTCATTGCAATTATAACATCTGCCTGCAAATTGTCCATACTCTCCTGGGTGACTCTTCAAGCACTTGGGACATTGCGGGTACCTATTCTGTATTTGGGGCTTCATTCTCCCCTAGAATCATGTACCATGGTCTCTTGGTTCCCGAAGAAGATCCTCATCTGCTTGACTGAGGTGTGATTTCCTTAAAGAATCTCCTGGTGGTCTCTCCTTGCTTCGCACATTTGGCTTCCGCTCCATCCAATGCCAGTGCTTTGGCCACGACTTGTGCATACGGTACTCCCTCAGTTCCAGAAATTGTTACACCCCTATATATTTATGGCTTCAACCCCTGCACAAACTGCAACACCTTTTCTTCTTCGTTGGTCACCAATTGGCTTGCAAATCTGTACTATGATTCGAACTGTTTGACATATTCGGCTACTGGCCCAGCCTGCTTTAACTGTAAAAACTTCAATCTCTTTGCAACTTGTACCGTCCGATTGTAGTACTTGCATATAACATCTCTTTAAATCTATTCTAGATCAACTCCCTGGCAGCTGTGGTGCCTTCTACTGTCTCTCACCAACTTTGTGCGTCATTCGAAAGGTGAAACATCGCACACGTAACCATATTCTCTTCCTCGACATCGGCATACTTGAACATGTTCTCGATGATGCAGATCCACATTTTCACAGACGTCGGGTCTATCATTTGGCCCTCAAACGTCGGAGGCCTCAATTTCCTGAACCTCTCTCCGCTAGAGCCCACTCTATGGCTCCCTTGTCCCTAATTCAACAGCATCCCAAATTGTTGGGATTGCCATTCAACCAACTCGGTCAATCGTCTGATCGTAGCCAAATTGTCATCACCTTCCGACTCTACTGCTTCTCTCGAAACTCTAGGTCGTCCTGGTCGTCTATCCATTTCAGCTAATTCCTGTACAAGGTTAGCATACTCTAGCCTTAATTATAATCTAACTAAAATAAATAACTACTTACAGTTGGTGGAGCACGTTGCATGGCAGCCGGTAAATGTTGGGTAATCCTTTGAACGACATGACCATAATGACTCTGATACTAACACTGTAACGCCCCAAAAATCCTCCATAATTTACAGTTCGCTACCAACTATTACTCGTCACCATCCCATATATCCTCTACTAAATATTTCCTAGAAATTGGAAAGTTTTGTTTTCCGACTCAAAACAACTTTCTTTTTTTCAAAACGACTTCAACGCATAAATGCCGCAGCGGAAACTCGTTTAAAAATTAGGTTGAAGAAACTTCACCTTTAAAACATAAAAATAAAGAGACCGGTAGACACCTGCAAAAGCCGATCGACACTTAAGTTGTCACGGGTTTCCATCGGTCGACACTGATTGATGCCGGTTGACACTTCTATACTCAGCTAGGAGAATGGTCGACACTTGCTTTTGCAGGTCGACACTTTGACCCTCTCTGCCCGCACAAGTCTTCCCCTCACGGTCGACACTCCTGCTGTATTTGCACTAACCGATCGACACTCACGATCGCTGGTCGACACCTCATTCTTTTCTGTCCACGGAGGTCGACGCTCGCGGTCGACACCGCTGCCAATTTTACACGGACAGATTGACACTTGTAACCAGGGGTCAACACTTACTTCAACTCTGTCATTCACAGGTCGAGCCTCGTGGTCGCCACTCACTCTCTATTTTACATTAACTGGTCGACACTTATAGACTTCGGTCGACACTTCACACAAGCAACCCAAAGACAGCAGCAGTTTGAAGGGAAAAAAAAAACAAAACTTCCCTAAAGTAAAACGTCCAAGTGAAAACCGGAATCCTTTATTTAAACCCTTCCAACAAATCTAAAAAATGCACCTATATATCAATTCCAACTATGGACATTCAAACCCAACTATACCTCAAAACCTATACACTCGACATAGACTCAACGCTAATATAACTCAGCGTTTACTTCTCCACCACCTCAAAATCCATTATATACACCAAAACGACTGCAAACGTTGGAAATCCTTTTACTTACAAAATGACTCAAAACCACCTCTACCCGCTCCTTAAACTCATACCTATGAACACCACGTCCAAAATGCACTAACAGCAGGGCGGATCATCCGCGAACGTCCTCCTCAAATTGCCTCCTAATCCCAGACTCGGCCTGAGTACTCACCGACTTTCGTGTCATCACCTACATCACAGAACTCAACTATTAGCCTAATGCTAAGTAAGTAATGTACGTAAAACTCACACTAAAATCAAACATCTCCTAACACATGCAATTTCTACAGTTTTGTCTTTATTTTTGTTTTCGTCTCTTTCTTACATTTTCTTTATCTTTTTACTACTGGGTTCTTCTTTACGTACTAGACCGAGGTGACCCTATAGTCTACCTCACTGGACAAGGCCAACCCCGATCTAGTAAAGAGACACACATTACAACCCACCTCACTGGACCGGTCCACCTCAATGGACAAGGCCATTACGTAAAGCGGAGGAAGAGTAATACCCCTTTTACGGTCCACCTCACTGAACCGGTCCACCTCACTGAACAAGGTAACTCAACCCCACCTTCATTATCTTCTTACATAGCTTTTCATTTTGTTCATCTCAATACATCCTACTGTTTTGCTTCGTAAAAACATAGAAATTTTTTTTTCGTTTCGTGTCCTACTTTAAAACAATTATGCACAAACATGAAAGCATAACATAAAGTAAACGTGCAATGCATCCTCCTGAACTGTGATGTAGTCCCGCAGGCAAAACTCCTACTACGTTACTTACACTACTTACCTAACGTCCTTGGCACTCGTGCTCCGTATATGGCTCGCTAACTGGGAAACCTATAAAATCACACATTTCATCAAGCGTACTCGTCTACAAATTCGTAGGCTTTAACACGAAAACCATAAACCATTCCTAAACCACCACTTCTAGCTGGACTCGAGATTCTACTCAATTTTCGGCCAAATTTCAGAAACGCATAGCTTACCCAATACTCGTCTGATTTGGACGATTCAAAATGCCACAAACTTCTCAGGACGTTTAGTTTCTAACGGTCTCACCAATTTTCTAATCCCACACCTACACCTTGGCCAAACGGAACCTGTTCTATAACCCAAGTCGTTCGGTTATCTATACACTCAATCTTCCTCATAACAACTCGTAATCTACTCCTATTCTTAATTTAAACATAAACACACGAATACAAATCAACTATAACCTCCAACTTTCATATCTCCCTCCTAGGGCTCACCCAAAACTCTTTCTAACTCTGTTTTCACCGCTCAAAACGACCAAAGGACTAGCTATCTACTGAAAACTAACCAAAACTTACAGTAAATTTGAAGAAACGAAGGAGGAAACGTCGCTGGAAGGCTGATCGGCGATGCGGGGCTCTCGCATGGTGAGGAGAAGGGAAACTCACCGAGCAGGGGGGGGGGGGATTCGTTCCTCTCCTTTGATCTTATTAAAAAAATATATTTAAAAATATTATTTAATATAATTAATCTTAATTACTATTTCGCCCCAACCATAATTCTTTCGATCAAACGGCCATTCAGTCTGTTTCTAGCCGGAGTCTTCTAAATCTCTTCTGTCCATTAGTCCCAAAATAATTTTACCTAACGATACAAACTTTTCGCCCTTGATTCCGACTAAAAGTTCACCATTGACCTATACGTAAATTCGAAAATTGAAATGACTAAAATTCTCGGGTGTTACAAGCATTCTTTGGCGGTGGGTAATATGGTTGAAGTAGATGCTCCGAGAAGATGGAGAAAAGTGGAATGAAGTGCTCTGAATAGCTCTGGTGGAAATTGAATGCCTCCACATATGTCGCCATGAAGGATGCATGCTCAAGTTCACGGGTGGGGAGATCCCGTAATCGATGTTCCATGCGTAATTGTTGAATAGTAAGAGTTTCCAACATGCGTCCTAAATCATCATTCGCATATGAATGCGGTGGCATGATTGATAACGAAGACACGCCTTGAGCTGGTGGTATATATGGTTGGCCTTCATAGTGTTTTTGTTGACAAGCTTCAGCGTGACAATGGTATGCATAATCTGCATTGGCCCTACTAGGTAGAATAGAGCGATGGACACGAGGCAGAGACATTGGCTTAGGAGGAATTTTGATGGTGGGATCAAGCTCGACAAATCCAAGTCTATTTGCTCTAGCAGTGCCATAAGGCCAATTAGCTATTTTCAGTATGTTTTGAGGGGCCATATATAGCTTGTATGATCCATAGTTCGTCAGCCGAGCTCATGGAGACATTTGCTAAAGCACATAACTCAGTGATGAAAACTGGGTGCATATGACCGCCGGTAGTGGAACCTGCAATGCAAGTGAGGATATTCTTGTGGACGATGTGGCTGACATTGATAGATTTTCCTATCAAAATGCAATAGAGGAGTGTTGCCAGCTCTTTGGTGGAATCGATCTTCTGAGATGTCGATATCAAATTACACCTGATGAATCGACACCATGCTTGAGCGTAGCGATTCAGGCAGCTTGTCAACAAATGGAGCAGTTGAGTTGGATTCACAAATGAATAAACCCACCTGGAGCCCTAGTGTCACATCTTGCGTAGGATTAACTCATAATCAAGTCCCTCCTCTATCATCGTGTGATAATCATCAACGGGAAAATCTTCCAAGCCAAGCTTGGCATTAATGGCCTCAGCCAAGTAGTTGATGACCTTGTGGCACACTTTGATGGTCCCATCTTGATTTGATACCTTAAGGTTGATGTAGAATTCTCTAACAGCATTCACATTTCATCACCACCCAAAACGGCTATCGAATCCCATTTTCTTTGCGCGAGCGTGGATAGTATGTCACCATCGATTTCCCCGAGTTGGAATTGGATTTCATAGATGATGGCTTTGTCTTTGGTCATGAAGTCCTTCAAGTAGCCTTCTGCTATGGAATCGAGGAATGACTGATTAATTGGAATGGATGGGGACGAGGTTGGGCCAGTTTTCTTTCGTTTAGGAGGCATTGATAAGATTCAGTGCACGCTAATAAATCTGTCGTTGCGCACAAAATAACCAAACACCCAACCAAAATCAAGCGCACACAAGTACCTATTCACATAGGAAAACATAAAACTCACAACTAATCTATAACTCAATCTATGCTCACACCTAGTATCAATGCTCGAATCCAACACAACTGCACAATCTCAACGTCGCAAAACCAAAAACATCACAATTGGACATTCACACTCCCACTGAAATAAAAACAACTTAATGCAGCAAAATTGTAGAATTTACAATGAAATTGACAACCAAAGAGAGAAAATATTTCCTGCAAAGTGGCGGAGGTCGTCAGATGTTGGTGTGGAAGTCGTTTGAATTAAGGAGTGAGCTGAGAGAGTGATCCACCTCCAAGTGAGCTTCCAAGCAAGGGTAGGTTCTCCATGGTGAAAATGCAAAGAACTTAGTAGAGGCTATGGTCCTCAGTGTGAAGGGTGAAAACTGAAATCTGAATTTAAATGACGTTATTTTTTTTTGTATTCGCTAGCCTCCTGCAACCGATCGATCTCCACCTAGGAGCAGACCAATCGACAATGTCTCTATGCAAAACTAAAACTTTTCCCTTAATTTTCTCCCATAAGGTGATTGATATTCACATGATGCGGATTGGTCTATACAAGGAGTCGATCGATCTCCATTAGAAGTAGATCGATCTCTTGAATTTTTTTTATTTTTAGTAACCTGAAACTTAAAACACCAAAACATATTAAATATACCAAGATAAAATGACTAATTGAATAAACTAAAACTAAAAATAAAAATAAATAAATGGGTTACCTTCCACTAAGTGCTTGATTTAACATCATAGACTTGACATCTGACAAACCTTATGCATCAGGTGTAAGGTGAATGACGAGTGTATCACTCTCAATAACACCACAAAAATACGGCTTAACTCTTTGACTTTTTATTTTGAATGTTCGATTATCTGCTCGGCGTAGCTCGACTGCTCTTTGAGGAAACACTTAAACTACTGTAAATAGACCCAATCATCTCGACTTTAGCTTTCTCGGAAAGAGCTTCAAGTATGAATTAAATAGTAACACTTATTGACCCAGTGCTAGTTCTTTCTTCATGATATGCTTATCATGCCACATTTTTGTTTTCTCCCTGTAAATCTTTGAATTCTTATAAGCATTGGTACACAATTCTTTGAGTTCATTCATTTGGAGGAGGCATTTATGACCGGTGACTGTCAAGTCAAAATTTAGCTTTTTTATAGCCCACCAAGCCCCGTTCTCAAGTTTGACAAGTAAATGACAAGCTTTACCAAATACCAACCGGTATGGTGACATTTCCAGAAGAGTTTTGAAAGCGGTTTGATAAGCACGTAATACGTCATCTAACTTGCGTGCCCAATTTTTATTGAAATTTTCACCATCTTCTCTAGAATAAGCTTGACTTCGTGATTGTAGACTTCCGCTTGACCATTTGATTGGGGGTGATACCCCTATGTCTTGCAATGCCTAACACCATATTTCAAAAGTAACAAATCAAATTTCTTATTACATAAATGTGTACCTTCGTCATTAATGTTGTCGCGAGTTGTGCCGAAACAGGTGAATATGTTTTTGCTTAGAAAATTCAGGACTAGTCATTGGTTTGAATAGCTACTGCTTCGACTCATTTTGAAACGTAATCCACAACGAGATGAATGTATTTTTTGTTGAATGAAGATGGACCATAAAATCGATTCCTCATACATCGAAAAGTTCAATTTCAAGGATGTTTGTCAAAGGCATCTCATTACGGTAGGATATATTACACATACGTTGACATCGATCGCAAGTTATGACAAAGAAAAATGCATCCTTAAATAGGGCTGGCCAATAGAAAATACATTGAAGCACTTTTGTCGCTGTTCAATTTCCTCCAAAGTGACTACCGCATTCAAGAGTGTAGTAATGCTTCAAAATAGATATCATCTTATCTTCTAGAATACAACATCTTATCACTTGGTCAACTCAATGCTGATATAGAATAAGCTCCTCCCAATAATATCGTTTCACATGGAATAAATGTTTTTTTCTTTTGGTGTGGTGACAATTTAGATGGTATGATTTGATAAGCAAGAAAGTTCACATAATCCATATACCACGGCAACTAGTCAATTGCAAGGAGCTTTTCGTCCAAAAGATCATAATCAATTAGCTTATTGCTATATGACACATGAATTTGAGTCTCTAAAAGCAAGAGATGATCAGCCACAAGGTTTTTCGTTCTTTTCTTAACCTTTATTACAAGATCGAACTCTTGCAGCAACAACACCGGGTTTGGCCTCCTTCTTCTACATGAGATATTTTATTACGGAGTGATTGGTGAAGACAATTACCTTGTTGCCAATAAAACCTGTACTGGCGATTTTCACAATCTTTCAAAGTACTTCCTCCGATTAGTCTTAAATGAGTCCAACCACAAAGCATGATCTTTAACACCCAAGTTGTCATCAAGAGAAAAATCATGGTCTAATGAACATAACTCAAGGGAGTTGTGTGGTTGAAATGAAGCTTCCTCTATTACGATATCAATGACCTGCACTCAAAACACATCATCGCTAGCTTTTGAGTACTTCATTGAATTGAACATATTAAACGTCATTTCTTCATCTTGCAATTGCAACTTAAGCTCACCTATTTGAATATCAATTATCACACTTTCTGTATTGAAGAATGATCAGCCTAAAATAATAGGGATGTCAAGATCTTCTACCATATCAATAACCACAAAATCAGTGGGAAAAATAAACTTGTCAACTTTGACAAGGATATCCTCAATCATTCCACGCGAATACTTGATAGAAAAATCAGCCATTTGTAGAATCACTTTCCTAGGCTTTGCTTCAACAAGACCAATCTTTTGAAATATGGATAGTGACATTAAATTGATACTAACACCCCAAATCACACAATGCTCACTCAAAAATACACTCTCCAATTGCACATGAGATGATGAAACTTCTTGAATCTTTCAGGTTTTGTAGAAGCTTTCTTTGAATAATAGCGCTACATTTCTCGGTCAAAGCGATAGTGCCACAATCTTCAATCTTGCGCTTGTAAGACAAAATATCTTTCAAGAACTTTGCATTGCTAAGCATTTGCTCGAGAGCCTTGGCGAATGGAATGTTGATGTATAGTTGTTTGAACACTTTTAAAAATTTTCCAAATTGCCAAATTACTTATCTATCTTTACTTTCTTTAGACGTTGAGGAAAAGGAACCCTTGGTTTTATAGGACTTTGTGATGGAACTATTTGCTGCTTTTGTGCTTCACTTTCAATAGAAGATTATGACGATGAATCTTTACTCTCACATTTGACTCCTTTATTCATTTCTTGACTAGAATTATCAAGCACTGTATGACTCCTAAGAGTGATTGCATTGCATTGATTTTTCGAGTTCATTTCCATGGAACTCGATAACACACTTTGAGGTCGCCCATTGAGTACATTAGCGATTTATCCCAATTACGTTTTCGAGTTGCGGATTTGATCTGATTGATTTTGCAAGGTAGTTTGAGTCTCTGCCATGAGCTTATTAGTGTGTTCACCCATTTTAGTGACTATATCATCAAGAATAGGCTTTCTCTCTTAGAATGTAAGAGCTTGTTGGGAGGATTACGACATTTGTACGACATTATTCGGATTCTTCCATGAGAAGTTATGGTGATTATTGTGTTCTCCGTGTAGTAATTATTAGAATTCTTAAAATTCAGCCGATTATAGTTCCCAACGAAGTTTGCTTGCTCAGAAGAGTCAATTGTCAGTAGATTACTTTTTTGGCATTCATCACTTGCATGTACCCCTTAACACCATTGACATGCTTGCATTGGAGAGTAGACTGAACTGGATGGAGCTTTGTTATTCTGTAGTTGTTTGGGGAGAGATGCGATTTGAACGGTTAAAGCCTTCACTGTGTCCATCGCAAGAGTGCCTGGTTTCTTTTTTAGAATCTGCTGCTCAACTAAACATTGGCCATTATTCATTGCTAACTATTCTAATAGAAAAAATGCTGCTACTTTAGTCTTTTGGAGAAGTGAACCACCTGAAGCTGCATTAACAAGGGTCCTTGTAGAAGCTGATAAACCAATGAAGAATGTTTGAACTTGCATCCAACATGGCAAACCAAGTTTTGGGCACTTCCGCAATAGCTCCTTGAAATGAGCCCACGATTCATATAATGTCTCACCCTCGAATTGACTAAAATTAATGATTTCATTACGGTATTTTGCAGTCTTCTCATAGGAGAAGAATTTAGATACTTTAATTCTAGTTATAGATGAGCAACGAAACTTTGATAATTTTGATTAAAAGAATACAAGAGAACTTAATTAAATAAACTAAAATGGAATAAAGTTGTAGAATCTAATGAGAGAAAAATCTAGAGTTTTTGATTTCATCTTAATTAATCATATTTAGTACTCCTAACTCAATTTATTAATACCTATTCTAATGTGTTGATGGTGATTTTGTAAACATATTTATCAATCTCTCTCGAGTAGTGACAAACTTTCAACTATCATCTGTCAAAAAATCAAGTCTTCTGTCCAACTGTCATTCAACGCATATGCGGTCGCCTGCACTTTCCATACGGGGGACCTCGTGAAAGCTGCACGGCAGCCCACAAAACATGTGGAAGGACGACGTTGCCTTCATTTAACATACGCGCGACCGTGTGACCGCTTACGTGGAAGGACGATTGTTCGTCCCCAAGTTGCCCATAAGTTCAATTCTCTATGCGGTCGCCTGCATTTTAGGTCACAGGCGATCGCATGAACGGGCACATGGAAGGAAGATCATCCGTCCCCAAGGCAAATTTTTTTTAAATGTGGAGTATGGTTGCCCGCCTTTTAAGATGCGGGCAACCGCACTTCGTAGTTTATAAGGGAGGTCACCCTCGCCCATTTATGCATGCAACTTTGTGAGCTCTGGCAAGACCTCTCCACACCATGCGGTAATTCGACGCTAACCACATCCTCTAATCGCCTTTTTGGCCTCTGAGCAAGAGCGCCCTCCCTTCTCTCGATCGATTGATGGGTGAATTTACCTTTAGATTTGCCGCAGTCAAATTAGGGTTTCAGTGCTATAATTATGAATTTTCTCAAATTTCCAACAACTGTCAGTTTTTTTCCACAATTCTTGGATCGACATAGATTGTGTACTATTTTTACTCCAAAAGTGTCTTTGGGAAATTATTTGACCATTGATTTGTCAATGGAGTGAGATAGAGAATTTAGTGAAGCTAAATTCGTTAATCAGGAAATGGAGGTGGATACAATCACTGTATTTGTCAACAAAGAGCTTTATGAATTCGATCATGAAGTATTTACCCCTCCACTACAAGTGTATTCCATATACGCAATTCTAGAAGAGGAGCTTCATTCATTATACGACTTTAAAGAGGATGATGGTGAGAATAGGCTTCAACCTGTGCCTTGTTGGGCAAGAAATATAGTTTTTTAAAAACCTTTCTATAAGAAGTAGCTGATTATGCATTGAAAAATGGATATGGATAAAGAGTTCCAAAAGTATTATGTAGCGGTTAATGGTGGTATGTCAAGAGGGATGCAATTGGCAGCTCCACGCGTCAAAGATGCAATGTGAACTTATATTTTAAATAAAGAGTCACTATAACATTCACACTAAAGATGGAAAGTCAATATGCTTCTGCCAAGTGGATTACAAACCAATACCTACTTAGGTTCAAAAGTCAGGTGAATTGGAATATCTCTTCCCATTATTAAGTGATAAGTGTGCATTTTACATCTTATTTGTGCTCCTTTATACTTGATTCGATAAGTTGTTTTCAAGTGTTTAAGATGATTTAACATTTTTGTGTAAATATGCAGTAAATGAAATATAGCAGGTTTGGAGCTGCAACAAAGAAAATTAGAGCTCTAGAGTTGATTTCGACGATTTTTCACACACAATTCGAAGATGTCAAAGATTTAAATCAGAGAGGGTGTTGATTGATCTCCACATTGGAGGAAAATGGTAACGCCCCGAAAACTTACTCGTTTTCGATTTAAAAACCCACACATTTTCGGTATGCTCACTACTGCTACTCACTCAAATATACTCGAGTAAAATCCATAAAAATTTTCAAACTTTCGCTACTCGACTTAAAACGACACCTTTGAAAATGTTTGAAATCGTTGCAGTGGAAGACTTTGATTTAAAATTAGTTTAAATGAAATTCAAATTTTCTAAAACATAAATATCATTTTCGGTCGACCCCAGTGAGCAACGGTCGACACCTCATTTGTCTTTGTTTTCATCGGTCGACATTTCTCCGCTCAATCTAACCGGTCGACACTTCATTCCTCTCTATTCACGTCGGTTGATCTTTACGGTCGACACTCCCGGCTATTTTACACTATCGGTCGACCCTTTAAAGTGTCGGTCGACACTTTATTACTCTCTGTCCGTCCAGGTCGACCCAGGTGGTCGACACCTTCAGAGTTTGGTCGACCCTTTTACATACAGGTTGACACTCTTGGTCATTTTCACACTAAGTGGTCGACACATCCTGAATACTGGTCAACATGTGCTAGGCTTGGTCGACTGCTCAGCCTATAGGTCGACACCTTTTTTACAGAAATTTACAGAAAACTTTAAATCCCTCCAATGTAAATCGATTTAACTTTGAAAATAACAAAACAAATCCTTTCCAACAAATTCCAACCAACCCTATACACCAAAACAACTACTAAAGGTTTGAATTCCAGGTACACTTCAAAGCGACTCAAAAACAAATTCGTCTAAAATCACATACACTAACTCCCTTACATAGCCCCACCCTAGTCAAAATGCCCCAACGGCCGGCCAAACCGTCCACGAGCATACTCCTCTAACCGCCTCCTAGTCCTGGGTATGCTTTGAGTATTCACCAGCTATGCCGTTGTCATTTACATCATATAACTCATCTATTAGCCTAATGCTAAGTAAATAATGCATACAAAACATAACGCTGAAAACAAACTCATCCTAACATATGCAGTTTCGTCTATACTTTCGTTTTCGTCTCTTCCTTACATCTTCTTTATCTTCTTACTACTGGGTTCTTCTTTACGTGCTAGATCAAGGTGACACACCTCGCGATGCACTTCTGGAGACAATGCCAACTTCAATCTAGTAAAGTGACATACCTCGCAGTCCACCTTTGGGGACAAGGCTACCATGTAAAGCGGAGAAAGAGTGGTACACCTCGTGGTCCACCTCTGGGGACAAGACCACTCAACCCCACCTTTCTTATCTTTTTACATATCTTCTTATTTCATTCGTCTCATCACATCCTACTTTTTCACTTCATAAAAATATGAAAATTCATTTTTGTTTCGTTTTCGTACTTTAAAACCATGAATGCAAAATCAACTAAAACATAACATAAAGTAAACGTGCATGCATTCTACCGAACTGTGATATAGGCCCGAAGGCAAAACATCTGCTGCCCTACTACACTACTTATTTGGCGTCCTTAGCAACTCATACTCCGTATATGGCTTGCTAACTAAAGAACTTATAAAACCACACATCCATTAATTCTTCTTCATTCAACTCATAAAACTCTAAGAGAAACAACACTCTCACAACTAATCTAACTAAACTCAAAATCTTATATAATTTCCTACCAAATTCAGATTTGCATAACTTATCTAATACTCGTCCGATTTGGACGATTCGAAATGCTACGGATTCCTCATGACGTCTAGTTTCTAACGGTATAATCCAATCTCTAATCCAACAGCAACAGGTTAGCCAAATGTGGCTGAACAAAAACCATTTTGTAATCCGAGTACTCGGCTATCCAAATGCTCAATCTTTTCTATAAAATCTTGTAATCTACTCCTACTCTTAGCTTGAACTCCAACATACATATAAAAATCAACTCGAACTTTAAATTCCTGAATCTTCCTCCTAGGTTTTCACGAAAACTATTCCATACTCTCATTAACCACATTTTTAATAATCAAAACAACTAAAACACTAACTATCTACTAAAAACAAACTAAAACTTATCGTGGTTTGAAGATTGACGAAGGAAACGGCTGATTGTCGTCGCTGGAAGGAAGAACTTGCTGAGGAAAGGGGGTTTCTCGCGTAGGAAAGGGGAAGAAAGAGAAGGGATTTGGTGCCGGGGAGAAAACACCTAAATGTGTTTTGATTTTTTTTAAAATAATAATAATAATAATAATAATAATAATAATAATAATAATAACTTAATTACTAAGCCGCCCTCAACCTTTAACCATCTAATAAATCTGTTATTCGGTTCGATTCCAGTTGGATTCTTAAAATCATCTCTTCTCCATTAGTCTCAAAATAATCTTTTACTTGATGGTAGAAATTCTCCGCTCTCAATTCCGACTAAAACTCCACCGATTACAATTACGTATGTAATAACCCGGGAATTTCGAATTTTATCTTTAATTTTTGGAATTTTTAGTTTGATCCCGGTCGGATTTTTGAGAAATATTTCAACGGAAAATATTTAAATTATAAGGCTCGAGGCCTACTTTTGCGATTGGTTTTCGGAATTTAAAGCCGGGAGGTCGGGAAGTTACGAAAT
>CM039526.1:5265732-5443474 GCA_022433055.1 Begonia peltatifolia | reverse complement strand
GATTGGTTTTCGGAATTTAAAGCCGGGAGGTCGGGAAGTTACGAAATTTCGGACGATTGAAGTACGTGAGGGCAATTTGGTAATTTGTATTTATTTTTGTAATATAAAAAAAAAAAAAAAAAGAAATTGTAAACACCAGAATGGCTTCGCGATGAAGCCATTCGGTTGTTTCCTCTGTGCACCCGAGAGAGCCGAGAGGGAAGGAGACGCGGGAGAGATTCGAGCTCCGACGACGGCCGACGACCGGAGGAGAAGGATTTCGGCAGTCGACGTGGATAAAGGGCTCCGACAAACCGGGAACGACTTGTAATCCAGCCATTCCCGTGTCGAAGACCCAAGGTAAACTGCCCTGCCTTTTTCGTTTTTCTGCCAGCAAGTGGGGAGTTCGGTTACTTCCGAACTCTCGCCTGGTTTGAGCTCGGTTCCTGGTGTGAGGAGGGCTGGGATGGGCGCGCTAGAGGCTCGGCATTTCTGCCCCAAACCCGGCCGAGGAGAGGTGAGAATGTCCCCTGTTCCTCCACTAATCGTGGTGGCCGAAGATGTAGGCTACCTGTGTTCCTACCTCGGCTTGTTGTGCCATGGTATGGAGGAATTGCAGCAAGAATAAAGGGTGGGGGAGGGGAGAGCTGGTAGTGCCCTGGTTTCGAGAGGAAAACCAGGGAAGTTTTGCTGCCATTCGAGCTTTCTGATCGAGAAGCTTCGAAATTGTGATGAGTTATGCATAATGGACTAGAATGCGACTGCTTGGTGAAAGAATTTGCGAAATTGGATCGAATTTAAATTTTCGGCTATTTTTAGGTTAGAAGCAGATTCTGTTTTTGGCCATTTTGGCTTAGTTTGGTTAATCGTTTTAAATTCTGTTTTGCAGGTTAAAAATAGGTTGTTAGAGGAACGTGTGGCCGCTGGAATCGTTCGATTCTGATATCCGACGCAAACGTTATGCGCGTCGGAAGTTTATGCGAGATTTTGGTTTAAGTCAAATTAGTGACCGTCTTTCGTGGAAAATTCGACGTGTGAGAGTAGCATAGCCATTTTGATGCATATAACTAGTTGGGAGTGAGTTTTGGTTGAAGGGAAGTGAAAATGTGAAATTTTAATAAAATGGCAGATTCGGTTATTGGCGTTTTTCGCCTATCTGCGGCCTACCGATTTAAAATCCATTTTAGGATGTTAAACTAGGTTCCTAAGGGAACGTTTAGCCACTTGAATCGTTTGATTCCGTTGACGTACGCAAAAGTTATGCGCATCCGAACGTTGAGCTGGTATTCGGCCAAACCAAACCAATGGACCGTTTTAGTTGGAATTTAATGAGTGTAGTTAGATAAAGTTATTTTTAGCTAATTGGTAAATGTTGGGAGAAATACTGATGAGAAATTGGTTGTGTTTTAGGTTGAGGCTTTCTGTTGGCGAAACTGTGTATCGAGCGAGCTTAGGACGCCAGGTAAGTAGTGCATGCATGTGTTTTGCCCAAGTGGGCCTACACTGTATAACTTTAGTGTTTATGTGATTGATTGCGGTGTGTGTGCGTATTGTGTGACATGCATAATATTTTTTTAAAACGGCAACGAAAATGATTTTTAGCATGCTTTGATGTATGAGATGAGACGTGTGGCGGTGGTACTGCGGATCCCGCTAGTGTGCGGGCCGGTGCTTCACCAGTCGCAGATCCTACTCGAGGGGTGGGCCGGCTGGGCCGTCATGCGGCGTGAAAGTGTTGACGGTGAGGATATGGGCAGTGGTACCGCGGATCCTACTAGTGTGTGGGCCGGTGCAACACCAGTCGCGGATCCTACTCGAGGGGTGGGCCGGCTGGGCTGTCGCGAAACGTGTGTGTGTGGCAACTGTGGCCCCGTGCTGGGGAGGCTGGGACGGGGGCGACGTGTCAGGGTGTAGAGTGGCGCGAGGTACACCCTTACCCTGATGTGGTTGCCGTGTGGTGATGCGTGGGTGTAGCTTGTGGGCCTCGTTGTTGGGGAGTCCGGGACGGTGGCGACGTGTTAGGGTGTAGGGTAGCGTGAGGTTCCTCCTTACCCTGGTGCGGCTGCACTACGCGTCACAGATGTGACAACATGAGTGTGAGTGTAGAGACTGCATGTGATAGGATTGCATTGTCGGCTTTTACTTTCATATCGCATTACTTACTGAGCGTTAGGCTTATGTTGTGTGTTCTGTGGTGTAGGTGCTGACGATACCGCTGGTGAGCCTCGAGTGCCTAGTCCTGAGGCGTAGGATGGTTGGCGGCGTGCGACTGCGGCACCGGATGGCGGACTTTTGTTAGGGTGACCCGACCCGTGGATATGGTAGGTTGTGACCTGGTCGGTTTGTGGGTTTTCTTTCTTTTGCGGTGGTTATGTACGGAGGATGGGATTGATTGTTGTATATGCGTCAGTGTATAGGTGTATATGGAGTGCGTGTGATTTTGGTAACGTACGCGGATATTTTCCATGTTAGAGTATGTTATTTCTCTATACTGGAGACTTTCTTCATTTGTATTTGACGGATTTTCGTCGCCTTCTTACTCTGATTTGAGTTGGGATGATTTCTCTGGATGATGGATAGGTAAATATTGTTGGATTTTGGTGAATTGTGTGCAGGGTTAAATTTTGGGGTAGCCAGTTTTTAGGCGGTACTCTGCCAAAATTTCGGGAGAGGGGTTGAGGTTCGAGAGGATACGAAATAGGTCAAGGTGTGTGTATGATGAATGCTAGAGGAGTTCATATGAGTGTGGATGTGTGGCGTGATTGCAGGTGCGCGGGGCATGCGGCCTTGTTGAGTACCCACGGGTCGTGCGACACCGGGTGAGGGTGTGCGCTCGGACGTGCTGTGCAGCGGCAGGGTGCGTGGGGCACGCGGCGCTGTGAGCGTGCGCGAAACACAATAACGTTGAGTGGTATGTGCGACACCGTGAGAGTGTGCGTGAGGTGTCGAAGGGGAGACGCGAGTTGTTTTCGAATCGAGTCAAAAAAAAAAAAGGGGGAGTAAATTGGAAACAAAAGGGTATTAAATTGAGTGAATTATGTTAAGTGTTTGTGTGTGTGTGTAGTGAGTAGATGCACTGTAGCGCACCGGGGACGTGTGGGTTCTCGGGGTGTTACAACGTAATTTCGAAATTAATTTTAGCGGAAAAACTTGGTGTTACAAAAATAATCTCCTATTTGAGCAAAATGATTGCCTACACAAGGGGATCAATCGACTCCTGCATTAAAAGAGATAGGTTTTGGGTGTTTTAAATAAAAAAATCTTAGCTGTTGATGATATGGACTCCAAATTTACTCCAAAATTTGGTCCTAAAGGTATGAGAGAAACATATAGGAGAGGGGCAGCAAAAACAAGAAGGAGAGGGATTGCTTTCTTCAATATTTTGCATTCAAAATCATAGTTTTCTTTTCCCTTTTTTTTCATTGTAACTATGAACATCATCACTTTTATTTTCTAGAGTTAAGATGTAGCCGAATTATAATTGTTTGATATTTTCATTAATTTAATTTGTTGATATTTTATTCAAATTATGTGTTGAGTGAATTATTACTATTCTTATTGTCGCTTCGTCACCTACATCACAGAACTCATTTATTAGCCTAATGCTAAGTAAGTAATGCATAAAACTTAAACACTGAAAACAAACACATCCTAACATTTGTAGTTTCTACAGTTTCGTCTCTACTTTTGTTTTCGTCTCTATTTTACATCCGCTTTATCTTCTTACTACTGGGTTCTTCTTTACGCGCTAGACCAAGATGACACACCTCGCGGTCCTTCTCATAGAACAAGGTCAACCTTAGTGTAATAAAGTGACACACCTCGCAGTCTCCCTCATAGGACAAGGCCACCACGTAAAGCGGGGGAAGTAGTGACACACCTCACGGTCCCCCTCATAGGACAAGGCCAGTCAACCCCACCTTTCTTATCTTCTTACGTATCTTGTCATTTCATTCGTCTCATCACATCATACGGTTTCACTTCGTAAAATCATGGAAATTTATTTTTGTTTCGTTCTCGTACTTTAAAATCATAAATGCATAATCAACTAAAACATAACATAAAATAAACGTGCATGCAACTTACCGATCTGTGATGTAGGCCCGAAAGCAAAAACCCCTACTATATTACTTAACTGGCATCCTAGCTCCTGTCGTGCTCGACTTCACCAAAACCTGTTCAACCTACAACAAAAAGCTGTTTTCCGTCAAAACTCCTCCCAATACTCTACTCACGCACTAAAACCACCGTACTAGCACCACATTTCACGAATTTGGCAAAATTGCTCACTAACCCGACTCGACCCAAGAATCAACCTAACTTCAATTGCGCATAACTTTTGCGTCGTTTATCGAAATCACTCAATTCCAGCAGCTAAACGCTACACTAGCAAACTAGTTTAAAATACAAAAAGGGTTTTTGAACACGACGCTTGTAGCCCAGTCGAAAATTCAAAATCAGTTTTGTTTTAGTGCTTCAAATCTTACATTCTCTGTTTCTCGTTCAAACTCACTTACTTCCTCACCATTCCATCGTATTTACCATCAATAATCCCACAACAATAAATAATAACCTAATAAGTATCCCAAACCTTAAACCCTAAATTTCTATCCAACAGTTTCTCTTCAAACTATAACACTAAACCAAAACTAAACCAAAAACTACTTAAACTTGCCTTTAACCGTTGAAATGGAGGAAAAAACTAAGAACGATCATCGGTTGAACGTCGTGGGAAGGAGAGAACCACTGAGGGAGGGCTTCTCTTCCCTTTTCTTCACGCGGGTGAGGGAGAGAAGAACGCGCAGGGGAGGGGGGGGGGGGGGGGGTATAAAAATAAAAATAAGCTAATTACTTTTTCGCCCTAACACTATAATATTTTAATCAAAAGTCTATTTAGTCCGTTTTCGGTCGGATTCCTAAAATTTTCTCTTCTCCATTAGTTTCGAAATAATCTTTTATCTACTAGTACAAATTCTCTGCTCTCGATTCAGACCGAAACTCCGTCGTTTATCAGTACAAATTTTCAAAAATTAAATTACAGAAATCCTAGGTGTTACACTCTTGATGATCTTTTAAACCATCACACATAATCAAATTCAAAATGTGTGCAAAACATCGCACATGCATGTGCTCCCCATTCAATACTAAATCATTCCAATTTTTAGTAGTTTTGATCAAATATGAAATTGCAACGTCATTCGAATAAGCATTGTCAACTGTAATCGTCAAAATATTTTGAATTCTCCATTCAAACAAGCATCTTTTTACTTCTCTACCGATCGTTTTGCCTTTATGATTCGAAATCAAACAAAAAATGATAATTCTCTTACACAAGATCCAATCACTATCAATATAATGAGCAATTAATACCATGTAACTCAAAATTTGGACAGAAGTCCATGTTTTATAGTCAAGCATACTCGCTGAGACATCTTTCTAAAATAATCTTTCAATTTCGTTTTTCTTTCTCATAAATACTCAAAATATCTCGTGCAATGGTAGTTGTAGAAGGTATAGACAACTTTGGTTGAACATATTGTGGATATGTTCTAAAACTCTCTCCTTCAACAAATTTCAAAGGCAATCCATCAACAATAATCATTTTTGCAAACAGTTGTCGACAAGTTGCAAGACTAAAACAAGTTACATTCATTCCCCCTCCCATTTTCTGATAGCATAACGTCTTTTGCTTCCTATCATTACTTACCAACAATTTGTTACAACTAAGATTGTGTCTTTTTCAAGTTTGATGTCTCATTCTTTGATGCATGACATGACATGCATATGACTTTGAACAATGATTACATTTTGCTATAGGGTTACTATTATCAGAACTTTCAATCTTAGTAAAATGATTCCAAACTTCTAATTTTTTTTCTTTTTGTTTGACTAATAGTAGAACCTTTTACACTTTCAGTAATATTTTCCATCTTAAAACAATAGTTAATTAATTAAAGATATAATTAAAGTTATTAAACTACAAAATTCATATTTTACATCAATCAAAACAAAATTAAATACTATCTAATCTTTACGTGGACCATGATAATTTTAATATCCATTTTCTCTCCTTTTATACTATCTCCAAGATAATGCAGGCATTTAAGAAAAAAACCAACTGAGTAGATTCAAATGCCCAGAAATTATAAGTATTATTTTTCTTAATTTACATCTCTATCCTTTATGAATATCTAAATTAAGAAAGAATTCACAGTGAAGTTAATGTAAATCAATTAACTATGTTCGGCATTGATAAGAATTATTGATTTCATGCAAACCATAGATCCATAGTATGCGATAATCTGTGAAGATAGTTACAAACTTATAGTAAAAGAACATAAATAACTGCAAGAACACGTTGCAACATTCAAATTCAAAACACAAACTATGATATCATCAACCGGTGAAAAATTTAAATTTAGGAAAATTGAAACCCTTAAATTTCAGTTTGACCATTTAACTCACAATCACTTTTAGGATATTCAACCAAAAAAATGAGTGTTTTATATAAATGATTATTTGGTGAAAAATAAGGGAACTAACACCACGAAACTAACAACAAGAAAACAACAAAATAAAATAGCACAGAATGTTGGGAAAATGATAAAGAAGAAATCACAAACAAATTGCTCTCGGTCATGCCTGAAGAATCTCTCAAAACATAATGATTACAGCCAAAGAAAAGCAAAATAAACAGAGAATAGAATGCTTACAGCGAGTTGAGATTCCAAAAGTTGTCAAGGGAAGCAAACAAAAGTGGTTGTCGCCTGTTCGGCTTCAGCCAGAGACCTTGAGAGTCGAGACTCGAGGTCGAGCATCGCGTCTGTCGTCTGGACTAGAGAAGAAGAAATTAGAGCTTTATTAAAAATTAGAAGAAATGCGGTTTGGTTCGGTTTGGGTAATTTCGGCTCTGAAGGATCCAAATCAAAAACCGAACCAATATATTCGATTCTTACAAAATTGAACCGCATTTCATTTTTTTTGCTTAAAACCGACCAAAATTGGACCAATTTCACCAGTTCCAGTCTGGTTCCCAGTTCTTGTTTGATTTTGCACACCTTAATGGAAAAAAGTAATGAGAGAGAGATTGATGCAGCTTTTGCTCGGGTCGGCCTCGAATTTTACTGGATTGGACTCGATTTTTATTTGTTTTTGCTCTTTTTTTGGGTCCTAGTGCACTATGCACCGACAAATTTTGCACTAAGCACCTACAAAATTATGTGTCCATTTCTTCCTTTAACCTCCTTCGAAGCAAATGCTTTTACAAAGTCACCAAGTAATCTTCTTTATCGTAACTTTTAAGAATTGAAAGAAAATCAATAACAAGACCCTTCTGAGGTTTCTATAGGCTTCTTAAAAGCTAAAATCACCCCATCAAATAAACAATAACCCTACAACTACTTCACAAGCATGAAGTCTATTTCAAAGTTCAAACCAAAGAGTAAATTATCCAAACATAGCCAAACTTGGTAATGTACAACAGCAAAACTGGAAGTTTTCAACAATATCCTTCCTTGCCATCTCAAAAATACATAAATGGCTGTTAACACCCTTTGAATAAAAATCAAAGACCCAAAAGCAGAAGCAAAACATGGAAGATACCAACCAAAACCGTTTCCTCCGATATTGTTTAACTATTTTATTATCTCATTCATCTCTGATTGTCTATCGTGATGTACAATTATATTTTTTTATGGCACTAATGTCTGCAAGCTCAGTTTTCATTCTTTAAAATGAAAAAAGGCAAAATTTTTTGCATGTGAATTTAATGAATGACGCATTAAATACCTATATATTAAAAACAACATAATTAAAAAACACAAAACAAACAAATCATAGTTTTGAAATCAATCTTTATTTGTTTCATCATAGTATCATCCAAATCTACAAAAAATTAGTAAACAATTAAAAAAAGAGTTTTTTTAATTTAACTCGTAATGTATTAATTTTTTTGTAAACCACACCCTAAAGTATCAAACCTAACAAGTTAAATATTAAATTATCTAAAATCTAACAAATCAAAACTTGGCGGATAGTCGTTCACCATCTATTCTCCTAGAATGAACGGTTGATGTTAAAAGTGCGACCATCCATTCTAAACACGTCGGATCGGATGTACTAATAGAGGATGAAGATCGTCTGTTCCATGTGTAGTTCACGGGATCGAGGAACGGATGATCGATCTCTGATGACTGGTCGTCTGTTCCACGAATGTTTACGACAATGGACAGCCGTGTTCTTACAACGGCCGCTCAGTTCATCATCAGGGAATGAAACAGACGGTCGTTTGAAGAACACGACCGTCCGTTCTAGTAAACATCCATGGAACGGAGGACCAGTTACCAAAACACGGCTATCCATTCTCGTAGAACGGATGGCTGTAGTAAGAACACGGACATCCATTTCTGAAATCAAGGTCGAGAACAGAGGGTCACAACCCTGACAATGGATGACTATTTTCTAAGAACGAATGGTCATTAACCTGACAACGGCCGTCCGTTCTCCCTACAAAAAAAAAGTCAGAAATCTGTGAATCCTCTAAGCCAATTTTTAAATTTTTTCCAAAATCAGCTATTTGATGCCCTACCTTGTTCATTTCTCCATTCTTATTTGTTTCGCGCAATTTTCAGCCAAAACTGCACTAGTTCGTAATTTTTTTTTTTTTGTTGAAATTCTAAAATCCCAAAAAAATCTCCTCAAATGGCTGAAAGATTAATAATTAGGCAGAAGGTTACACCGATGGCACGTCAAGGACCTTCTACGTCATAAGTTGGCCCAAGGCACCGCCAGATATCGTCAACATTGGAGGTGCCACGACTTCAACTTGGGGCGTTGTCGTTGGAATTTTGCAACCAGATATGTTAAGAGCAATTCGACCTGGATCTGGTGCACCGATCAGTGATGTATTCGAAAACTGTCCACTTCAGAGGTTGGGAATCCCTCGAAATCCAGGAGATGTTAGACAGAATCGGCTTGCATGGGGTCTACAATATGTGAGGCGATAGTTGTGACCGGATAGTTTGCCTATTTTATGCGAACTTGAGCTTTACCGGGATGGTGGGAACTATAAAGACGTACATCCTGAGTACAGAACTCGAGATTACTCCAGAGACGGTCAATGAGTTGCTCGGGTTTGACAGAGAAGGGGCAGAGAGATACTACCATGCCTCTCAGGACTGTCATTTTTTCAGCTCGGGCGATGGAGTGGATTCATTCGGCAAATCCATTGCAATGCTGACATTATCGAGTTCGTAATGCCCAGAACCCGAGACCTAAATGTCAGAGCTCGAGTCTTGCACAATATAATGTCTCACACTCTTCTGTCGCGACGAAGACATAGAGATCTTGTTAGCTACTTCGATCTCTATGTCATGGAGAAGCTGTACAGCTGAAGGAGGTTCAACCTCAGCTTTGTGATTTTCATTTACATGGGTGAAATCGGGCGGACACGTAACAAGAACATGTCCTTCAGTGTGCTCATTTAGAAGATTGTTAAGCAATTGGGATTCAATTGTCATCGGAAAAGCAACTGAGAGCACAACATGTCATTGACGTATTTGGTAAGATTCATTTGGTTCGGATAGGCCTATTTGCAGCCGACGACATTTGGATGCTGAAGGGAGATCATGGGGCCTCCACTTCTAGAGATGTGCATATAGAGGAAACCACGGCGCAGTCGGGGTCACCACAGGAGTGCATCTTGACGGTTATTCAGGCTATTCAGACAAATATTGATGCTCTCACAGCCAGACAAAATCAGAGCAAAATGAGACACACAAAGTCTCATACAGAGGTGATGGAGTACCTCAGAGGGATAATGGAGTATCAGAGAAATACCAGGCAAATCATCTTGAATTGGATCGGGGCCAATGACAACGATGACCCACATCCATTGAGTGAGAGGACGATCCCCCACCTGATAACGCACCTGATGACGCATTCGTGTAGTTTATTTTATGTACTTTATTTTATATAACTTAGTTTGATACAATTTATGTTGATGTAATTTTTTTAGGAATAATTTAGTTTATGCTATGAAATACTGGAACTGTTTGGTGTTTTAAATATGCATGAACTGTTTGATACTAACTCTGGGGGAGTTATAAAGCAAAGAAAACTCTGCCGAAATTTTCAACTTTTTTTAATAAAAAGAATATTATGAAAAATTAATTTTCTAAAAATTGCAGGCGACATTAAATTTATTTGAAAATTTTATTCCACGTGCACCACACTATGGGAAGAGAATATATAAATTTTTGACATTTTCCAACACTTGTGCGATTTATCATCATTTTAGTGAAGTAAATTATAAAACTAACGTACATTAAATATTATGAAAAATTAATTTTCTAAAAATTGTAGAAGACATTAGATTTAGTTGAAAATTTTACCCCATGTGCACAACACCATGGGGAGAGATTCTATAACTTTTCGGCATTTTCCAACACTTGTGCGATTTATCGTCATTTTAGTGAAGTAAATCATAAAACAGACGTATATTAAATATTATGAAAAATTAATTTGCTAAAAATTACAAGTGACATTGGATTTACTTGAACATTTACCCCACGTACACCACATCATGGGAAAAGAGTCTATCGTTATTTTAGTGAAATTAATCATAAAGCAAACGTAGATTACATAGTATAAAAAATAATTTTTTAAAAATTGCAGCCCGATTAGAGTCGTTCATTTCCTCATCCATAGCCATGTGTAGAAGATTTATATTCAAAATGAAATTTATAATAGGAAATAATGAAAGTTAGCTTATGAGAAAATGGGTTGAAATGTACCTGCGTTCCGTCAAATATGTGTAAACTAATTGTCACACCCCGACAACAACACCCAAAGAACCCCTCTGGTTCCTGGTTTACTCTAACTAAACGACCTGTCTCTCCCTTTCACCCAAATTATATAAAAATTTAATTTTTTTGCTTGAAAGCTTTTTATAAAGACTTACACATCGGAAAATGACACCTGCGCAAAGGACTAATCGTAGAGAAAAACACATTTATTTTTGTTTGATTAAGTTTTAAAACAGATAATTAGAAAACCGATCAACCCTTGTAAACACCGATCGACACTTGACCTGTTTTGCAGCCAAGAGTCGACACCTATATACATAGGTCGGTACCTCGATTGTCTCTGTTTGCACAGGTCGACACTTACTTACAGCGGTCGACACCCTGATCCTCTCGGTCTTTCCCGGTCGAACCTCGCAGGCGACATCTCTACGTTCATCTCACAGAGTGGTCGACACCTGTCTTCACAGGTCGACACCTTAACCCTCTCTACCCGCACCGGTCGAACCTCGTGGTTGACACTCTCACCATTTTTACACTAACCGGTCGACACCTAAAGAGACAGGTCGACACCTAGTTTGATTCTGTCCCCATAGGTCAACCCTCGCGGTCGATATTTTCCTAGTTCGGTTGACACCTAGCATACCGGTCGACACCTTATACCAGTAGCCTAAAGAAATAGCTCAACCCAAAAGAAAACGAAAGACAAAAAGCTTCGATCAATTAAACCATGAAATAAAACCTAGATTTTCAAATCATGATCTCCCAAGTAGTTTCAAATTACGACTATACATCATCCTGACTATTAACGTTCCAAAATCCGTCTATACATCAAAACCTACACACGAGTTCCATACACATGACCTGGATTCCCATAAAATAAATCCCTCAATACCAACTTAACTCCACGGGTTGGGTCGCCGTAACAAACTCCACCTGCCAGTACACAGTAGTACGCCGACAACTGTCTGCTACTCCTAGCTAGGCTTGGAAAACTCACTCACTATATCTTCAACACCTACACCACAGAACACATGTCAGCCTAAGGCTTAGTAAGTAGTGCGAAAATGAACATGAAAACAATCAATGCAATCCTAACCCGTAAAGTCTCTATTTTCTTGCTCATGTTATCATACCATAGCGCGTATCACACCATCCTCATACTAAGTTGGGAAACGGATCAGATTTCTCAAGTCGATTCTCATACTGCGTCGAAGGGTGAATAACTTCCTTAGAGGCCATGCCGTACAATTGCCCCAGATGATTGGCCCTCAAGCCACACTGCCCCTGACACGTCGCCATCGTCCCATAAAATACTTTCAGTAATACTATGAATACATGAATCTCATAAGATACTTTTAGTAATACTACGAATACATGAATGGCACACCAATCTTCATATAGAAGGACACTTACGTTCTCATTTTTAAGAAATTCGTATATAAATCAATGTCATATTCACTTGATTTTATAAAAGTTTTTTCAAAATTTTAGGCACTGTCTATCATTGAGTATTTTGAATTCAATCGAGTTGGAACATCAAAACAATGACACTTTTACATGTCATCTTTGCACTTACCATATATCCTTTTACACCTAGAAGTTGTCATAACTTGGAGGTAGGTCTAGGCAAAAACACCAAGTTGAGCGACTTGATCCTCATAGAGGACTCAACCTTCTAGACTAAAGCTAGGTTATACAACTGAAAACTTTAAAATAAATTGAACTATGACCCACAAGAAATGGGTAAAAATTCACCTAGCGATTGCATTGTAATAAGTAAATGCAAAACTTAAATGATCTAGTGAAATACTATGAAAGAAATAGAATACCAAACACCTAATAATTTTTACCAAACAAGATAAAGGAATTAAAATAACAGAGTTCCTCACAAGGACAAAGAATAACATTGATAATAAAGAGAGTGGAACTACAAGCGGACCACTCTTTGGCAAACAACATCAATACTAGCCTTCATTATTTTAACCTGGAAAATGAAAGAGTTTTTAGGGTGAATGACTACCTCATTCAAGAACTTTATACTATACTCAAATGCATATGAAAACTGATTTTATTATCTTATTTCAAAACTATGAAAAGTTACAAAAAATGCAATGTAGTGCATGGGTTTACATTAAAAAACGTTGTCTTTCATTTCAAAATAGGCTCATCAAGCCATGTGTGGGGCATGTTAAAAAACATAGCTACATACATAAACAAAGCCTCTACCATTTCGTTAGAAAAACAGTCCTAGTGAAAAAAGAAGGTCACTAAAGAACTCTTTCGACAGACCATCATAGATAAGTGAACAAACTGTAGATCCGGTCGCACCTCATGAGTCACAAAGAATGTGAAAAGTAAAGGTGATCCGAGAATCAAGCCTCGTCACCTGAGCTACCTACGAGTAACTCAAAGACTATTTAACCCATTAATCAAAGCGTGGCTAGCAAATCAGTTAGCGACGACACCATCCATGTAACATCCACTGGATGGCTGACGAGCAAGCTCCAGAGCGACACCATCCACGATATAAAATAAAAATACCCTGTTTAAGGATTAGAAGTGCATGGAGTGTATCCTCATTGCCCTATTACCCTTCATGTAACAGAAGGTGTATACAATATAGCTTTGGTTACTCAACTAGATACAACCCAAAACAACCAGATATCGATATCAATAAGGCTCAATCAGCCTAAATAAACAATCACCTCGTTGTGCATGCATGTATAAGAAATCAAAAGAAAATATCATTCATATATAATTTAAATGTGTAAAATATATATACATATATGCAAAAAAATGACGTGCTGGCGACTAGGCCCTATCACAGTTTTCATAGGTGTCAATTCACCAAAATAAGTTTTCAAAATTATGTGACACGATTCCACCTCGAATGAGTCGTGTTTTACCTACAAACGAAACAGAAAAACAAAATATAAGCAGAAAACTGAATGCTGTCCGATGAGCAACCTTTTAGGCTCTCGGCATAATGATCTTCCGAAGGAAGACGGCAGCAAACGAGACCGGTTTCTGGCCACTCTCTTCGTGTATCCTTCTCTGAAAAAGAGAGAGAAGACGAGTGGAACGATGGCTATTCAAGCAACCTCCGGCTTGAAAGCTCAAGGAGATGAACTCCTTCTCGGTTCTTGACCGAACCGAGCCTTACCGTTCACCAAGCTTCAACTACTTCGGCTGAACACAAAAGGGCTATTTTATCATATATTCAATAACCTTTACACACACCAATAGCCATGTATTTATAGACCTAGGGTGGCTGAAGGTTAGAATGGGATTGAGCTTCGAAATGGGCCACATGGTTGGCCATTCTTAGTCCACTTGCACACCAGATCACTCTTCAAGCTTTGGCCCATTTGTTGCATCAGTGGGCTGCTAAACTCCGGCCCAATTGTTTCTTCTAACCACCATCTAACTTAACATACATCTAATCCTAATGCCTAAGGATGCATGCAATTATAAAACATTACAGGAAGACGAATGTTTGCTAATAAAAACATAAGGCGAATGTTTGCCGAATAAAATTCAATTGCAAATTAATTTCGAGGGAGACAAATCCCTTCTTCATGTGCTTCCACCTTTAGCTCCCATGATAGCAAGTGCAAGGGTTGATCCTTGTCATTTGTGCTTGGGTCCCATTCCAAATCCGCGAAGAGGCATTCGACACCTGTAATTCCTGCAAAAGAATTGAAGTTGTTAGTTAACAGGTTGGATAAAGTTTGTGCCTTGGTTTGTGATCAAGTGACGACCCTCTGGGGCACATCATCCTCCCCAGGTGATTGAGGATTTGACCTCAAATCCGTTAATGGGATCACTTCGATGTCATCATCGTCTCCTTTGTATGGCGAGAGATCTTGGACATTAAAGGTGGAGGAAATTCCGTAGTAGCCGGGTAGCTCTATCTTATAGGCGTTATTATTGATTCTTTCTAAGACCTTGAATGGTCCTTCTACTCTAGGCCTCAACTTGGATTTCCTTTTAGCGGGGAACCTTTCTTTCCTTAGGTGCAACCAAACTAAGTCTCCTTCATTAAAGATAACTTCGCGTCGTCCTTTATTAGCATGTTTGGCGGCCTTGTTGTTGCTCTTCTCGATGGCTCTGCGTACAGTCTCATGCAATTCCTTAATTCGTTCTGCCTTGTCCGCTCGTGATGGATTAGCTAAGTCTGTAAAAGGTAGTGGGACAAGATCTAACGGTGTGTATGGATTAAACCCATAGGCAACCTCAAAGGGCGATTGCTGAGTAGTGGAATGAAGGGTGCGGTTGTAGGCAAACTCCAAGACTGGGAGTACTATATCCCAGTTAGACAGTTTCTTACCTACAACGGTGCGTAAGAGGGTACCTAGGGTCCTGTTGACGACTTCCGTTTGACCATTAGTTTGGGGGTGAAAGGATGTGCTGAAACACAACCTAGTCCCCAACTTTTTCCACAAAGTGGTCCAAAAGGCGCTCAGAAATTTAGTGTCTCTGTCCGACACGATAGAACGCGGTATACCATACAAGCGAACGATCTCTTTAAAATATAGGTTAGCTATTAAGACAGAGTCATCGGTCGTGGCACAAGGAAGGAAATGTGCCATCTTGGAGAACCGATCCACGACCACCATTATAGAGTCCTTATTCCGGGCGGTCCGTGGTAGTCCTAAAACGAAGTCCATACTAACCTCTACCCAAGGGTGTGATGGGACGGGTAAGGGCATGTATAAACCTTGAGACAGAACTTTACTCTTAGCCTTCTTGCAAATCACACATGTCTCCACCATGCGATGCATATCTTTCATCATGCGAGGCCAATAGAAGTGTTCCTTAAGTGATTCTAGTGTCTTTTTCTCGCCGAAGTGACTTGCTAGGCCTCTGGAATGAGCTTCTTTTACTAGGCATCGTCTTAAACTGACTTGGGGAAAGCACAACTTTCCCGCTTTAAGTAAATAGCCATCCATGAGGCGTTATTCGCCTTCGGCCTTGTCCATACACTTGATGTAATAAGGGCCAAAATCATGGTCGGTTTTATAGGTCTCCTTAATCCATTCAAAGCCAAAGAACCTAACCCTTAATTCGGTGAATAGAATGCACTTTCTAGAGAGGGCATCAGCCACGACGTTATTCTCTCCTTTCAAATACTTAAGGGTGTAAGGAAACCTTTCTAAGAACTCCACCCACTTGGCATGTTTCTTGTTGAGCTTGTGCTGACTCTTGATATGTCTTAGGGCCTGGTGATCAGTGTTGATAACAAATTCTTGAGGTAAGAGATAATGCTGCCAATGTTCTAAAGCACGTATAACTACGTAGAACTCTTTGTCGTAGGTGGAATAATTTAGTATGGGTCCTTTCAACTTTTCGCTAAAGTATGTCACGGGTTTGCCATCTTGCATAAGCACTGCTCCTATGCCGACTCTAGATGCATCGCTTTTGACCTCAAAGACCTTGTTGAAATCCGGGAGGGCAAGTACAGGGGAATGACATAATTTGTCTTTAATAAGATCAAAGCTCTTTTGGCATGCTGGGGTCCAAGAGAACTCTTTCCCTTTCTTAGTGCAATTGGTAAGCGGAGCAACTATCGAACTGAAGTCCTTAATGAATCTTCTACAAACGAGGCGAGCCCGTGAAAGCTGCATATTTCTGTGATGGAATTCGGTATAGGCCAATCATTGATGGCGTTGATCTTTTCCACGTCCGCTTCCATTCCGTCTTTTGAGATGACAAATCCTAGAAAGTACACATTGTCCTGTGCGAAAGACCACTTCCCTAAGTTACCAAATAGTTTAGCCTTTCTAAGGGTTTGGAAGAGGGAGTTAAGGTGGGAGAGGTGTTGAGTGAAATCCACGCTATACACTAAGATGTCATCGAAGTATACCACGATAAACTTTCCTAAGTACTCTTTAAGCACATGGTGCATGAGTCTCATGAACGTACTTGGGGCGTTAGATAAACCAAAAGGCATCACCATCCATTCGAATAATCCATATTTTGTCTTAAAGGCTGTCTTCCACTCGTCACCTTCTCTCATCCTAATCTGATGGTAGGCGCTTTTAAGATCTATTTTAGAGAAAACGGAGGCTCCACTGAGCTCATCCAACATGTCCTCGAGCCTAGGGATGAGAAATCTATACTTGACAGTAATTTGGTTAACGGCTCGGCTATCGACACACATCCTCATGGTGCTGTCTTTCTTAGGAACTAATAAGGAGGGTACTGCACAGGGACTCATGGACTCTCTAATGTAACCTTTATTCAAAAGTTCTTGTACTTGGTCCTGCAGCTTCTTGGTTTCTTCGGGGTTCATTCGGTATGCTGGTCTATTAGGCAGTACGGCTCTGGGTAGGAGATCAATTTGGTGTTCAATGCCACGCAAGGGTGGTAGACCTTGGGGAAAGTCTTCTGGGAACACATCTTGGAACTGGTTAAGTAAAGTTTTAATGGCTTGAGGAATAACTCCTAGTTCCATAATTCTATCTCGAAAAAGTACCAAAATCAGGGGATCTCCTCTACGCACAGACGTCTCTATCTCTTTCTTAGTCATGAATAAAGTAGCCTTATCTTTGGCTTCCTTTCTTGCAGCGTCATCTCTAGATATTTGTTCAGGGGTCATGGGAGCAAACTTAAAGATCTTTCCTTCAAACTTAAGGGAATAGTAGTTAGTGTAGCCGTCGTGGTTTACCCGTCGGTCAAATTGCCAAGGTCGGCCGAGGAGTAAATGACTTGCACTCATAGGCACAACATCGCAGAGGACCTTGTCCTTGTACTTCCCGAGGGCAAATTCAACTTTCACTTGCTTGGTGACCTTGACATCATCCCTATCATCTAGCCAACGTAACTTGTAGGGGTGGGGGTGAGTGTTGGTCTCTAGACCTAACTTGGTTACTAACTCTGTGGAGGCTACGTTAGCACAACTGCCTCCATCTATAATCAGGGAACATAACTTCTCCTTGATGAGACACCTGCTATGGAAGATGTTCTCGCGCTGACAGTCTTCTCCAGAATTCTTAGTGACGAGAACACGTCTTCTTACCATAAGCATGGGTCCTTCAGGGGCATGGAAAACTTCCTCTTGGGAGTCACTATCCTCTTCATCTTCTTTCATACCTTCTCGCTCGTCTTCGCTCGTAAACTCTCTAGTATCCTCTTGGAGGATCATCACTCATCTATTAGGACACTGAGCCATGAAATGACCCAAGCCATGACACTTAAAGCATTTAAGGTCTCGCAATCTAGGGGAATTGGCACTCTCTACTAAGGTCTTGTTGCTTGATTCTTTGGGTGGCCAACTACGTGTAAACGGTTTCTTTCCCTCAGCTTTAGTGAAAGTTTTGTTTGGTTCTGGTTGTGGAGGGGTGATCTTAGGAGTAGTGTTGAGCGAAAATTTCTGGGTGAAACTAGCTTTTCTCTTCCTACTAAGTTGTCGCTCTACTTTCATAGCCATTTGTACTACCGCGTCAAGGGATTCTAGGGGATGCAGCTCAATAATGTCTCCTATATCTTGTTACAATTCTCGAATAAATCTTGCAAGTACTTCAGGCTCATCCATATCGCCACGAATCCTAAGGGTCTCAAACTCAGTAAGGTATTCTTCAACAGATCGACCTCCTTGTCTCAAGTTTTGGATTTGTAAGAATAGCTCTTGTCGGTATTGGCTAGGTATGAATCTTTTGATCATGAGGGACTTCATCACTCTCCAAGTGGTGACAGGGTCGTCTCCTATCTTCTGTCTTTGGGATTTAATGTTGGCCCACCAGAGGGCCGCGTATCCTGTGAACTCGACCGAAACTAGCTGGATTTTAACCTTATCTGAATATTCATAGTAATCAAAGACTTTCTCCACTTTATCCATCCAATCTAGGAAGGTGTTACCGTCGCACGCGCCATTGAATGACGGAACATGCAACTTAATGTTCCTAAGATCGTCTAAGTCCTTTCGACGGCTAGACCTGAAATTCTCTTCTTCATCTAGGGTCCACTCATCATCATCATGATAGTCAAAGTCTTGGAACCTCCTTCTTGGGTTAGGTGGCCTCTCACGCATTGGGGAAGGATCCTGGTCAGAAAATATCCTAGGAGGGTATTCAGTTCTCCTAGGGTTATCAGGTCGCATCCTAGGAAGGTCATCTCGAGAGGGCTCTCTAGAGTTAATCTTATTGAGGTTATCCATTATGAATTTCGTACCAAGGGTTAAGTCTTGAGTTGTTGGTTTAGATTACTAACTTCTCCATTAAGTCTATTTAGTTGTCCTTGAAGGCTGGACTCTCCCTCTTGATGGGTACGAGTCTCGGGTTGGGGAACGTCCTTACACCGGTTCGGTTCTTGAGTTATAGTATCGGGGTTTAATTCTCGGTTGAGTGCACTCCTAGTCTTCATGTGACTTCCTAAGGTTATAGGGAAAGCATGTGTTGTTACGCTAGATTGACCCTAAGTGTTAGAAAGGAGGGAAAATTTTAGTGGATTCGGAATGCTTAAACTTGGAAAGGGAATTTGAGGGCTTAAATGGCCATTTTTTGGAACGGGGCGTGGTTGTCACAGGCAAAACCTGTAACAGCGTCGTAGAGCTCTGAGAGAGCTTTGAATCAGTATCTTACAGGCGAAAATCTGACGTCCGTAGCAAAAGTTATGATCGTTTTAAGTTCAATGGGTCAAACCCACCAAAACAACTAGCAAACTAGGCATAAAATTTTACCAGGGTATTAACATATTCTGATAAACATGTTTTAACTTTAGTGTTTATATCATGCATCAACTCAGTTATCATTAAACCACACAGTAAGGATATAATAACATAATCACAGATTAGGCAAGTAAACAAAGTATTCTGCCAAAGTGTTAACAAGCATGGAATGAGGCAGCAGACAACATAATCAGCACAAAAACAGTATTAAATCACCAGGTACAGAGCAGCAACAAAATGGTTGTTCCGAATAAGGTAATAACACTAGCTGCTACATAGCACACCCATATGCATAATAACATAAACGTACAATACCAGTGGTTCAGCAATAGACACCTACCACCTGCACCTACCCTCTAACAGCAGCTAGGCTGTAGGGTGTCCTGTCCTCACCTGCACCTACCCTTAAACAGCAGCTAAGCTGTAGGGTGTTCTGTTCTCACTTGCACCTACCCTCAAATAGCAGCCAATCAGTTGAGTAAGACTTGTGCAGAAAACACAATACGATTTTTAAATTTTGAACATACGAATATGAACAGACGATTATGAACATACGATTATGAGCATACGATTATGAACATACGAATATGAACAGATCAACACATAAGTTTCCGGCTTTAAAGACTAAATGGTTTCGAATTTCCGGTTTTAAATTTTGTCCAGTAATAACATATCTACGGTAGTGTTCAAGCTTATCCTTATATGTTAAACACAAAATTAATAGAACCGGTTTCTGCCTTTTTCAAAACCAACGAACCAGAGAAGAATGAAAAGTTTGTAGCAAACGAAATGTGCAAGAAGATTAATCGACGCGTTTGCAGACATTCAGGGGAAGCTAACGGAGACAAATCTCTTCTTCATGTGCTTCCACCTTTAGCTCCCACGATAGCAAGTGCAAGGGTTGATCATTGTCATTTGTGCTCGGGTCCCATTCCAAATCCGCGAAGAGGCATTTGACACCTGTAATTGCTGCAAAAGAATTGAAGTTGTTAGTTAACAGGTTGGATAAAGTTTGTGCCTTGGTTTGTGATCGAATGACGGCCCTCTGAGGCACATCACTATGTTATGCAAAGCAATACAATATAGAAACATTTATCTCATTGGCAATCATAACCTTACTCAGTAGCTAACACACGCTATCAAGAACAAGAACTAGAACAAGGCATCGGAACACAAGCTGTCGAAAACCAAAATAATATCAAAACTTACAATCTGACATAAGAACTCGCTGCATAGCTCTATGGATATAATAAAAGACTTCAAAATGAGAATTAGGAAGCCTAGGCAGAAAGAAATGATAGTCAAACGAAGATTCCTTAAAATATATTATGCAAAGGCCCACAATTTATTGTAAAGCTAATTGTGCTACGAGAGCCTGTACTTCACTAAAATTAATTATGCAAAGGCCCACAATTTATTCCTTAAAATTAATATTCAAGATAAATTCCCCATTCCTACCGTGGATGAATTACCAGATGAATTCTCTATGGTGCTGTTTTTTTTTTAGTAAAATCGACTTGCGTGCAGAATATCATCAAATACGTATGCAACCAGAAGATATTAAAAAAACAGCTTTCAAAACATACCAAGGCCACTATGAATTTTTTGTGATGCCATTTGTATTGATGAATCCACTAGCAACTTTTCAAGGAGTTGAGATTTAACTTCTTAAACCGTTTTTATAGAAATTTGACGTAGTTTTCTTTGACGATGTTATAAATAGCAGAAGCAGGGAGGCTCACTTAGGTCATTTGGATCTAGTGCTATACTGTCCACAGCAAAACAAATTCTATGGGAAAATGAGTAAATGTACTTTTGCTCAGCTTTCTATTAACTATTTAGGATTTGTAGTTTCTGCTGCAGGTGTGACCCCAGAACAAGAGAAAATTGAAGCAATTATGCGATGGCAAGTCCCTCAATCTATCAAGCAATTGAGGAGTTTTTTGGTGTTAACTCGATATTATCGAAAATTTGTTAAAAATTATACAGCCATTTGTAACACCCCAGGAACCCACACGTTCCCGGTGCGCTACAATACGTCTACACACCACACACACTTGACATAACTAACTCATTTCAATACCCCTTTCGTTTTCAAATCAGTTTCAAAAGAACATTTGTGAATATGAAAATTTTTCGACTCGATTCGAAAAACAACTCGCGTCCCGAAGAGGAAACACGAAGTCCTCAACATAAAACTACGCAGCGGAAAAGAAAACCATTTAAAATAATTTGAGATAAAACGGTAAGACTTGAAATCCTAGGAAAGAATCTCACGCACCCCACGAACTACCCAGTCCGGTCCCAAGCACTCACGTCCCCACTCTGACACCTCGTGTACACCCTCGCGGTGCCGCACGTGCCAACCCAACGTCACTGTATCTCGTGCACGCTCACAGCGCCGCGTACCCCACGCACCCTGCCTCTATACAGCACGTCCGCGCGCATGCCCTCACCCAGCGCCGCATGACCCGTGTGCACCAGCAGGGCCGCGTGCCCTGCGCACCTGCGATCACACCGCACTTCCACGCTCATCTACCTTTTTCTAGCATTTACTGTTCACACCTCAACCTATTTCGTATCTCCTCGACTCCCAACCTCTCTCCCAAAATTTCGGCAGAGTAACGGCTAAAAACTGACTATCCCAAAATTTAAACCCTGTACACAATTCACCATAATCCAACAATGTTTATCTATCCATCATCCAGAGAAATCACCATAACCAAATCAGAGTAAGAAGACAACAAGAACCCATCAAATACAAATGAAGAAAGTCCCCCAAAACACTACAACCCTTCTATACAATCTCAAAAGATCAATGTCTATACAACCCCGCTATCTACACAAATACCCAACATGAAATGATAAATCCACTATCACCTACCACCACCACGGGTCGGGTCGCCCTAACAAAAATCCGTCATCCGGTGCCTCGGGTGCACGCCGTCAACCATCCTACGCCTCTAGACTAGGCTCTCGAGGCTCACCAGCAGTATCGTCAGCACCTACACCACAGCACACACAACATAAGCCTAACGCTCAGTAAGTAATGCGATATGAAAGTAAAAGCCGACAATGCAATCCTATCACATGCAGTCTCTACACTCACACTCATGTTGTCACATCTGTGACGCGTAGTGCAGCCGCACCAGGGTAAGGAGGAACCTCACGCCACCCTACACCCTGACATGTCGCCACCGTCCCGGACTCCCCAGCAACGAGGCTCACAAGCTATACACACGCATCACCACACGGCAACCACATCAGGGTAAGGGTGTACCTCGCGCCACTCTACACCCTGACACGTCGCCCCCATCCCAGCCTCCTCAGCACAGGGCCACAGTTGCCATACACACACATTTCGCGACAGCCCAGCCGGTCCACCCCTCGAGTAAGATCCGCGACTGGTGTTACACCGGCCCACACACTAGTAGGATCCGCGGTACCACTGCCCATATACTCACCGTCAACACATTCACGCCGCATGCCCCTCGAGTAGGATCCGCGACTAGTGAAGCACCGGCCCACACACTAGCGGGATCCGCGGTACCACCGCCACACGTCTCACCTCATACATCAAAACATGCTAAAAATCATTTTCGTTCACGTTTTTAAAAATATGATGCATGTCAAACAATACGCACGCACACCACAATCAATCACATAAACCCTAAAGTTCTACAGTGTAGGCCCACTTGAGCAAATCACATGCATGCACTACTTACATGGCGTCCCAAGCTCGCTCGACGCACAGTTTTGCCAAAAGAAGGCCTCAACCTAAAACACAAACCAATTTCTCATTAGCATTTATCTCAACATTCACCAATTAGCTAAAAATAACCTTCTCTAACTACACTCATGAAATTCCAACTAAAACGGTCCATTGGTTTGGTTTGGTCGAAAACCAGCCCAACATTCGGATGCGCATAACTTTTGCATCCGTCAACGAAATCGAATGATTCAAGTGGCTAAACGTCCCCTTAGAAACCTAGTTTAACATCCCAAGACGGATTTTAAAACGATAAACCGCAGACAGGCGAAGAATACTAAAGACCGAATCTACCACCTTTATTAAAATTTCACGTTTTCACTTCTCTTCAACCAAAACTCACTCCCAGCTAGTTATATGCATCAAAATGGCTATGCTACTCCCACATGTCAAATTTTCCACGAAAAACGCTCGCTAATTTGACTTGGACTAAATTCTGGCATAAACTTTCGACGCGCATAAATTTTGCGTCGGATGTCGGAATCGAACGATTCCAGCGGCCATACGTCTCTTCAATAACCTATTTTATCCCACAAAAACTGAATTTAAAATGATCAGCCGAACGTAGGCCGAAACGGCCAAAAACAGAAGCTGCCCCAAAATAAAAACGTCCGATTCTTGATTTCGAATTTCGAATTTCACAACTCTTATACTCAACTAGTCACATTCCACTTATACATTCCGGCCAAGTTTGCCAGAATCGAAAGGAGGCCGAGTAAAACAGGGGGAAATTGACAGGGGAACACCTTCGGTTTCCCTCCCCCCTTCAAATTCCCGGCACTCCCCTCCCCAACATTTCGGCCAAATTCACCGAAACTGGAGGGAGACCGAACCTCACTCTCGGCCAGATCAGACAAAACAGTAGAGGGAAGAAGAGAGGGACTTACCGAACGATGTTCGTTCTGCACAGAACGGGAGAAGAAGAACTCCAATAAGGCGCCCAAATCGTTGGCGACAGAATTGGCCGAAAACTAGCCCTTCGCGGTCGTCGGCCGAAACACTTGGCTTTCACTTCGGGAACTCGAGTTGCTGGAACCGAACGGCTCCGTTTCGTCGGAATAGCAGCCCCTGCTCGCAACTCACACCTCACACTCGTGCTCGACGGCCGTCGCAGCTCCGACTCCGGTACCTGATTGTCCTGGCTCCCGGTTGTCTCCTCTCGGCAGTTGGGTGCACGGTGAAAACATCCGAATGGCTTCTTCCCGAAGCCATTCGGGTGTTTTAACCTTTTATTTTATTTTATTTTAAACAAATAACAATTTACCTAAACGCCCTCACGTGTTTTTAATCGTCCGTAATTTTGTAAATTTCTCGACCTCTCGACTTTAAATTCCGAAAACTATCGCAAAAGTAGGCTCCGCGTCTTATAATCTAAATTTTCTTGTTGAAATATTTCTCAAAACTCTGGCCGAAAATCAAACTAAAAATTTTAGAAATTAAAAATTAAAAATAAAAATTTTTGGGTTATTACACTATTGCTGATCCTCTAACAAATTTACTCCAGGAAGATGCATTGAAATGGAATCAATATGCTGAGCTTGCTTTTAAGAAATTGAAGAATGCGATGACTACTACACCAGTGTTGATGCTTACAGATTTCAGTAAGCAATTTGTTATTGAAACTGATGTAAATGGAATGGGAATTGGTGCTGTTTTACTGCTGTAGAGACATCCAATAGCTTATTTTTGCAAAACGCTAACAGCCAAGATGCAACAAGCCAGCACATATGCAAGGGAAATGTTTGCAATTGTTGAAGCTATTAAAAAATGGAGACATTATTTGTTGAGTTCTCATCTTATTATTAAAACGGATCAGAAAGAGTATTAAAGAATTGATGGTTCAGACCATTCAAACTCCTGAACAGCAAAGCTTACTTACCAAACTTCCTTATTGCTAGAGTGATACGTGCATGGTGTCAAGGTCCGGGCTTGTCCAAGGCATGTTGCCTATGGCCGCCCATGCTATTAGGTAGATGTATTTCATTTTGATGCACTCTAATTGTATTTATTTTCTTTCTATTCGATGTAAGTGATTCCTCACTACTATGGCATGTACACTCCTGCCATAGTGAAGATGGTCCAGATTGCTCTTTAGGGGGGAGAGGCGTGACAGCACATAGACCCCCCCTACCCACTGATGTAATTTGCTGTCAATCAATGAATAAGCTTTTTACATACTCTCTCTTTATGCTCACTATGCTCAATGATGCTCTTTTCGATTAATCTCGTCCCTTTATCGTTTACTCGCTAGATAAAAAGCTCACTCTAGCGAATGGGGCACTTGGCACTGTTGGTGCGCTCATTGGCTGACTCACTGAATCTGCGATAGTGGGTGCCACACGGTCTTATTGATACTCTCGAAAGTAGGACCATGACAGTTGGTATTAGAGCCAAGTCGACTCAAAATTGCAAACAAGCATGTCGAAGAAAAATCCGACGGAAAAATCAAGTTCACCGTCGGGACAACTCGAGCGCCTTGTCGAGTTGGAAGAAGAAATACGGTATCTGCAAGATATACCGGACAACATTCGATTCATGGAAGAACAAATGAAGGAAATGTCTGAGTTTCCTGCTGAAATTGCGGCTGTTCACAACATGATAGACGCCATACCGATTCCAGAGCTGATGAATTCTTGATAGAACATAAAGTCATCCCAATGCCCTCGGCAAAATGTTTAGTTATCAGGAGTAACAACCCAACTGTTGTTCCTGCGGTTCTTAAACAACCAGATGGCAACAACCTAAAGATGATCTCTGCTATGCAATTCAAGAAAGGGTTGAAACACGATGATCCAACTTACATGATTGTTTCGTTAGAGATGAGCAAGAAAAAGGAGGAAACAATACACCCTGAAATTTTACAAGTCTTGCAAGAGTTCGAGGGTACCATGCCTGAATGCTTACCCAAGACTTTACCCCCACAAAGGGACATCGATCATCAGATTGAACTGAACCTAGGATCTAAACCTCCTGCAAAGGCACCGTACAGAATGGCTCCACCAGAACTAGCTGAATTAAGGAAGCAATTAGATGAATTACTTGAAGCTGGATTCATCCGACCTGCTAAAGCGCCTTTCGGAGCACCAGTGTTGTTCCAAAAGAAAAAGGATAGAAGTCTACGGATGTGTATAGACTACCGAGCACTCAACAAAGTCACGGTACGCAACAAGTATCCCATCCCACTCATCACCGATCTCTTTGATCAATTATACAAGGCAAGGTACTTTACCAAACTTGATTTACAGTCTGGCTATTACCAAGTAAGGATTGCAGACGGCGACGAACCCAAGACAACGTGTGTAACAAGGTATGGGGCCTTCGAGTTCTTGGTAATGCCATTCGGGTAAACAAACGCCCCTGCAACCTTCTGCACCCTCATGAACCAAGTATTCCATGAATACCTTGAGAAGTTTGTCATGGTATACCTAGATGACATCGTGGTGTATAGCGAAACTCTAGAAGAGCACAAAGCCCATCTCCGCTTAGTTCTTGAAAAGCTGAAAGAAAACCAACTATATGTGAAGAAAGAGAAATGCTCCATTGCACAGGAGAGCATCGAATTTCTTGGCCACATTATTGAACATGGTCGTCTTTGCATGGACACTGATAAGATAAGAGCGATCAAAGATTGGAAGACCCCAGAATCTGTCATTGAACTACGTTCTTTTTTCGAACTTGCTAATTATTATAGACGATTCGTCGAAGGATTTTCGAAGAAAGTTACACCCCTCACAGAACTCTTAAAAAAAGGAGTTCCCTAGACGTGGAACCCTGAATGTGAAAAATCTTTTGCCAATTTGAAAGAATCTATGATATAGGAGCCTGTGCTTGCTCTAGCTGATGTCACTCAACCCTTCGAAGTAGAGACTAATGCCTCAGATTTTGCTCTAGGGGGAGTCTTGTTGCAAAATGGTCATCCTATCGCATTTGAAAGTCGCAAGTTGAAAGAGGCAGAGAGAAAATACATTGCCTCCGAGAAAGAAATGTTGGCCGTAGTACATTGTCTTCATGTGTGGAGACAGTATCTCCTTGGGTCAAAGTTCCTTGTAAAGACATACAACAGCTCAATTTGTCACTTCTTTGATCAACCAAAACTATCAGCCAAACAAGCGCGCTGGCACGAATTAATTTCAGAGTTTGATTTTCACTTCGAACACAAGTCGGGCCAGACCAACAAGGTAGCTGATGCGTTGAGTCGGAAGGTAGAGTGCGCAAGCCTATGTTATCTATCTCAACTTCAGGCAAGCAAAGTTAATGGATCTCTGAAAGATTGCATTCGAGATAGTTTAAAAGACGACCCTGCAGCTCGGGCGGTCATGCAACTGGCGAAAGAAGGAAAGACCCGGCAGTTTTGGATTGAAAGTGATTTGCTTTTCACGAAGGGAAACCGTTTATATGTACCTCGAATCAATAACTTACGGCGTACTCTTTTGCAGGAATGTCACGACACTTTATGGGCTGGTCATCCAAGATGGCAGCGGACTTATGCCCTCTTGAAGAGAGGATACTACTGGCCCCAAATAAATAGTGATGTTATGCAGTACACCAAGACCTGTTTGGTGTGCCAATAAGACAAGGTAGAAAGAAACAAGATTGCGGGTCTACTGGAACCCTTACCAGTACCAGAGATACCTTGGGAGAGTGTTGCCTTGGATTTCATCATGAACTTACCATCTGCCAATGACTTTGAAGCAATATTAGTGGTTGTCGACCGATTTTCTAAGTATGCCTCGTTCATTGATGCTCCGAGACACTGTCCAGCAGAGACAACCGCCCAACTATTCTTCAAATATGTAGTGAAGCTATGGGGAATTCCTCAAAGCATTGTTAGTGATAGAGATCCTCGATTCACTGGGTCCTTTTGGGTGGAACTATTTCAACTACTTGGATCTAGTTTGAATATCTCTTCTAGCTAGCTCCCCCAAACAGACGGTCAGACGGAACGCTTCAACAGCTTACTTGAAGAATATTTGCGGCATTTCATCAATACTAATCAGAAAAATTGGCCGAGTCTACTTGATCTGGCACAATTTTGTTTTAACTGTCAGAAGAGCTCTTCAACGGGAATGAGACCGTTCGAAGTGGTTTGCGGGAGACAGCCGATCATGCCCCACACCTTAGAACAACCTTATTCTGGAAAACGCTCGAAGGCATACAACTTCTCTACGGAATGGAAGCATAATGTGGAGATAGCCCGCATATATCTGGAGCGAGCTTCCAAACATATGAAGCAGTGGGCGAACAAGAAGCGGCGACCAATGGAGTTTAACGCTAGAGATTTGGTGCTGGTTAAGTTGCTACCTGAATAACTTCGCTTTAGAGCGAAGAACAACAAAAGACTTATCAGAAAATATGAAGGGCCTATTGAAGTCATCGAGAAGGTCGAAGAACGTCCTACAGAGTTAACTTGCCAGCATGGCTCAAAATTCACCCATTGATCCATGTCAACAACTTAAAACTCTACCATCAAGACGACGAAGACAAAGAAAGAAACGACATCACCAGGCCAAATATCTCCATCAACAACCAGAAGAAGAAGGAAGTTGAAGAAGTCCTAGCAGATCGAAGCATTAAAGTGGGTCAACGACAATACCAGGAATATCTCATCATATGGAAAGGACAAGGAGATGACGAAATATATTGAGAGAAGGCGGAAGACTTGAAGAATTCAATACAGAAGATCAAAGAATTCAAGGAGAAGCAGAGTTGACGAGGACGTCAACAGCTCAAATAGGGGAGGATGTCAAGGTCCGGGCTTGTCCAATGCATGTTGCCTATGGCCGCCCGTGCTATTAGGTAGATGTATTTCCTTTTAATGCACTCTAATTGTATTTATTTTCTTTCTATTCGATGTAAGTGACTCCTCGCCACTATGGCATGTACACTCCTGCCATAGTGAAGATGGTCCAGATTGCTCTTTAGGGGGGGAGAGGCGTTACAGCACATAGACCCCCCCTACCCACTGATGTAATTTGCTGTCAATCAATGAACAAGCTTTTTACATACTTTCTCTTTATGCTCACTATGCTCAATGATGCTCTTTTCGATTAATCTCGTCCCCTCATTGTTTACTCGCTAGATAAAAAGTCCACTCTAGCGAAAGGGGCACTTGGCACCGTTGGTGCGCTCATTGGCTGACTTACTGAATCTGCGATAGTGGGTGCCACACGGTCTTATTGATCCTCTCGAAAATAGGACCGTGACACATGGCATGGACTGGGTCTATCATCATTAGTTTAGTTGTGACTAATTCCTATCCTATATTATCGGTAATGGAGTAATGGATTACTGGGTAGTTATTTGTTTCCACTTACTAGGTAGTTATTTGTTTTATGTTTTTAAGTATTATGATTATTATTCTATTTCAGTTTTGTAACGACTATATATATAGTCACTCCATTCTGTTCAAGGAAAAAAAAAAGAATATTCAATTCGCTTGTCTCTTCTCTCTTCTTTCTTTTCGTTGATTAAAATAGAAGCAAAAAAATTAACCTTATTAATGGTATCGGAGCCACCAATCATGGACACACGAGGCAGATCTAATGGAGAATTCCGCAATGAAGTTGATGAAATCTTAGTCCGCCATGAGTCCAACTTTGATCAAGTGAACTCAGCTTTACAAGCGGTGCTAACAGAGCTCTAAGCGTTGCGCACCTCCTGAAGTGCAACCGATATCAATCCCTTCGCTCCGGGACCATCTTCCCATTCACCAAACAATGGCCGCTCAACCACCAACACTAACCACCATCATCACCACCTCAAGTTGTCCTTTCCTGGTTTTGAAGAATGTGATGACGTCTCCATCAGTGTTGTCCCTTCCAAATTTTTCTGAACGATTTGTGATTGAATGTGATGCAAGTGGAATCGAAATTGGTGCAATTCTCTCTCAACACAATCAGCCGGTTACTTATTTTAGTGAAGGAGTCGACTTTGTCCTTTTCTACATATGAGAAAGAAATGTTGGCTATCGTCAAATCCATTCAGAAATGGCGTCCTTACTTGCTTGGGAAATCGTTCACAGTTCGCACCGACCAGAAAAATCTTAAATATTTGCTCGAATAACGAATCACCACTCTCGCACAAACCCGATGGCTTCCAAAAATACTTGGTTATGATTATGAAATTGATTATAAAAATGAACTTGACAATCAAGGTGTGGACTCATTGTCTCATGTTGTTGAATATCAATTATACATAAGTAGTGAACAAAGAAAAAATCTGTTTAGAATTTAGTAAACAAACTTCTTTTTAGTTTACATACCCTAAAAAAAATCTGTTTCTGGTCCACAGGCGGATTGGTGCCCTATTTAACAGAAAGAAGTTGAACATGACTCCTTTTACGAGGATTTGATAAAAAATGCACCATACCACCAATTGGTTCAACGAGATGGAGTTTGGTTAAAAAAAAACAAGGTTTATTTAAGTCCTACTTCCACACTTATCCACTAGATAATTGCGGAGTGTCACTCATCTCCTACTAGTGGTCATTTTGGGTTTTACATGACTCCCTCTTGCATTCAACATAGCTTCTCTTGGTCTAATATGCATAGGTTAGGGAAGCAATTTTTACAACAATGTGAAATTTGTCAATGATACAAAATAGATTGTATGAAGCTTGCGGGATTACTTCAGCCACTGCCCATTCCTACACGGATGTGGACCTGTGTATCGATGGATTTTATTGAGGGGTTATCGCCATCCAATGGACATAATGTCATCCTGGTAATTATTGATCGCTTAACCAAATATGCACATTTTATAGCCTTGAAGCATCCGTTTACGACCGCTATTGTCACCAAGGCATTTGTCTCTAATGTGGTTCGCCTCCATGGCATTCCCACGTCCATTGTGAGTGAACGTGACTGAGTGTTTATTAGTCCGTTTTGGAGAGCATTATTCTAATTACAAGGGACCCCACTTTGCATGAGTTCAAGCTACCATCCACAATCTGAGCCAGACTGAAGTAATGAATCGCACGTTGGAGCAATATTTACGTTGTTTCGCAGGTGACCAACCACGGAGATGGGTCGATTTGATTCCATGGCCTTAGTTTAGCTACAACAAGTCAATTCATTTCTCCACCAAAATGACCCCATTTGAAGCTGTTTATGCATGCCCCCGCTCGCTTATTAGCTTATGTGCCCGAAAGTTGTCACGTCGACGTTGTGGATGAGTACCTCCGTGATTGAGATGCTATTTTGCGCTAGTAAAACCGGAATCTCTTATTGGCCCAAAATAGAATGAAATGCCAAGCTGATCAACATCAGTGCGAGGTTTCCTTCGTGATTGGGGACTACGTGTATTTGAAGCTTCAACCATATTGACAGAATTCTGTGACTTTTAGAGGTTCATTGAAACTTGCTCTCGGTTGGTATGGTTTGTTTCAAGTGGTTGCAAAGATAGGTTCATTTGGCACTTCCTTCATATTGTCAAATTCACAATGTTTTTCATGTTAAGAAAAACATGTGGGGTCTGTCACCCAGCCAATTAGTAACCAACTTCTGCTGATAGCTACCGACTCGACTATTTTGCCAGAACCAAAAATTATCCTTGACTGTCGTGTAATTTGTAAGGGTAAGTATCGTCCAAAGTCTGAGATATTCGTGCAATGGACGGGAGCACCAAGGGAAGATGCAACCTTGGAAAATGAATGGCGTTTCTCCAAAACGTATCCTGATTTCATCCTTGTGGACAAGGATTCTTAAGCGGGGAGGAATGATACGTGCATGGTATGGACTGGGTCTATCATCATTAGTTTAGTTGTGACTAAGTCATAACTTATATTATTGGTTATGGAGTAATAGATTACTGGGTAGTTATTTGTTTCCACTTAGTGGATAGTTATTTGTTTTCTGATTTTAAGTGTTATTATTATTCTATTTCAGTATTATAACGACTATATATATAGTCACTCCATTCTGTTCAAGAAAAAAAAAATTCAATTCCCTTGTCTCTTCTCTCTTCGTTCTTTTCATTGATTAAAATAGAACAAAAAAAAATAACCTTAGCACATAGCCTTATTCAAAACTCACTCAGCGTTATTATGAACCTTTTGCTGCTCTGAAAAAAACAGGTAATGTTGCTTATAAATTACAGCCTCCAGACCCAGCAAAAATTCACCCTGTGTTCCATGTGTCCTTTTTAAAGGAGTTCAAAGGTGATCAGTTGACTAACCCTTCTCCTCTACCATTTCACTTTGTGGATAATCATCCTTTAGTGGAACCTGTCGCTATGTTGGATTCCAGATTGCAGATATGTGGTAATACCGTGGAAGTTCAAATTTTAGTGCAATGGCAGGACTTACCTTTGGAAGATACTTCTTGGATATTTTTTGAAAGAATTCAGGAAACTATATCCCCATTATAACCTTGAGGATGCAAATGTTGCAGCAGATATTATCCAGCAGGAAGAAAAGAATAAAGAAGAGCTGAAGAGAAAGAAGAAATAAGCCTAGTATCTAACCAAGAGAGTTATGTGTACAATTCATTTGATATGCCGATAATATCTGACCAATTATTTGAGACGTTATCGGCAATATTATGATGTTATAATTTGCAGATTTTACAAGATAAAATTAACATAAATAATAACGCAAATCTGGTAAACTAAACTAACCAAATTGAAGGAAATTTCTCTTAAAAGTAGGTAGTTTCTCTTAAAGTATTTGTTTTTGACAAATTGAAGCTCTACATTTAACTATGAATAATTTAGATTTTGTCGTTAATTTGTTTTTTGAATTCAACACATGCATACCACATTTTCTATTAACTTGTTTTAATTCAATTTCTAATATATTTGACAATTTTTTAATCTTATTTCAAATTCTATTAATATCATGTCCAATGATTTGAGACTTTGTTGAAAAATATAAGTAGAAGAAAGTAGAAGTAGGATTTGTTAAAAAATATAATATAAGATCTAATCTGCAAATAACACTAATATAAGTTGCATTTTACTATGCTTTTGTTAAACCTTTAACATTATTATGAAGTTTTCAAAATGTTTTTATGGTGCTAGAAAAAAGAATTTTTATGGTATTTTTATTACTTGCTATATTCTAACTACTTTTATGAGATGAACATGTAATATTATATTATAAATTGGTATAATTTTATATTTTTATTCGGAATATAAAACTAAAATTTATATTAAAAAATTATCTCAGCAAATGAATATTTTGCTAAAATTATCCTATAACTTACACATTATTTGAAAGCAATCATTTTCTTTTTTGTTGTTAGATAATTCGTACTTGCACATCTTCTCTTTGCTTCTTGAGTTTATGAAAAACTATAGATAAAATTTAAAAAAATCAAATCTTTGATGATTCTATCACACATGATTGAATTACAAAACTTATCAGGGGCAGTTAATAGTATAATACTTTTTCTATACATGAAGTAAAATATTTTTCCAATGTTAATGTTTGACCAAGTAGAATAGAGAGTATCACGTTTATAATAAACACTAGGAATGTGTATCTGGCTGCAACAAAGGCAGCTTTTGCAGGGACGTGAGTGAGTCTCCAACTATTTTCTTCTTAGACTTGAACCCTAGGGTTTATTTTGTTTTTCTTTTTGTTTTTTGTGTTTTCATCTTCAATGGAACACCTTCACTCATTCATATATCCTAGACTCTTAACTTTTCCGATAAGATAATCTCAATTCCTAACTGTCTATATAAAAATTTAGTAAATATATAAAATATATTTAATTCTGATTTATTTATAGATATATACAGTTGTTTGAATAGAATGAAACCAAAAGGGCAGGACCTGAAAGCATTCACATCAGTCTTTCAAAGACAGCAAGGTATGTTGCAATTTGTCTGCAAGAACAAACCATGAGGTAATTCGGACAGGGGCGTTCAGAGTCTGTCAATTTGTAAATATTCTCCACCGATTTGACTTCTCTTTTCCGTACAAGTTCTTGTAATTTTATAATTATTTCTGTTTTCATTCAAAACCAGAGTCCTTGTAAAACAGTGACTTTGTGGCCTGCACTGTGCATACGCTCGATCCAAGATCCCTCCTTAGTTGTTGCCCCAAGTTTGCTTAGCAAAGAGCATCTGATACAAACCCTAAAGTTTTTGAGATACTAAGTTATTCCAGACGTTCTATGGAAATCTTTAAGAATAATATTACCATCATGGTTTTATAATTTCAGTTTAAAATTAATTGATCATTGTTGTGAATAACCATGGGATAAGTTCACATATGATCTCTCTACTTCTACTCTCTGAACTTCTTACATTCACTCCCTTGCATTCACTCCCGATCTAGAACCACATTCTTTTTGCGTGTGGATGTATCTAAGTGTCTGATTCTATTAGTTATAGTTTCCTGTTGGTGCGGCCAATGCTCTTTTGCGATTAAACGATTACGTAACAATTAATTAAATGATCTAAAGTTAGATATAAGTCACCACAAAAAATAATTTACAAAAGTTCCATATAAAACTAATTAAAAATCTCTACTCGTAAGTAATTAAAAAATTTGATTTTTAGGAATGATAAGATAATAACTAAGAATTTAAATAGCAAGTGCTGACAAGTCTATGCCAAAGATGACTCAAAATCAATTTTTCTCCCTCAATAATTTTTCATTCACGGGTCTCAACAATGTTAGAGTAATATCAATTAAATAACTTAAAACTTTTAAAATATATAATACAATAATCTATCGAATTACTATGCTATGTTCTTTTATTAGGTTTTGTCATATGTCTACACCAATAGATAACAAAAGATAAAAGATGAATTCCAAAAGAGTTATGCGATAAAACCTTAGATGTCTGAAGTGATTAATAAAAACACTAACTTAATGTTTAAAACTAACTAATTGCACATTATTTCATAAGAGTTATAAATTCAAGTTACAATTTTCTATGTACGAAAAATAATTTATAATTCAAGCATTCGTTGTTTTATCATAATAAAATTAATCATGATACTGAATAAACAATCACAAATTAGTAACATAGATTTTATTTGTAACACCCCAGATTTCTGTTAAAATAATTTTTAAAAATTTATATTGGTAAACGGTAGAGTTTTGGTCGGAGAGCGAAAAATTTGTACTAGTAGATAAATGATTATTTTGAAACTGATGGATAAAAGAAAATTTTAAGATTTCTGACCAGACACAGACCGAATGACAGTTTAGCTGAAAGATTAAAGAGTGATGGCGATATAGTAATTAGGTTATTATTATTATTATTAGTATTATTATATAAGTGATAAGGGAAGGAATCACGTAATACCTTTCAATGATGCTCCCTCCCAACTCGAAAACCTTCACCACTTGGAAAGTTCTTCCTCCCAGCGATAGTTTCTTTTCCGATTCTTCATCAGCTTTTAGATTTTCAGTATGTTTGAGTTAGTTTTTGAGTAGATAGTTAGTTCGTTAGCTGTTTTGATGTTAAAAGTAAGGTTAGAAGGAGTATTGGATAGTTTTGGGTAGCCCTAGGAGGCAGATACAAGATTTAGAAGTTAAAATTGATTTTGTTCGTGTATTGGTGTTTAACCTGAAAGTAGGAGTAAATTATGAGTTTTTATAGAGAATATTAAGCGTTTGGATAATCGAAAAACTTGGGTTATGGAACGTGTTTCATTCGGCCACATTTGGCCAAGCCATAGATGTTGGATTGTGAAATGGATGAAGCTGTTAGAAACTAGACATCCTAAGGAGTGTGTAGCCGCTAGAATCGAGTGCTTCCGATAATCGACGCAAAGGTTATGTGCGTTGTTTGTTGGCCGAAAATCGGGTCAGCGAGCCGTTGTAGTTTGGCTTTGATGGATTGAGTTAGTAGTCGTAATTTTAGTACGTGGGATGAGTTGTGAGATGAAATTTAATGTGAATTGGTTATATGATAGGTTGAGCACGAGGAAGTGATAGAAACGAGCACCACGGGAAGATAGGACGCCAGGTAAGTAGTGCATGCATGTGTTTTGCCATGGGGGCCTACACCAACATTAGGATTGTGTTGGTTGGTTGTGATATGCATGCGTATTGTTTGACATGCATCATATTTTAAAAAGGGGGTACGATAAGCATGTTTATGAGTAAGCAGTAGTGAGACACGTGGCAGTGGTACTGCGGATCCTGCTCGGGGAGTGTACCGGTGCATAATCAACCGCAGATTCTGCCCAAGGAGTGGGCCGGCTGAGCCGTCACGCAGCATGTATGTGTTGACGGAGAGTATGATGGACCGTGGCACTGCGAATCCTGCTCGAGGAGTAGCCTGATGCATCACCAGTCACGGATCCCACGAGGTGGGACTGCTGGGTTGTCGCGGATCCCACGAGGTGGGCATGCTGGGTTGTCACGGATTCTGTTCGGGGAGTGGGCCGGTGCATCACTAGTCGCGGATCCCATGGGGTAGACCAGCTGGGCTGTTATGAAATGTGTGTGTGGCATGTGCGCCTCATTGCTGGGGAGTCCGGGATGGTAGCGACATGTCAGGGTGTAGCGTGGCACGCGGTTCACCCTCACTGTCACACACCAAATTTCTCACCTCGAAATTCTTCACCTCGGTTGGGTGTAGGGTGCCGAGTCCCTGACTCGACCAACCTTCCCCTATTTTAGATGCAGAATAACAACATGAGCGACACAAGTATTTACAGGGAAAACCCCCAACCCTCATATTCCAAACATAAAGAGTAGGAAACTCGCTCAAGGCACACCACACAATAGCACAAGGATCTCATTTCTTGGATCCCTTGGCCTGGTGTCTCAAGAAGTGTATATATACATATATACATGATGGTCCAGCCATCAATCAAACATAAATGTGCCCCCACATAAATGCCACTCGATTGCATGTCATCAAAGCCCCGCCACACACACCATCAATGCCCGCAGCACCTGCGTCATCAATGCCTGCCGCTCGGGTGCCTTCAATGCACACCTCGTGTGCTCTGGACTTGGCCGCGAGGTTCGCCCACCTGCGCCTTGTCTGGAAACATGCTTTCTGCCCCTAGCGCCTTGCACTCATGCACACTGCCACGCCGTGTCCCAACCGCGTGCTTATCGCGTTCTGTAACGCTCGTGCGCCCAGCGCCCCTCATTAACACCAACACCTGCTTGCGCCAACGACTATCCCCAAACCGTAACGCTCGCCAACGGCTGTGCCACCTACCGTAACACTCCAACGGCTATCACAAAGCCGTGTTCTGACTGTGTCTGCTCCGCGTGCGCAAACTACGCGCCTTCATTATTCTAGCACCATGATGGTGTGTAACGCCCCGACTACGCGCACCGCGTGCACCAGCCGAGTGCTGCGTGCGCTTTGTGTCAACACCATGTGCGTGTAACTGCCGCACACTAAATACTCGCCCAACATTTAGCCATTTCAGCACTTTTTGCATGTCTCCACGGATCAGCCTTCTAACCCATGTCTGCCTCATGGGTTGCGCACCCTGTGCGTCTTGGTGGGCCGCGCGCCTTCGGCTGCCATGTGCTCACATGGGCCGCGCCCATCTTGCTCCTGTGCGCCCGAGAAGTAGCCAAACTCCTCCTTCTTCTTTAGGCCCCTGGCCCCGTGCCGTCCTCAGACACTTGGTCTTGTCCGCATCCGATGCGTCCAGCGGTGCTGCCCATCTCAGCACCTTGGCACGTCAAGTGCTACTCATGCCCCGCGCATGTGCTCCGAGAACTACCCATGTTGTGTACCACTCCGTGTCAAGTAGCCTACCCTCTCGGCCCACTAAGTGTCCTCCACAGCTAGTAAGTGCATCACGTTCTAGCTGCCCACGCTGTGCTAAGTATTGTCGATAACTTGACCCAACACTGGCCCACATAGTGCCATGCACTAACTGCCGACGTAAGTACTGAGCTACCCAGGCCGAGCACTATTGTTCCACCATTCTCGGTCGCCATGCCGAGCTTGCCTGCAAATGTCGGAGCCCGTCTTGACTCCCTGTTAAGACTTGATCCCACATGGTTCTGGCTGTGTGCGCGCCCATGCCCATCAGAGTTGTGCACAGCCCGACTCTGCACTTTGCCCACACAAGCATCCTCCTCAGCATCCCGCACATTTAGCACCACTCATGAGATATAACTGCCCACGTCTAGCATTGCACTACGCCCACTCAGTGCCATCCTCGGCCACCACATGCCACGTGTCCTAGCCACGCATCGTGTCAGATATCAACTCATTGTGCCATCTTCCCACATGTTGATTCGATGTATGCTCGATTCCTACCTTGCATCCTTTAGCTAGCTCCCCGCGACTAGCTTGCCTTGATGAGTCACGGCCAACCCGTGTATCCCGCCCATCAAGATAATGAGGGCGTGACACTCACCCTTGCCCAATTGCATTTTGCGTCGCAGATTGTGACAACATTAGCGTGACTGTAGAGACTGCATGTGGTAGGATTGCATTGTCAATTTTACTTTCATATCGCACTACTTACTGAGTTTTAGGCTTACGTTGTGTGTTCTGTGGTGTAGGTGCAAAGATCCCTACTGGTAAGTTCTGAGAGCCAAGCTAGGGCGAGTAGACAGTTGGCGGCGTGCCATCATATACCGGCAGGTGGAGTTCGTCAGGGCGGCCTGACCCGTGAAGTGAGACTGGATGGTAGGTTTTGACGGTTATATTTTGTGGAGTTCGTGTTAAGTGTATAGAAACTTGGTGTATAGATTTCGGTGTACAAACACATATTTTAAACTTCGAGAGATGTATTTTGTAATTTCTTGGGAGATTGCGATCGGTGAATATAGATTTTTACTTTGTGGTTTAATTGCAGGAGTTTTTGTGTCGTTCGTTTTTATGTTGAACAGATATTTCTTTAGGCTGTTGGTGCAAAGTGTCGACCGGTATGCCTAGGTGTCGACCGATTTAGGCAAATGTCGACCGTGAGAGTCGACCTACGAGGACAGAACCAAAGTGGGTGTCGACTGGTGCCTTTAAGTGTCGATCGGTTAGTGTAAAACTGGTGACGGTGCCAACCGCGAAGTTCGACCGGTGTAGCCAGAGAGTATAAAAGTGTCGACTGATGGAGGCAAGTGTTGACCCCTCCGTGTGTTAAGTGTCGAAGTGTCAACCATGAGATTTAACCGATGCGAGCAGAGAGTATTAAAGTGTCGCCCAATGGAGGCAAGTGTCGACCACTCCTTGTGTTAAGCGTAAAAGTGTCGACCACGAGGTTCGACCAGTGCAGGCAAAGAGTATAAAAGTGTCGACAGATGGAGGCAAGTGTCGACCGCTCCCTACGTTAAGCGTAGAAGTGTCGACCACGAGATTCGACCGGTGCGGGCAGAGAGTATAAAACGTTAGATTCAAAATCGATTATTGTCCGAATTAGATTATTGAATATAAAGAATACCGAAAACCTAATTCCCAAAGTCTTCCACTTTAGAAAAGCTACAAGCAAATCAATAAAGTGAAAAGGACGTACCCGGATCCATTGTCTGAATGTAAAATAGCGTAAATCAGGTACGTGGATCTTCCAAATTCGACAATCGCCCTCTCTAAAGCTCTCTAAAATGATGGATCTCCCAAAAAGGCAAAAGGGTCGACTATGAATTGGGGACCATAATCCTTCAGTTAAACTAATTGGGTAATTTATCAATTTACCCATCATAAATTGATAAATTACCCTTAATATCTCCACACATATAATATGACCATATTATATTCAATATTATAAATCTTTATAATTTTAACAATCTCCCACTTGTATCAAATTATAAACCAATCAATTACATATTATAACCTCATCCTTATGATATCAACTTTTGTTATCATCAAAACAAAGTATACTTTAACAATATCGTCCATCAATTACATCAAATATAGGATCACAACGGTTTTCGTTATATTTATCATAACTAAACCTATCAATGATCACAAACACCAACATAACCAAATGACACAGATCAAATATGGATGTGTAGCATGAAAATTACATGTAATGTGATTTAACATGCCTATTTCTAATTGATCCAACCAAAACTTTATCGAAATTATTAAAACTCAAATGCTAGAGTGAATTAAATGAATAACTCATAAAATGAATACTGCAGTAACCAAAATATTCATTACAAATGTCCATAGAATAAAATCACATAAAATATACAGACTCCCACTAAACCTCAATATCTCTAAGAGATACAACCCCCATATGAGTAACATGCTCATGAAAGACCTTGAGTCGTAATCTCTTGGTGAGCGGATCCGCTATCATGAAGTCTGTTCTAATGTGATCTATAGATATTTGACCACTCTGCACTCTTTCCTTAACAACAAGGAACTTGATGTCTACAAACTTAAACTTTGAGAAGCTCCTGTTGTTATTGAAGAATATCATAGTTGACTGGTTGTCACATAAAATCTGAAGTGGTTTTTCAATACCATTCGAGATTTGTAATCCCGTGACAAAGTTACTCAGCCATAATGCCTGTTGGATGTTTCATAACTTGCTATAAACTCAACTGCTATAGTAGAAGAGACCTTAATACTCTGCTTGGCACTCTTCCAGGAGATAGCTCCTACAACTAAAAGAAAAATATAGTCCGACGTTGACTTCAAGTCATCTTGGCATCCAACAAAATCAGAGTCAGTGTACCTAATAATCTTAAGCTGATCTTATTTCTTGTATGTTAGCATGTACTCTTTGGTTCTCTATAAGTATCGAGTACCCTTTTTATAGCTTTCCAATGATCCAATCCAGGATTACTCAAGTATCTACCTAGCATGCCAACTATGTACGCAATATCTGGACGCGTGCATACTTGAGCGTACATTAAGCTTCCTACAACCGAAGCATAAAGAACCTTTTGCATTTCTTTGACTTCAAAGTCACTTGACGGGCATTGACTTTTATTTATTTTGTCTCGTTTGGCAACATGGGTATCTCCTGGTTTGCATTCTTGCATGCTAAATCTTTTCAAAACTTTCTCTATATTTGTGATAATCCAAGTATACCTCGACAACAATCTCGGTATATCTGGATTCCTAATACAAAAGAGTCGTCAGCAAGATCTTTCATTTCAAATTTCTTTGAAAGAAATTTCTCGGTGTCATGCAACAAGCCTGTATCGTTGCATGAGTAATATGTCATCGACTTATAAAACCAGAAACATAATTTTATTCCTACTAAATTTGTGGTATACACAATCATCAACTTTATTCGCCTCAAAACCATATGAGGTGACTGCTTGATGAAATTTGTAATACCATTGACGGAAAGCTTGTTTTAGCCCGTAGATGGATTTCTTTAGTTTGCAAACCAAGTCCTTTGATTTGTCCAAATCAAAGAACTCATATTGTACTATATAGATCGTTTCATCAATGTCACCATTGAGAAATGCCGTCTTTACGTCCATGTGATGTAACTCTAGATCAACATGACCTACTAGTGCCATTATAATTATAAAGGAATCTTTCGTAGATACCGGAGAGAAAGTTTCCTTATAGTCGATGTCTTCTCTTTGAGTAAAACCCTTAGCAACAAGACGTGCTTTAAATCTCTCATTGTTACCTTTTGAATCCCTTTTGGATTTAAAAATCCATTTACAACTGACAGGTTTCAAACCTGCAGGTAACGGGATGAGATCCCAAACGTCATTGTCCTTCATGGACTTTAACTCTTCATTTATAGCATCAGTCCACTTTTGAGGATCAGAACTGTTAATGGCTTGATGGAAAGTGACAGGGTCATCTTCCACCTCGCCGAATTCCTCATGTTCTTGTAGGAACACGATGTAATCATCCAAAATCGTACTTCTTCTCTCTCTAGTGGACCTCCATAATGACAGTTTTTTGAAGGTGTTGAGTTTATTCATCAGGAATGACTTCCTGAAGAGGTTCAGGAAGTGATTCAACATTGTTTTTATCATTATCCACTTGATCGAAATCAAGGAAAACCAAATGAAGAGGAACAACTTCTTATTCAAAGACAATATCTTCCTGATCTCCCCTCACAAACTCTACATCCTCAAAAAATTGGGCATTTCTTGATTCAAAAAATGTCTTTACAGTGGGATCGTAAAATTTATACCCCCTTGACCATTTAGGATACCCTACAAAATAACAACTAACAGTACTAGAGTTCAGTTTCCTTTCATAGGGCCTATAAGGCCTTGCCTTAGCTGGACACCCCCATACGTGCAAATGTTTTACAACGGGTTTTCGACCCGTCTAACATTAGTATTGGGTTTTGTTAGTCGTCGCCTTAGTAGGTGCCCTGTTAAGGATATAAGCTGCCGTATTTAATGCTTCACCCCAGAGGGATTCAGGTAAGGTTGAATGAGCAATCATGTTTCTTACCATGTCCTTAAGTATTCTGTTCCGTCTTTCAGCGACACCATTTATGTTGGGTGAACCCGACATGGTATACTGAGGAACAATACCACACTGCTCTAGGTATTTAACAAATGATCCTGGACGTTGTTCACCTGACCCGTCATACCGACCATAGTATTCACCACGACGATCGAATCTAACGACCTTAATCCTTTTATCAAGCTGATTTTGAACCTCAGCTTTAAAGGCTTTGAACACGTCTAAATATTGAGACTTCTCATGAATGAGATATAGGTAGCCATAATGCGAGTAATCGTTAATGAATGATATAAAATAGTGTTGACCATTCTAAGATGTCGTAGGGAAAGGTCCACAAATATCCGTTTGTATTAGCTGTTTTGCTTTAATACAGCTAATACAAACTTTGAAGTCAGTTATATCAAGAGGGCCTAAAATCTCGTCGTTGACACAAGCTTTTCAATTCTCTTTTGAGAGATGTGATCTAAGCGCTTGTGCCATAACGATACTGAATTATTAGAAGTTAATTTACGTTTTGTACCTCTTGAATCAATATGCAAGGTTTCATTAAATGAAGCTATGGATTCAAGCAAATATAGATTGTCATGAGCAGATACAAAACTAGAATACATTACATTTGAATTTAATGATAAATTGATTTTTCATTTCCAAATGAATAAGAATAACCATATTTATCTAATGCAGAAATAGAAATTAAATTGCGTCTAAAAGATGGTACAACAAATGTATCATTCAAATTCAAAAATTCTCCAGATTTTAATAACAATCTAAAATCTTTGATAGCTTCAAATTCAATTGATTTGCCATCGCCCACAAAGATGAATCTTTCAGCATCATTCGGCTTTTGGCAACTCAGACAACCTTGCATACATATACTGATGTGAGTTGTAGTACTCGAATCTAACCATCACATATGTCTTGATACAGATAAGGCTGAGAAGCGTACCCTTCTTCACACGCCATGCGTGATACTTGGAACAATCTTTCTTCTGGTGCCCTTCTCTATTACAGAAGAAACAACTGAAGCCCTTAGATTTCTTTTGTTTCCACTGAGAAGGAGCACCAACAACTTCCTTCTTCCTTTTCTTTCCTTGGTTCTTGGAAGACGACACCAAATGAGTACTTTCGGTCCGATCATGCTTAATCCTCTCTTCCTCTTGGACGCAATGAGAGAGTAGTTTATTAAACGTCCACTTATCCTTCTGGCAGTTATAACTGATCTTAAACTGCCCAAACTGAGGAGAAAGAGAAATTATGACTAAGTGAACAAGCATGTCTTCTGACAGCTCTAACTTAAGTTCCTTTAGTCTTGAAGCAAGATGAGACATTTCCATTATGTACTCCCTGATATTCCCCTTTCTATTATACTTGAGTGAGATAAGTTTAGCTAAAAGCGTGCTTATCTCAGCCTTCTTGTTTTTCTCAAAACGTTTCTTAAGTTATTTGAGGAATGTTTTGGCATCAGTGTCTTCCGACATGTTGCCCCGAAATGCTTCTGGAATGGTGCGCTTCATGATTATCAGACATATACATTCGAACGCTCCTCCCTTTCCAGCTCCCTTTTATTATCAAGGGTACTTGATGCTGAAAGAGGTGAGAATCGTGTGACCCTAAGTGCAATGTCTAGTTCCATGAACCTGAGAACAATCTTAACGTTCTCTCTCCAGACTCTATAATTGGTCCCGTTAAGCATAGGAACTACATTAACATTACCCATTATACTTGAGATGTTAACTGTAATAACAAAGAAAATGAAACAATATTAGCTCACAAAATAATATGTATATAGATGACAAGAATATAACTCAAAATATAATGTATCTATCAACAAGAAATCGGTACAGCATTAACACTTAGTCTTTTGACTAAAAGTGTTAACTTGTAAGTTATAACTTGGTCCAGTATATAAATATTGACAATAAGACCTGTCAAACAGTGAACTTATCTTTGGACAAAGTTCAATGTTCACATGACAACCTGATAATTGTCACATGTTTTTAATATTGCTAACAATCCATGCAACTGTACAAACGTTAACTTTCCTTTGGGTCGGTCGATATTCATACAATATCATGTCTCAGACCCAACATATAAAAATAAGATAATTATAGCCAGATGGGCTAATTTTATAGGATGTTACCCAATTATCTTATTTTACAATGCAAGACTTCATAAAATTGCACTAAAAAAGAGTAAGAAAAATCATAGATATACATATTCAATAGCTAGGTAACCATAGTAGTTAATCAGTAAATCAAAAGATCAATCAATGTAGAATAAAAGGTTAAAATCGCCCAAAACTGGGCAAAACAGGGTGAATCGGGGTGAACCGAGCCCTGAATTGTCCAGAAACAGTCATTAAAAATACCCAAAATAGCCGAACCAAAGTGAACAGCGGCCCATTTGACCAAATGAGCCAACTTGTTTTTTTTATATCGAACCGGACAGGATCGGATCAAACCGAACCGAATCGAAGCAGACTGAACCAAACCAGACCAAAATCAAACCGGTTTGGGTCAAAGCAACCAAAGAACCGGTCTGTGCCAAAGCCAAACCCAATCAAATTGGTTTGGTCCTGCTAGGACCGAACCCAAATGGTTTGGTCCAATTTGGATCCCAGATGGTCGCTGATGTTCTGCCTTCACCTGCTGGCAGACTACGCAGGTCTCAACATACTCAGTAGCTGCTCGCTTCATGTTAGGCCACCAATCGTGCTGCTTCAAATCCCTGTACATCTTAGTGCTTCCGGGATGCACAGAGAAAGAAGATGAATGAGACTCTAATAATATATCCTTCCTATGCTCCTCATCCTTCGGGACGTACCACCTATCCCGAAATTTCAGAATCTCATCCTCTGAATAGTTGAACTCAGAATTAGGCTTGGCCTCCATACTCGCCTTCAGCTCGCTACACTCTGAGTCAGTCTCTTGGGCCTGCCTAATCCTGCCCAGAATAGTCAGCCTCAACGACAAGGCTGAAAGAGTGGCTGCCAGATCAAAAACTACCTTCAAGCCAAAACTCTACATCTCTATCATCGACTCAATAGGCCCTATGGAAGTCATGGCAGAAGTCGAAGCTGTTACCCGACTCAAGGCGTCTGCCACCACGTTTGCTTTTCCCGGGTGGTACTTGATCTCCACATCGTGATTCTTGACCAGTTTGAGCCACCTCCTTTGTCTTAAATTCAGCTCCTTCTTAGTGAAAATGTACCTCAGGCTCTGATGGTCTGAATAAATCTCGCACTGCTGCCCATAAAGGTAATGCCTCCAAATCTTGAGTGCAAATACAACAGCCACCAGCTTCAAATCGTGAGTGGGATAATTTTGCTCGTAAGCCTTCAACTGCGTAGAGGTATAGGCAATGACTCTCCCACCCTGCATCAAAACACACCCCAAACCAATTCTGGAGGCGTCACAATAAATGCATAACTTCTCTCCTTCCACGGGCAGCGTCAGTATAGGAGCCGTCGTCAATCTCTGCTTCAATGTCTGAAAGTTGTCCTCACACCTATCAGTCCATTCATACTTCGCATTCTTTCTGGTCAGCCGGGTCAAGTGAGCCGAGATCTTAGAGAACCCCTCAATGAATCTCCGATAATATCCAGCCAACCATAGAAAACTGCGTATCTCGCTAGCACTGGTCGGCCGCGGTCACTCCTTTACAGCCTAAACTTTCACCGGATAGACTGAAATACCCTAAGAGGAAATAACGTGCCCCAAGAAGTAAATCATGTCCAACCAAAACTCGCACTTAGGGAACTTAGCATATAGCTGATGCTGACTTAGAATAGTCAATACGGTCCTTAAGTGCTCTCTGTGCTCCTCCTCACTCCGCAAATAAATCAGAATATCGTCGATAAACACGATCACAAACTTGTGCAGGTACTCCCTGAACACTCGGTGCATCAGATCCACAAATGCTGCAGGGGCATTGGTAAACTCGAAGGACATAACCAAGAACTTAAAATGTCCCTACCTCGTCCTGAAGGCCGTCTTCGGTACATCCTCCTCCTTTACCCTCAACTGATGATAGCTGGACCTCAGGTCGATCTTAGAAAACACTCGGGCACCCTATAGCTGATCAAACAAATCGTCAATCCTCGGCAATGGATACGTGTTCTTCACCGTTAACTTATTCAGATGCCGATAGTCAATACACATACGTAGGGATTTGTCCTTCTTTTTGACGAATAGAACTGGCGCGCCCCAAGGTGAAAAACTAGAGCGTATAAAGCTCTTATCCATCAGTTCTTCCAACTGAGCCTTTAGCTTCTTAAGTTCGGTAGGTGCTAACCTGTACAGGTTCTTGTACACCGGCTCGGCACCTGGAAAAACATCTATCTCAAATTCAATCTCCTTGTCAGGCGGCAACCCTAGCAAATCATCACGAAACACCTCTAGGAACTCTTGCACAATAAGGATATCCTATAACCGAGTATCACCCTGTGACTGTGCATCCCCGACATTTGCCAAAAACCCCTGAAACCCTTGCCCAACAACTATGGAGTCTGACAAGAAAAGATAACATAAATCCTGGCAAGACCTTTACCTGCTTTGAATGTGTAGCTTTCCCCACCTGGGGGCTGAAAATGAACCTCTCTGGTCCTGCAGTCAATCTTGGCATGATGTCTGAACAGCCAGTCCATTCCCAAGATCACCTCATAGCCGCTCATATGGAGTATGACTAGCTCGATATATAACTGCTTTTTCCCCACTGTCACCACATTGCCCCGCACCACCTGTTCTGAATACAAATGTTCCCCTGATGGCAAGGTCACATCATAATGTTGCCCGGCGGGGCTGAACTCTAAACTTTCCTTAACAATGAAACCCGTCGACACAAACGAATGCGTAGTGCCCGTATCAATCAAGGTATAAGTTGCCACACTAGAAACAAAAATGTAACCTGCAATCACTGATGGCTGGACAGCATCATCTAGCTCAAAAAGGGCGAAAACCCTTGGTGCAACTCTCACTGACATCTTGCTCGGAGCTGGGCATCTGTTGGAAAAGTGTTCCACCTCATTGCAATTGAAGCCACGGTTCTGACGCAGCTTCTGGCACTCTCTAGACATGTGGCCCACCTCGCCACAGTTATAACACCACACTGGGCCCACTATGCACTCGTCAGGGTGACTCATCTGACACTTTGGGCACACTGGAAACTGTCCCGACCCCTATGACCTCTTGGTGCTCCCCTGGCTGCTGGAACTGTCACTAGGCCTCTTCAGGCCCTTCTGCATGAAAGTCCCCTCTCCACTCGACTGTGGCAGCGACTTTCTGAATGATCTCTGATGCTGCTCCTTGGGTACTTTCCTATAACTAGGAAGCTTCGCCTGAGCCTCCTCAATGCCCAGGGATTTTGCTACCACCTCCTCGTATGGCATGCCTCGAGTCTTCGCAATCCGCATGCCCATATAGATATTCGACTTCAGGCCCTGCACAAATTGATGTACCTTATTCTCATCGAGGCTCACCAAATGCCCCGCAAACCGCGACAAGGCCTCAAACTCTCGTACATACTCAGCCACACTGCCGATCTACCTTAACTGCGCAAACTCCACCATCTTCCGTGTACTGATAGAATGGCTGAAATACTTACCGAAAAATACTGACCTGAACTCTTCCCAGGTCATGGTCTCCACATCTCTCGTGGCCACTACAGTGTCCCACCAATGGCTCGCATCCTTGGCCAGATAGAATGTCGCACTAGAAACCTTGTCCTGCTTCTTCACCTTTGCAAAACTCATCATCCTCTCCATGCTCCGTATCAACTTCTTAGCACTGAGAGGATCCGGAGATGACCCGTCAAAAGTCAGGGGTCTGAGTCTATGCAGCCTATCACTTCCTCTGTCATACGAACCTTGAGCACTAGACTGACCCTGGTCATCTCTACTCATAAATCTCTACAGCTGCTGAGACTGGCGGTAGACTAACTCAGTAACCTGCCGAACGGTATCATCCATATCGCCCACAGCTCTATGCGCCTCTCGTCGTGGTCGACCTCTGCCTCTCGCCTCTCCTGACATTTTCTACATTTAAAATATACAAAACTCACATTAGTCTTACAATAAAATTGAATCTAAAATCTTATAGTTGGTGCATTGCTCCCGTGCAGCGGCTGGCGATTTTAGGTAATCCTCTGAACGACGTCGACCTCATGGCTCTGATACCATAACCGTAACGCCCCGAAAATCCACACGTTCCCGGTGCGATCACTACACCTACACACCATGACATACAGAAACTTGACACGAACTCACTAAATTTAATGCCACTTTCATTTTTAAAATCATATTCAAAAGAATATTTGTAAATATAAAAATTTTCAACTCGATTCGAAACAACTTGCGCCCCGAAGAGGGAACACGAAATTCCTCAATATAAAATACGCAGCGGAAAAGATAATTTAAAATAGTTTTAAAAATAAGACAACAAAACTTGAAATCCTAGGAAGGAGTCCAACACACACCTCGAACTACACATATTCAGTGTCGCGCGCCCACATCTCCACTTCGGCGCCCCACGTGCACCCTCTTGGTGGCGCGCACGCCAACTCAAAATCACCGCATCTCCCGCACGTTCACAGTGTCGCGTGACCCATGCACCCTGCCTCCGTACAACACGTCCGCACCCACGGCCTCACCCGACGCCAAATGACCTGTGCGCACCCGCAGGGCCGCGTGACCCGCACACCTGCGACCACGCTGCACTCCCGCGCCCACCTACACTTCTCTAGTACCTCACTGTACTCACCTGCCCTATTCCATATCCTCTCGACTCCCAACCTTTCTTCCGAAATTTTGGCAGAGTAACGCCTAAAAATTGGCTATCCCAAAAAATAAAACTCTGCACATAGTTCACCAAAAAATTAGAAATATCTATCCATCAACCATCCAGAGAAAACTCCATAACCAATCGAAGTTTAAAGACAACAAATCCATCAACTACAAATGAAGAAAATCCACAATACAGAGTATTACCAAGCTCCCACATGTAAAGTATACGCGTACGTCACCAAAATCACACGCACTCCATAAACCTCTATACAACTGACGCCTATACAACTCTTCTAATCAACTGTACGTCGACACAGCAAAATAAAATACCTGCAATAGTCAAACCACCACCTACCATCTACACGGGTTGGGTCGCCCTAGCAAATTTGCCATCTGGTGTCTCGGTCGCATGCCGCAAACCGTCCTATGACTCATGACTAGGCTCTCGAGGCTCACCAGCAATATCGTCGGCATCTACACCATAGAACACACAACATAAATATAACGCTTAGTAAGTAATGCGGTACGAAAGTAAAAGTCGGCAATGCAAATCTTGTCATATGCAGTCTCTACACTCACACTCATATTGTCACATCTGTTATGCGTAGTGCAGCCGCACCAGGGTAAGGAGTAACCTAGCGCCACCCTACACCTTGGCACGTCGCACCGTCCCGGACTCCCCAGCAACGAAGCCCAAAAGCTACACACACGCATCACCACACAATAACCACATCAGGGTGAGGGTGTAACTCGCGCCACACTACACCCTGACACGTCGCCGCTGTAGCAGCCTTCCCAGCAACAGGGCCACAGTTGCCACACACACGTTTCGCGACAGCCCAGCCGGCCCACTGCTCGAGCGGAATCCAAGACTGGTGTTGCACCGGCTCACACACTAGTATAATCCGCGGTACCACTGCCCATCATCCTCACCGTCAACACATATACGCCGCGTGATGGCCCAGCCGGCCTACTACTCGAGCGAAGTCTGCGGTTGGTTACGTACTGTCCCACACAGTAGTAGGATTTGCGGTACCACCGCCACGCGTCTCACCACTTACTTAAAATATGCTCAAAACCATTTTCGTTCCCTTTTTAAAATATGATGCATGTCAAACAATACGCACGCAGACCACAATCAATAACATAAATCATAAAATTCTACAGTATTGGCCCACTTGGGTAAAACACATGCATGCACTACTTACCTGGCGTACTAAGCTCAGTCGATGCACAGATTCGCCAAAAATGGCTCAACATAAAATGCAAATAATCACTCATCAATCTTCACTTCAAAATTCACCAAATAGGTTAAAAATAAAATCCCTTAACTAAACCCATGAAATTCCCACTAAAACGGGTCACCAAATTGGTTCGGCCTAAAACCAGCGTAAACTTCGGAAGCGTATAACTTTTGCGTCCGTCAACAGAATCGAGCGATTCAAGAGGCTAAACGTTCCCTTAGGAACCTAGTTTAACATACTAAGACGGATTTTAAAACGGTAAGCCACAGATTGGTGAAAAACACCAAAAACAGAATCTGCCCTTTTTATCCAAATTTCACATTTCTATTTCCTTCAACCAAACCTCACTCGAAACTAATCTTACGCATTAAAATCAGCAATGCTAATACCACGCGTCACAATTCTACGAAAAATGCTCAATAATTTAACTCGGTCCAAAATCTAACATAAACTTCCGACGCGCAAAACTTTTGCATCGGATATCGGAATCAAATGATTATAGCGGCCAAACGTTCCTCTAACCACTTATTTTATTTTACTAAAACATAATTTAAAACAGTTAACCGTAGCCCCGTCAAAATCCCCAAAAACAGACTATTTTTATATGAAAAAATATCCAAAATCTCAACTTCGATCCAATTTCGCCAATTTCTTTACCGAACCATCATATTTCAACCTATTAAGCATAATATAACCAGAATTCAGCAATTCAAGCACCAAAACCGAACCTTGAGTAATTTGCGCCCCCCCCTAGGACACCTATCGTCCAGAACACACTTACCCCACTGGCCCTGTAAAATGGCTCAACACTCCCCAAATTTCATACAAATCGGAGAAAAGAGATCAAGCACCAAGCTCAGCCGAACAGTGCCAGAAAACTAAGGGTTTACTTATGGTTTTCAGCTCGGGAAGAACCGCACCCGCGCCTCATTTTCAGCTCGCTGGAACACTCCGCGCTCCGGTATCTCACCCTCGACGATCGGTCGTCAGAATCCCCCTCCTGGTCTCTCTCTCGTGCGTCTCCTTCTCGGGTGTTTACTCTCGGGTGTCAAGGTGTAACAGCCGAATGGCTTCCTCCCGAAGCCATTCGGTTGTTATATTTAATTTTTTTTTAAATAATCAAAAATTACCAAAATGCTCTCACATGTTTTAACCGCCCGTAATTTCGTTAAACTCGCATTCTCCCGACTTTAAAATTTCGAAAACCATCACAAAACTAGACTCCGAGTTTTATAACTTAATTTTACCCGTTGAAATATTTCTCGAAACCCCAACCGATATTAAATTAAAAATTTCAAAAATTAGATTTAAAATCTAAAATTTTCTGGGTTATTACACTTTTATGTCGGGTTGTACCAAATTTTGATAATATGAACTAGGGGAAGAATCGAGGCTCTCTTTATGCTCATCAAGATTGTACCATTTACAGGGAATGCAAATTGTTTTATGCAGGTAGCAGAGCAAGGTGTCCCTTATTCCTAATGGATTGTAAGAGACATATAAGCGGTTTGAGCAGATGGAAGAGATGATGGATGACATGACTTCTTAGCTGGTCCCAAGATGTGTGCAATTATGGATAAATTTCTCACAATGTCAAAAATTTCAAACGCGTCGGTAGAAGAATAATTTAATTATTTATAATTTTTGTAACATTGTTCTTGCCAATTTTTTTTTATCGATTTGTACATGTAGAGTTTTCTAATGAGCATATTTGATTTATCTCATTGATATTCAAACTTGCGACCTCCGACTTCGAATTTACTCTAAAATTAAGTTATAAAGGAAGGAGCAGGTAGAAAATAAAGAAGAGGTGTCATAGAAGAAGAAGAAAGCGGATATTAGGGAAAGGAGATTGCTTTCGTTAATATCTCACATTCAAAAGTATAGTTTTCTCTTCTATTTTTCTTTGTGACTATGAACACCATTAATTTTATGCTTGTTTCTCATTACTTTACAATGAATTAATTTTCTTTTCTAAAGCTAAGATGTAGCCAAATTATGATTGTTTGGTATTTTGCTTAATTCAATTTAATGATATTTTATTCCAATTATGTCTTGAGTGAATTATTACTATTCTTATTACTTACGATTGCCTAATCAACAATAGTGTGTTCGAAAGATTATTTTGAGATCAGAAGGTGAAAAATAATTATGTAATGGATGATTCGCCATGAAAAGAATGTTAGACTAGGAATAGCTAATGCATTCATGTGGTAGTTTGATTTCTCGTTCATAGTATATTGAATTAATTGCTAGGGTTTGAGACCGGAAGGTAATAACCCGTTAATTGGATAAGTGTGTCATTACTCAGGAGAGATTGATACATCTATTCGTGAAATCGCCATCAACATAGAGAAATAGATATTATTAAATTGAGTTAAGAGTATTAAAACTGGTTAAATAAGGTGAAATCAAAAGCTCTAGGTTTCTCTCTTTTTAGATTCTACAACTTTATCTAATTTTAGTTTATTTAATTGAATTTTCTTGTTTTCTTTTAATCAAAATTATCAAAGTTTGGTAGATTAGACTTAACTTCGTTTAATAATCAGTAGAAATAGTACTCGTGGGATCGACTCGTATTTATTCACTTTACTATTTTTGCGACACGTACACTTGCGTTCGTATTATTCACAACAATTATCAATAATTCAAAAACTTAATATTGTAGGTTGAAAAATAATTTAATCATTTATACATTTTTAACAGACTCTATGGATCAACGTGTCGTAAATCTTTCAAAGATTCCTAGAGGAAAGGAAAGGTTCATGCTAAGTCCAATGGTGTAGAATCCACAACAATCAACCTCCCATCACAGGTGGGCTAGAGCCAAACATTGAACCAATCATGTCGGAAGTAGGATCGGCCAAGGGCTAGTTTCGTTTGGTTTTATCCTAGAATTAGATCGAACCGCGGCCACAATATCACATGATCAAAATCGAATTCGAAACTAGAGGTGAGCATCCATAACCTAAAAACACAGAGGGCATTGAACAGCCTTATTTTTATAGTCTATGCATAAGAACTTGACGACGTGATGGTCTATGGATAAGAACTTGACGATGTTCGTTTGTTGTTTGATGAACTATTGTAGCACTCAAAAAATTCATAATGCAATTATTAATCATATATATAGTATTTTAGGATTTATCGTTTATTTAAGTGTAAAAAATATTATTGGAGATTTTCAGAAGTCAAGTTGTAGGGCTTAATGAATAATTGAATTATAGAGCCAATCAAAGTGGAGTAAGTATTAGTTGGAATAATTGGAAGGGAAAATTAAGAAAGAATTAGTAGTAGGTGGAAAAAAGCCAAGGGGTGATTAAAACCTCACCTTGGCCTCCTAACAAAGCTTCGTCCCCTTTGTTGATTTTTGGAAAAACTAACACACTCCTCACTTTTCTCTCTCTCCCTTCCACGACATTTCCCTCAAACCCTCACCCCTTTCATAAAATTTCTCCTCTTCTCCGCGCCGAAGCTCCCACTCTCTCTAATTTTGGTTTTTGAAGATAAACCCACTAGTTTATCTTCCTCTCTTCTCTAGGGTTTGCAAGTTAAAGAAAAACCCAAAGCTCCTCTCTCTTTTTCTAAGCTTCCCTCAATCTCCCAAGGGTTTAAAGGTAAGAGTTTGATTTTTTTTAAATAGGATTGATTATCCTTTGAGTTACGGATGATAGAAATGCAATGGTTGGTTATATTGGATGAATATTTTGATGATAAAATTGGTTAGGGATTTTTGCACGAAAATTTAGAAACTTTATGCCCAATCTTTTGTGCTTTGATGATTCATAATATGGACATTGGATATTGTTGATGATTGGGAATGGAAAAAGTTATGGATTGACACATGTTGGGTTAAATGCTAGATTGTGCAAAAACTGGAATTTCTGAGCAATGTTTCGGTTTTGCTGTTTTAACCTAGTCTATAGTTTTCCAAATTAAAAACTGCTATAGCATGTTAAATTAGACGTGTTAAGGAAGCCATAGCCTTTGGAATCAAGTTGTTTCGATATTTCTAGAGAAAGTTATGGATTTTTAAAGTTTGTATTATGCATGCACCAAATTTTGAGATTTGGTTGCTGTAATTCTCTTTTATTGGATGCTTAATTATGATATGTAAACATATTGATTGACGGCTTTATGGAGAGATTTTGGCTATTGGTTTAGAGTTTGAAGAAATCTGAAATTTGGGTCATGTACAGGGCAGGCTCGGTTTTGCTAAATTTTGATTAAACTATTGATGTTATTGTGTTAAATAGATTTTATCATGAGAAACTTGACATCGTAAGGATTCTAAAGAATTTTGAATCATCGAATTCAAATATGTATATGATTTGTTGTGAATTTTTGAAGTTGAATGATTATATTGTAATCCTGAGAATTTAGTTGAGTTTATGGTTAGTTGATGTATAAGTATTTGAATTGAATGCTTGGAATTAGTGAAGATGTTTGTATGCACTCTTTGTTAATATGTTAAGAAATTGGTTTTATAGATTATGGAATTGAAGATAATGGTGAGTGGTTTATGTAATAGGTTTTAAAGTTTGCAAGATTAAATGTTGGATTAAGATAAACTGGATAAGGAATCCAGGTAAGTAGTGTATGCATGTTTTTTGCTTTTTGGCCTACATCATAGAATGTTAGGTTTATGTTATATGTTTATTGTATGTTTATTATTTCATGCATCATGTTTTGAAAATATATGAAAATGAATTTGCATATGTTTCGTGAAACGGCATGGTACGAAATGAAATGAAATGAAACGAAATGAAACAGGTATGAATCTTTGAGGGAAGTAATTTGCCCCTTAAATGAGTATGAGAATTGATGATTTGGGAAAAGTGACCCGCTTCCCATCTAGTATGAGGGTCGAGGTGTGTCTTTGGAGGAAGTAATTTGTCCTCCAAATGAGTATGAGAATTTGACAGGTATGATTTGGGAAAAGTGATTCGCTTCCCATCTAGTATGAGAATCATATAAAAGTGAGTACGAAAACGAAAATGGATACGAAAACAAAATTGTAACGAGCATGTAGAAACTATATGTGTTAGGAGATATGTGAGCTGTTTTTATTTCATAATTGCACTATTTACTAAGCATTAAGTTTATGGTTTGAATTCTGTGACGTAGGTGAAGAAGAACTAATTGGTGAGATTCTCGAGCACGCACAGGATTAGTGGTCGCAGTTGGAGCAGTACGTTCATGGCGATGATTAGGCTAATTGTTAGGAAGATTTAACCATGGAAGAACATATGTTTTGAAGTAATATTTTGAAGTAAGTGATATGTATATAAACGTTTAGGTTTAAACGTTTTGGAGAAACAAAAAACTATTTTGAGTTATGGATAGAAGTATTTTGATATTGATGGATGAACTGAGTTGGGATGTTAATTTTGATTTGAAAATGTAGTTTGTTAGGTTGGTTTTTGAGAAAATTTTGATGCTTTGTTGGTTTTGGGTTCAAAGAATTGAAGTGTTATGCTGCTCAATTTTTGAGGAAAGCGAGGTGTTTCTGAGTTCAAATTCAGTTAGTAGAAAAATGTTTTAATTTGATGAATTTGAAGTATTTTGAATGAGTTTTGTATAGTTTTAAAGTGTGGATTTAAGTTTGGTTTTAAACAAAAGGTTATTAAAAAACAAGTAAGTCTTCCGCTATAAGATATTAATGTTTTAAACGGAATAGTTTTGAAGTAAAAGAAAATTTTAAAATTTTACGAAATTTTTGAGTACGGATTCTGGGTCGTGACAATTGTTGGTATCAGAGCCCACAGGTTAAATTGTTCAGTAGATTATCTAACAATGTCAATCGCCATATGGAAGTGTTTCACCAACTGTACATATTTATGTTAAGTCTTGTTATTAGATGTTTATGTGTCTCTAATTTGTTTAGGAAAAAAAATACTGAGAGAACCAAGACGGCTGAGGAAACGAAGAGAAACGACAGATGCAAGGGATCTTTCGATCACGATTAGAGAGTTGGGAGTGTTGTTGAACAAAGAAGGGCATGGAAATTCAGGTTCTAGTTGTACCAACGATCAGAGTGGTGAGAGATTTCAGAGGTTGCGACCTCCAACATTTGAAGGACAGTTGTCGGATCCAACTTCTAGTGAAGAGTGTATTCGTATGATTGAGAACATGTTTAAATATGCCAAGGTGGAGTAGACGGAAAAGGTCTCTTGTGCAGTCTTTCACTTGGCGGAGGATGCTTGTTATTGGTGGGATATTATAGAGGCCACCATCGTTATGCAAGCTATGACCTAGAAGAAGTTTAAGTAGGCATTCTATGATAAATACTTCAACAACACTGTTCAAGAAACAGACATGATGAAATTTCTACAATTGAAGCAAACAGGATTGATATCGGAGTACGTTTAGAGATTTGAATCATTGGAGGTCGAGGATCTTAAATGTATCAGACAATGATAAGCTCTAAAAAGATTTTTCAAAGAGATTACACCGCATCAAAGTAAAGGAGGCTTGCAACAACAAAGAGGCGTGAAGAGGCCAGGAGACAATCAGAGTAATCATCTGGGTGAATGCAGATTGTATTCAGGCAAATGCTTTAAGTGTAATGAATTTGGACATCTTTTCAAGGACTGCCCGAAGCTAAGAATAAATCGGTCAGGTCACGTCATAAAGGATTGTCCAGCGTTGAAAAAGGGTCCTGTAAAGGTAACACCGATAATATTTGCTATGATCTAATCAGGGGATGAAGACCAACCAGGTGTGGGTATTAGGTACCATATTAATAAATAACAGAGATGCATATGAACTTATTGACTCTAGTGTAACACACTCTTTTATTGTAATAGTTTTTGCAGTTAAGTTAGATTTATGGCCGGTGGTAGCTGAGTATAGTTATAAAGTAATACTACCATCCGGTGAAGGAATGAACTCTAATCAAGTCGTGTGTGATAGTGTGGTATCGGTAGGAATTAAAAATTTACCTGTTGATCTCATAATTATAGGAATAACTAGATATGATGTTATTCTAGGAATGAACTTGTTATTTCGACACTATGATACGATCGACTGTAGATCTAGAATATTAAGTTTTCAAATCCCAGATGGAGAAAAACTGTCGCAACCCGAAAACCGACTCGCCGACTTCTAGTCCGCTCTTTCTCTCTACTACTATTCACACACACGCTCGAAAAAATTCGCGTAAAAACTTTTAAACTTGGTTCTTCGACTTAAAACGGCACCTTTGAAAAGGTTTAAAAATGTCACAGCGGAAGACTTCGATTTAAAATCAGTTTAATTAAAATTTGAGTTTTCAAACATTACAGACAATTTCAGTCGACCTCGGTAAATACCGGTCGACACTTCCATCTATTTTTCATTACTAGTCGACACTTGTGTGCACCGGTCGACACTACGTTTCTCTCTGTCTGCGTCGGTCGATCCCTGAGGTCAACACTCCCAACTATTTTACACTACCAGTCGACATTCCAGGCACCGGTCGACATTTCATTTCTCTTTGTCTACGTCGGTCGATCCTTGCTGTCGACACCTACAGAGTTTGGTAGACCCTTATACGTGCAGGTAGACACTCTGTACGTATTTTTTCACTAAGCGGACGACACCTCTTAAATACTGGTCAACACTTGCTAGGCTTGGTCGACCACTCAGCCTATAGGTCCACACTTCTTTTACTAAAATCATGCCTAAAAACTTTACTCCTTCAAAGAACACCGAAATTCGACTCAACAATAAAATAACGAAAAGTACACTTCTCCATCAACTCAAAATCATATTTTCATATAAAAACAACTACTAAAAGTTGAAATCCATCTATATATCCATATGACTCCAATCGACTCAAAATACCTCAAAACCGGTTTCAACAAAACTCAAATAAACCAACTCTCTCACATACCCCTGCCTTGGTCAAAATGCCCCAACAGCTGGCCGGATCGTCCATGAGTGCACTACTCCAACCGCCTCTTAGTCTTGAGCACGCTCTGAGTACTCACCAGCTATAGTGTCGTCAGCTACATCACAGAACTCATCTATTAACGTAATGCTAAGTAAGTAATGTACATAAAAACTTAAACACAAAAAACAAATACATCCTAACATATACAGTTTCTACAGTTTTATGTCTACTTTTGTTTTCATCTCTTTCTTACATCGTCTTTATCTTCTTACCATTGATTTCTTCTTTACGTGCTAGATCAATGTGACACACCTCGCGGTCCATCTCTGGGGACATGGCCAACCTCAATTTATTAAAGTGACACAACTCGCGATCCACCTCTGGGGACAAGGCTACTACGTAAATCGGGGGAAGGAGTGATGCACCTTGCGGTCCACCTCTGGGGAAAATACCACTCAACCCTACATTTATTATTTTTTTACGTATCTTTTCATTTTGTTCATCTCATCACATTCTACTGTTTCACTTCGTAAAAACATGGAAATTAATTTTTGTATTTTAAAATCTTGATGCATAATCACTAAAACATAACATGAAATAAACGTGCATGTATCCTAACGAACTGTGATGCAGGCCCAAAGGCAAAACACCTACTACACTACTTACATTACTTGCCTTGCATCCTAACAATTTGTACTCCGTCCACGGCTCACTAACTGGAGAACCTATAAAACCACACATCCATTAATTCTACTTCATCCAACTCATAAAACTCTAAGGGGAAATAACACTCTAACAACTAAACTAACTAAACTCAAAATCCAACCCTATTCCCGACTATCCTTTGGAAATTCACAACTATCACAATACTCGTCCGATTTGGATGATTCGAAATACTACGGATTTCCCATGACGTATAGTTTTTAACGGTCTAATCCAATCCCCAATCCAATACCTATAGCTTGGCCGGACTTGGCTGAACAGAAATCGTTCCACAATTTGTGTATTCGACTATTCTAACGTTCAATTTTTTCCATAAAATCTCATAATCTACTCCTATTCCCAGCTTAAACACCAATATATGGATCAAAATCAGCTCTAACTTCAAATTCCCGTATCTCTCTCTTATGTTTTTACCAAACTATTCAATACCCTCACTATCTTCATTTTTGTCGCTAAAAATAATTAAATAACTAACTATCTACTCAAAAACTAACTGAAACATACATTAGGTTTGAAGAAATGAAGAGAACTAAGAAGATCATCATTTGAAGAAAGGAGAATCGACGGGAAAAGGTTTTCGTGCAAGGGGAAGAGTTGCCGAGGGAATGAGATGAGATGTTCCTTTCTTTTGTCTTCTCTTTGTTTAAAATTATATATTATTTAATATAATTTATTCTAATTACTATTCCGTCTTCAACCACTAACTGTTTCCTTAAAGTGCTATTCGGTTCTATTCTAGTTGGATTCTTAAAATCTCCTTTTCTCCATTAGCCTCAAAATAATCTTCTACTTGGTGGTACAAATTCTCCGTTTTCAATCTCGACTAAAACTCCGTTGATTATAATAACGTAAATCTAAAATTAATTTTAGTGAAAAATTCTTGGTGTTACAAAAACATTCTTTGCAAGCTATGAAGAGTACAAGAAAGTTATCTATTATGTCATCTATTAAAGCCCGATGTTTATTGAACAGTGAGTGTTTGAGATTTTCGGCTTGCATAATTGATACTCAGATGCAAAGAGTAATACAACCTCAAGATATTCAGTTGTCCAAGTTTTTCCAGAAGATTTTCTGGATGACTTTCCTGGTTTGCCTCCTGATCGAGAAATTGAGTTTGTAATAGAGATATACCTAGGAGCTGAGCCAGCATCAAAGAATCCGTAAAGATTGGCACCGACAGAACTGAAAAGGCAACTAGAGGTGTCAGTGGAGAAGGTGTCATGACAAAAAATCCGTACTTGAAAATTTTTTGAAAATTCTTTTACTTCAAAACTATTCCGCTTTAAAACATTAAAATCTCACAGTGGAAGACTTACTTGTTTATGAATAACCCGTTATTCAAAACCAAAATTAAATCTATACTTCAAACTATACAAAACTCTTTCAAAATACTTCAAATTCAACAACCTAAAATCTTTTTCTACTAATCAAATTTAGCACTCAGAAACACCTCTCTTTCCTCTTAATCGAGCAGCATATTACTTAAATTCTTTGAACCCAAAACTAACAAATCATCCAAATTTTCTCAAAAACCAACCTAATAAACTACATTTCCAAACCAAAATTAACATCCCAATTCAATTCATCCATCTATATCAAAATATTTATATCCACAACTCAAAACAGTTTTTTTTTCTCCAAAACGTTTAAATCTAAATGTTTATAGACATATCACTTACTTCAAAACATTATGTCAAGACATATGTTCTTTCATAGTTAAATCGCCCTAACAACTAGTTTGATCATTGCTATGAACGTACTCCGCCAACTGCAGGCACTAATCCTATACATGCTCGAGAATCTCACAGCTAGCTCTTCTCACCTACATCACAGAATTCGAACTATAAGCTTAATGTTTAGTAAATAGTGCAATAATAAAATGAAAACAGTTCACATATCTCCTAACATGTGTAATTTCTACATGTTTGTTACACTTTTGTTTTCGTATGCATTTTTGTTTTTCATACTCATTTTTGTATGATCCTCATTCTAGATGGGAAGTGGATCACTTTTCTCAAATCATACTTATCAAATTCTCATACTCATTTGCAAGACCAATTACTTCCTCCAAAAACACGCCTTGATCCTCATATTAGATGGGAAGTGGATCAGTTTTCTCAAATTATCAATTCTCATACTTATTTGAGGGGCGAATTACTTCCCTCAAAGATTAATACTCATTTCATATCGTACCGTGCCGTTTCATAAAACATATGCAAATTCATTTTTGTATCTTTTCTGTAGCACCCCGAGAACCCACACGTTTCTGGTGCGCTCACTACAACTACACACTACTCTGACACCATGATCTATCACACCCCGATGGTAACATCCTCGACAACCCTTCGCTAGTACATTCAGAAAACTCAATGCGAGCTCACTCAATTTTTAACACTACTTTTATTTTCAAATCATATTCAAAATAACATTTGTAATTGTAAAATGTTTTGACTCGATTCGAAAATGACTCGCGCCACGAAGAGGGAACACGAAATCCTCAATATAAAATATATCGCAAAAAATGACAATTTAAAAAAGTTTTAAAAATAGGATGACAAGACTTGAAATTCCAAGAAAGAGTCCAACACACGCCCCGCGCCTCTCAGGTTTGGCGCTGCGCGTCTGAGGCCCCGCGCCACGCGCCTGAGGCTCGGCGCTAGATGCCCCGACACTGCGACGTGTGCTCCGCGCGTGCACATCTCCACTTCGGCGCCGCGCGCACCAACTCGACATCACTGCATCACGCGCACGCCCACAGCACCGCGTGCCTTTTGCACCCTGCTTCGCACAGCACGTCTGCACGAACGACCCGCACGTACTCGCAAAGCCGCGTGCCCCGGCGCCTACGGTCACGTAATGCTCCTGCTGCGCACTTCCACTCCCTTCATGACTCACCGCGCGCATCTCGAATTATTTCGTACCCCCTCGATTCCCCGACCTTTCTCCCGAAAATTCAGGAGAGTAACGCCTAAAAACTGGCTATGCCAAAAACTCTAACCATGCACACAGTTCACCAGAAAATTTCAAAAGTATCTATTCAATTTTATCCAGAAAACCACCAAAGGAAAAACAGAGTTGAAGAAAATAAATTTAACAATTATCGCTGAAGAAAATCCACAATATAAAGCAATACAATGCTCGTACATATATAATATACACACGTGACCTCAAAACTCCAAAAAATCAAGAAAATCCACGTCTATACTCTATACATCGAGAAAAAAAAATGAACGGTCCCAAAAATACCACAAAGGAGAACCCCGAACACCTCTCCAAAACTCACTACCTCCATGGGTCGGGTCACGCTAACAGTCCGCCTCCAGTGCCTCGGTCGCACGCCTACAACCGTTTTACGCCTAAGGACGAGGCTCTCAGGTCTCACCAGGAATAATGCCCGTACCTACACCATAGAACACACATCATAAGCATAACACTCAGTAAGTAATGTGCTATGAAAGTAAAAACTGACAATGCAATACTATCACATGCAGTCTCTATACTCACATTCATGTTATCACATTTGTGACGCACAGTGCAACTGCGCCAGGGTGAGGGTGAACCTCACGTCACGCTACACTCTAACACGTCGCCATAGTCCTAGATGCCCCAGCAACGAGGCCCACAAGCTACACACACGTGCCACCTCGCAGCAACCACACCACAATGAGGGTGAACTTCGCACCATGCTACACCTTGATGCGTAGCCATCGTCCCGATCTCCCGAGCAATGAGGCCACAGTTGCCACACATACACATTTCTCGACAGCCCAGCCGGGCCCTTGCCGAGCAGAATCCGCGACTGGTGTTGCACCGACCAAATCCCCGAGCAGGATCCGCAGCGCCACTGTCCATCATCCTCACCGTCAACACATACACGCCACGTGACGGGCCAACCGGCTTACTCCTCGAGCAGAATTTGTCGTTGGTTAAGCACCGGCCCACTCACTGAGCAGGATCTACGGTGTAACACCCAGAAATTCCGTTAAACTAATTTCAAATGTACGTAATTATAATCGGTGGAGTTTTGTTCGGAATTGGGAACAGAAAATTTTTACCCTTAAGTGAAAGATTGTTTTGAGGCTAATGCAGATGAGAAAAATTTAAGAATCCAACCGGAATCAGACCGTGTAACGGATTTAATAAACGGTTAATAGTTAAAGGTGAAACAGTAATTAGAATTATTATTATTATTATTATTACTCAAAAAAAATATATCAAAACACTGAAACAGTGTTTTCTCCCCACAGTCCTCTCCTCTCCTTTCTTCTCCTCCCTCATCCGCGTAGAGCATTCCATCGGTGATTCTCCCTTCCAACGACAGTTCTTCTCTGTTTCTTCAAATCAAAGGTAAATTTTAGTTAGTTCTCGGTAGATAGTTAGTATTTTTGTTGTTTTGAGTGTTAAAAACGGAATTAGAAAGAGTATTGTGTGGTTTGGTGAAAACCTAGAAGGGAACTGTGGGGGATCAAAGTTAAAAATTGATTGCTATCAGTATGTCGGTGTTTAAGCTAGGAGTAGGAGTAGGTTACGGGATTTTAAGGAAAAAAAAATTGACCGTTGGGATAGTCGAATGCTTGAATTGTGGAACGGTTTCTGCTCGGCCACGTCTGGCCAAGTTATATATGTTGAATTAGGAAATAGATGAAACTATTAGAAACTACACGCCATGAGTAATCCGTAACATTTAGAATCGTCCAATTCGACCGAGTATTGGAAAAATTATGAATTTTCAGGAGGAAGCCATTCGGCTACTGCTACTTGTCGACACCCGAGAGAGACGCGAGCGAGAGAGTGATCGGGGAGGGGGGTGAATTGCCAAAAATCCCAAACACTCATTGCATCTGAGTATCTATTATGCATGCCAAAAATCCCAAACACTCATTGTTCAATAAACGTCAGGCTTTAATAGATGACATAATAGATAACTTTCTTATATTCCTTATATCTTGCAAAGAATGTTTTTCTCCATATGGGGGTTGGAAACTTACTATTCTAGATCTGCAATCGATTGTATCATAGTGTCAAAATAACTGGTCTATTCCCAGAATAACATCATATCTAGTTAATCCTATATTTATGAGATCAACAGGTAAATCTCTAATTCCTACTGATACCACACTATCACACACGACTTGATTAGAGTGTATGTGTTCACTTGATGGTAGAATTACTTCATAATTATACTCAGCTGTCACAAACCATAAATCTAACTTAACTGCAAAAGCAGTTGCAATAAAAGAGTGAGTTGCATCAAAGTCAATAAGTGTATATGTAGCTACGTTATTGATTAATATGGAACCTGATACCACCGCTGGTTGGTCTTCATTCCTTGATTCGACCACAGCAAATTCTCAGTGTTACCCTTGTAGGATATTTTTTCAACGCTGGGCAATCCTATATGATGTGGCATGGTTCGTTACAATTAAAACACCGATTCATTCTTGACTTTGGGCAGTCCTTGAAAAGATGTCCAATGTCATTGCAATTGAAGTATTTACCCGAATATAGTCTGCATTCATCTCAATGATACTTCATACACTTTTGGCACTGAGAAAATTCCAAGCCCCTGCATTCGTTTTTCTCCTCCTTGATTACTCAGATTGTCTCTTGGCCTCTTGGTGCCTCTTTGTTCTTGCGGGCCTCCTTTACTTTATTGCGGTGTAATCTCTCTGAAAAATATTCTTGGTGCTTCTCTTTATCTAATGCATTTGAGATCTGCTTCCTCGACCTCCAATGTCTTGGCAACTACTTTGGTGTGTGGTACATCCTGCGTCCCAACTATCTTCACGCCCTTATATATTTCCGGCTTCAGTCCGTGCATAAACTGAAGGACTTGTTTTCATTCTTGCTTATCAGATGACTTGCAAAACGGGACAATAATTCAAATCTCCGAACATACTCTGATACTGATTTGGTTTGCTTCAATTGTAGAAACTCCATAATCTTTGTTGCTTGAACAGTGCTGTTGAAGTATTTGTCATAGAATGCCTTCTTAAACTCCTTACAGGTTATAGCTTACATATCGGCGGTGGCAGTAATAAACTAGAAAATTTCAGATTTTAAAGATAATTTTTAATTTAATCTCGGTTGGAGTTTCGAAAAATATTTTAACGAGTAAATTAAGTCATAGAGCTCGGAATCTAATTCTAGTGATGGTTTTTGAAATTTTAAAGTCGGGAAGACGAGAATTTAACGAAGTTACAGACGACAAAAACACGTGAGGGCATTAATTAATTTAAAACAAAATAAAAAAAAAAAAGAAATATATGACAGCCGAATGGCTTCGGGAGGAAGCCATTCGGCTACTGCTACTTGTCGACACCCGAGAGAGACGCGAGCGAGAGAGTGATCGGGGAGGGGGGTGAATTGCCGGCGATCGACCGACGGAGGAGAGACGTGACGCGCTAGACGGTTCTGGCTAGGCAGAAACTCGGCGTGAGTGGGTTTTCCCGAGCTGAAAATATAGGTGAGTTCTTCCTTGTTTCAATTTCTGTAGACCGAATTTGGAAGGTCAGTCATTCTTGAATTTCCGACGGTTAGAGCTTGTTTTTTGTGGGATGTTTTAGAACCAAGTGTATGTGTGTGGCTCGACCCTTCCCGCGACAGAACGGAATGAGAAACAAGGAGTTTTCTCTTTCGGTCTTTTCTTGCTTTGATGGCCGAGCGTGGAGTTGTTTTTGCTTTTAAGTTTCAGAAATTTTGTGCTAAAATTTAGAAGGAATAGAGGTGAATTTCATAGTTCAATGAGGCGGTCGAGAAATGCATAGTTTTGGGAAGAGAACCGTGAGAATTTTTGTGCTGTCGTTGCTGTTTTCTAATTAGGAACCACCAAATTTGTTTATGTATGCATTGGTGAACCGAAATGTGGATGTTCGGGGAAGAAATTGGCGAAATTGGACCGAAGTTGAGATTTTGAATTTTTTTTTATGTAAAAACAGTTCCGTTTTTGGGGATTTTGATGGGACTACAGTTAATCGTTTTAAATTCTGTTTTAGTAGGTTAAAGTAGGTTGTTAGAAGAACGTATGACCGCTAAAATCGTTTGATTCCGATATCCGACGCAAACGTTATGCGCGTCAAAAGTTTATATCAGATTTTGGTCAAAGTCAAATTAGTGAGCATTTTGTTTCGTAGAATTTTGACGTGTGATAGTGACATGACTGTTTTGGTGCGCAAAGCTAAATTTGAGTGAGTTTTGGTTGAAGAAAAACAAAAATGTGAAATTTGATAAAAATGGACAGATTTGGTTTCGGGATTTTTCCACCTAGCTGTAGCTTACCGTTTTAAAATTCGTTTTATTATGTCAAACTAGGTTCCTAAGGGGACGTTTAGCCACTTGAATCGTTCGATTCCGTTAACGAACGCAAAAGTTATGTACGTCAGAAGTTTACGCTAGTTTTCGACCGAACCAAACTACTGACTCGTTTTAGTTGGAATTTCATAGGTTTAGTTAAGAAATGTTATTTCTAGCTTATTTGGTGAATTTTGAAGCAAAGATTGATGAGTGATTGTTTGCGTTTTAGGTTGAGGCATTTTTGGCGAAGCTGTGCGTCGAGTGAGCTTAGGACGCCAGGTAAGTAGTGCATGTATGCTTTTTGCCCAAGTGGGCCTACGGCGTAGAACTTTAGAATTTATGTAATTGATTGTGGTGTGCATGCGTATTGTTTGACATGCATCATTTTTTTTTAAAGGGAATGAAAATGATTTTGAGCATATTTTGAGTAAGTGGTGAGACGCGTGGCGGTGGAACCGCGGATCCTGCTAGTGTGTGGGTCGGTGCGTAACCAACCCATGATGTTTTCCTTGTCTCGACGCTGAGGAAGTGTATGCGCAATACCATATTCAGTTGCCTTCGTCGATGGATGCCACTGTAGAATATAAAAATCCAACTAACGTTGTCCTATAGGGAAAAGCCAGTGAGGATCTTAGTATCAGTTGTGAAAGTGCTGCGTAACAAGGCGATTCCTTTGGTCAAAGTGTTGTGGCAAAGTCATGGTGTGGAAGAGACTACTTGGGAGCGGCGTAAAGACATGGAGCGGCAGTACCCCAACTTATTCGGTACGTAAATTTTGGGGATAAAATTCTTATAAGGTGGGGGGAATGTAATAAACCAGAAAATTTCAAATTTTAAAGCTAATTTATGAAAATTTTAATTTAATCTCGGTTGGAGTTTCAGAAAATATTTTAACGGGTAAATTAAGTCATAGAGCTCAGAATCTAATTCTAGTGATGGTTTTTGAAATTTTAAAGTCGGGAGGACGAGAATTTAACGAAGTTACGGACGACAAAAACACGTGAGGGCATTAATTAATTTAAAACAAAATAAAAAAAAAAAAAGAAATATATGACAGCCGAATGGCTTCGGGAGGAAGCCATTCGGCTGCTGTTACTCGTCGACACCCGAGAGACACGCGAACGAGAGAGTGATCGGGGAGGGGGGCGAATTGCCGGCGATCGATCCCCGAAGGAGAGACGTGACGTGCTAGACGGTTCTGGCGAGGCAGAAACTCGGCGTGAGTGGGTTTTCCCGAGCTGAAAACATAGGTGAGTTCTTCCTTGTTTCAATTTCTGTCGACCGAATTTGGAAGGTCAGTCATTTTTGAATTTCTGACGGTTAGAGCTTATTTTTTGTGGGGTGTTTTAGAACCTAGTGTGTGTGTGTGGCTCGGCCCTTCGCGCGACAGAACCGAGTGAGAAACAGGGACCGTCGAAAGTTTATGTCAGATTTTTTTCCAAGTCAAATTAGTGAGCGTTTTTTTTCGTAGAATTTCGATGCGTGATAGTGACATTGCTATTTTGGTGCTTAAAGCTAAATTTGAGTGAGTTTTGGTTAAAGAAAAACAAAAATGTGAAATTTGATAAAAATGGACAGATTCGGTTTTTGGATTTTTCCACCTAGCTGCAGCTTACCGTTTTAAAATCATCTTATTATGTTAAACTAGGTTCTTAGGGGACGTTTAGCCACTTGAATCGCTCGATTCCGTTGACGGACGCAAAAGTTATGCGCGTCCAAAGTTTAAGCTAGTTTTCGACCGAATCAAACTAGTGACTCGTTTTAGTTGGAATTTCGTGGGTTTAGTTAAGAATGTTATTTCTAGCTAATTTGGTGAATTTTGAAGCAAAAATTGATGAGTGATTGTTTGTGTTTTAGGTTGAGGCATTTTTTGCGAAGCTGTAGGTCGAGTGAGAGTAGAATGCCAAGTAAGTAGTGCATGTATGCTTTTTGCCCAAGTGGATCTACACCGTAGAACTTTAGAATTTATGTGATTGATAGCGGTGTGCGTGCGTATTGTTTGACATGCGTCATTTTTTTTATAAGGGAACGAAAATGATTTTGAGCATTTTTTGAGTAAATGGTAAGACGCGTGGTGGTGGTACCGCGGATACTGCTAGTGTGTGGGCCGGTGCATAACCAACTCTGGATTTTGCTCGAGGAGTGAGCCGGTTAGGCCATCACGCGGCGTGTATGTGTTGACGGTGAAGGTAATGGGTAGTGGTACCGTGGATCCTACTAGTGTGTGGGCCGGTGCAACACCAGCCGCGGATTCCGCTCGGGGAGTGGGCCAGCTGGGTTGTCGCGAAACTTGTGTATGTGGCAACTGTGGCCCCATGCTGGGGAGGCTGGGACGGGGGCGACGTGTCAGGGTGTGGTGTGGTGCGAGGTACACCCTCACCCTGATGTGGTTGCTGTGTGGTGATGTGTGTGTGTAGCTTGTGAGCCTCGTTGCTAGGGAGTCCGGGACGGTGACGTTAGGTTTCTCCTTACCCTGGTGCGGCTACACTACGCGTCACAGATATGATAACATGAGTGTGAGTGTAGAGACTGCATGTCATAGGATTGTATTGTCGGCTTTTACTTTCATATCGCATTACTTACTGAGCGTTAGGCTTATGTTGTGTGTTCTATGGTGTAGGTGGTGACGATATTGCTGGTGAGCCTCGAGAGTCTAGTCCTGAGACATAGGATGGTTTGCGGCGTGCGACCGAGCACCAAATGACGGATTTTGTTAGGGCGACCCGACCCATGGTGGTGGTAGGTGATGGTGAGATTCATTGGGTTGTTATTTTGTGTCGGGTATTTATGCGGATAGAGGAGTTCGTATAGACGTCGGTTGTATAGGATTGTATAGAGTGATTGTAGTGTTTTGGGGACACGTACGTATTTTTATATGTTAGAGTATGATATTGCTCTATACTATGGACTTTCTTCATTTGTATTTGATGGATTTTTGTTGTCTTTAAACTCTGATTTTGTTATGGAGATTCTCTGGATGGTTGATAGATAAATACTGTTAATTTTTGGTGAACTGTGTGCAGGGTTTAAATTTTGGTATAGCTAGTTTTACGCGTTACTCCGCCAAAATTTCGAGAGTGTGGTTGGGAGTCGAGAGGATATGGAATAGGTTAGGATGTGTACAGTGAGTACTTGAGAAGTGTGGATGAGCGTGAGAGTACGGCGTGATCGCAGGTGAGCGGGGCACGCGGCCTTTCGATTGCTCACAGGTCGTGCAGTGCCGAGTGAGGGCGTGGGTGCGGACGTGCGGTACGGAGGCGGAGCGCGTGGGGCACGCGGCGCTGTGAGCGGGCGCTTGACTCGGTGATGTTGAGTTGGCGCGCGCAGTACAGCGAGGGTGCGCGCGGGGTGTCGAAGTGGGGACGTGAGTGCGCAGTACTGGATTGTGTAGTTCGAGGGGTGAGTTGGATTCTTTTCTATGATTTCGAGTCTTGCCATTTTATCTTAAAACTATTTTGAATTGTTTACTTTTTCGCTGCGAATTTTTATATGGAGGATTTTGTGTTCCCTCTTCGGTGCACAGGTTGTTTTCAAATCGAGTAGAAAAATTTTTCATACTCACGAATGTTCTTTTGAAGATGATTTGAAACCAAAAGTACTACAAAATTGAGGGAGTTGTGTCAAGTTTTAGTGTGTCATAGTGTGTAGACATATTGTAGCGCACCGGGGACGTGGGGTTTCTCGGGATGTTACAGTGGCCTCCGTAATATCCCACCAATAATAAGCATCCTTCGCCAAGTAAAAGATTGCACAAGAGACCTTTTCTGTTTCCTCCACCTTGGCATATTTAAACATGTCCTCAATCGTATGAATCCACTCTTTAGCAGAAGTTGGATCCAACGATTGTCCTTCAAATGTCGGAAGTCACAACCTCTGAAATCTCTCACCACTCTGATTGTTGGTAGAACTGGAATATGAATTTCCATGCTTGTTCAACAATACTACCAACTGTTGGGACGGTCGGTTCACTAGCTCTGTTAGTTGTCTAATCATGATCGAATCATCCCTTGCATCTGTCGTTTCTCTTCGTTCTCGCGGCTGTCTTGTTTCTCTTGGAATTTGGTTATTCTTAAACAAATCAGAGACATATGAACATCTAATAACAGGGCTTAACATAAAAACTTCTATGTGGCGATTGACATTGTTAGATAATCTACGAAACGATTTAACTCGTCGGCTGTGATACCAACAATTGTCACGACCCAGAATCCATACTAGAATATTTCATAAAAATTAAATTTTTTTTTTTTACTTCAAAACTATTCCGTTTTAAAACATTAAAATTTCACAGCGGAAGACTTACTTGTTTGTGAATAACTAGTTATTTAAAACCAAACTTAAATCCACACTTCAAACTGTACAAAGCTCATCCAAAATACTTTAAATTCATCAACCTAAAACGTTTTTCTACCAATCGAATTTAGTATTTAGAAACACCTCTCTTTCCTCCTAATCGAGCAGGATAACGCTTAAATTCTATGAATAAAAAACCAACAAATTATCCAAATTTTCTCAAAAACCAACCTCACAAACTATATTTCCAAACCAAAATTAACATCCTAATTCAATTCATCCATCTATATCAAAATATTTCTATCCATAACTCAAAAAGTTTTTTTTTCTACAAAACGTTTATACACATATCACTTACTTCAAAACGCTGCTTCAAAACATACGTTTCTCCACGGTTAAATCGCCCTAATAATTAGCTTGATTGTTGCCATGAACGTACTCCACCAACTGCGGCCACTAATCCTCTACATGCTCGAGAATCTCACTAGCTAGTCCTTTTTCACCTATAACACAGAATTCAAACTATAAGCTTAATGTAATAACCCAAAAAATTTTAGATTTTAAATCTAATTTATGAAATTTTAATTAAATCTCGGTTGGAATTTCGAGGAATATTTTAACAGGTAAATTAATTTATAAAACTCGGCATCTAAATTTAGTGACGGTTTTCAAAATTTTTAAAGTCGGGAGAACACGAATTTAACGAAGTTACATACGGTAATGTACGTGAGGGCGTTTTAGTAATTTGATTTGTTAATTTAAAAAAAGAAAAAAAAAACAACCGAATGGCTTCGGAGAGAAGCTAGGCTATCATTCGTGAGGGAGCCTGAGAGAGCAACGGAGAGCGAGAGAGCGAACAAGAGAGCGAGCTGCCGACGACCGACCACTAGGGGAGAGGCGCTGACGTGCCAGACGGTTCCGATGAGGCAGAAACTCGGGTATAAATGGGATTTTTTGAGATCAAAACTGAGGTAAGCTTCTCCCATTTTATGATTTTTGTCGACCGAGCGTGGTTGAATTGTGGAGGAGGTTGGATGAGAAATACTGAGAACCGAGAGGAACCGAGGGCAATTGTGTTGCCATTTTCGGTTTCCTAATTGGGAACCGTCCATTCTGCTAACATATGTGTAGGTGAGCTAGAATATGATACATTGATGGGAATCGGGTTGATGTCGAAATTCAGATTTTTTTTGTTTAAAAATAGATTCTGTTTTTACCATTTCAACCTAGCTTCAGTTATTCGTTTTAAATTCTGTTTTAGTGGGTTAAACTAGGTTGTTAGAGAAACGTTTGGCTCCTAGAATCGTTTGATTCCGATAACCGACGCAAACGTTATGCACGTCGAACGTTTATGTCGGATTTTAGGCCAAGTCAGATTAGGTAACCTTTTTAATGGATTCGTGACATGTGATGTTAGCGTGGAGTATTTTAGTGCTTAAAACGAGTTTTGAGTGAGTTTTGTTGAAAAACTAAAAATGTGGAATTTTTGAGTGAAGGGCAGATTTGGTTTTGATGTTTTTCACCTAGTTGCGGTTTATCGTTTTAAAATTTGTTTAGGTAGGTTAAACTAGGTTCCTAAGGGAACGTGTAGCCTCTTGAATCGCTCGATTCTGATAACGGACGCAAAAGTTATGCGCGTCCGAAGTTTAAGCGGGTTTTCGGTCAACCAAATTAGTGACCCGTTTTTGTTGAAATTTCATGGGTGTAGTTGAGATATGTGATTCTTAGCGTAATCAGTGAATTTTGATGTGAAGATTTATGAGCGATTTTTCATGTTTTAGGTTTAGGCGTTTTGGCAAGCTGTGCGTCGAGTAAGCCTAGGACGCCATGTAAGTAGTACATGCATGTGTTTTGCCCAGGTGAACCTACATCGTGAAACTTTAGGATTTATGTCGTTGATTATGGTGTGTGTGTGTGTGTATTGTTTGACATGCATGATGTTTTAAAAAGGGAACGAAAATGGTTTTGAACATATTTTGAGTAAGTGGTGAGACGCGTGGCGGTAGTACCGCAGATCCTGTTAGTGTGTGGGTTGATGTGTAACCAACCGTGGATTTCACTCGAGTAGTGGGTCGGCTGGGCCGTCACGCGGCGTGTATGTGTCGGCGTTGAGAATGATGGACAGTGGTACCACGAATACTGCTAGTGTGTAGATTGGTGCAACACCAGACGCGGATTCCGCTCGAGGAGTGGGCTAGCTGGGCTGTCGGAAAATGTGTGTGTGGCAACTGTGGCTCCGATGCTGGGGAGGCCGGGACGGGGGCGACTTGTCAGGGTGTAGTGTGGCGCGAGGTTCACCCTCACCTGACGTTGTTGCTGTGTGGTGATGCGTGTGTGTAACTTGTAGGCCTCGTTCATGGGGAGTCCGTGACGGTGGCGACATGTCAGAGTGTAGGGTGGTGCTAGGTTCATTCTTACCCTGGTGCGATTGCACTACGCATCACAGATGTGATAACATAAGCGTGAGTGTAGAGACTGCATGTGATAGGATTGCATTGTCGATTTTTAGTTTCATATCGCATTACTTACTGAGCATTAGACTTATGATATGGTGTAAGTGTAGATATTGTCACTGGTGAGCCCCGAGAGCCTAGTCCTGAGGTGTAAGATGGGTTGGCAGTGCGCGATCGAGGTACCAGAGGGCGGATTGTTAGGCCGACCCGACCCGTGAAGATGGTAGGTGGTGGTGAGATTTACTTAGGTTGTTGTTTTGTGTCGGGATATTTATGTGGTCAAATGAGTTCGTATAGACGTCGGTTGTAAAGGATTGTATAGAGCGTTGAGGTGTTTTGGAGACGCGTGTGTATTTTTACATGTTGGAGTATGTCATTTCTCCATACTGTGGACTTTCTTCGTTGGTAGTTGATAAAATTCGTTGTCTTTAAACTTCGATTTTTGTTATGGGGATTCTCTGGATAGTTGATGAATGGATATTTTTTGAAGTTTTCTGGTGAACTATGTACAGGATTTGAATTTTGGGATAGCAAGTTTTTAGGCCTTACTCTGCCGAATTTTTGGGAGAAAGGTCGGGGAATAATGAGGGTATGGAATAGGCCAGGGTGTGCGTGGTGAGGCGCAAAGGGAGTAACGATGTGCGCGGGAGCATGGCGTGATTGCAGGCACGCGGCTCTGCGAGTGTGCATGGCTCGTGCGGCGTCGGGTGAGGGCGTGCTTGCGAACGTCCTACACGGAGGCAGGGTACGTGGTGCACGCAGCGTTGTGGGCGTGCGCAAGACAAGGCGGTGTTGATGTGGCGTGCGTGGCGCCAGGAACGAGTGCGCGGGGGGCCGAAGTGGGAAGTGGGCGCAAGCGGGGCGCGCGGCGCCAGGTCGAGTGTGTGACGACCCAAAAATCCTCCGTGATTCCCGGTTTACTTCCAACTAACTACGCATCACCGTCCCTCATATCGTATACCATTAATTTCTTAGAAATTAGAAAGGTTTACTTTTTGACTCAAAATGATTTTTTTTTTTAAACTACTTTTAAAAGATATACAAATAAATTCCGCAGCGAAAACTCATTTAAATTCAGTGTAAGTAAACTTCACCATTTTAAAACACAGAAGTGCTAAGACCGGTCGACACTTGTAAGCACCGGTCGACACCTAAGTCTTCTCGGGTTTTCCCATCGGTCGACACCAGAAACACCGGTCGACACTTTTATGCTCTACACAGAGAGAGGTTGACACTCATTACCGCAGGTCGACACCTTAACCCTCTCTGCTCGCACAGGTCGTTCCCCGCGGTCGAAACCGCTACCATTTTTACATGACTGGTCGACACCTGCAACCAGGGGTCGACACCTGCTTCGGCTCTGCCTACCCCAAGTCGAGCCTCGCGGTTGACACTCACTTTACATTTACACTGACTGGTCTACACCTCTCGACTTCGGTCGACACTTCACACCAGAATCAGTGAAATCACACCAGTTCGTTCGAATACGCATGACAACCATTACTCTATTGCAACCACCAAAATAAAAACCCATATTTTGGCAACCAAATTTCTTCATGCAAGTTTCAAAACAACACACGACGAATACTCCTCGATAAATCCAAGAAGTAAAGTTTAAAGTCTGAAAACATAATTTCAATACATTCGTATCCCAATAATCCATGGTACCCTTGGTACACCACCTAAAGTCCTCAAAAACCTATACAACTCTATTCAACTCAAAACACTTACAAAATGTCACTCTCTTTACTCGCCATGGTCGTGTTGCCCCCAACATTTTCCTGCACCGGCATACGACACCTCACGCTAACTCCGACCTATGCCTGCTCATCACCTAGCAACTCACCTAACAGCGCGTCGTCACCTACACCGAGGAACACAAAACGAAGTCTAATGCTTAGCAAGTATGGAAACATGAACTCGAAAACCAATGCAAAACTCAACCCCTACTCATGCAGTTTCTATACTCAACTCCGTTTTCTTTTCATTTCGTTATTTTCATCTTTCACTTTCCGGTGTGAGTCAGGCCGGCACCCACCCCTTCCACACTCGGGACGGCCATTCTATAACCCACGGAGCGAGGTTAGAGGCACACATCATGTTCGCACATGGAACGGCCCTACGTAACCTTCTCCTAACAACGATCGTTGAACCCCCTAGTGCTCTCAATAGCACGTTAACGACGAGACGTTCGTAAACCATGTCACATTACGTACTTTCATCCATGGGAACCCCCTAGTGCTTTCTCACTAGTACGTTAACGACGAGGCGTTCACCCATGCTTTGCAAGTCTTTTCTTATCTAGTTACATTTCACATACACATTTCAAAACATGCTTAAAACTCGTATTTCGCAGTTCAAAACCATGATGCATGACAATCACAATGCACGACTCCATAACAAAACAACCAAATGATGATCAAAGCAAATAAACAAGCAACCAAACAATCCTACCATTCCATGGTGTATGCCCGAAGGCAAATCACATACATTCCACCACTTACCTGGCGTTCTTGAAATCCTTTCGCGTTTCGTGACTTGATGCTTTAACTGGAATACCTATAAAATTGCACATCCGTCAATTTTAATTCATCGAATTCATTACTCCCTAACTTACAAGTCCTAATTCACATCAAAATCGAAACTATCCAAAAATCCCAAAATTCCACATAATTTCCGTCCGACTCCAGAAATTCACAACTTCTCCATTACTCGTCTGAATTGGATGATACCAAATACTACGGGTTCCTGAGGATGCCTAGTTTCCCGTGGTTGTATCAATTTTCCATTCGGATGTCCACAACTTAACCGAACATGGCCTAACGGACACCGTTCCAAAACTCACGTACACGGTCAATAAATCACTCAATCTTCCTCACCAATTTTCGTAATTTACTCCTATTTCTATCCTAAGCACCATTACACGGATAGAGTCCAACTCTACGCTCAATTTTTCGCATTACCCTCCTAGGTTTTCACCAATTTGCCCTATATCCTTGCCAAACCCGGTTTTGCCACTAATAACGCTAATACACCAACTAACTATGCAAAACTAACGAGAACTTACCGTGATTTAAATGAAAGGAAAGAGAATCGACCGCTGACCACTTCACGCGGGAGAAGAAGAAACGAGAGAGGGTGAGAGAACAAAATGCTGGGGGGGTAGGTGCTTTCCCTTTCTCATTATTAATATTTTTTTATTTTATTATATTTACCAAATTGCCCTCCTCCTTAAACCGTTTCACAATTCCATGATTTCGTCCGAATCCGGTTAAATTCTTAAATTTCTCTCTCCACCATTAACCTTAAAATAATCTTTCACTTAGGGGTTGAAATTTTCTGTCATTAATTCGGACCAAAACTCTGCCGATTAAAATTTACGGAAATCCGACAAAAAATTTTCAACGGAAAATTTTCGGGTATTACAAAGTGTGCGCACGCGCGGTGTGGCGCGGGACCATGGACGCGCGGCGTCAGGCCATGGCACGCAGCGCCGCTACTCGGGCGTGCGACACTTAGTCGATTAGCGCAAGGCGTGGGTTGGACTCTTTCCTAAAATTTCAAGTCTTGTCGTCTTATTTTAAAAACTCCTTTAACTTGTCTTTTCTGCTACGTATTTTATATTGAGGATTTCGTGTTCCCTCTTCGGGGCGCGAGTCGTCTTCGAATTGAGTCGAAAAATTTTTATATTTACAAATGTTTTTTCAATATGATTTAAAAATGAAAATGATATTAAATTAAATGAGTTCGCGTTAAGTCTCTGTGTGTCATAGTATGTAGTGAGCGCACCGGGAACGTGTGGGTTCTCGAACTGTTACACTTAATGCTTAGTAATTAGTGCAATAATAAAATGAAAACAGTTCATATATCTCCTAACATGTGCAGTTTCTACAGGCTCATTACACTTTCTTTTTTGTATTTGTTTTTGTTTTTGTCACACTGCGAGAATCCACACCTTCCCGGTGTAGCACTCTGAGAACCCACACGTTCTCGATGGGCTCACTACGACTACACACTAATTTGGCACCATAACCTGTCATAACCCAATGGTAACATCCTCCACAACCCCTCGCTAGTACATTCAGAAACCAAACTCCTTACATCTCAACCAATACTCACCACCTCCACGGGTCGGGTCACCCTAATAGTCCGCTGTCTGGTGCCTCGGTCAGATGCCACCAACTGTTCTACGCCTCAGGACTAGGCTCTCGGAGCTCACCAGCGACAATATCTACACCTACACTATAGAACACACATTATAATATTAACGTTCATTAACTAATGCGATATGAAAAGTAAAAACTGACAATGCAATTCTATCACAAGCAGTCTCTACACTCATACTCATGTTGTCACATCTGTGACGCGTAGTGCAGCCTCACCAAAGTGAGAATGAACCTAGCGCCACCTTACACCATGGCACGTCTCCACCGTCCCGGACTCCACATCAATGAGGCCCATAAACTACACACACGCATCACCACACAGTAACCACGTTAGGGTCAGGGTGAACCTTACGCCACACTACACCCTGACGGGTCGTTCCCATCCCAGCCTCCCCAGCAACGGGGCCACAATTGTTACACACACATTACTCAACCAACCGGCCCACTCTTCTAACAACCTAATTTTACCCACTAAAAGTGAATTTAAAACAAATAACTGAAGGTAGGCCGAAACCCCAAAAAACAGAACCTGTTTTTACACAAAATAATTCAGATTTCAACATCAACCTGATTTCCACCAATTTCTCTACCAATCTATCACATTCTAACCTATTAAGCATAATTTGAATAAAACAAGAGATTTTAAACACCAAAAATCCAAACTGCAAAATCAACAGTCTCGGGTTTTCCTCCCAACCCAAGCACTAGGTCAATCAACGATTAAACACCGTTAAAGCCCCTTCTAAATGCTCTAGTTACACGCTCGAACTTCGGAAGTCCAACTCAAAGCATACCGATCACAGCCGGTCACCAAAACAGAGAGGAAAACAAGGGAAGGCTACTTGTTCTTCGGTCAGATTTTTGGCGTGGATAAATCGAGCCACCAGCTGGCTTCAGCTTGCCGATGTACTCTGAACGCCGGCTTCTCACTCTCGGCAGTTGATCATCAGCACTCCTTCTCCCGGCTTCTCTCGCTCTCTTGGTCGCTCTCTCTTGGCCTTGGTGTTCAACAGCCAAATGGCTTCTCTTCGAAGCAATTCAGTTGTTTTTAAAAAGAATAAATTAATTTAAATAATTACAATTTACTCAAATGCCCTCACGTGTTTTAATCGTCCGTAACTTCGTTAAATTCGCGTCGTATTGATTTTAAAATTTCATAAATATTTCTACGAATTAAATCCCGAGCTTCGAAAAATAAATTTCCCGCCAAAAGCTTCCCGAAAACTCCAACCGGGATTTAATTTAAATTTCAAAAATTAAATCGAAGATTCAAAATTTCTTGGGTCATTACATCCCCCCATCTTATAAGAATTTTGTCCTAAAATTTACATACCGCATAGCTCAGGATACTGTTGCTCCATGTCCTGTCGGCACTCCCAGGTGGCCTCCTCCACGCCATGATTGCGCTACAACACCTTGACTAAAGGAATCTCCTTATTGCGGTACTTTCACAGCAGACCCTAAAATCCTCACTGGTTTCTCCTCGTAGGACAGCATCGGCTGGATCTCTATATTCTGCTGTGGCACTACATGAGAAGGATCGCGCATACACTTGCTCAGCATCGAGACATGAAAAACATCGTGGATAGCATCCAGCGAAGGGGGTAACTGAAACTGGTAGGCGGTCCTCCTAATCCTACTGACAATCGAGAATGGCTCCACAAATCGAGGGTTAAGTTTTCCTCGCTTTCTGAACCTGACCACGCCCTTGAATGGTGAGATCTTCAGGAATACCTCATCGCCCACACTAAACTCCAACTCCCGACGCCTCTGATCTGCATAACTCTTTTACCGACTCTGAGCTTCCTCAATCCTCTTCCGTATCATGGCAACCTTGTCAACAGTCTGCAATAAAATCTCAAGACCTATCAAATGGGACTCTCAAACCTTGTCCTAATATAATGGCGACCTGCACTTCCTCTCGTAAAGAGGCTCGTACGGTGCCATACTAATGGTGGACTGTTAGCTGTTATTATACGAGAACTCGACCAATGGTAAGAACTTGCTCCAAGCTGCCTGAAACTTCAATACACAGGCTTTGAGTATATCCTCTAAAATCTTTACGGTCCACTCTGACTACCCGTCGGTTTGAGGGTGAAAGGCCGTACTGAAATTTAATCTAGTACCTATGGCTTTATGCAGACTTCTCCAAAACTTGGATGTGAACCTGGGGTCCTGGTCAGCCACAATCGACACCGAAATCCCATGAAGCCTGACTATCTCCCTGAATATATAACTGGGCAAACTGATCCATGGTATAAGTCATCCTCACGGGCAAAAAGTGAGATCACTTCGTCAACCTGTCTACAATTACCCAGATAGCATCGTGGTCCTTGGAAGTCCTCGGTAGTTCGACCACAAAATCCATAGTTATCCGCTCCCACTTACACTCTGATATTGGCAATGGTTGGAGCATTCCAGACGGTCGCTGATGCTCTGCCTTCACCTGCTGGCAGACTATGCAAGTCTCAACATACTCGGCCACCGCTCACTTCATGTTAGGCTACCAATAGTGCTGCTTCAATTCCATGTACATCTTAGTGTTTCCGGGATGCACAGAGAAAGAAGATGAATGGGCCTATGATAATATCTCCTTCCTTAGCTCCTCATCCTTCGGGACGTACCACCTATCCTGAAATTTCAAAATCTCATCCTCTGAATAACTGAGCTAAGAACTAAGATTGGCCTCCATACTTGCCTTCAGTTCGCTACACTCCGAGTCAGTCCCCTGGGCCTTCCTAATCCTGTCCAGAATAGTCGGCCTCAACGACAAGGCCGAAAGAATGATTGCTAAGTCAGAAACTACCTCCAGGCCAAGACTCTACATCTCTGTTAGCAACTCAACAGGCACTGTCAAAGTCATGGAAGAAGTCAAAGTTGGCACTCGGCTCAAGGCGTCTGCTACCACATTCGCCTTTCTCGGGTGGTACTTGAGCTGCACATCGTAATCATTGACCAGTTCGAGCCACCTCCTCTGTCTCAAGTTTAGCTCCTTTTGCGTGAAAATGTACCTAAAGCTCTGGTGGTCTGAGAAAATCTCACACTGCGGCCCATATAGGTAATGTTTCCAAATCTTGAGTGCGAAAACAACTGCTGCCAGCTCCAAATCGTGAGTGAGATAATTCTGCTTATATGTGTTCAATTGGCTGGAGGCATAGGCAGTAACTCTCTCACTCTGCATCAAAACACACTCCAAACCAATTCTGCAGGCATCACAATTAATGCAGAACTTCTCCCCTTTCACGGGCAACGTCAGTATAGGAGCTGCAGTCAATCTCTGCTTCAATGTCTGAAAGTTGTCTTCACGCTTGTCAGTCCATTCATACTTTACATTCTTTTGGGTCAGCCGGGTCAAAGGAGCTAAAATCTTGGAGAACCCCTCAATGAACCTCAGATAGTATCCAGCCAACCCCAGAAAACTGCGTATTTCACTTGCACTTGTCGGTTGCGGCCACTCTTTTACTACTTGAACTTTCACCGGATCAATTGAAATGCCCTAAGAGGAAATAACGTGTCCCAAGAAGTGGATACTGTCCAACCAAAACTTGCACTTAGAGAACTTAACATACAGCTGATACTGGCTCAAAATAGTCAATACAGTCCTTAAGTGCTCCCTATGCTCCTGCTCACTACGAGAGTATATCAAAATGTCGTCGATAAACACGACCACAAACTTGTCTAGGTACTCACTGAATACTCGGTGCATCAGATCCATAAACGCTGCAGGGGCATTGGTCAACCCGAAGAACATAATCAGGAACTCAAAATGCCCATACCTAGTCCCAAAGGCCGTCTTCGGTACATCCTCCTCCCCCTTTACCTTCAACTGATAATAGTCGGACCTCAGATCGATCTTAGAAAACACCCGAGCACCCAGTAGCTGATCAAACAAATCATCAATTCTCGGTAGCAGATACCTGTTCTTCACCATCAACTTAATCAACTCCCGATAGTCGATACACATACGTAGGGATCCGTCCTTCTTATTAACAAATAAAACGAGCGCGCCCCAAGGTGAAAAACTCTGGCGTATAAAGCCCTTATCCGTCAGTTCCTCCAACTGAGCTTTCAACTCCTTAAGTTTTGTAAGTGCTAACCTGTACATGTTATTGCACACTGGCTCGGCACCTGGGAAAACATCTATCTCGAACTCGATCTCCCTGTTAGGGGGCAGCCCTAGCAAATCATCACGAAACACCTCTGGGAACTCTTGCACAACAGGGCTATCCTGTGACCGAGTATCATCCCATGACTATGCATCCCCGACACTCGCCAGAAATCCTTGACAACCCTCATGCAACAACTGCAGACTCTGCCGAGAAAATATAGTGGAAATCCTGGCAAGACGTTTACTTGCTCTGAAGGTGTAGCTTTCCTCGCCCGGGGGCCGAAATGAACCTCTCTGGTCCTGCAGTGTAGCACCCCGAGAACCCACACGTCCCCGGTGCGCTACAATGCATCTACACACTACACACACAAACTAACACTTGACACAACTAACTCAATTCAATACCCCTTTCGTTTTCAAATCATTTTCAAAAGCACATTTGTGAGTATGAAAATTTTTCGACTCGATTCAAAAAAACAACTCGCGTCCCGAAGAGGAAACACGAAGTCCTCAACATAAAACTACGCAGCGGAAAAGAAAACCATTTAAAACAATTTGAGATAAAACGGTAAGACTTGAAATCCTAGGAAAGAACCCCACGCTCCCCACGAACTACCCAGTCCGGTCCCAAGCACTCACGTCCCCACTCCGACACCCCGCGTACACCACCGCGGTGCCACAGGTGCCAACCCAACGTCGCTGTATCTCGCGCACGCTCACAGCGCCGCGTGCCCCACGCACCCTGCCTCTGTACAGCACGTCCGCGCGCACGCCCTCACCCGGCGCCGCATGACCCGTGTGCACCCACAAGGCCGCGTGCCCCGCGCACCTGCGATCACGCCGCACATCCACACTCATATGAACTCCTCTAGCATTCATCATACACATACCTTGACCTATTTCGTATCCTCTCGAACCTCAACCCCTCTCCCGAAATTTCGGCAGAGTACCGCCTAAAAACTGGCTACCCCAAAATTTAACCATGCACACAATTCACCAAAATCCAACAATATTTACCTATCCATCATCCAGAGAAATCATTCCAACCCAAATCAGAGTAAGAAGGCGACGAAAATCCGTCAAATACAAATGAAGAAAGTCTCCAGTATAGAGAAATAACTTACTCTAACATGGAAAATATCCGCGTACGTTACCAAAATCACACGCACTCCATATACACCTATACACTGACGCATATACAACAATCAATCCCATCCTCCGTACATAACCACCGCAAAAGAAAGAAAACCCACAAACCGACCAGGCCACAACCTACCATATCCACGGGTCGGGTCGCCCTAACAAAAGTCCGCCATCCGGTGCCGCAGTCGCACGCCGCCAACCATCCTACGCCTCAGGACTAGGCACTCGAGGCTCACCAGCGGTATCGTCAGCACCTACACCACAGAACACACAACATAAGCCTAACGCTCAGTAAGTAATGCGATATGAAAGTAAAAGCCGACAATGCAATCCTATCACATGCAGTCTCTACACTCACACTCATGTTGTCACATCTGTGACGCGTAGTGCAGCCGCACCAGGGTAAGGAGGAACCTCACGTCACCCTACACCCTAACACGTCGCCACCGTCCCAGACTCCCCAGCAACGAGGCCCACAAGCTACACCCACGCATCACCACACGGCAACCACATCAGGGTAAGGGTGTACCTCGCGCCACTCTACACCCTGACACGTCGCCCCCGTCCCAGCCTCCCCAGCACGGGGCCACAGTTGCCACACACACACGTTTCGCGACAGCCCAGCCGGCCCACCCCTCGAGTAGGATCCGCGACTGGTGTTGCATCGGCCCACACACTAGTAGGATCCGCGGTACCACTGCCCATATCCTCACCGTCAACACATTTACGCCGCATGACGGCCCAGCCGGCCCACCCCTCGAGTAGGATCCGCGACTGGTGAAGCACCGGCCCGCACACTAGCGGGATCCGCGGTACCACCGCCACACGTCTCACCTCATACATCAAAGCATGCTAAAAATCATTTTCGTTCCCGTTTTAAAAAAATATGATGCATGTCACACAATACGCACACACACCGCAATCAATCACATAAACACTAAAGTTCTACAGTGTAGGCCCACTTGGGCAAAACACATGCATGCACTACTTACCTGGCGTCCTAAGCTCGCTCGATACACAGCTTCGCCAACAGGAAGCCTCAACCTAAAACACAACCAATTTCTCATCAGTATTTCTCCCAACATTTACCAATTAGCTAAAAATAACCTTATCTAACTACACTCATTAAATTCCAACTAAAACGGTCCATTGGTTTGGTTTGGCCGAATACCAGCTCAACGTTCGGATGCACATAACTTTTGCGTCCGTCAACGGAATCAAACGATTCAAGTGGCTAAACGTTCCCTTAGGAACCTAGTTTAACATCCCAAGACGGATTTTAAATTGGTAGGCCGCAGATAGGCGAAAAACGCCAATAACCGAATCTGCCATTTTCATTAAAATTTCACATTTTCACTTCCCTTCAACCAAAACTCACTCTCAACTAGTTATATGCATCAAAATGGCTATGCTACTCTCACACGTCGAATTTCCACGAAAAAGGGTCACTAATTTGACTTAAACCAAAATCTCGCATAAACTTCCGACGCGCATAACTTTTGCGTCGGATATCAGAATCGAACGATTCCAGCATCCATACGTCCCTCGAACAGCCTAATCCATCCCACAAGAACAGAACTTAAAACAATTAACCAAAACTGGGCCAAATTAGCTAAAAACCGAACTGCCCCTGCACAAAAATGGTTAAATTTTTTATTTCAAACTTTAATTTACAAACTTCCACACACAACTAGCCCCATCTCGTCCATAACTCTCGACCAAGCTCACTGCAAAGGCAAGAAGACCGAGCACTAAGCTCGGCCGAAACAGGAAACCGACAGGGCTCACCTTCGGTTTCCTTAAGCTCGCAGCATCACCTTCGCGCTACCCTACCACTTGCGGCCAAATTTCATCAATGCCGAAAGCAGGCCGAGCACTAAGCTTGGCCAAGCCAAAAAAAATGGGACGGCAGAACAAGGAAAGAGCTTACCGTTGCGTTACTGTGCCCTCGGTCGAATGGAGGGCAATGCACAGCCGAATACCCAGTCCCGGCAGTCTCCCCAACGCCCACTCGCGTCTGTCGAAGAATCGAAACTCGAGGATTTTCCTCCCCTTTCCCGCGTCTCACTCTCGGCTCTCTCGGGAATTCGAGTTGCTGAAACCGAATGGCTTCGGTTCAACAGGACAGCAGCACCTGTTCGCAACCCGCACCTTGCACCCACGCTCGCCGGCCGTCGATCACAGCTCCGCACACGACCACTCTCCCCTGCACGCTAGCTCTCGGCGCTCTCGGTTGCTCGCAGAAAACCAGCCGAATGGCTTCTTCCCGAAGCCATTCGGGTGGTTTGTATTTTTTTTTTTTTATAATAAAAATACAAATTACCAAATTGCCCTCACATGCTTCAATCGTCCGAAATTTCGTAACTTTCTCGACTTCCCGACTTTAAATTCTGAAAAACTTCGCAAAAGTAGGCTCCGAGTCTTATAATTCAAATCTTTCCCGTTAAAATATTTCTCAAAACTCCGACCGGGATTAAACTAAAAATTCCAAAAATAAAAATATAAAATTCGAAATTCCCGGGTTATTACATGCAGTCAATCGTGGCATGATGTTTGAACAAGCAGTACATTGCCAAGATCACCTCATAGTTGCTCATATGGAGTATGACTAGCTCGGCATACAACTGCTTTTTCTCCACTGTTTCTACATTGCCCCGCACCACCTGTTCTGAATACAAGTGTTCCCCTGACGGCAAGGTTACATCATAATGCTGCATGACGGGACTGAACTCCAAATTTGCCTTAACAACAAAACCCGTCGACACAAATAAGTGCGTAGCACCCATATCAATCAAGGTATAAGCTGCTACACCGGAAATGAAAATGTTACCTGCAATCACTAATGGCTGGGCAGCATCATCTGGCTCAAAACGGTCGAAGACCCTTGGTGTAACTCTCGCCGACATCTTGCTCACAATCGGGCATCTGTTGGCAAAATGCCCCACGTCGTTGCAGTTGAAGCAACGATTCTGACGCGGCTTCTGGCACTCTCTAGACATGTGGCTTACCTCACCATAGTTATAACACCCCACTGAGCCCACTCTGCACTCACCAGGGTGACTTCTATGACATTTTGAGCACACTGGATATGACCCCGACCCCTACAGTCTTTTGTTGCTCCCCTGGCTGCTAGAACTGTCACTAGGTCTCTTCAGGCCCTTCTACAAAGACGTCCCCTCCCCACTCGACTGCGACAGTGCCTCTCTGAACGATCTCCGAGGCTGCTCCTTAGGTTTCTCTCTATAACTGGGAAGATTCGCCCGAGCCTCATCAATATCCAAAGCCTTCGCTACCACCTCCTCATATGGCATACCTCGAGTCCTCGCAATCCGCATGCCCATATAAATATCAAGCTTCAGGCCTTGCATAAATTGGTGTACCTTATTCTTGTTGAGGCTCACAAAATGTCCCGCAAACTATGACAAGACCTCGAACTGTCGAACATACTCAACCACAGCTGTGCAAACTCCACCATCTTCCGTGTCCTGATAGAGTGGTTGAAATACTTACCAAAGAACACTATCTTGAACTCCTCCCAGGTCATGGCCCCCACATCTCTCATAGTCACTACAGTATCCCACCAATGGCTAGCATCCTTGGCCAAATAGAATGCCGCATTAGACACCTTGTCCTGCTCCTCCACCTTAGCATAACCCATCATGCTCTCCATGTTCCGTATCCACTCCTGCACTGAGAGTATTCAGAGATGACCCGTCGAAAGTCGGGGTCTATGTCTATAAAGCCTATCACCCCCTCTGTCCGACGAACCTTGGGCACTAGACTAGCCTTGGTCGTCTCTGCTCATAAATCTCTCTAGCTGCTGAGACTGGTGGTGGACTAACTCGGTAAGCTGCCGAACGGTATCATCCATGTCGCCCACAGCTCTATATGTCTCCCGTCGTGGTTGACCTCTTCCTCTAGCCTCTCCAGGCATTTTCTACCTTTAAAATATACAAATCTCACATTACTCTTAACAATAAAATTAAATCTAAACACTTACAGTTGGTGGAGCGCTCCCGTGTAGCAGCTGGCGGTGTTAGGTAATCCTCTAAACGACATCGACCCCGTGGCTCTGATACCATAGCTGTATCACCCCGAGAACTCACACGTTCCTGGTGCGCTCACTATGACTACACTCTACTCTGGCACCATGACCTGTCATAACCCGATGGTAACATCCTCGACAACCCCTCGCTAGTACATTCAGAAACCAAACTCTGTACATCTCACCTAATACTCACCACCTCCACGGGTTGGATCGCCCTAACAGTCTGCCATCCGGTGCCTCGGTTGCACGCCACTAACCCTTCTACGCCTCAGGACTAGGCTCTCGGAGCTCACCAGCGACAATATCTGCATCTACAATGCAATCCTATCACATGCAGTCTCGACACTCATACTCATGTTGTCACATCTGTAACGCGTAGTCCAGCTGCACCAGGGTGAAAATTAACCTAGCGTCACCCTACACCTTGACACGTTACCACCGTCTCGAACTCCCCAGCAACGAGGCACACAAGCTACACACACGCATCACCACACAGCAACCACGTCAGGGTGACGGTGAACCTCGCGTCACACTACACCCTGACGCGTCGCTCCCATCCCAGCCTCCCCAGCAACGAGGCCACAGTTGCCGCACACGCATCCTCAACAGCCCAGCCAGCCCACTCCTCGAACGGAATTCACAACTGGTGTTGCACCAGCCCACTACTCGAGCGGGATCCATGGCGCCATTGTCCATCATCCTCACTGTCGACATACACACGCCGCGTGACGGCCCAGACAGCTCACTCCTCGAATGAAATCCGTAGTTGGTTATGCATCGGCCCACACACTAGCAGAATCCGCGGTACCACCGCCACACATCTCACCACTTACTCAAAATATGCTCAAAACCATTTTCGTTCCTTTTTTAAAACACGATGCATGTCAAAAAATACGTACGCACATCACAATCAAATAACATAATCCTAATGTTCAACAATGTAGACTCACCTGGGCAAAACGCATACATGCACTACTTACTTGGCGTCCTAAGGTCACTCGACGCACAGTTTTATCAAAAATGCCTCAAACTAAAACATAATCAATCACTCATCAATCTTTGCATCAAAATTCACTAATTACGCTAAAATCACATTCCTCAACTAAACCAACAAAATTCCCACTAAAATGGGTTGTTAATTCGGTTCGGCCGAAAACCGGCCCAAACTTCGGACACGCATAACTTTTGCGTTCGTTATCAGAATCGAACGACTCAAAAGGCTAAATGCTCTTGTAGGAACCTAGTTTAACATGCTAAACGGATTTTAAAACGGTAAGCCACAGCTAGGTGACGAACACCAATAACCAAATCTGCCATTCACCCAAAATTTCACATCTTCGTTCCCTCAACAAAAACTCACTCAAAACTCACCTTACGCACTAAAATTAGCAACACTAACATCACGCGTCACAATTCCACTAAAAACGCTCAATAATTCAACTCGGTATAAAATTCAACATAAACTGCCGATGCACATAACTTTTGTGTCAGACATCGGAATCGAACAATTCAAGCGGCCAAATGCTCCTCTAATAACCTAATTTTACCCACTAAAACAGACATTAAAATGAATAACCGAAGCTAGGCCAAAATTCCCAAAAACATAACTTGTTTTTACACAAAAATCCAGATTTGAACATCAACCCAGTTTCCACCAATTTCTCCACCAATCTATCATATTCTAGCCTATTAAGCATACTTTGAACAAAGCCAGAGATTTCAAACACTAAAAATCCAAACTGCAAGGTCAATAGTCTCGGGTTTTCCTCCTAACCCGAGCACTCGGTCAATCAACGGTTAAACACCGTTGAAGCACTTTCTAAACGCTCTAGTTACACGCTCGAACTTCGAAAGTCCAGCTCAAAGTATACCGATCACAACCGGTCACCTAAATAGAGAGGAAAACAAGGGAAGGCTACCCATTTTTCGGTCAGGTTTTTGGCCCAGAGAAATCGAGCCACGAGCTGGGTTTAGCTCGCGGAGTACTCTGTACGCCGGCTTCTCACTCTCGGCAGTCGATCGTCGGCTCTCCCTCTCTCGGCTTCTCTCGCTCTCTCGGTCGCTCTCTCTCGGCCTCGGTGTTCAACAGCCGAATGGCTTCTCTTTGAAGCCATTCTGTTGTTTTTAAAAAAATAAATTAATTTAAATAATTACAATTTACCAAAACGCCCTCACGTATTTTAACCGTCCATTACTTCGTTAAATTTGCGTCCTCCCAACTTTAAAATTTCATAAATGTTTCTATGAATTAAATTCTGAGCATCGAAAAATAAATTTCTCGCCAAAAGCTTCTTAAAAACTCCAACCGAGACTTAATTTAAATTTCAGAAATTAATTCTATGATTCAAAATTTCTCGGGTTATTACATCCGGTACGCTCATTATTATTACACACTACGACATTCAGAAACTTGACGCGAACTCACTCAATTTAATACCATTTTCATTTTATTCAAAAGAACATTTACAATTGTAAAATTTTTCGACTCGATTCGAAAATGACTCGCACCCCGAAGAGGCAACACGTAATCCTCAATATAAAATACACATCGAAAAATGACAATTTAAGGGAGTTTTAAAAATAAAACGACAAAACTTGAAATTTCAAGAAGGCGTCCAACACACGCCCCACGCCTCTCGGGTTTGGTGTTGCACATCCGAGGCCCCGCGCCATGTGCCCGAGGCTCGGTGCTGTGCGCCCCAACACGGCGCCGCGCAGCCCGCACGCACACATATCCACTTCGGCGCCACGCACACGGCCTCCCGGCGCAGTGCGCCGCAACTCGACACCACCCCGTCACATGCATGCCAACAGCACCACGTGCCCTACGCACCTTGTCTCGCCCTCACCCAACACTGCCCGAACTGCGCGCACTCGTAGGGTCATGTGCCCGGCGCGCCTACGGTCACGCCACGCTCTCGTGCACATCGCCACTCCCTTCGCGTCTAACCGCATGGATCCAACCTATTCTGTACCCTCTCGGCTTTTTTATTTTTCTCGCAAAAATTCAGCAGAGTAACGCCTAACAACTGGCTATCCCAAAAACACTAACCCTGCACACTGCTCACCAGAAAATTTCAAAAATATCCATCCAATTTCATCCAGAAAATCACCAAAGAAAAAACAGAGCGAAAGAAAATAAATCTAACAACTATCGATTAAGAAAATCTACAATACAGAGCAACACAATGCTCAAACATATAATATATACACGTGCCCTCAAAACTATCCCAATAACAGGATAGATCCACATCTATACACTATATATCATATAAATCAAATCGTCCCCAAAATGCATCAAGAAAACAAACCCCGTACACCTCACCCAAAACTCACCACCTCCACTGGTCGGGTCGCCCTAACAGTCCGCCGTCCGGTGCCTCGATCGCACGCCTCCAACCGTCCTACGCCTCAGTATTAAGCTCTCGGGGTTCACCAGCGACAATGTCTGCATCTACACCATAGAACAGACATCATAAGTGTAACGCTCTAAAAACCGACAATGTAATCTTATCACATGCAGTCTCTAAACTCATGCTCATGTTGTCACAATCTGTGACGCGTAGTGCAGCCGTGCCAGGGTGAGGCTGAACCTCGCGCCATGCTACACCCTAACACGTCGCCACCGTCCCGGATTCCCCAGCAACGACGCCGACAAGCCACATACATGCGGCACCTTACAGCAACCACCACACCATGGTGAGGGTGAACCTTGCGTCACACTATACCCTGATGCGTCACCACCGTCCCGAACTTCCAAGTAACGGGACCACAGTTGCCACATGCACACATTTTGTGACAGCCCAGCCGGCCCACTTCTCGAGCAAAATCCGCAACTGGTGATGCACCGGCCCACTTCTCGAGCAGAATCCGCAACTGGTGATGCACCGGCCCACTGCCCATCATCCTCACTGTGAACACATACACACCATGTGACGGCACAACCAACCCACTGCTCGAGCAAAATTCGCTGTTGGTTAAGCACCGGCCCACTCCTCGAGCAGGATCTGCGGTACCACCGCCATCCGTTTCACCACCATCTACTCAAAACATGCTCAAAACTATTTTCGTTTCCTTTTTAAAACATGATGCATGTCAAACAATACGCACGCACATCACAATCAAACCACATAAATCCTAAAGTTCCACGATGTAGGCCCACCTGGGCAAAACACATGCATGTACTAATTAACTGGCGTCCTAAGCTTTCCCCGTGCACGACTTCACCAAAAAATCTGGTTCAACCTAGACATAAATAACCACTCATCAACATTCGCATCAAAATCAACTAAACATGCTAAAAATCACATCTCCTAACTAAAGCTATGAAATTCCAACTAAAACGGGTCACTAATTCGATTCGGCCGAAAATCGACCTAACCTTCGGACGCGCATAACTTTTGCGTCCGTTATCAAAATTGAACGATTCAAGAGACTAAACGCTCCTCTAGGAACCTAGTTTAACATACTAAAAAAGATTTTAAAACGATAAGCCACAACTAGGTGAAAAAATACCAATAACCGAATATGCCCTTCACCCAAAAAATCCACTTCTTCGGTCCTTCAACAAAGCTCACTCAAAACTCGCCTTACGCACTAAAATCATCAACAGTAACATCACGTGTCACATTTTTTTACCAAAAACGCTTACTAACTTGACTTGGCTCAAAACTCAATCTAGCCTTCCGATTTTGCGTCGGTTATCGGAATCAAACGATTCCAGTGGCCAAACGTTCATCTAACAATCTAATTTAACCTACTAAAACAGAATTTAAAACAAATAAACAAAGTTAGGCCAAAACCCTAAAAAACAGAACTTGTTTTTACACAAAAAAAATTTGAATTTCAACATCAACCGGATTTCCACCAATTTCTCCTTCAATCTATCACATTTCCTCCATTCAGTCTTAATCTAATCAAGTTCGGGGTTTTCAAACCCGAGAATTCAAAGTGGTCGAAGGAAAACTCCCTCTCAATTTTTATCCAAATCTCCCACCCCTCGGCTTTCAGCATTTTCACCCAATCCCCTCACGCCACAACCGCAACTTGATCACCTATGCATGACCTAACGCACACTCTCACAGGCAGAGCTGAACACACACATTCTCACTTCCAATTCACTCAAATATCTCAACTAAGTCTACAAAAAAAATTAGAGGAAACCGAGTGCTAAGCTCGGCCAAACCAGAAATCGAAACAAGGCTCACCTTCAGTTTTGAGCTCGGGAAGACCAAACCACGCCCGCCCTTGCCTCGTCGAAACTCTTCGTACACCGGCGTCTCACTCTCCGTCGTCGCTCTCCGGTTCCCGCTCTCCCTCTTGGTCTCTCACTCGGGCGCTCGATGTTCAATAGTCGAATGGCTTCTCTTTGAAGCCATTCGGTTGTTTAGAAAAAAAGAAATTATTTTAATTAATTTTCTTTTTACATAACAAATTACCTAATCGCCCTTCCGCATTTTCGTTTCTCCAAACCTTTGTTATTTCATGTCCTCCCGACTTCAAAATTCACAAATTCTTCTACGTATTAAATTTTCAAGTTTCATAAAATAAATTTACCACTAAAACCCTTTTCGAAAATCTTAACGGGAAAATAATTTAAATTCCAAAAATTTTTTGGGTGATTACAGTTTTCATACTTATTTCCTTATAATCTTTATACTAGATGAGAAGTGGATCATTTTTCCCAAATCATACCTGTCAAATTCTAATACTTAATTGGAGGGTGAATTACTTCATCCAAAGATTGATTCTCATACTAGATGGGAAGCAGATCACTTTTTCCAAATCCTCAATTATCATACTCATTTGAGGGACAAATTACTTCCCTCAAATATTCATACTCGTTTTGTTTCACATTGTACTGTGTCGTTTCATAAATCATATGCAAATTCATTTTCGTATCTTTTCAAAGTATGATGCATGAAATAACAAAATATATAACATAACCTTAACATTTTGTAATGTAGGCCAAAAGGCGAAAACATACGTACACTACTTACCTGAATTCCTTAACCCAATACTAATCACTTAACCTTGAGAACTCAAGAACCTAAAACATAAACAATATTGAATCAAACTTCCAATTCCAAACATATTCTTAATCAAAGTTCATTATCATAAACACAACTAATTTAAACAACTTAACATCATCAAAATCAAAGCTTAATCCATTCAAAACTCTAATCAACTTAGCTCAAACATCCTTTAAACCGTCACACCATCCAATTCAAATAGCTTAAGTATAATAAAATCTAAAACTCAACAATCCTTTGCACAATTCTCAGAATTTAGGCTAACATTAGGCCAAATTTCAAATTATCATAACTCATTCAATTCTTAACGACATTCAATAATTCCAAAGGCTATGGTTCACCCTTGGTGTCTATTTTTACATGATGAAACTCATTTATCAAAAACCATTCACCATAAATGGCAGAAAAATCAAAACCGAAACTGCTTGGTTTTTTACCATAATTTTTTATCCAATTTCAAAAATTCACAATAAATTTAATACTTGTCTGAATTCAATGATTCAAAAGTCTATGTAAACCTTAAGGTATTTAGTTTCTCGAGGTAAGATTCATTTAATAAACCAACACAAATGGCTGAGCCGAAATAAATCAGAACAAAAACAGCCATGTACATAACCTTCAATTTCAATTTCAATTTTCTTCAAACTCTAAAGCAATAGCCAAAACCTCTCCATAAAACCATCAATATGTTTACATAGCATCATTAAGCATCTAATAATAGAATAAAAATAGCAAACAAACTAAAAATTTTTTGGACTCAAACTAGGGTTCATCAAATCTTCTTAAAACTCAGCAAAACACTTACCTCATCTGTAACACTCAAAATTTTTTCGTTTAGGTTAATTTTGGAAGTAAGTGATTGTAATTGGCGGAGTAATGGTCAGAATTGCGGGCGAAAAATTTCTACTATTAGGTAAAAGATTATTTTGAGGCTAATCTAGAAGAGAAGAATTTGATAATCCATTTGGATTCGGACCGTATAACAGATTTATTAAACGGTTAAGGGTTGAGAGTAAAATAGTAATTCGAATTAATTAAATTAAATATTAAAAAAAAAGGAAAGAGATAAAACAGAGGGGAGGAACGGATTTCCCTCCCTCCCTCCCCTGTTCGGCTATTTTCCCCCTTCCCCAGTGCAAGAAGAACCTTCCTCCTCTTGATGTTCTTCCAATCAGCCATTTTCCTTCGTAAATCTTCAAATCTTCAGTACATTTTGGCTAGCTTTAGTAGATAGTTAAGGTTCTAGTTATTATGAGTGTTTATATTTGAATTAGTAAGGGTAATAGGTAGTTTTGGTGATAACCTAGGAGGAAGATTCAGGAATTTGGAGTTAGAGTCAATTGTTATCCGTGTATCACTGTTAAACTGGGAGTATGGGTAGATTATAAGTTTTTATGAAGAATATTGAGCCTTAGCATAACCGGAACGTGGGTTGACGTAACGATTCTGCTCTGCTGAATTTGGCCTATTTGTGGAGGTCAGATTAGGAAGTAAATTGGACCATGGGAATTAGACGTCATAGAAAATTGTGGCATTTTGAATCATCCGAATAGGACAAGTATTGGATAAGTTAGGGAATTCCGAAATTGATTAGAATTTGTGTAGAATGTTGGGAATTTAGTTAGAAGGGTTGATAAAGGTTGTTTCCTTAGAAATTGTGGATTTCATGACTATAAAGCTGATAGTTATGTAATTTATAGGTTTCCCAGTAGGCAAGCGAAATACGAGGTTCATATACAAGTACTAAGGACGCCAAGTAAGTAATGTAGTAGGAGTTTTGCCTTCGGGCCTACATCACAGTTCAGTAGGATGCATTGCACGTTTACTTTATGCTATGCTTTGTAATATGCATAATGGTTTCAAATTACAAAACGAAACGAAATGAATTTCCATGTTTTTATAAAGTAAAACAATAGGATGTGATGATACAAATAAAATGAAAAGATACGTAAGAAGATAATAAAGGTGAGGTTGAGTGGTCTTGTCCAGTGAGATGAACCGCGAGATGTATCACTCTTCCTACGCTTTACTTGGTGACCTTGTCAAGTGAGGTGGACCGTGAGGTGTGTCAACTCGATCTTGCACGTAAAGAAGAAACCAGTAGTAAGAAGATAAAGAAGATGTAAGAAAGAGACGAAAACGAAACTAGAGACGAAACTCTAAAAACTGCATATGTTAGGATGTGAATGTTTTTCAGTGATTAAGTTTTATGCATTACTTACTTAGCATTAGGCTAATAGTTAAGTTTTGTGATGTAGGTGACGACGCAGCAGCTAGTGAGTATCCCGAGCATGCCTAGAACTAGTAGGCAGTTGGAGGAGGACGCTCGAGGGACGACTAGGCTAGTTGTTGAGACGTTTTGACTATGACGGGTGTAAGTATGGGTTGTGAGATATTTTGAGTCGTACTTAAGTTATTTTGATATAAAAGAAAGATTTGAAATTGGGTTGAATATTTTGGTGTGCGTAACAAGTTTGTAAAATTGAGTCGAGAAGTGGATTCATGATTTTTAAACGTTTATTCAAAACCGTGTTGTTTTATCAAATTTTGCTAAAGTTTCTAGGGTGCAAGGTGTCGACCGAAGTCCATAGGTGTCGACCGGTCAATGAAAACATAGAAGGTGAGTGTTGACCGTGAGATTCTACCTGCACAGGGCAGAGCCGAAATAGGTGTCGACCCCTAGTCTCAGGTGTCGACTGGTCCGTGTAAAATTAGAATAGGTGTCAACCACGAGGGTTGACCTGCGCGGGCAGAGAGGATCAAGGTGTCGACCTGCGACAATGGGTGTCGACCCCTCTCTGAAACGAGTGTAGAAGTGTCGACCGGTTTCCCTAGTATCGACCAATCAAAAGACCCGAGAGAAATATAGTGTCGATCGGTGCTTGTCACTGTCGACCGATGAAAACTCCAAACAACTTAAGTGTCGACCGGCTCTTGCCGTGTCGACCGGTCTCTTTAATTTTTATGTTTTAAAAGTGAAGTTAGTTAAACCGATTTTAAACGAGTTTGCGCTGCGGCATTTATCTGCATTTCTTTTGAGAGTCGTTTTGAGTCGAAAAATAAAGTTTTTCAACTTCTAGAAAATATTTAGTAGAGCATTTGATGGATGATAACGCGTAGTAGTTGATATCGAACCGATAATCATGGAGAATTTTCAGAGCGTTACATCATCCATGCATAAAACCTTAAACTTTCATATAAAAAAATCAACTTATTTTATCTTAATTTCTCCTTGAGCAAGAGTTGAGTGGATTTGCAACAATGGTGAGGGAGAGAAAGGCCAACGTGAGAGGAGAGAGAGTGGATAGAAATTGTCTAAAAAAACAACTAATATTATTAGAATTTAAAGAGATAAACTCAAAATAAAGTGTGAGGTGGCAAACTTTAACTTAACCAACAATGCATAACCTTTCTCTCTCTTATTTCTTTTTCATTTAAAAAAAAATATAAACCAACTTTGCTTCAACGTAAATAGCTCCTCTTTTACCAAAAATCTGATTCCGGATTTTTTTTGTATTCAAACATTTAAAGAGTTTGACTATTCTTTCATTTTCTCATACTTTTCCCCCTCTTTGAATTTCAACTTATCCTTTGATCATCTCTTGCCTTCCACGTAATTGCCCTAACAATTACTTCATTTAATTTTCTTCTTTCCAATATAAATCACATTTTTATCAAAATAAAAATTTTAACTATCAAATACGATGAATTCATAATAACTTAGCCGGTAATATTTTTTGGTGTTAAAGAAGGGATTTATACGCCTCATCTTTTCACCATGGGGCGCACCAGTAATATTTGTCAAGAAAAAAGACAAATCTCTACGGATGTGCATAGACTATAGAGGGTTGAACCAGCTAACTATAATGAATAAATATCCACTGTTAAGGATAGATGATTTATTTGATTAACTCCAGAGCACTCGAGTCTTTTCAAAAATTAACTTGAGATCAGGGTATTACCAGTTGAAAGTGAAAACAGAAGACAATCCTAAGACAGCGTTCTAAACGAGATATAGACATTATGAGTTTTTAGTGATGTCTTTCAAATTGATAAATGTTCCAGCAGGTTTCATGGATTTACTGAATAGAGTATTATGATAATATCTCGATACATTTGTAATTGTATTCATCGACGATATCCTGGTATATTCTCGTAATGAAGAATAACATAGGGAGCATCTGAAGATGGTTTTGACAACTTTGAAGTATCACCAATTATATGCAAAGTTTTCTAAGTGTGAGTTCTAGTTGGACAGAATTCACTTTCTAGGTCATGTTGTTTTCAATGAAGGTATTTATGTTGATCTAGCAAAGATACAGACTGTTAATGAGTGGCCACAATCGAATAATGTTAGCGAGATACAAAGTTTTCTTGTTTTAGCATATTACAGAAAATTCATTGAAAGATTTTCAAAGATCACAACGCCTCTAACCCGATTAATGAGAAAGAATGTGAAATATTGGTGGTCTGAAGACTACGAGAATTGTTTTCAGACTTTGAAGCTGAAGTTGACTACAGCTTCCATTTTGACATAGCCAATTGAAGATGGTAATTTTAGCAATTACTATGACGCCTCCAAGATAGGTTTGATGTGTGTTTTGATGTAAGACGGGAAAGTGATTGCTTATGCCTCGTGACAGTTGAAGAGCTATGAGCAAAATTATCTGATCCATGACTTGAAGTTAGCTGCGGTGGTATTCGCGCTAAAGATCTCGAGACATTACTTATATGGTCAACGATGTGAAATATTTTCATATCATAATAAGTCTGAAGTATATTTTCACTCATTAGGAGTTGAAAATGAGACAACGGCGATGGTTGAAATTTGTGAAAGATTATGATTTTGAAATTAAGTACTAGTAAGGCTAATGTTGTAGCATATGTATTGAGCAGAGTAACAACATTAACTTCTTCTATGGTTTGATCCATACCAGCAAAATTGAACATAGAGTATCAGAGATTCAATTAGAAGTGGTTTCAGATTTGACGGTTATGTTGTCAACGATTTCTCTAAAACCAACTATTTTGGATAAGATCAAAGAAGCTCAGAGAGATGATTCTGACTGTAAGTGTAATATCTTATCAGCTTTGAGGATTGAGCCGTAGCCCAATATCCTCCCCTTACGGATTTGTTTGGCGAGAACTTCCCAGTCGGTCACCCAAGCTGGTAGTGCTCTCGCCGGAGAACTCTTAACTTCGGAGTTCTTATGGGATCCGTTGTCAATTGTGCTCCAAAACACGTCTTATTATCTTAGGAGGATTTCCTTACATATGTTTCATTTCCATATATCTCCCCCAAATGATGTGGGATTGTGACGACCCCCTTTCTATGACCCGGGATTTGCCTAGACTCGAGGCATTACGTCACGCCATTCCTCGAGGTTTGCCCCGCAGTCGTCCTTATACGTACACATCTGGGTCATCACAATCACCTCCCCTCGGGGCCCAACGTCCTCATTGGTCACATTTCCAGTTGGGTACCGGCTCTGATACCATTTGTAATGGCCTCTTTTCCCAGTAAGATATTGTCATGTCCACTTTGGGGATTGTGCCGTAACTCAATATCCTCCCCTCACGGATTTGTTTGGCGAGAACTTCCCAATCCGTCACCCAACCTGGTACTGCTCTCGCCAGAGCACTTTAAACTTCAGAGTTCTTATGAAATCCGTCGCCAATTGTGTTCCAAAACGCGTCTTACTATCTTGGGAGGATTTCCTTACATATGTTTCATTTCCATATACCTCTCCCAAGCGATGTGGGACTGTGACGACCCCCTCTCTACGACTCGAGATTCGCCTACACTCGAGGCGTTACGTCACGCCGTCCTTCGAGGTTTTTCCCGCAGTCGTCCTCATACGTACACATCCGGGTCATCACAATCACCCCCCCTCGGGGCCCAACGTTCTCATTGGCCATATTTCCGGTTGGGTACAGGCTCTTATATCATTTGTAACGACCATTTTTCCCAGTAAGATATTGTCAGTTTTGGGGATTGGGCCGTAACCCAATATCCTCTTATCACATATTTGTTTGGCGAGGACTTCCCAGTCGGTCATCCAACCTGGTACTGCTCTCGCCGGAGCACTCTTAACTTCGGAGTTCTTATGGGATCCGTTGTCGATTGTGTTCCAAAACGCGTCTTATTATCATGGGAGGGTTTCCTTACATATGTTTCATTTCTATATACCTCCCCCAAGCGATGTGGGATTGTGACGACCCCCTTTTTACGACTCGGGGTTTGCTTAGACTCGAAGCGTTACGTCACGCTGTCCCTCGAAGTTTGTCCCGCAGTCGTTCTTATATCTACACATCTGGGTCATCACAGTAAGACATGGTTTCAAATGAATTTTCAGAATTCAGTTATTTAGAAGACGAGATTCTGAAGTTTCAAAGCAGATGATATGTTCCAAATGATGAAGAACTTCAGAAGGAAATTTTATCTAAAGCCCACTTTTCAATGTTTTTTATTCATCCGGGATGTAAAAAGATGTACAGGGACTTGAGGCAACATTTCTTGTGGTCGAATATGAAAAGAGAAGTTGCGAAGTATGTTGAATCATATATGATTTGTCAGCAGGTTAAAGACGAACACCAGAGGCCAGCTAGAAAATTACAACCATTACCAATTGTAGAATGAAAATAGGAGCAGATATCTTTGGATGTTGTTGTCGGACTGCCAAGGACAAGAAAAGGTTATGATGGAATATGGGTGATTGTGGATCGACCAACAATGTCGGCCCATGTTCTACCTGTGAAAATGACGTATTCGATGAATTAGTTCGCGGAGTTATTTATTGAGGAGATTCTACATGGAGTTTCATCCTCAAACTGACGGATAATCTGAAAAACTATTTAGATATTAGAGGATATGCTTCGAGCTTGTGTGCTGAAATTTAAGGCTTCGTGGAGTAAGTTTTTACCATTAGTGGAGTTTTCGTACAACAATAGTTGTCAGTCTACTATTGGTATAGCTCCATACAAAGCTCTTTGTAAAAGAAAATGCAGATCTCCTTTGTATTGAGACGAAGTCGGCAAAACACGATTGATTGGTTAGGATATTTTTCCACGAATAGTAGAAAAGTTTGCATTAATCAGACAACAGATCTTAATTGCTCAAACCCGGAAGAACGTTATGCAGATCGAATGAGAAGAGAATTGGAATTCGGTGTTAATGAAGAAGTTTTCCTGAAGATTTCACTATTTAAAGGAGTTATGAGATTCGGGAAGAAGGGTAAGTTGAGCCCTAGATATGTTTATCCATTTTCTATTACGAAGAAAATTGGAAAGCAGCCTACTAGTTGCAATTGTCAGCCTCTATAGAAGGAATTCATAATCTATTTCATGTGTCCATGTTGAAGAAATATATACGTGATTCTTCTCATGTCATGGAGTAGCAGAATATCGAGATACAACCGACTTTGACTTACGAGCTAGAATCAGCGGTGAAAGTATTGTGCAACAAAAAGATTCTGCTGGTAAAAGTTTTATGGCATAACTATAATGTGGAAGAGACAATATGGAAAAAACAGCAGGACATGATGAACCAATACCTAGATTTTTTAAGGTAAACAAATTTTGATAATAAAATTTTATTTAAGAAGGATGAAATGCAACACCTGAAAAATTTATAATGCGATTATTAGTCATGTGAATAGTATTTTAGGATTTATCGTTTATTTAAACTAAAAACTATTATTGGAGATTAAAGTCAAGTTGTAGGGTTTAATAGGTAATTGAATTATGGAGCGAACCAAATTGGTGTAAGTATTAGTTGGAATAATTTAGAGGGCAAATTAGGAAAGAATTAGTAGTAGGTGGAAAAGAGCCAAGGGATGATTGACACCTCACCTTGGCCTCCTCACGAAGCTTCATCCCTTTGTTGATTTTTGGAAAAACTAACATACTCTTCACTTCTCTCTCTCTACCTTCCACGGAATTTCCCTCAAACCCTCACCCTTCTCCACGAAATTTCTCCTCTTCTCCATGCCGAAGCTCCCACTCTCTCTAATTTTGGATTTTGAAGAGAAACCCACTAGTTTATCTTCCTCTTTTCTCTAGGGTTTGCAAGTTAAAAAAACCCACAAGCTCCTCTCCCTTTTTCTAAGCTTCCTTCAATCTCCCAAGGGTTTTAAGGTAAGAGTTTGATTCTCTTAAATAGGAATGATTATCCTTTGAGTTATGGATGATAGAAATGCAATGGTTGGTTATATTGGATGAATATTTTGATGATAAAATTGGTTAGGGATTTATGGACGAAAATTTAGAAACTTTATGCCCAATCTTTTGTGCTTTGATGCTTCATAATATGGACATTGGATATTGTTGATGATTGGGAATGGAAGCTGTTATGGATTGACGCATGTTGGGTTAAATGAAGATTATGCAAAAACTGGAATTTCTGGTCAATGTTTCGGTTTTAGTGTTTTTAACCTAGCCTATGGTTTTTCAAATTGAAAACTGTTACAGAATTTTAAATTACACATGTCAAGGAAGCCATAGCCTTTGGAATCAAGTCGTTTCGATATTTGTAGAGAAAGTTATGCATTTGTAAAGTTTGCCCCAAATCGTAGGCCAAATCCGGGTTTTTGCTTGATATTAAGTTGCTTGATTAAAATTGGTTGTGTTAATGCATGCACAGAATTTTGAGATTTAGTTGCTTTAATTCTCTTTTATTCGATGCTTAATTATGATATGTAAACATATTGGCGGTTTTGTGGAGAGGTTTTGGCTATTGGTTTAGAGTTTGAAGAAATCTAAAATTTGGGTCATGTAAAGGGCAGGCTCGGTTTTGCTAAATTTTGGTTGAACTATTTGATGTTAGTGTGTTCAATAGATTTTATCATGAGAAACTAGACATCTTAAGGATTGTATAGTTTTTTGAATCATCGAATTTGGATATATATACGATTTGTTGTGAATTTTGAAGTTGGATGATTTTATGGTAATTTCGAAAATTTGGTTGAGTTTATGGTTAGTTGGTGCATAAGTATTTGAATTGAATGCTTGGAATTAGTGAAGATGTTTGTATGCGCTCTTTGTGAATATGTTAAGAAATTGGTTTTATAGATTATGGAATTGAAGATAATGGTGAGTGGTTTATGTTATAGGTTTTAAAGTTTGCAACATTAAGTGTTCGATTGAGATAAACTGGGTAAGGAATCCAGGTAAATAGTGTATGCATGTTTTTGTCTTTTGGCCGACATCACAGAATGTTAGGGTTATGTTGTATGTTTATTGTACGTTTGTTATTTCATGCATCATGTTTTGAAAAGATATGAAAATGAATTTGCATATGTTTCGTGAAACGATATGGTTTGAGATGAAATGAAACGAAACAAAATGGGTATGAATCTTTGAGAGAAGTAATTCGCCCCTCAAATGAGTATGAGAATTGATAATTTAAGAAAAGTGACCCGCTTTCCATCTAGTATGAGGGTCGAGGCGTGTCATTGGAGGAAGTAATTCGCCCTCAAAATTAGTATGAGAATTTGATAGGTATGATTTGAGAAAAATGATCTGCTTCCAATCTAGTATGAAGATCATACGAAAATGAGTACAAAAACGGAAACGAGTACAAAATAAAAAATGTAACGAGCATGTAGAAACTGCATATGTTAGGAGATATGTAAACTTTTTTCATTTCATAATTGCACTATTTACTAAGTATTAAACTTATAGTTTGAATTCTATGATATAGGTGAAGAAGAGCTAGTTGGTGAGATTCTGGAGCATGCATAGGATTAGTGGCCGCTGTTGGAGGATTACGTTCATAGGGACGATTAGGCTAATTGTTCGGGCACTTTAACCACGGAGGAAGGCATGTTTGAAGTAAGTCATATGAATATAAATGTTTAGGTTTAAACGTTTGGAAAAAAAATTGTTTTAAGTTATGGATAGAAGTATTTTGATATAGATGGATGAACTGAATTGGGATGTTAATTTTTTGATTTGGAAATGTAGTTTGATAGGTTGGTTTTTGAGAAAATTTGGATGATTTGTTGGTTTTAAGTTCAAGGAACCTAAGTGTTATGCTGTTCAATTTTTTTGGAAAGAGAGGTTTTTCTGAGTTTAAATTCAGTTAGTAGAAAAACGTTTTAGGTTGATGAATTTGAAGTATTTTGAATGAGTTCTATATAGTTTGAAGTGTGGATTTAAGTTTGGTTTTAAAAACAGGTTATTCACAAACAAGTAAGTCTTTCGCTGTGCGATTTTAATGTTTTAAACGAAATAGATTTGAAGTAAAAGAAAGTTTTAAATTTTTACGAAATTTTCGAGTACAGATTCTGGGTCGCGACAATTATTGGTATTAGAGCCCACGAGTTAAATTGTTCCGTAGATTATCTAACATTGCCAATCGCCACATGTAAGTGTTTCACCAACTATAAGTATATATGTTAATCTCTATTATTAAATGTTTATGTGTCTCTAATTTTTTTAGGAAAAAAAAAATGCCGAGAGACATTGTTATTGATCCTTTCCAACACTTTGAATGGACCATCGACTCTATGAAGGATTTTAGACTTTCTTTGCTTGGGAAACCTCTCATTCCTCAAATGAAGCGAAATCAAATCTCTTTCCTTGAAGATTACTTCTTTTGTCCCTCGGTTGGAAACATTGGCATAAGACTCATTCTTTTTTTGAATGATTTTTCTTATCATCTCATTCATGGACTTCACTTGTTTGACCTTGCTCACACCACCAGTGATATGCCTCACAGGCCGTTGACTCGATCACAAACAAAGGCACAATCACTGACTATTCTTTTAACTACCAAGTCTTCTAATTTTGCAAGTAAGGCCGTCCTTGAATGCTTGAAGTGGGAGCCAAATTTTCTAGACATAGACAAGTCAACACATATTCTAACATGAGAACCGCTTATTCGACCATCACACGCTCAAGAGGAAATTTTTCTTGCCATTAACACTTCTTTGTAACTTTCGCAAACATTGGCCTTTTTGTAGTTTTGGCAAACACTCGTCTTTTGTTTTTGAATTTGCATGCATGGTTAGCTTTACGACTAGCATGGTGGCCATTTAGCTTGGCACGCATGAGAACAAGATGGGCGCCCACGAAAGGAGGAAGCAATCACTCAAAAGCACTAGAGGCCTATCCAACTTAGGCTAAATACAAGCTAGACACGCACAAGAAGAGGGCCAACGTGCAAATGGTGAGCCCCGACCTATACATTGGCCGAGGAGGTGTGACCTATCCATGGCTAAGGGAGAAGTTCCACTAATATCTTCAAAATTTGAATTATCATCAGCTCTTTCTCACTAACAAAGGCTCTTGATGGGGTTCGAGCCTACAAATGGGAGAAGGAAACGCATGCAGAAAACTTAAAATGAAAACAACGATCAGTGCTCAAAGACACCCCAAAAACAGACACATATTCTGGCTGAAAACTGAGAACAGAAAGAAACAGGGAGGTGAAGGGAAGAATTGGATACCAAGAAGTGGGCACGTCTGCTATCTCCTCATAGCTCTGCCAGAGATTGAGTAGAATGCCATGGAGGTGGTGGAACGCTAAGGGGGAGCCATTGCCAGCCGAAAGAATGCCAGCTGTACCTTCAGGACAGAACTTCAGTAATGAATCGGAGAAGCACTCCAGTGCCTGGAAAAGCCCTACAAGACGCTGCTTCATCCTCAGAAAAGGCCGAAGGGATGAGGTTCAATGATCCTTGGCTAGTCCAAGTCCATTGGTGTCTTTCGACGTTTGATTCTTCGCGGGCAAAGTGCTCACGGTGGCTGGGAAGGAAGGTTTCGCCATATTCCTTCAGTCTAGCTCTTGCGGGAGCCGATAGAAGACGACTGAGGATTCCTCCGAGCAACCCTGAGCTTGAGGAACACTTTAGCGAGCCTTTCAGGTGCCTGGCACTAGTTGTCGCCGAGAGAGGATCTCTTTTCACGGAGAACTTTCGTCAATGAAGAAAACTTCGCTTTGATTCTGAAAATTCACTACAATGTCTCTTGATTACAAAAGGGAAAGAAGGGAAGCTAAATACACAGTGGAAGGGGAGCTTTCAGCGCGTCGGTGGGAGAAGGAAAAGCTTAATGCTTTTAAGAGAAATGTTGTTGGCTTCTGAAATATAGCTGTTGGCAAAAAGTAGGGTTGAGCGAGCTGGACCGGTAAGGAGGATGAAAGTTTGAAAGTGCTGCGCGCTCGCTGCTTGTTGTGTTTGCGATGTGGGTGCGCCGCAGGTTTCAGGGGCTCGCGCAGGCGCTACCTCCATGTGCACACGCTGGTGCAGTATTCTGGTGCGTATGCTGGCGCGGCCGTGGCTCTTCTTTGCGCGCGCGCTCTTAGTCTGTGGGGCGCACTGTGCTTCCGTGTGCGCTCGCAGCTCACTTTGGGTGGGGCGTTGTGCGGCGCGACTACTCTTGCGCCTTTCTTTAGCCATGGCTCTTCTTTGCGTGCCATGCCTTGGCCGTTGCTTTCCTTTGCGCGTCAGATTGTTGCTACACACTAGCTGGGCGCCATGGATCGTATTCATGTGTGCCATTCCTTTGACTCTTTAGTGCACGCCAACTGCTCGGTGAAATGCCTCATAGAAGTACCAACTTGATCTTCAATGCCTTCTTGCTCCAAGCCTTGGGTTCATTCTAACCTTTCTAAAGACTATTACAAGCAATCAAACTAAAGAAAATAATGGCTAAAGTTTGCCAATTACAATGGTTTAATTGAAACTAAAGTTTTGTAAACAATTAAAACAAATACAAAGCTTGGTTCATAATTGGCATTAAAGGAAAACAAATTCTTTCTTCTTGATTCTTTTTCAATCCTTTAGAAGCCATTTACCTACAAGATTTCACAAGCCTATTAGAAGATAAAAGAGATCAATTACTTACCTTGGCTTGTGCTTGACGGGTCGTGACCCTACCATTCCCTCCCAGTTGTTGAGTATTTGACTTCAAATCCAAATGTTGATTTACCGGGGATGAGCTCATACAACATAGGATTAAAAATTTTCTACCAAATATCCTATGCAATTATCTTAAGGGTAGAAAACACAGTTATCCAAAAATTGAAATACTCTTTCAAGAATTTAAAAAAGAAATGATCATTACCAACAATTTGGAAGCACACAAATGCGATATAGGCAAAGATTTAAGCAACGTAAAGTTTGAACAAATTCATGCTACCCAAACAAATCAATAATGAACTCAATAAAAATTATCATTTCAAAACAATAATAATTTCTAATGATAATCACACTTCATGTTAAACTAGACATGCAAATTACAAGTTCAAAGTGAAATTTATCCTTTAAGAATAACAACACTTAGTTTTATACAAATGATCTTAGACAATATGAATCACCAAGTTTATCACGCAATTTCAAATTTAATCCAAAACTTATGAACTAATTCATTCAAATAGCAATAGTAGTTAGGATTTTATCAAAACTATTTAAAGATAGCAACAACAATTTTGATCACAAAATTTTTCCTCCTAGTTCTATCAACAAATTAAAATCAAACTTAGACAAAGAATATTAAACATTATATCCCAATTATAGTAAGAGCATACAAGAAAGTTTGATCTCAATCATGCAATTCATCCAATCAACGTATTATTCAACTAATTTCAAGAAATTCAACCAAGGTTTCATGGGTACATACCTCGTTGCCAAAATTCATCCAACTCTTTGGCTATTCCATGGCCAATGCTCATTATGGAGTAGGAAACTACGAACTCGTCAAATGGTCTTTCCTTTCTCAACCATGAAGGCAAGACAAAAATAATATGCATATATTTTGAATTCTAAATTTAAGTTTCCTATTTGGTTGGTGATCATAATATTGGCAGGCTTGCCTTATTTGATCAGACAGTTCGAACTAGTCATTGACGGTCGGCTTCATTGGTATCCTTTCGGTATGCGTTTCGAGCACTTTGTAAGAAAAGATCGACTTCTCTAGAGAAGCTAAACTAGAATAGATAGAGCGGATGGTCCAACTAAATAAAATTTTCTTTTTCATTACTTCCATGGTCGTGCCTCGTGGCACGGCAGGACCCGTACTATTGAAATGGTTTATCAGTAGAGATGTTCCCACAGGTGCCCCTTCTTCCAATGGTACTATAATTCATATTCCTATTCTTTGTGATTTGAAGGGTGGTTGAAATGCGATGCAGTTATGCGCTATCAAAATTGTAATCATCAGCATGAAGGTTCCAGATCCAGTCTTCTTAGATAGTTATAGCGACCCATAGGCGCAAAATGTACCTTGTGGGGGTGGGGGTCACACCCATAGTCGCATGATAAGCAGCGTGCGCGTATGATGGGAGATGCGTGCAGCACTTGGTGGTCGAGGATGGCGCTAAGTGGGTCAAGTGGGCTGGCACTTGACATGATGAGGGTGCTGGGCGTGAGTAGTTCAGCACCGATGGGCGCAACTGAAGCGTATAGCACTTGGTAGCCGAGGAGGATGAACAGTTCAACACCATTGGGCACAGCGGATGCGCAGAGCACTTGGTGGCCCAGGGAGACACAAGTGGATCGAGTGAGCGGAGCACTTGGCAGATGGGTTGGTCGCGAGAAGCTAGCTCATTGGTGGGCAAGGTTGGACAGAAGCACACCGAGGCATGGTTTGAGATTCGGGACCGACGGACAAGTACGCGCGAATGAAAGCCATGTGCTGGACAGAGAAGGTTCAACAGAGTGCCGACAGGGCATAGGCAGTTGGCGTGCACGCAAGGTGCTAGACAAGAGTTGTCCAGACAGTCTGCTGGACATGGCGGTCCAGGCAGTCAAGGCACACGCAACTGATGCGCAGGCACATAGCGTGCATGCAACTGATGCAGAGCAGTCAGTGGGCAAGGAGCACAAGCTGGCTCAGGCAGTCAACAGATGGCATGCAGAGAGCTGGGCGGGCGGACCAGCGCATGCAGGCGTGGGGCAGGGTGCACGATGCAGAGGTAGTTAACGTGCATGCACACGCATCCAAGAGACACACAACTGATGGGCAGACAGTTAGCGTGCATGCAACCAGGGGGCTTGCATGGAAGCAGCGACAGACACGTGGCAACTTTGGCTGGGGCCATGGGCTCAGCAAACAATTTTGGTAGACTGTATAAATAGATGGTCTGCCAGGCATTGAGGGCACAAGTTGTGTGCGTCCCTTGTTGGTCATGACTCGGGGTTATAACGTTCCTTTTGTTTAGTGAAAAAAAAGGTTGAGAGTGGGTTCTCGTAAAAGCATGGTGTCTCGACACTCATCACGACGCTCAGGTTATTAGGCGGTACTCGAGCTTGGTTCCGAAGAGCATCGATAGACCTCAGAGGACTTGGTGGCTCGGAGGAACGGAGGGCTGAGCTAAGTGGGGGACTTAGCTGCCATCGCGAGGTGCCAGCTTCGGGAAAAAGTTGGCGCCCCGTGACAAGCTGGTATCAGAGCACGGTTCCGAGAAGGGACGTTGCGATGAGCGCGGATTAGATACAATCTGTGGAGGAGTTCAATGATGCATTGTGGCGTGATCTAGTGGCTCAGTTTGGAGATCTGGTGGCATAAGCACGGGATTTGGCTGACTTTGTGCAGGTCAGTAGCGATGGATCGGAGGAGTCCATCAAGGGCATTAGGAGCAATGTCTGAGCACTTGATTTTGCGGTGGCCTTTGTCAAGCGCGCTGTGAGGGGCACGCTGGAGCGCGGTGCTTCTCACCAAATTGAAGTCCTGGAGCCGGTGTCTTATGGGGGGCATCAGAAAGCTAAAACGGCAGAGCGCTTTATTTCGAATATGGAGCAGGACTTGCTGGTGGCTGCTAATGTTGCGGTAAAGGATAAAGTTGCCTCGATTAGCCGTTATTTGGCAGCGGATGCCAAATTGTGGTGGAGGACTCGGTGGAAGTGGCCTAGGAGGTGTCTAGAGTTAGTCCACTACAGCTTTTAGACACGGTGTCAACGGAGCAACATCATCAATCGCGAGGGGTTGGTGTGCTTGGAGGAGCAGGCGGCTATGCATTGTCACGCAAGGACATGCATGATGAGCGAGGAGCTCAAACAAATCTTATGAGGCGGACTTAGTCGGGATGGTGGCCGAGGAGGCACGATCAGGTTACTTGGAATCCGATCAAAATGACAGTCGTATGGCAATGGCTTGTAGATACGATGTCGACATCTCTCGTTTGGAATTACTGTTGTTCATATAATGGAAGTCGAATTGGGGCTCGACAGTGCCCAGGCTCCGTGCCGAATTGCTCTATATGAGAATTTGGCAGAGGATGAGGCGCACTTGGAGCAAGGGTTTTCAAGAGATGATGGGTATGTCCAAGGAGGAAATCTCATTTGGTGGTGTGGTAGAAAATTCGGATGGATAAGCGCAAAGGTGTAGGCAATCATCGAATTGGTCTAGCGGCCAAGGCAATTTCGTTGAGGAAGTTGCTCGAGCAAGCTATTTGGTTAAGAGGACATGGTGCATGCGGTGTTATGGGGCACCAGAGGCGGGGTTGGCCACGTTGCAATCCTAGGCGTAGGATGTGTGGCACGTAAAGATCGACCCAAGGTCGTGTTGGGCCAAGTTAAGTTAACCGTTATGCTGGATGAGGGTGTGGTGCTAGACGGGAGCGTGGTGCTGGACGAAGGCAATCATACTAAACAAAAGGTGAAGGCGGAGTTGGCAGGTCCAGTCAATAATGCTTGGTCGGGTCAAAGCGGGTGGCTCAACTGCAAGCAACACTTGGCGTGAGAGGCGCCATGTAGAGGTGTTGTCTTGTTGGTCAAAATGCTGTCTTGATCACGGATGGAGCCAAACCAGGGGGTGGGCTAAAACCACTTGCCCAAACTCTAGGCGAGAGTTATGGGAGCAAAAAGCCGAGGAGGCAGAATCAGGTGGGCAAATACGTTGTGCAGAGAAGTGCATACGCGTGTGCCTGTGGGGGTAGTTATGACATGTTTGGGGGATACCCAACATACACTAGGCCGAGGATGTAGAATCAAATGCGCTGTCGCAGAGAAGTGCATTCGGATATGGCTGTGGGTGCAGTCAATGAGACATGTTCGGGGAAGACTGAGCATTAAGCAGGCTAAAAACCAGGTGTGGAGACGTCGTGAGAAAGATCTTTGGCTTGAAGCTTGCCTTTTATGGTAAAGGTGGCAGAGTTATGGTGCTTAGTATCGAGGTGCTAAGGCGACCAGTGCTGGACGTGAGCGGTTCAGCACGATGCGAGCAGCTGATGTGTTGAATACTTAGTGGCTGAGGAGGACACTGAGTTGGCCAGTGCTACTTCGAGTTATTGGCGGTTATCTAGCACAACGTAGGCAACTAATGCACTTGGAGGGCCAGATGTTCAAAAGGTGATTTGCAATTGAGACGAAGGAGGGTATTCAATCACTGTGTGTGCGCAGGGCGAGCAAAGAGGAACAAGACGGACGATTGTGCAAAACATAAGGTGGAAAAAACCAGGAGGTTAACCTTGGGAGAAGGACACCATACTATGGGCAGTTGGTGAACTGGTGCGTTTTCACTTATCGGCAGTCGATGAGGGCATCGACTTCAATTGATGGGGGTAGTTTGTCACACCCATAGTCGCATGATGGGCGGCGTGCGCGCATGATGGGAGATGCGTGCAGCACTTGGTGGCCGAGGATGGTGCTAAGTGGGCCAAGTGGGCTGGCACTTGACATGATAGGCGTGCTGGGCGTGAGTAGTTCAGCACCGATGGGCACAGCTGATGTGCATAGCACTTGGTGGCCGAGGAGGACACCAGTGGGCCGAGTGAGCAGGCACTTGGCATGACGAGCGTGCTGGGCGTGAGCAATTCAGTACCATTGGGCGCAGTGAATGCGCAGAGCACTTGGTGCCCCAAGGATACACAAGTGGGCCGAGTGAGCGGAGCACTTGGCAGATGGGCTGGTCACGAGAAGCTAGCTCATTGGGAGGCAAGGCTGGGGTCGACGGACAGGCACGCGCGAATGAAAGCCATGTGCTGGACGAAGAAGGTTCAGCAGAGTGCCGGCAAGGCGTAGGCAGTTGGCGTGCACGCAAGGTACTGGATGAGGGCTGTCCAGACAGTCTGCTGGACATGGGCGGTCTAGGCAGTCGAGGCACACGCAACTGATACGCAGGCACATACCGTGCATGCTACGGATGCAGGGCAGTCAATGGGCAAGCAGCACAAGTTGGCTCGGTCAGTCAGCAGACGGCATGCAAAGAGCTGGGCGGGCAGACCAGTGCATGCAGGCGTGGGGTAGGGTGCACAATGCAAAGGCAGTTAACGTGCATGCACACGCATCCGAGAAACACACAACTGATGGGCAGGCAGTTAGTGCGCATGCAACCAGGGGACTTGCATGGAAGCAGCGACGGACAAGTGGCAGCTTTGGCCGGGCCCATAGGCTCGGCAAACGATTTTGGTAGATTGTATAAATAGATGGTTTGCCAGGCATTGAGGGCACGAGTTGTGTGCGTCTCTTGCTGGTTATGACTCGGGGTTGTAATGTTCCTTTTGTTGAGTGAATAAAAGGTTGAGAGTGGATTCTCATAAAAGCATGGTGTCTCAACACTCGTAACGACGTTCGACTTATTATGTGGTACTCGAGCTTGGTTCCGAAGAGCATCGATAGGCCTCGGAGGACTTGGCCGCTCGGAGGAATGGAGGGCTGAGCTCAGTGGGCGACTTAGCTGCCATCGCGAGGCGCCAGCTTCGGGAAAAAGTCGGCACCTGTGACCGGGGGGGAAGTAGATAGGTCTCCTTCTTCTCTTTGATGCGTTAAGTTGCCCTCTTGACCCTGTTCTAGCTACAGTCGGTAGCTTCAATTGCTCGTCTCGTCTTAGGGAAGGTTCTTAGATAGCTTCCCCTCTTTCTGTCCCTCTTGTGACTTTCTTGTCAATAAGAGAAGAGCCAAGTGAAAGGGGGCCCCTTATTTTGGTAATATTCAGAGACAAGGTCAAGGAGTTGGGGGATATCCCTGCTACCGTTTAAATCTTCCTCAAACAATTTCATGTCATATTTCCCTAGGAGTTACCACAAGAATTACCTCATTTACGTGGTATTGAACATCGGATTGACCTGCAGCCCAGAGTCATGTTACCTAATTGTGCAGCCTATAGAATAAATCCCGAGAAGATTAAGAAACTAGAAAACCAAGTGAATGAACTATTAGATAATGACTTTATTAGAGAATTCATGAATCCATGTGCAGTACCTACCCTACTTGTTCTAAAGAAAGACGGATTTAATAAGAATGTGCGTGGACAATAGGGCTATTAATCAAATAGCGATGAAGTATAGATTCTCAATTCCTAGGCTGAAGGATATGTTGGATGAGCTCAGAGGGGCAACAATATTCTCCAAGGTGGATTTTAAAAGTTGATACCACCATATTAGGATGACAGGGGTGATGAATGGACGACAGCCTTCAAGACAAAGTACAGACTATTTGAATGGATGTCATACCCTTTGGTCTGTCAAATGCCCCAAGTACATTCATGCGCTTAATGCACTATGTTCTAAAGGAGTTTCTTGGTAAGTTTGATGTACTTTACTTTGACGATATTTTAGTCACAGTTTAAACTTAGCAACACACCTGGAACACCTAAGGACTCTATTCCATACCCTTAAGGACGCGAAACTGTTCGGCAATCTTAAGAAGTGTTCATTTGCCCAGGAAAGTGTAGACTTCCTAGGATTTAATATTACAAAGAATGAGATAGAACCAGATGAAAGCTAGTATTGAAGCCATCAAGGGTTGACCCATCCCTACTGGAATAACGGAGGTGCATTGTTTCAACAGATTAGCCTCATTTTATAGAAGGTTTATTAAGGACTTCAGTTTAATCATGACACCTATTATGGACTGCACCAAAAAAAGAAGAGATTTTCAATGGACCCTAGCTTCTCAGCAAAGTTTTAAGCTGATAAAGAAAAACTTTGGCACTCACTTGTTCTAGCACCTTCGAATTTCAACAAGGTATTCGAAATAAAAAGTAACACATCCGAAGTGGGCATTAGGGCTCTGCTTATGCAAGAAGGAAGACCACTTGCATTTTTCAGTGAGAAGCTCAAAGGAGCAGTTCTTAACTATTCTACTTATGACAAAGAATTTTAAGCCATCATATGGACCCTCAAACAATGACAACATTACCTCTTACTCAAGGAATTTGTTATAAACACTGACCACCAATCATCAGAACATATTAAGAGTCAAAGTAAATTGAACAAGAGACACGTCAAATGGGTAGAGTTTCTTGAAAGATTTTTATATACCCTCAAGTATTTGAAAAGAGAAACCAATATGGTAGCGGATGCGCTATCTAGAAGACACATTCTTCTAACTGAATTAAGAACTAAGTTCTTTGGGTTTGAATGAATTAAAGATAGTTATGAGTTAGATCCAGACTTTGGCTCTTATTATCTAACTTGTCAGAACAACGCAAAGGGAGATTACTATATCATAAATGGGTATTTGTTGAAAAGTAGCAAGTTGTGTGTACCCAAAGGAGGAATGAGGAAGTGCTTAGTTAATGAGGCTCCCAGTGGAGGCTTGTCCAGTCAATTTGGGGAAAAGAAGACTCTGGACATGCTCAAGGAGCACTTTTTCTGGCCCCATCTGTTGTGTTACATACACCTCTTAATTGAGCAGTTTATAGTGTGTAAAAATGCAAAAGAACAAGGTCCTTTCTCAAGAATTATAACTACCACTTCCAGCACCAACTCACTCGTGGGTATAAATTAGTATATATTTTGTTTTAGGACTTCCACAAACAGTCAGAGCTAAGGACTCCATAATGGTAGTCGTAGATAGGTTTTCCAAGATGGTGCATTTCGTTGCATGCACCAAAACGGATGACTCCATCATGATCGTTGAACTTTTCTTTAAGGAAATAGCCAGACTCCACACTCTGTAGTGTCAGATAGATACACAAAATTCCTAAACTCATTCTAGAAAACCTTATGGGGAAAGACTAGGACTAAACTTTTATTCAGTACGTCTTTCCACCCACAAACTGACGGTCAGATCGAAATAGTCAACCGAACCTCAGTAGCCCTTCTAAGGAGCGTTGTGGTGAAAAAGTTAACCAATTGGGATGTTTGACTCCCACAACTATAATTCGCTTACAACTAAAGTGTCCATTCCACCACCCAACAAACGCCTTTCGAAATAGTGTATGTCTTCAACTCATGCACCCCGTTAGACCTCTTGATGCTACATATAAAGGACCTAGCAAACCCAATAAGAGTCAACAAGATAGCACAAATAAAAAAATTACATGAGATGGTTAGGAAAGCCATAGTGAAGAAAAATTAGACTTACGCCAAACAAGCTAACAAGGGGCATACAGAGAAGATTTTCAAATAGGGTGGCTTAGTGTAGCTTCACTTGAGAAAGAACCGTTTCCCTAAACAACGACGATCCAAACTTTTACCTCGGGCCCATGGTCCCTTCAAGATTTTACAGCGCATTAACAACAATGCATATAAATTGGAAATATTAGGGGACTATGGAATATCAGCCACCTTTAACGTGCAGGATCTATCACCTTACATTGGTGAAGAAGAAGATGCCGAGGGGGACCAAACACTAGATCTGAGGTCAAATCATCACCCACCTAGAGAGGATGATATGCGTCATAGGTCGTTGACTCGATCACAAACAAAGGCACAATCACGAACTATTCTTTTAACTAACAAGTCTTCTAATTTTGCAGGTGAGGGCCTCTTTGAATGCTTGGAGTGGGAGCCAAATTTTCTAGACATGGACAAGCCAATGCATGTTCTAACATGAGAGCTGCTTATTGGACCATCACACGATCAAGAGGGAATTTGTCTTCCCATAAACACTTATTATTAACCGAGCATACTTTGTATTTTTTTTTTGGCAAACATTGGTATTTTTGTAGTTTTAGCAAACACTAGCCTTTCGTTTTTGAATTTGCATGCATGGTTAGCTTTAGGACTAGCATGGTGGCCATTGGGCTGGGCGCGCACGAGAACAAGATGGCCACGCACAAAAGGAGGAAGAAATCACTAATAAAGGCTAGATGCTCATCTAATCAGGGCCAAAGATAAGGTTGATCCACACAAAAAGAAGGCCAACATGCAGATGGTGAGCGCCGACCCATATATTGGCTGAGAAAAAATTTTCCAAACTACCCTCCCAATTTTGAATTCCCACCAAGATCTTCAAAATTTGAATTATCATCAGCTCTTTATCACTCACAAGGACTCAAGACTAGCTTCCTTGCAAGGATCCAAATCCTTACAAAGAACTCATCCTAGCGCTTGAAGGAGCATGAACTGCGCGCGCACACAGCCGAGATCACCACACCTGGATTTAAGCCCTCTTCTTTAATCCTTTTCCTATGGTCATATTTAAGCTTCATATTCTGCATTTGTCTGATGAGTTTTTTATCAATAAAAAAATAGAATTTCCTCTCAATACAATAAGAGCATCAGCTCCTTCAAGGTAAGCCTTGGTGAGTAATACCCGAGTAGAGTTAGCCTCCATTGTCTTCCAAGCTTTTGGTTGCTTGGAGTCCTTTATTGATACCTTTCTCTCCTCCCTTTCTAAGGGTTGAAAAGTAGAAGAAATGTGGAAAACCAAGCCCTTATGTTGTTGCAATCTTCTTTGCAAGATTGCATTAACCAATAGTGCCATAAGTTGCCTATCGGACTAGCCAAGAGAGTTTTTGCATATCTTTTGTGTTTTAGTACATTTACCTATATTTGGCTTGTTGTCTTTTGAAGTGTTCTCAGGTTGAGCCGAGGGCACCGACTAGTGTTTGTCTTTGCATTTAATCATCGGGGGTGCAAGGCTAAACTGTGTCAACTAGGATTAGTAATTTCTTTTGTGGGCAAAAGAATGAGATTAAACGATATAAGTGGATTAAATCCATACAATATTTCAAAAGGACTCATTTGAGGGGTGTTTGTCCTAATTGGATAGCCTCTTGCCCACTATACTTTTCAACAATGTACCTATGGTTTGATTCACCGCCTAAGTTTGCTCATCAGTTGGAGCATGGAAAGAGGTGCTAAATAGTAATTTGGTGCCAAACTTCCTCTAAAGTGTTTCTTAAACAAACTCCAGAATTAGAGTCCCTATCCAAAAAATGGACTTGGGGATTCCATGCATGCGCACCACCTCTTTGAAGAACACATTGGTAGCAAGTTATAAAAGACACTATCTTTGAAAACCTATCCACCACCATCATAATTGATTTCTTTTGCTCAAATTGTAAGTGAAAGCCCCTAAACAAAGTCTGTGCTTACCTCAACCCAAGGATGACTTGGAATCAGTAAAGGTAAGTAGAGTCCTAATGGGATCACTTGACTCTTGGCCTTCTGGCACTCCATTCACTTTTCAAATACCTTGCCAGCATCTTTAAGCAAATGTAGCCAATAAAAATTCTCCTTGACCACCTCATAAGTCTTATTCACCCTAAAATGTCTAGCTAACTCACCTATTTTATCAAGGACTCTCAAAGACCTCCACTTAGAATGCATAGCTTCCCTCTCTTTCTCTGAATAGATATTCGTCGATGACATAATAGTCACACTCGGTCTTATTGGTGCATAATTCATAACAATTGCTAAATTTCTTGTCCCCTGCATAAGCCTATTTTATCCAATCAAATCAAAAGAACTTAGTGCTCATTTCGGTTAAAAGAACATACATTTGAAAGAGAGCATCAACCATTATATTGGTCTCTCTTTTCTTGTACTTCATGATGGATGGATACCGTTCAAAGAACTCGACCCATTTAGCATATCTCCTATTCAATTTTCATTGACTCTCGATATACTTAAGTGCTTGATGATTGGTATGGATGAAAGAGTTATTAGGAAGCAAGTAGTGTTGCCACACCTTGAGAGCTCTAATAACAACAAAGAAATCTTTATCATTGGTAGAATAATTCAAAGCGGCTTCATTGATCTTTTTACTAAAGTATGCAATAGGTTTCCCTCTTACATGAGTAGGACACCAATTCCCAATCCAAAAGCATCACATTCCACCTCAAAATTTTTTTGAAGTTGGAGAGCATAAGGATAGGAGCATGGTAAAACTTCTCCTTAATCAACTCAAAGCTTTGTGATAAGCTTGAATCCAATGAAATTTATTTCTCTTCTTTGTGCAAACAATCGTAGGTGCCACAATTGAGATAAAATCTTGAATAAACCTCCAGTAAAATGACGCTAGACCATGGAAGCTCATTATCTTCAAAACCCCATTTGGAATCGACCAATCCCTAATGATCTCAATTTTTGATTCAACAAAGTTAATTCTCTGAGCACTTTTTAAGATTGCCATATAACTTTGCTTCTCGAAGGGTATTAGATAGATTTCTAAGATGTTACAGATGTAAAGAAAGATCCAGTCTATATACCAAAATATACTACTACTAATTTTACCAAAAAATACATAAGCCTCATGAAAGTACGAGGGACATTTGAAAGGCAAAAATGCATCAGTAACCATTCAAAGAGTCCATATTTGGTCTTGAAGTTCCTCTTCCATTCATCTGTATCCTTCATCTTTATTTGATGGTAACCATTCTTCGAGTCAATGTTGGAAAAAATTGAAGAGCCACTAAGTTCATCCATTATATCTTGAAGTCTGGGAATGAGGAACCTATAGTTCATGGTGATTTGGTTGATGGCTCAACTATCTGCACACATCCATATTGTCCCATCTTTCTTTGGAAATAATATCGTAGGCACGACACATGGACTCATGGTCTCTCAGATGTAGCCTTTGTCAAGGAATTCTTGGACTTATCTATGAAGTTGCTTTACTTCTTCCAGATTCATTATATAGGATGGTCGGTTTGGAAGTACCACTCTCGGTTGTAGATTAATTTGGTGTTCAATTCCTCTAAGGGTGGTAGCCTTTGTGTAAGCTCCTTTGAAAACTTATCTTGATATTGATCCAAAAGTAGTTGGACTATCTTTGGAATCTCTCCTAACTCTTTTATTTTTTGTAAGAACAACAAGAAAATTATAGGTCCTCCACTGATGAGATGCTTCTACAACTCATTCTTGGATATGAAAAGAGTAGACCTTGCTCTTCCCTGCTTCATTTACTCATTTTTGGTCACTTGTTCCAGCCTAAGTGGAGCTAATTTGAAAAGCTTTCCTCCAAACTTAAAAGAGTAATAACAGGAATATCCATCATGAGAGATCTTTCTAACGTATTTCTACGATCTTCCCAATAAATGGTGGCTTGCACTCAATTGGATATGGTACCATCTCAATAAGTAAAGGTTTGGGCACAAAGTCATCTCCAAACCAAGCTTCTCTACTAGGTCATGAGAGGCAACATTGGTGCAATTCCCTTCATCAATGATTAGAGAACAAATTTTCTTTTTCGTTAAACAACAACTATGAAAAAATGTTCTCCCTTTGACATTCTTCATTGTGGACTTGGGATGTCAATACTCTTCGGATAATCATCAAAAGTGGTCCTTCTTGAGCATGTAACATTTCTTCTTGTACTTTATTTTCCTCACTAGATTGCTCGACATTTTCATATTCACTTTCAACCTGATTAGTGCCCTCTCTAAGCACCATAACCTGTTTTTTGGGGCATTGGTAACCAATATGTCTCAAACCGAGCCATTTGAAGCACTTAATCTCCATTGTCCTTGGTCTAATGGTGCATTCCATCACTTTCTTTTCTTCTACCCCTTTTGTGGGCCAACCTTTCATACCTGAGATCTTCTCTTCCACTTTTACTTATTGTTTATAAGTAATAGAGGTTTTTGGAGGGAATTGAGCACTGTCTACTTGCCTTTTCTCTTCCTTTGCCTTTTAATCTTCATAGCATGTTGAACGACACTATCCATTGATTAAAAAGGTTTCAACTCTACAATATCTCCAATTTCTCTACTCAATTTTTAAAAAATCTTACAATGGTTTGTTCCTATCACTCCTCCAATCCATTTTCATTTAAGAGTGTCAAATTGGATCAAATACTCTTCATCACTAGGGTCATATCTTGTCCGTAAGCTAACAAGATCTTTTTCATTAGATTCTTCGTCTTCAATGTTCCTACTTTTGGTGGTTCTTCTCCTTGAATTTCTAAGGCTTCTTCTAGACATTGGCATTTGAGGTTGTCTTATATGCTGATTCCTTATCTCCACTAGGAGTTGGTGAAGAGAATCAAACATACTCCTAAATTCATCAAGCTACTCTTGCACACTAAACTCACTTTCCTTCAATGGTGGTGCTACGGGTGCTTGACTAGTTCAGTCTTAGTTTTGAATATTATCTGCTCCACTCGTTGTTATCATTTTGGGAAAAAAAATGACACTACAAATAGTATGAAATGAGAAAAAAATAATGAAGTTCTAATACCAAATGATGTGCTTCCAATCGGTGAAGACACAAGTTTGCAAGTTGCTCGACTAGAAGGATCCTTGGATGCGCAAAAGGTGACTTCCAACAAGTATAAGTCAAGCTGTATGAAGATTTAAGGGCTGATATTTGGATAGCTTCACCCCCGAGTGATAAGATGATCCTCCAAAACTCATGCAAAGATTTAGTTTGGTCAAGAAATGATGCTTAATGGAATGCTCACTGCTCGGCTTAGAACAAGGCAGTTTTCAAAACTGCTTGCATTAACTTTGTGGAAGATGCAACTTCAATGCTTAGACTCGACAGAAGAAGGTTGTAGTATTGAGCAACAAGCACCTACACTCACAAAAGGTGAATCACTTTACACACACTCACTCACGGATACAACAGAGCGACAAGGAGGTGGCCACTTGAGAGTTTATCTCCAAGTTTTAAATCAAGTTTGGCTGCAAATGTTCATTACCCTCAAAGGGAACTTAAGGATAATATAAATATCATGCCTTAAGAGAGAAAATTAGGGTTCAACAAACCTAGACAAAAAACTAGTTAGAAGAGAAGAAAGGTACTCAGCTATGCATAACGCCGAGAACTTAGTTCTTGGCTATTTTTGGCAAGTATTTTTCTCCATCCAAAAGGTACCTTGTTGACTTTCTTTTACATCCAATCTTCAGCCGACAAAAGGCTTACAAAATATAAGAATTAAAATAGATCACATGCTTCAAATCACTTGGCCAACTAAGCTCCCTCTATGTAATGGATTTGTTCCTTTTCTTGGAGTTTGTTTGGTTTTTTACCATGATCCCAAATTACCAAGTGCAATGGCTCCTCTTTATTTCTTCCAATTGGGTTTCCACTCAATTGTTCATGAAATGTGACTCTTACAAAATAAGCAAACAAGTTAGAAAGTTTTTTAACTTGAGATCTCGTGATTGTTTTTTTTTTTTTTGCCTATCGAGAGACAAGAGTAGAATGAAATTACTCAAAAGGAAAAGTGAAATTATATTTCATATATCTGTACTTTATGGAAATTAAAAGTACTTTATAAAAGGTCGATACATATTATTCTAGAAGAGAAATACTGACAATATTTTTAACTGCCACTATCAGTAGGACATTACATGAGTGGTTGTAATATATGAAGGAATCTATTGTACAAATATTCACTTTTCATGGAAAAGCGTCATATGTTGCAGAGTCCTTGAGAGTCCCCCTCGAACTCAAGTAGTGAAGCCATAAAGCTTGTCTCACACCATGACAAAAGATGACAGCGGTAGAGGTTTTGTCAGACAATCAGCTAACTAGCAGTAGGATGATTAAAAGCAAACAACAACTTTATAAGAGGAAAATGTTTCTCTTACAAAATGGTAGTCTAACTCAACATGTTTAGCTTTTGAGTGAAAATCTAGATTAGATGCCAATAAGTCGCACTAATATTGTCACAAAATATTATCGATACTAACGATTTAACAAAATTAAGCTTATAGAAAAGATGTTTAATCCAGTAAAGCTCATAAACAACAACAACAACACTTAGATATTGTGATTCACTGCCCAACATTGACACCACTTTTTATTTCGAAGAAGACTAAGAAATCAGGTTATCAACTAGAAAAGTACAATAAATGTTGGCGTTTTTCCTATTGTTTGAACAAGAACCCCAAAAGGCATTAGCATAGCACCAAAGATGTAATAATCCGAGAAATTTTGAATATTAGATTTAATTTTCAAAATTTAAATTAAGTCTCGGTTGGAATTTTTGAGAAGCTTTTGGCAGAAAAATTATTTTTTGAAACTCGAGATTTAATTCATAGAAACATTTATGAAATTTTTAAAGTCAGGAGTAATCGAATTTAATGAAGTTATGGACGGTTAAAACACGTGCGGGCATTTTGGTAAATTTTAATTATTTAAATTAATTTTGTTTTTATTTTTTATTGAAATAACCAAATGGCTTCGAAGTGAAGCCATTCGGCTACTGAACACCGAGAGGGCAAGAGAGAAAACTGGGAGAGGAAGAAGGAGCATGACGGCCTGCCAACACTAACGACAGAGGAGAGCCGAGCGCCAGTGAGCAGAGAACCCCGGCAGACTGAAGTGGAGGTGTGGGTGCAGCTTTTCCCGAGCTAAAAAACCAAAGGTAAGCCCTCTGTTCCAATGCAGTTCGGCCGAGCTTGATGCTCGATTTTTTCTCTCCGATTTTGATGGAAATTGCGGAGTGTTGTGTCAGCTGTGCAGGGTTTGCGTGTGTGAGAGTGTTGTGGGCTGAAAATGTCCGAGAGGGAGGAGAAGACCAAGGGGGGAGGTTGAGCCAAAATTCGGGTTGGTGCTTGAATTTCTGATTTCTGATTTGATTATGCTTGAATGAGTGAAATGTGGCTGATTGTGTATATAAATTTGTGAAATTGAATTGAAGTCAAAATCTGGATTTGTTTTATGTAGAAACAGTTTCTGTTTTTGGGGGTTTCGGCCTAGCTTCGGTTATTCATTTTAAATTATGTTTCAGTATGTTAAATTAGATTGTTGGAGGAGCGTTTGGTTGCTGGAATCGTTCGATTCCGATGTTCGACGCAAAAGTTATGTGCATCGAAAGTTTGTGTTAAATTTTAGACGGAGTCAAATTATTGAGCATTTTTAGTGGAATTGTGACGCGTGATTTTAGCGTTGCTAATCTTAGTGCGTAAAGTGAGTTTTGAGTGAGTTTTTGGTTGAGAGGAACGGAGATGTAAAATTTAGGTGAAGGGCAGATTTGATTTTTGGTGTTTGTCACCTAGCTGCAGCTTACCGTTTTAAAACTCATTCTGGTATGTTAAACTAGGTTCCTAAGAGAATATTTAGCCTATTGAATCGCGTGATTCTGATAACTGACGCAAAAGTTATGCGCGTCCGAAGTTTAGGCCGGTTTTCGACCGAAGCAAATTAGTGACCTGTTTTAGTTGAATTTCATGGATTTAGTTTATAGATGTGATTTTTAGAATATTTAGGGAATGTCGATGCGTAGATTTATGAGTGATTGTTTATGTCTAGGTTGAATCAAATTGTTGGTGGAAATGTGCACTGGGAAAGGCTTAGGACGCCAGGTAAGTAGTGCATGCATGTATTTTGCCCAGGTGGGCGTACATCGTGGAACCTTAGGATTTATGTTGTTTCATTGTGATGTGCGTACGTATTGTTTGACATGCATTATGTTTACAAAAAAAAAGGGAACAAAAATGGTTTTGAGTATGTTTTGGAGTAGTGGTGGTGAGATGCATGACGGTGCTACTGTGAATCCTGCTCAAGGAGTGGCCGGTGCGTAATCAGTCGCGGATTTAGTTCAGGGAGTGGGCTGGCTGTGCTGTCACGCCGCGTGTATGTGTCGATGATGAGGATGATGGACAGTGGCGCTGCAGATCCTGCTCGGGGAGTGGGCCGGTGCATCATCAGTCACGGATTTTGCTAAGGGAGTGGGCCGGCTGGGCCGTCGTTAAATGTGTGTGCATGACAACTGTGGCCTCATTGCTGGGGAGTTTGGGACGGTGGCGACGCGTCAGGATGTAGTGTGGCGCGAGGTTCATCCTCATCCTGACGTGGTTGCTATGTGGTGATGCGTGTGTGGAGTTTGTGGGTCTTGTTGCTGGGGAGTCTGGGATGGTGGCGACGTGTCAGGGTGTAGGGTGGCGCTAGGTTCATCCTTATCCTGGTGCGGCTACACTACGCGTTACAGATGTGACAACCTGAATGTGAGTGTAGAGTCTGCATGTGATAGGATTGCATTGTCAGTTTTTACTTTCATATCGCATTACTTACTGAGCGTTAGGATTATGATGTGTGTTCTATGGTGTAGGTGCAAATATTGTTGCTGGTGAGCCCCGAGAGCCTAGTGCTGAGGCATAGGACAGTTGGCGGCGTGCGATCGAGACACCGGATGGCGGACTGTTAGGTCGACTCGACCAATGGAGGTGGTGAGATTTGTGGTGAGGTGTATGGGGTTTTGTTTTCATTATGTATAGTGTATAGAGGTGGGTCTCTCCTGTTGTTGGGATAGTTTTGAGGGCATGTGTATATCTCATATGTATGAGCATTGTGTTGTTCTGCATTGTGGATTTTCTTCATCGATAGTTGTCAGATTTATTCTCTTCCATTTTGTTTTCCTTTGGTATTTTTTGGATAAAACTTTGAATAGATACTTTTAGAATTTTCTGGATAACTGTGTGCAGCGTTGGAATTTTTTTTTCGATAGCTAGTTTTTAGGCGTTACTTTGCCAAATTTTTTGGAGAAAAGTCGGAGAGTCGAGAGGGTACGGAATAGGTCGGGGTGTGCGTGGTGAGGCACAAAGGCAGTGTGGCGTGCGCCACAGTGTGGCGTGATCACAGACGTGCGGGGCACACGTCCCTGTGAGTGCGCGCGGGTCGCGCGGCGTCAGGAAAAAGCGTGCGCGCGGACGTGCAGCGTGGAGGCAGGGTGCGTGGGGCACGCGGTGCTGTGGCGCACGCGTGATTCGGTAGTGTCGGGTCGGTGTGCACAGCGCCAGAGATGAGGCGCGCGGGTTGCATGTCGGGCTCCTTTCTCGAAATTTTTAAGTCTTGTCGTTTAGTTTAATTTAAATTAATTTGTACTTTTTCCACTGTGCATTTTACATTAACGATTTACGTGTTCCCTTTTCGGGACGCAAGTCGTTTTCGGATCGATTCAAAATTTTTTATATTTACAAATGTTCTTTTGAATATGATTTGAAAATGAAAGTAGTATTAAATTCACGTCGAGTCTCTGTATGTTATAGTGTGTAGACGTAGTGAACGTACCGGAAACATGTGGGTTCTCGGGGCGTTACAAAATATCCAATCAAGAGTTCCTTCCAAAATTTGAAAATAAGGAAGCAGTACCCTTGAGATAATGAAGTAGATGTTTCAAAGCAGTTAATGCAAATCCATAGGAGCATGCACAAATTGGCACAATTTGTTAACAGAGAAGGCAATATCAGTGTATCAATCAAGCTTCTATAAATCAAGTCATCGACAAGAAGCTGCCCAGAATTAATAGAAAGAACTGATCTAGGGACCATTGGAGTAGGTCTGGGCTTATAGTCTTCCATAGACGCCCGAAGCAGCAAATCCTTCAAATGGCTTGTCTAGTTTAACTATAAATTATTACCAGACAGAGCTATAGAAACGTCGAGGAAGAAAGATAGGGATCCATTTGCAATGAATTCTAGCAAGGATTATACTAGCATAATCATTTGCAAAGAATTCTTTATGTATAAAAACATAGAAGAATCTGCCAAAGTTATTGCAGAAGTGCAGTAAATATCTTATTAAATAGCTTATTATATGACGTGAACCTCAAATATTAGGAAATTTGAGACCCGTTAACAATGCAGAATAAACAATAAAATCGCTATATAATTAAAAAAAATAGATGAACTAAACCCCGATCGAGCATTGTCAATGTAACTGTAATTATAAAAATAAGATTTGACCAGAGCCACAATTAGTAGAAGAACCAAAACTATCAAAGATGATCTATCAAGTCAATAATTAATGAAGATTAAGTTCTCCACAAAGAATTTGCACAAAAATTAACTAATGCGCGCGCAAGATTGTGGATAAGGGCGCGCGCTAGCCAAACATTGTTGCACAAAACAAAGGATCTACACAAGCAAGTGTGCGTTGTAGGCTAGTGCAGGTGCATGAGCTTTGGCCATAGGCTTGGAGAGCATGTTGTTGTCGCACACAGGTGCAAAATGCACTTTCGTTGTGTGTGGACGCTAGGTGTTGTTGAGCACAAGAGGCGTTGTCGGGTAGAGGACGTGTACTTTTGAGCTAGTCTGTGAGCGCGCACTGGTGGGCTACGGGCGCCTAAGAGTGGTGCGTGAAACAGTGGGCAACCACTCCCTTCTACTTTGTAGCTTTCTTTTGCACTCCTTCTTTACTTGGTCATTTGCAAGCATTTCTTTTATTGTTTCCTCGTTAATGCTCTGCATATTCATGGGTCTTGCTCTTGTTTTGATGACTCTTTCTCTTGACTTTCATTAAGCAAATTATGAAAAAATTTATGCATCTTTTTGGACCTTTCCTTGCTCTTCAAGCTTGGCATTGGACCTCTTATATTTTGTAATGAGTCTTGGCCCATGGGTTTAAGTTTGGTGGCACTTTGGTTCATATTATTCCCTTCTAAAAAATTCATCCTTGAATCTCATGCATCATAAAAAGAACAAGTCACTAACATTAAAAGATTCGCTTACATTACCGTATCTACTTAGTAGATTGATTTTGTAAGCATTATCATTGGTGCGCTCTAGAACTTGGAATGGTCCGTCTCCTCGCGTATCCAATTGTTTTATTATTTCTGTTGTTGCTTTAATCAAAGTCATTTGAAAATTTTGTAGGTATTTTTCTTTCATTTTCAAGATGCTCCATATGAAAAAGAGCAACTTCATGTCCCTATCTACTAAAGTCATTATGTCTGTTTTTCTAAATTATTTGTCAATTGTAGCCTGTAAATTGTTTGTCCATTATAAAGTATTTTCCTCTATGTTCTATTGGACTTGATTGATGATCGAATATGATTGTTGTTGCTTCCTGGACAATTTACTGAGAGAGTTTGATGGATTCATTGAAATTAATTTTTGCTGTATTAAGTTCTACGGCATTACTTGCGATTATGACATATCTTTACATGTTTCATTTCGCTCAACACTTGCTAGATTATGTGATTATCTCTTGGTTTAATGTCAGATTCTAGAAAGTGTTAAAAACTCGATTCCCTCTATTTTGATGCACGGGCATTGACTAAAAGAGCAAAAAGTAGGAGCACTAGATAAAAAAAATATGTTTTGAAACTCACTTTTTGTTGCTGTTTTTAGTAGGTATGTGATCAAGATTTTTCAAGCAAGTCTAATTCTGAAAACACGTGAAATTTCTTAGACTTGCCATCAATATTGTTTTCGAAGTTGGGAAAAAATCTATATCTAAGCATTTCTTTTTTTTTTCTTATGGATAATCTTTCACTCTCCATCCATCTCTATCACTTTTTCGGTGATCTATTTCCATATATGAAATTCTGTTAATTGTGATTTTCATGTTTTGTCGAATTTCGGTGATTCATTAGAGTCCTTTGGATCTCGGTCAATTCTCAAAAGAAGGACGAAGCGTCCCACAGATTCTCCGATGTTTTATGAATCACCATCCAAAAAATCATGAAATTGTTAGTGTTAAGCAATAGTGAATCAAAGACATAACTTGGTCAGTGCATGACTTTGATTTTAAAGTTGGATTGATTTATCTTAAAAATTTCATTTCAATTGGAATTTTGTGCAGTTTGTCATGAGCTCGAGTAGATATGTCGCTTCTCCTTTTTTATTGCTTCAGATTATTCGTTTGTTTTTTTTACTCAAGGTGCTCCATCAGTTGTAGGTTTTGATTATTTTTTTAATGTTTTTAGAACTCCCAGATTCTTGTCTAGGATTCATTGTTTTTTTTTTTTTTTTGAGTTTTCTATTTCATATGAGAGTGTAAATATTTTGAAAGTTGTATATTTGCTTTTATTTTCACTTCAAATATTTTGTTATTTTAATTAATCAAGGTGAAGAAATGCATTTTTGAGAAGAAACAAATGGATGTAGGAATTGTAATTCTGTACGATAGGATTAGCTTTGTCAGAGGTAGATGGCTTTTAGATCCTTACACTTTGTAATGTATTAGTAGAGCAAAACTAGGTGGAGAATAGTGATTTTAACTCTACCCAAGCTCCAATCTTGCAATAGACTTAAAAAATTGATGAGCCGAGTGATACAATGAACTTTAGTTTAGATATTGTTACTCTAGAATTTCTATAATTAATCTTTACTGTTTAAAGTCAAACATTGAGCTCCTTGAATTTATTTATCGTGTATGAAATGTGAAACTTCTATTTTGAAATTTAATCAGACGCTTTAATATACAAAAATTTTCAATCTGGTTTTGAGTTCAAAAAAGAAAATCCCCAAGAATAATGGTGCTGAAACTATAGAATTCAATGATCAAGTTGGCCAAGTAGTACTTGTTTAGTGCTCTCTTAATGAAATGCGTCAAAATTTTATTGGATGCAGTAAAGTATAACTCTATTGTTATGTCTGTGCTGTAGTTATTTGACATCGATAATACTAAGCAATACCTAAAATATGATTTTGAGGATCTCTACATTGATTCAACAAGGTATGATTATTTTTTTTAAAACCTATACCTTTTCAATTTCCCATCTATCTTTTCTTTGTTTTACAAGTTTTATACCGATAACAATTATGCCTCATTGACTCTATAGTCAACTTGATTTTCAGAAAATTGGTAGTACTGTCATATATGTTCCTTACAAGTTTAGGAAGGCTTTCTGCAAGACTTATTTGTGACTTCTTAGAGAGCCGAAGAAAAAATTCAGCCACCTGGTATACATATATATGTTTGCAATTGCACTTAATTAATTAATCTTTTTTGTTGAATCCTAAAAATGTTTTTGTCAATGCAAATCAAGTTTAACTATAAATTTTTTGAGTTTGACATTGTTTATTTAATTTGGTTTTTCATTATCATTTGTTCATGTTGATAGCTGAATCTGTCTCGCATTTCTTAAGTATTAGCTGATAGCTAACATTTTCTTATGCTCAGTGATCTGTCTTTGTTCGTTTTAATAATACTTTTGTTACAGTTAGCAATATAATTTCTTAGAATCTAAAAATAATTTTAAAGAAAATATAGAACATTAAATTTTTAATAACTCATTTAAATTATCGTAAGAAGTTGTTCTAATTGGAACCAAATGAATTGTACGACCACCAAAGATAGGTTATGCTGCCTAGAGATGTTAAACGAGTGAACCGAGCCGATCCTGAAAATGTTTGGCTCACTAAGCCTAACGAGCTGAGCCTAACGAGCCTGCCGAGCTTAAAAAGCCGAGCCTAACGAGCTGAGCAAAAAAATTTTCAACCCGAGCCGACTCGCGAGCCAAGAGCCTAACGAGTCGAGCCGAGCCCAACGAGCTTAACAAGCTGAGCCGTCCCAACGAGTTTAACGAGTCGAGCCTAATGATCTGAACGTATATAAATATTTTCAACTTATATTAATATAATATAGGTATTTCAAACACTTTACTTTCAGTGAATGATAAAGGCAACTCGAATTGTCCGAGTTGCTATTTCTTAGGGGTCATCGTGGTCTGGACGGTTTGGTGTTTAGAGAGATTAGGACTGTATCAATAAAATTCGGTTTTTAAATTTTTGGATCAATAAACTCAAAATTTTTTTTTCAGGACCGAACTAGATTTTGGTCTTGGTTCTGGTCTTCCTGTTTTTTTCTTCTTCTTTCTCTCTAAACTTGTCTGCAAATTACTACTTAAATTTTTTTTTTTTTTTTTTGTAACGAATAACAAGATAGATGCAAAATATTGAAGTCAAAAAGTCACAAGAAAAGATAAAAAAAAAAAACAAATATTACATGACACAATGTAATTAAATAAAAATTGAAATAGAAAATAATCAAACATTCACAATAAGAATTAGATGTTCTCGCTATGCACTAATTTCTACAGTGATTTCATTTAGCTCTGTAATTTTTATCATCGTCATTGTTAACAATATTAAAATAATTCCAAATATCAATTGTCTTTGTTCTTTATCTTCGAACACTAATATTAGAACTAATCATAGGAGAAATCAAAATTAGGTAAAACCTTAAAAAGCTATCAAACATCCAATTTTCACAATGATATACCAAAAATCACCAAACAAAAAAAACAGTGAATAAATACAACATCGTGATGATCACTTGATTCAGTCCCATAGTCACCTAATTCAAACAGCAAGCAAGGTGGTGTTTTATAGCAAAAAACACAACGTTTTCTCAGTAAAATTTGTCACGATCCAAAAACCGTAAAGTACTCAGACCGTGACTCACTGACTTCTCTATAGATTCTTATCTTTAAATCAATTGACAACGTTTTGGAATGGTTAAATATTTTTGAAATCATTTACCGTAGCAGAAGCGTTTGTATTTGATAGAGAGCCATTCGTTTAAATTATCCCTTTAAATTCAAAAAAAAATATCTTTTTACTATTCACGTGAACAGTGTCACGCACTGTTCAGGTGAACAGTCAACAGTGCTTCCATCGCCCCTTGGCACGCAATTGGGGCGATGCAACGCCTCATTGGGGGCGATGTAATGTCTCACTGGGCGATTTGCATCACTCCACTCCAGAGAGTGGGCGATGCGTCGCCCTCCTTGACACACCACAGTTATTTCGGTTCTGCCATTTGTAGAACCGAGTATGATTAATTATAATGAAAGAAAATTAGAAAAGAAAATCTGAAAGAGTTTTCTTTCTTTCATGCTGAGTCTGGCGCCGCAAAAAATAGAGAGGGGTGAAGAGAGAGAAACAACGAGGAAAGAAGAAATTGGCCGATTGGGTCCGATTTTGATTAAATAAGTCTCAAATCGACCCTCTTTTGATTCTCCTCAACTTGTGACTAAAAATCTCGTTGTAAGTCGAAATTTCTCGTCAATTTTTTTAGTTGAATGTTGGAGTTTTTAGGTGTTTTTTGTATAAACTCAGTTAAACGTTGGTTTTTGTAATAGAAAAATGATTTTGTTTGTAAAAAAAGTTGAAATTGTCGACCGCCGGGGAAGAAGAGGGGGTGAATTAGCTTGCGAGTCTGGCCCGCCAAGCCAACGAGCCAACTTGTTAACTCGCTCGTTTGGCTGGATCTCTGGCGGGCTCGCAAGCTCAATGTTTAGGCTCGGCTTGGCCCGTCTCGTGAGACCGGACCCAGCTCGGCTCGCTATAGTAGCGAGTCGAGCGGGTGGGCTGAGGAGATAGGCCGTTCATTAAACATCTCTAATGCTATCCAAAGATCCTGCTTTGGTACACTCATTGCGGTGCATAAAGCAATTCTTGAGGATTTAGTGCAATCCACCGAAATTGTTAACAAAATCATCAGGTACCGAATCGATGGGTAAAAAATTATCAAGGTATATAGATTCTGATTGTATTAAAAAGTGGAAGATGGAATGAATCCCCACGCCTGTAACCCAACCAAATTGAACTACATCTTTAGTTATTTTTAGTTTTTGCTATGACTAAATATTTGGTTTTTCAACATAAATGCTTATGTATAAAGCGTTGTACAGATCAATAACACTGATGCATTTTATGGCCAAAAATAAACATTATTGTTTCTAATGCACTCAAAAAGAAATTTCGATATGTAGCGCTATAGGTTTATAATGCATATTTCTGTTAGAAAAATGACCTTCGTTGCGTATTCAAGGAAGACCTATTGTTTACTGATATGCCCCAATGTGCAATCACAAGATCAAGAGCTAAGAACCTAATTAATCTTTATGTTCAAGTTATAAGTGATACATTCAAATATTTAAGAGAGCTTATACCAAGTATACGAGACAAGGAGAAGCCAATCCATGCACTAAAGTGAGAGCAATCTCAAGATTCCAATCAACAAATGAAGATTACACTAAAATGGACATAAACCTTTGCCGAAATCCCTTTCTTAATTCCTTTCTTTTTCTTGTCACTGAAGTTTTCCTAATTATAGTTTTAGAAATCTTTTCTAATTATAATTTTAGAAAGTTTTCCTAATTATAGTTTTAGCAAGGTTTCCTAATTATTATTTAGAGAGGTGCTATTTAAGCATCCTTATGTATTGTCATTGAGAACGGAATGAATATTTCCTGAAGCTTTTGTTCTGAAACCCTAAAATTTTCAAGCATTGTTCGGTACATAGCTGAGTTGTTTGTTCTTCAAAATTGTTTTCCAGTCTTTTGAGTTTTGTGAAAAACTCTTATTAGTGCTACCTTTCTATTCTCTTAGTTGATAGTAGACATCCCCATAAAGGTACCAAAAACTCTCATATTCATATTGTTGGAGTGTTTTTCGTCCGAAACAACCATGTTTCACTAAGTGACCCAAATTAGCACCTATCGAACCAATGTTTGTGTTCACCTAATAACTTCTTTAATTCCGTGAAAATAACTCTAAAATTTTCAAAGGTTGTTGTCAATGTATTTTGTAAGACCGTGTTAAATTTTTGTGATTTTTGGGATTAATTTAATTGTGATTATTTTGTTTGAAATCTGGTGAACTTTCGGTGATCATCTCCTCATATTGTGCTACTTGCTCGGGTTTGAGGGGTGCAAGTTGGATTATTTTTCCCCTAAACTTGAATGAGTAGTAGTTTGTGAAACCATCATGAGAAGCTCTTCTATCAAATTGCCGCAGCCTCCCAAGTAAAAAAGGACTTGCACTCATAGGGACTACTTCGCATAAGACCTTGTCTTTGTAACCATCAATGACAAACTCTATGCTCACTTATTTTGCTACCTTAATGTCATTTTGGTCATTTAACCATCTAAGCTTGTAAGGATTTCGATGAGTGGTAGTTTCCAATCCAAGCTTGTCCACTAATTCACTAGAAGCAATATTTGTGCAACTCCTTCCATCAATGATAAGAGAAATCACTTTTTCTTTGGTTAGGCATTGACTTTGAAAATATTTTCTCATTGACAATTTTCTTTGCTTGATTTGTACATGAGTGTCTGTCGAATGATCATTAATAATAGACTCTCTTGTACATGCCAAACCTCTTCTTAAGCCTCAACATCATCATTAAAGGCTTCCTCTTGTTCATCTCCACTAATTATCTTATCCGTGCCCTCCTTAAGGAACATCATCCTATTGTTGGGATATTGAGAAGCCATGTGCCCCAAGCTAAGACACTTGAAGCATTTTATCTCTCTTTCCCTTGACCATGTGTGTTATCCTCCACTACTTTCTTGTCTTCCACTCTCTTTTGAGGCCATCTCTTAGTGAAAGGATTCATGTCTTTCGATATTTGACGGAAATTTGTAAGATGTCTTGGTTTTTGGTGAGAACTGAGAGTTGAATTCATTTCCTTTTCTCTTTATTTGCACCTCAACTTTTAAGGCAAGTTGTACCGCTATATCTATATTCTCCATTGCACGAAGTTTCACAGTTTTTACAACTTCTCTATTTAACCCATACACAAAACTTGCGATAGTTATTATCCTCAGGTTCATTTATGTCATTCCTTATTTTGAGATTTTCAAATTTGGTTAAATGTTACTCAACCAATTGTCCACCTTGTTTTAAGTTTTGCATTTGCAAGAATAGTTTTTACTTGTAGTGGCTCGGCACAAATCTATTTCTCATTAGGATTTTCATGGCCCTCCAGGTTGTGATAGTTTCTAGTTAATCACATCTCCCTTTGTGCTCGAACGTAGTGCTATATGTTAATAATGCATATTTTTGTCAGAAAAATGACCTTAGTTGCGTAGTCAAAGAAGACCTATATTGTTTTACCTTAGTTAATTATGTTAGTGTTAAATTACAACAAATTATTTAACTGTTAGAAAATTACACAAATTTCTATATTCTCTTACCAAAATTTGATCTACATATTATAAAAATGTCGTGATTTAATAAGATTTATACAATTTATTATAATTTTAATTAATTCTTTTAGAGTTAAATTACAATAAATTGTGCAAGTGTTATAAAATCGCAAAAATTTTTCGATTGTCTTATCATGACTTGGTCTACATATAGTAAAAATGTTGTTATTTAATAACACTTGTACAATTTATGGTAAATTTAGTTAATTATTTTAGGGTTAATTTACATTAAATCGAGTAAATATTAAAAAACAATACAAATTTTCAGATTCTCTTCCCATGATTTGGTCTAAATATGATAAAAATTTTATTATTTTATAACACTTGTACAATTTATTATAATTTTAATTAATTATTTTTAGGGTTAAATTAAACGTTTAAATAAAACTGGAGAGGACAGCCAGTCTAGCTAGACCGGCCGTCCTCTCTAGGGCTCAAATTTTCTATTTTTAATAATTTGAAGTTTAGTTTGATGAATGATAAATTTTAACAATTTTTTTTAAAAAAACAAACCCTTTAAAATTAAAAAAAAAAATCATGAATAGTTTGACAACCCACTACCTTTTACTTTTAGTGGACCACTATCACCTCAAACAAGTTGGTCTTTCGTCCTTCACTTAGGATTCCTTTATCTGCAAGGTCTCTTTTTCAACGATTAGAGAAGACAACTTCAGTAATTGATCTTTTATAAATGACAGATCATTTCGTAAAGCATTTACTGTTTCTTTTGATATGATCCTGAATGTTGCAATAAAAAAGTATTTTCTTGGAATTTTCTTTAAAATGTTAAAACAATATTTGGAAGTAGAAGATGAGGAATTTTTGTCCTCGACCGAAAATGCATAACAAATAACTTAAAATGTGACAATGGAGGACAGAGTGAATGACGGTATAGCTGCTTGGCTATGGAGATGTTTGCACATATTTTTAAAATTAAAAGCTAAAATAAAGTTTGTAAAGATTTGAAGTATTCTGTAATCGGACGAATGAGTTTTCAATTTTAAATTTCCGAAGTTTGTAAAAATTTTCAAGAATCTGCAAAATTGTGATATTGTAGAATGACTTGAACTAATTCCACAAAAATACGTTAATCAGTGTAAACTTCCATAAAGACAAGCAAACCATAGACACAGCAAAAAAATTTGACAGTTATATAATAATATTACATGTAGCTTTTTTTTAAATAATCATTTTTATAAACTAAAATTTGAACAAGAATGCTGATTTATTTTAAACATAATAAAAATAGGATGTCGATGCCAACTACGCCAATATTATTCCCAAGAGAGCATGATGACACATAGTTATGATTTTTGAAACTCTTAACACAACTTTGTTTCGTACCATAGTGTAAAAAACGGAATATTTCCTTTGAGGGAATTTATCTCTCCAAATAAGAAATGTTTTCAGCTTCAAGCTGAAGATTAAACATGTCGTAGAAGACGCAGTTAAACAGGTTTTGTCCTAAAAATTGGGCAGCGTACAATTTTTCAATTCAAGGGCTAACTCTATTGATGAGTAGCTGCCCAATTTAATACTTTTTTAGGTTTCTCAACTTCTCTAGATTTTCCACTTCAATGAAAGGAAAAGCAAGTTGAAAAAACAAAGATATTATCCCAACTCTAATGTGCAGGATCCCTTAACTCACCATGAGCTATGGAAATTTCTAAACCATGATTCTAATGTTTATTTTGTGGGTGATCATGAAGGAATAAGCAAACAAGCTATCAAAGACATCAGGCCAACTTTTAAATACCTTATGGAGATTTTCATGATAAACATAAGTAGAAATCAAAGCAAAAGTTAAGAGATTAATGAAACATTTCAAGTCTGCCTACAATTTGACCTAAGAGGTGTATGAGATGGATTAAGTGGTCTTCCAAATATTCAATTAAAAAGTATTTTTTATGAAGATTGTAGTGATATATCAAGCTTTTTAGAATGGGGTGGATGGTAAACATTGGATACCATTTGATGTGGGTAGTGCTCATCGAAACTACATGTATCAAGTCATGGAGAAGCAAGCTAAACTTTCACCAAGGCTGACACTACCAAGCAAGTCCTCTCATATCTCAAGCTTGGAGGAAGCAAAAGGGTTTCATATGCTTGACTTGGAGTCACTCACGAATTGTTGCATTTAGGAATTCTTGAACTTTTTTACCAACACTACCTTGTTGATGCCAAGGAAAGAGATTTTATGGGAATGTGTAAGGGCAACCTAGCCTCAATCCAAGTCACCATCAACTGTAGCTTTCCAATTTCAGACTTTACAACAAGCTAGAAGAATTAAAAGGAGCAACCATGTTCTCTAAGGTAACCTGCATTATTGTTCACTCCAAGTCGATGAAAGTACTTCAAGTAATCAGTGCTTATTCAATGAGTTATGTATCGTTAAAAACATTGATTCTTTGGATTTTTTGAATTGGATGGATTAAAGATCCTTATATCATTGGTACTAAAATTTTCTTTTGGAAAGACAATTTTGATGTAGTGGTGTTTGGTGGAAGTTAAGTCAGTGACTACCAAAGGGTTGTCGTATTCAATCAATAAGGAGAAAGACATCTTATTTAGACATGAAAATTGTGTTGAAATTGGTAATTATATTATTCATGGTTATTTTCTCAAAAGAGTGAAGCTATGCATGCCAAAAGTGAAGCTATGCATGCCAAATTGTTGTACCCAAGACTCTTTGAGTAGAAAAGATGATGGCAAAATACTTAACACTTCAAATTTTGGAAAAGGCGTATGAAGCTATGAAAGATTGTTACCCTTGGCCACATGTGTACATGTGTTGAAGATGATTTATTAAAGTTTTTAGAAGGACATGACTTTCGTAAAAAAGATAAATACTCTAAGGTTTATGTATGTTGTTGTTTTCTAATAATAATTGGGTGGAGTTCAGTATGGAATCGTTATGACAATACTTTGATCTACTAGAAGAATGGAAGTTATCTTGAATGTGGTGGGTCGATTCTCTTGGGTGGTAGGAGTTGGTCAAATTGGAAAAGACTTTAGATTTGAGGTCAAGTCAACTGCAACTCCGGGAGAATGATGTGGCACGAGATCCCTCAACTGACCATAAATGATAGAGATTTCCTAACCATGTTTCTTGTGTTTATTTTGTGGGTGATCATAGAGGAATAAGCAACCACCCTATCAAAGACATCAAGTCAACCCTAAAATTTCTTATGAACATTTTAATGACGAAGGATAAGTGGAAATCCAAGTCCAAGTTAGGAGATTAACCAAGCATTCCACCTTCAAGAAGTATGTTATCAATTCGATGTCCTTTCTAATCTTGAATTAAAAAGTGTTTTTGTGGATATTGTAGCTGACATCTTAAATTTTTTAGATTAAGGCGAATGATAAAAATTAGATATCTTTAGTGTGTAAAGCAGTCCCAAAATAGAAGTTTTTTTTTCTACAAAGAAGCCAAATGTCGTGTTCTCAAATTTGAAGCACAAATGCACTTGAAGCTAGACCAAAATTAATATCATAAAAGGAGTACTTGCATGTTTGGTTTATCAGTTCAAAAATTTCCATGCAACAACTATATTTTTATCTTTAGCTTGAAAAGATTTCATTATCTTTACATTTTGAAAGATTTCTTTATCTAGTTTTGGTTAGAGATAGATCTAGCGAACAGTTTCTTTTTCCAAGTATTATTTAGTTTTTTTTCTTAGTAGAACTATGTTTTATTTAGTATATTTAAGCACCACCAAGGCTATGAAAGTAGTATTTTTTTTTTGTTTTTTGGTTAAAATCATTCTTTTTACTAAGACAAAAGTAGTGCACTTGTGGACCCCACAGTGCTTGGATTCATTTTAATCCTAGTACTTTTTTTTTTTTTTTTCTTTTGTAAGTTTGAGTTTTTGTAACTATAACTCTTTATTCGTCAATTCGGTGCAATCTTCTCATCAACTTTCATCGATGCATATTTTCCATAAGATTGTACAAACTTAAAATTCGCAAGTTGGAGTGCTCCTTTGTGTTGAAGGTAGCCATCGAAGTTTAACGCTGTAATTAGGTAATTTTCCAGACAAACTTACATTGTTCTGATCATAACGACTTTGTCCAAATGCATTTCGTTGCGAAATTTTGAGAGTCTATTCTACACATATAAATCATGGTGTAGTCCAAAAATCGTGTGAAGATTCAATTATTTGGCCTATTTTTAATGAATTCGAAGTTGCCTCATAAATTCTGCCAGAACATAGTTTGTTACAAAAATTTGCAACATTTTTTATTTTGTTTCGCATCAAACTCTTATGAACGGATAAAACTAGTAGAACACACACAATTGCTACAAAAACCAAGAGAAATGTGAGCGGATTTGCAAGAGAACAAATAATGTTTATTTTTCTAAACTTCAAAACTCATAAAACTAGCCCCCAATACAGGTATAAATACCCTACATTGAGGATTGTAAGGTTTAATAAAAGTATAAAAAGTAAACTTATTAAATGGTGTCACGTCCCGAAAATCGAGCCGTTTCCGGTTCGTTCACTTCTACTACTCACTTACTACACTCGAAAAATTTGAATAAAATTTAAAACTTTTGTTACTTGACTTAAAACGACATTTTTGAAAATAATTTGAATAGCATCGCAGCAGAAAACTCGATTAAAATCAATTTAACTAAAACTTCCTTTTATAAAACATAAGATAGAGAAACCAGTCGACACCTGTAAACATCGATCCACACTTGGGTTGTCTCGGGTTTTTCATTAGTCGACACTGGCAAACGCCGGTCGACACTACGTTTCTCTCGGGTCTTTTCATCGATCGACACTGAGAACACTGGTCGACACTTCTACACTTATCTCAGAGAGTGGTCGACACCTGCTTTCACAGGTCGACACCTTGACGCTCTCTGTCCGTGCAGGACGACCCTCACGGTCGACATTTGCGGAATCTGGTCGACCACTAAGCCTATCGGTCGACACTCACTCCCAAGAACTCTGTTTAAAAACCTTAAAAACTTCACAAAATTCAATCGACTTCGACTCTACACCCATAATAATGCAACACACACTTTTCAATCAACTCAAAATCATTATTTACATAAAGAAAATGACTACTCAAGTTTGAAATCCGTTTATACACTCATTCGACTCAAAACAACTTAAAATCATCCCAATTATACTCCCAAAACCTATACTTATGCCCACCATAGTCAAACGCCCTAACAGCCGGCCGGATCGTTCACGTGCGTACTCCTTCAACTGCCTCCTAACCCTGGGCGTGCTCTGAGTACTCACCGACTATGTCGTCGTCACTTACATCACATAACTCAACTATTAGCCTAATGTTAAGCAAGTAATGCATAAAACATAATGCTGAAAAACAACACACCCTAACATTTGTAGTTTCTGTAATACCTAGAAAATTTCCGTTGAAAATTTATGTCGGATTTCCGTAAATCTTAATTGGCGGAGTTTTGGTCTGAATTAATAATGAAAAATTTTGGCCCCTAAGTGAAAGATTATTTTAAGGCTAATTGTAGAGAGAGAGAGATTTAAGAATTTAACTGGATTTGGACGAAATCACGGAATTGTAAAACGGTTTAAGGAGGAGGGCAATTTGGTAAATATAATAAAATAATATAAAAATAAAATAAAGAGGGAGAGCACCGTCGGTGCCCTCCCCTAGCATTTCCTCTCCTCTCTCGCTTTTCTCTCCCGCGATCGGCGTCTTCCTCTCCTCTGCGCTGCAGTTTCTTCCGTTCGTCCGCGAGTCTTCGAATCTACGGTAAGTTCTCGTTAGTTTTGTGTAATTAGTTGGTGTATTAGCGTTATTCGTGGCGAAACCGGGTTGGGCAAGGGTATAGGGCAAATTGGTGAAAACCTAGGAGAGTAATGCGAGAAATGCAGCATAGAGCTGATTTCTATCCGTGTAATGGTGCTTCGGATAAAAATAAGAGTAGATTACGAGAATTAGTGAGGAAGATTGGGAAATTTATTGGTCATGTACGTGAGATTTGGAACGGTGTCCGTTCGGCTATGTTCGGTTTAGTTGTGGACATCCGAATGAAAAATGGATACGACCACGGGGAACTAAGCACCCTTCGGAACCCATAGTATTTTGTATCGTGCAATTCGGACGAGTATTATAGAAGTTGTGAATTTTCAAAGTTGGACGGAAATTTGGGAGGGATTTCTGGATTTTTGGATAATTTCGATTTTTATGTGAATTAGGACTTGTAAGTTAGGGAGTCATGAATTCGATGAATTAAAATTGACGGATTTGCAATTTTATAGGTATTCCAGTTAGAGCACCAAGTCACGAAACGCGAAAGGATTTCAAGAACGCCAGGTAAGTGGTGGAATGTATGTGATTTGCCTTCGGGCCTACACCATGGAACGGTAGGATTGTTTGGTTGCTTGTTTGCTTGTTTGTTTGCTTTGATCGTCGTTTGGTTGTTTTGTTATGAAGTCGTGCATTGTGATTGTGATGCACTATGGTTTTGAACTACGAAATACGAGTTTTAAGCATGTTTTGAAATGTGTATGTGAAATGTAACCAGATAAGAAAAGACTTGCAACGCATGGATGAACGCCTCGTCGTTAACGTGCTAGTGATAAAGCACTAAGGGGTTCCCATGGATTAAAGTACGTAATGTGACATGGTTTGCGAACGCCTCGTCGTTAACGTGCTATTAAGAGCATTAGAGGGTTCAACGGTCGACGTTAGGAAGAGGTTACGTAGGGCCGTTCCGTGTGCGAACATGATGTGTGCTTCTAACTTCGCTCCATGGGTTATGGAATGGCCGTCCCGAGTGTTGAAGGGATAGGTGCCGGCCTGACTCACACCGGAAAGTGAAAGATGAAAATAACGAAATGAAAAGAAAACAGAGTTGAGTATAGAAACTGCATGAGTAGGGATTGAGTTTTGCATTGGTTTTCGGGTTCATGTTTCCATACTTGCTAAGCATTAGGTTTACGTTTGGTGTTCCTTGGTGTAGGTGACGACGCGTTGTCAGGTGAGTTGCTAGGTGACGAGCAGACCTAGGTCGGAGTTAGCGGGAGGTGTCGCATGCCGGTGCAGGGAAATGTTGGGAGGGGGGGGGGGCACGCGACCATGGCGAGTAAAGAGAGTATAATTTTGTAAGTGTTTTGAGTTGAATAGAGTTGTATAGGTTTTTGAGGAATTTAGGTGGTGTATCAAGGGTACCATAGATTATTGGGATATGAATGTTTTGAAATTATGTTTTCAGAATCTAAGCTTTTACTACGTGGATTTAGTCGAGGAGTATTCGTCGTGTGTCATTTTGAAACTTGAAAGAAGAAGTTTGGTTGTCAAAATATGAGTTTTTATTTTGTGGTTGTGATAGGGTAATGGTTGTCGTGCGTATTTGAACGAACTGGTGTGATTTCACTGATACTGGTGTGAAGTGTCGACCGGTCAGTGTAAGTGTAAGGTGAGTGTCGACCGCGAGGCTTGACCTGTGGTAGGCAGAGCCAAAGCAGGTGTCGACCCCTGGTAACAGGTGTCGACCGGTCATGTAAAAATGGTAGCGATGTCGACTGCGGGGAACTGACCTGCGCGGGCAGAGAGGGTTAAGGTGTTAACCTGTGTAACGGGTGTCGACCCCTCTTTGTATGGAGCACAAAAGTGTCGACCGGTGTTTCCGGTGTCGACCGATGGAAAAACTCGAGAAAACTTAGGTGTCGACTGGTGCTTACAAGTGTTGATCGGTCTCTGCATTTTTGTGTTTTAAAATAGTGAAGTTTAGTTAAACTGATTTTAAATGAGTTTCCGCTGCGGCATTTATGCATATTCTTTTGGAAGTCATTTAGAGTGACGGCAAAAAAAAAAAAAAGTCTTTTGAGTCGAAAAATAAAGCTTTCTAATTTTCTAGGAAATATTTAGTAGAGAATATGACGGATATTTATACGTAGTAGTGGGTAGCGAACCGGGAAACACAGAGAATTTTTGGGGCGTTACAGAAATTGTTGCAACAATATCCATGTTTCCTTATTGAAATGATATACTAATAAAATCTTTGATTCATGCATGCTTTTATTTCCTTCCATACATGTCTTTAGGGCCCTTCCACATCATTGATCTGTGCCAAATTCTTTCCTTGAGTCTTCACCAATTGATGATGTTGACAACTCCATGATGACTCGAAGGTTTCACGTTTTAAATATTTTTTGGATATTCTTTCTTCATTTGTGTTGGAATTTCTTTTAGTTTTTTTCTTTTCAATTCCACTTGTGCTTTGGTTAAGCAATGACCCAAATGGATTATCTTCAAGGTCCTTTGGGTTTTAAGTTTGGATAATAGAAAAATAGGCTTCTTAAACCAAAACCAAGCTCTATGTTTTAGGCCTATTAGATAAAGCAAACGATGTCCAATTCTAGAAAGCATTAGATATCTACTATAATCTTCTTGCAAAACACATTTTGATTTAAGGTTAGGAAACCTGCGAAGTTTGTCAAATACTTCTCGTGGGTCAGGTTGTAGGTAGACTTGGAATGCTTCACAAATCTTTTAACTTGTGCTTCGATTTCCACTTATGAAGGACTCCATAATATAAGTAGATGCTACTGTTTTGAATATATCTCGTTGAGTAATGTTTATAGTCGCTTCAAGGTTTCCATGTAAAAAGTTGCCTTAACATTCATTTGTTCAAATTCAAGATCATGGACAACAATATAAGATAAAAGAACCCGAGTTGAAGTTAGTTTTACTAACGTGGAGAAGACTCCATTGAAATCAGCAAACCTCTTCTCAACAAGTCTAGCAAACCTCTACTTCTTCAGTACATTCTTATACCTTATAGATCCACTTGCATCCAATCATCTTTTGACGGTCGGGCTTATCAATAAGATCCAAGTATTATTCTTTTCCAAAGACTCCATCTCCTCATACATAGCCATTTGCCTTCTATCTCTTTCACTTCTTGTCATAACTTCCAAAAATGACAAAGGTTCATAATTTTCTAAATCAGAAACTATAAGTATAAGCTATGATGTCTGCTTATCCCAATCGTTGAGTTGGTTTGATAACCTTCCTTGTTCTGTCCCTAGTTAATTGATAGTCAACAACATAATTATCTTCAATTTATGCATCATCTTGAGACAGTTGGTCATTACTTTGTTTATCACTCTCCTAATTTTCAGATTTAGATTCTTGATTAATATTCTGCTCCGCCTCAAACTAAACTTTCTTTGGAGCCACCACTGATTTCTCCTCCCTTTTGCTAGAAGAAAAATTATTTTCATCAAAAGAAACATCCCAATTGATAATTACCTTCTGTCAATTTTCTTCAATACACCATAAGCTGTAGCCTTTAACTCCTCCAGAATAGCCTAGAAATACATATTTCATGGCATATGGCTGAAACTTATCTTTTTTGATGGAGCATATGTAGCACAACCAAAAGTTTTCAAATCAGCATAGTTGGCTGGATAGCTATGCCACATCACAAACAGAGTCTTGAAATATAAAGCAGCTAAGCAACTCAAATTTATCAAATAGCTCGCTATCTTAACAGCCTCTGCCCACAATGACTATAGAAGCCCAACTGTATCTAAAATAATTCTATTCATTCTTTCTGCATGCTTCTTTTGCTGCAGTGTATAGCTCATAGTATGATGTCTATAGATTCTTTCATCTATATATAATTGATCAAACTTGGGTGAACAATATTTAATACCATTGTCTGTCCTCAATTTATGCTTGATTTTCGACATCCATTTTGACACGATTCCAACCTCGAATGGGTCTTGTTCTACCCACAAACAAAACGGATGAGAAAACGAGCAGAAAACCGAATGTTGTCCGATGAGCGATATTTGAGGCTCTCGACATAACAATCTTCCAAAGGAAGATGGCAGCAATCGGAACCGGTTATTGGCCACTTTCTTCGTGTATCCTACTCCATAAAGAGAGGAAAGAAAAGTGGAACAATAGCAATTCAAGCAACCTTGAGCATGAAAGCTCAAAGGAGATACACTCCTTCTCGGCTTTTGACAACTGAGCCTTACCATTCACCAACCTTCATGGTTGCTTCGCCTGAACACAGAAGGGGCTATTCTCATAGATTCAATAACCTTTACAAACACCAATAGACATGTATTTATAGATCTAGGTTGGTTGAAGGTTAGAATGGGCTTGGTCTTTGAAATGGGCTACATGGCTGGTCATTCTTGGTCCAATTGCACACCAGAGCACTCTTCAAGCTTCAGCCCAATTGTTGCATCAATGTGCTGCTAAACTTCAGCCCAATTGTTGCTTTTAATTACCGTCTAACCTAACATACATCTAATTCTAATGTCTAAGGATGCATGCAATTATACAACATTACAGCAGGGCGAATGTTTGCCAACAAAATTATAAGGGCGAATGTTTGCCAAATAAAAATTCGGTTACAAATTAATTCCGAGGGAGACAAGTCCCTTCTTCATGTCCTTCCACCTTTAGCTCCCACGATAGCAAGTGCAAGGGTTGATCTTTGTCGTTTGTGCTCGGATCTCATTCTAAGTATGTGAAGAGACATTCGAAACCATTAATACCTGCAAAATAATTGAACTTGTTATTGAATAGGTTTGATAAAGCTCGTGCCTTGGTTTGTGATCGAGTGATGGCCCTCTGGGGCACATTATCCTCCCCAGATGATTGAGGATTTGACCTCAAATCTGTTTATGCGATGTCATCATCGTCTCCTTTGTATGGAGAGAGATCTTGGACATTAAAGGTGGAGGAAATTCTATAGTCGCCTGGTAGCTCTATCTTATAGGCGTTATTGTTGATTCTTTCTAACACCTTGAATGGTACTTCTGTTCTAGGCATTAACTTGGATTTCCTTTTATTGGGGAACCTTTTTTTCCTTAGGTGTAACCAAACCAAGTCTTCTTCATTAAAGATAACTTCTCGTCGTCCTTTATTAGCGTGTTTGGCTACCTTTTCATTGCTCTTCTCGATGGCTTTTCGTACAGTTTTATGCAATTCCTTAATTCGTTCAGCCTTGTCCGCTCCTGATGGATTAGCTAAGTCTGTAAAAGATAAGGAAACAAAATCTGACGGTGTATGTGGATTAAACACATAGGCAACCTCAAAGGGCGATTCCTAAGTAATGGAATGAAAGGTACGGTTGTAGGCAAACTCCAAGCCTAGAAGTACTATATCCTAGTTAGATAGTTTCTTACCTACAATAGTGCGTAAGAGGCTACCTAGGGTCCTGTTGATTACTTCGGTTTGACCATCGATTTGGGGATGAAAGGACGTGCAGAAGCACAACCTAGGCCCCAAATTTTTCCACAAAGTGGTCCAAAAGGCACTCAGAAATTTAGTGTCTCTGTCTGATACTATAGAACGCTGTATACCATGCAGGCGAACGATCTATTTAAAATATAGGTTAGCTATTAAGATAGAGTCATCGGTCGCGGCATAAGGAAGGAAATGTGCCATCTTAGAGAACCGATCCACAACCACCATTATAGAGTCTTTATTCCGGGCAGTCCGTGGTAGTTCTAAAACAAAGTCCATACTAACCTCTACCCAAGGGTGTGATGTGACGGGTAAAGGCATGTAAAGCCTTAAGGTAGAACCTTACTCTTAGCCTTTTTGCAAATCACGCATGTCTCCACCATGCCGTGCACATCTTTCATCATGCGAAGCCAATAGAAGTGTTCTTTAAGCGATTCTAGGGTCTTTTTCTCTCTAAAGTGACTTGCTAGACCTCCACAATGAGCTTCTTTTACTAGGCATTGCCTTAACCTTCTTTGGGGAATGCACAACTTTCCCGCTTTAACCAAATAGCCATCTATGAGGCAATATTCGCCTTCGACCTTGTCCATGCACTTGATGTAATAAGGTCCAAAATCAGGGTCGGTTTCATACTCTCCTTAATCCATTCAAAGCCAAAGAACCTAACCCTTAATTCGGTGAGTAGAATGCGCTTTCTAGAGAGTACATTGACCACAACATTGATTTTCCCCTTTCAAATACTTAAGGGTGTATGGAAACCTTTCTGAAAACTCTACCCATTTGGCATGCCTCTTGTTTAGCTTGTGCTGACTCTTAATATGTCTTAGGGTCTGGTGATCAGTATTGATAACAAATTCTTTTGGTAGAAGGTAATGCGGCCAATGTTCTAAAACCCGTATAACTGCGTAGAATTCTTTGTCGTAGGTGGAACAATTTAGTATGGGTCCTTTCAACTTCACTAAAATATGCCACGATAAATTTTCCTAAATATTGTTTAAGCACATGGTGCATGAGTCTCATGAACGTACTTGGGGCATTAGATACCATCCATTCAAATAATCCATTTTTTGTTTTAAAGGCTGTCTTCCATTCGTCACCTTCCTTCATCATGATCTGATGATAGCCACTCTTAAGATCTATTTTAGAGAAAATGGAGGCTCCACTGAACTCATCCAATATGTCCTCGAGCCTGCGGATGGAAAATCTATACTTGACAGTAATTTGGTTCACGGCTTGGCTATCGACACACATTCTCATGGTACCATCTTTTTTGGAAACTAATAAGGAGGGTACTGCACAGGGGTTCATGGACTCTCTTATGTAACATTTGTCCAAAAGTGTTTGTACTTGGTCCTGCAGTTTCTTGGTTTCTTCGAAATTCATTCGATATGCTAGTCTATTAGGCAGTACGGCTCGGGGTTGGAGATCAATTTGATGTTCAATGCCATGCAAGGGTGGTAGACCTTGAGGCAAGTCTTTTGGGAACACATCTTGGAACTGGTTAAGTAAAGTTTTAACGGCTTGAGGAATAACTCCTAGTTTCATAACTCTATCTTGAAAAAGTACCAAAATCAGGGGATCTCCTATATGCACGGATGTTTCTATCTCTTTCTTAGTCACGAATAAGGTAGCCTTGTCCTTGGCTTCCTTTTTTGCAGCGTCATCTTTACATATTTGTTCGGGAGTCATGGGAGCAAACTTAAAGGTCTTTTCTTCAAACTTAAGGGAATAGTAGTTAGTGTAGCCATCGTGGTTTACTCTTCAGTCAAACTGTCAAGGTCGGCCTAGGAGTAAATGACTTGCACTCATAGGCACAACATCGCAGAGGATTGTGTCCTTATATTTCCCGAGGGCGAATTCAACTTTCACTTGCTTGGTAACCTTGACATCATCCTTATCATCTAGCCAACATATCTTGTATGGGTGGGGGTGAGTGTTGGTCTCTAGGCCCAACTTGGTCACTAACTCCGTGAAGGCTACGTTAGCACAACTACCTTCGTCTATACTCAGAGAACATAACTTCTGCTTAATGAAACACCTACTATGGAAGATATTCTCACGCTGACAATCTTCTCCAAAATTCTTAGTTACGAGAACATGTCTCCTGACCATAAACATGGGTCCTTCAGGGGTGTGGAAAACTTCCTCTTGAGAGTCACTCTCCTGCTCATCTCCTTTTACACCTTCTCGTTCGTCTTCATTGGTAAACTCTCCCGTGTCCTCCTGGATAACCATCACTCGTCTATTAGGACACTGAGCCATGAAATGACCAGCGATGACATTTATAGCATTTGAGATCTCACGATCTACGGAGATTTGCACTTTCTACTAGGGTTTTATTACTTGATTCTTTGGGTGGCCAACTATATGGAAATGGTTTCTTTCCCTCAGTTTTGGTGAAAGTTTTGTTTGGTTCTTATTACGGAGGGGTGATCTTAGGAATAGTATTGAGTGGAAATTTCTGGGTGAAACTAACTTTTCTCTTCCTACTAAGTTGACGGTCTATCTTCATAGCCATCTGTACTACCGCGTCAAGGGATTTTAGGGGATGCAGCTCAACAGTGTCTCCTATATCCTGGTGCAGTCCTTGAATAAACCGTGTAAGCACTTGCTCTTCAGGTTCATCCATATCTCCTCGAATTCTAAGGGTCTCAAACTCAATAAGGTATTATTCAACAGATCGACCTCCTTGTCTTAGGTTTTGGATTTGTAAGAAGAGCTCTTGTCAGTATTGGTTAGGTATGAATCTCTTGGTCATAAGGGACTTCATGACTCTCTAAGTGGTGACAGGGTCGTCTCATATCTTCTGTCTTTGGGATTTAATGTTGGTCCACCAGAGGCCCGCGTATCTCGTGAGCTTGACCAAAACTAGTTAGATCTTAACTTTATCCGAATATTCATAGTAGTCCAAGACTTTCTCCACTTTATCTATCCAATCTAGAAAGGTGTTACCATCGCATGTGCTATTGAATGACGGAACATGCAACTTAATGTTCTTAAGATTGTCTAAGTGTTTTCGACGGCTGAACCAGAAATTTTCTTCTTCGTCTAGGGCCACTCGTCTTCATCATGATAGTCAAAGTCTTAGAACCTCCTTCTTGGGTTAGCTGGCCTCTCACTCCTTGGGGAAGGGTCCTAATTGGGGAATCTCCTGGGAGAGTGTTCGGTTCTACTAGGGTTCTCAGGTCTCATTCTAAGGAGGTCATCTCGAAAGGGTTCTCTAGAATTAATCTTGTTGAGGTTCTCCATTATGAATTTCATACTAAGGGTTAAGTCTTTGAGTTGTTAAACTAGATTACTAAGTTCTCCGTTAAGGCCATTTAATTGTCCTTGAAGGTTGGACTCTCCCTATTGATGGGTACGAGTCTCGGGTTAGGGAACGTCTTTACCCCGGTTCAGTTTTTAAGTCATAGTATCTGGGTTTAAATCTTGGTTGAGTCTACTTCTAGTCTTCATATGACTTTCTAAGGTTGTAGGAGAGACATGTGTACTTACGCTAAATCGAACCCTAAGTGTTAGGAATGAGGGGAAAAGTAGTGGATCCCGGGTGCCTAAAACTTTGAATGCAAATTTGAGAGTTTAAAGGGACTCTTTTGGGGATGGAATGTGGTTGTCATAGACAAAGCTGTAACATTGTCGTAGAGCTCTAAGAGAGCTTCGATTTGATATATTACAGGTGAAAATCTTACACTCATAGCAGAAGTTATGAACGTTTTAAGTTTAAGGGGTCAAATCCACCATAACAACTAATGAACTCGGCATAAAGTTTTACCGAGCATTAACGTATTCCGATAAGCATGTATTTCATTTTAGTGCACATATCACGCGTCAACACATTTATCATTAAAATCAAGCAGTAAAGATACAATAACATAATCCCAATGATTCTAGGGTGTGTGCAAATCATATAAGATATCCGATTAGGTAAGTAGAATAGAGATTAACATAAGTATTCTGCAAAAGTAGTTATGTCAAGATGCTAACATACATGGAATGATGTAGTAGGCAACAATATCAGCACAAAAACATAATTAAATCATCAAGTACAGAGCAGCAGCAGAATTGTTTTTCCAAATAAGGTAATAACATTAGATGTGAAAGAACACACCCATATGTATAATAACATAAACGTACAATACCAGTGGTCCAGCAGCAGACACCTACCAGCTGCACCTCCCCTTAAGTAGCAGCCAATCTATAGAGTGTGTTTAGTTTTCACCTGCATTTCCCCTCAAACAGCAGCTAATCAGTAGGATGTGCTAAGTTTCTGTTAAACAATAACATCCTAGAATAAAGGTTGTATAGAAAACACAAATACGAAAAACAGCTAACAGTTGAATAGAAAGAAGAATAAATGGTTTTGAGTTTCTGGATTTACCACTAAAACACAAGTTCCAACTTTTAAATTTTGTCCAGTAATAACAGATCAAAGGTAGTGTTCAAGCTTAAACAGATCCTTATATGTTAGAAACAAAAATAACAGAACTGGTTTTCTGCTTTTCCAAAACCAACGAACTAGAGAAGAAATGAAACATTTTGAAGCAACAAAAATGTGTAACAAAGATCAATCCAGTCGTTTGCTGAAATTGAAGGGAAGCTATCCATGGCTTGGATACCACATGACATGATTCCAATCTCAAATAGGTCGTGTTCTACCCACAAATAAAACGGATGAGAAAATGAGCAGAAAACCGAATACTGTCCGATGAGCAATATTCGAGGCTCTCGGCATAACAATCTTCCAAAGAAAGATGGCAGCAATCGGAACCGGTTAATGACCACTCTCTTCATGTATCTTGCTCTGTAAAGAGAGAGAAGAAGAGTGGAACAATGGCTACAAGCAACCTCGGGCTTGAAAGCTCAAGGGAGATACACTCTTTCTCGGCTCTTGACCGAATCGAGCCTTACCGTTCACCCACCTTCATGGTTGTTTTGGTTGAACACAAAAGAGGCTATTCTCATAGATTCAAAAACCTTTACAAACACCAATAGTCATGTATTTATGAACCTAGGGTGGCTGAAGGTTAGAATGCGCCTGGGCTTTGAAATGGGCCACATGGTTGGCCATTCTTGGTTCACTTGCACACCAGAGCATTCTTCAAGCTTCGACCCAATTGTTGCATCAATGTTCTGCTAAACTTCAACCCAATTGTTGCTTGTAACCACCATCTAACCTAACATACATGTAATCCTAATGACTAAGGATGCATGCAACTATAAAGCATTACAGGAGGGTGAATGTTTGCCAAATAAAAATTTGGTTATAAATTGATTCCGAGGGAGACAAATCTCTTCTTCATATGCTTCCACCTTTAGCTTCCACGATAGAAAGTGCTAGAGTTGATCTTTGTTGTTTGTGCTCGGGTCACATTCCAAGTTCGTAAAGAGACATTCAAAACCATTAATACCTGCAAAAGAATTGAAATTGTTAGTGAATAGGTTTGATAAAGCATGTGCCTTGATTTGTGATCGAGTGATGGCCCTCTGGGGCATATCACATTTCCAGCCTTTAAATAAGTCAAAAACATGATCCTTACTCTTCATGTAGTACACACACATACGTCTTGGGTGATCATCTATGAATATTACAAAATATTGGACACCTCCATTAGCAGGAACTTTCTCTAACCCCACACATCCAAATGAACATAGTTAATATACCATTTGATTTTTGAGAAGATATTGAAAACTGAACCTTGCTGCTCTTACCGAGAATGCAATTCTCATCGAATTTCAAACACTACACATGATCTTTTAGAGAAGCATTCGATTTTTGTATTTTAAGCATGCTCTTTTAACTCATACGTCTGAGTTGAAGGTGCCATAAATCTGTTTTGTCTTGAACATTTCCCAAAGCTATACTTGTTTCCCTCATAACTGTTACATCATTCAAAATATATAAGTCATTGTGAAGTTCTCCTACCAGATTCAATCCTAGCTCATCCATTTGAATCAAACATTCCTATTGACAAAAAATTCTACTTCAATCAGGGCATATACCTAACCCCTTGAGTTGTACGTATACAACCAGCAAACATTTCAATTGGATTGATCCTTCACATTCAACCTGGCAAGACGTGTTGTCAACAAGGAGAACTGATATGCCTCAGAGGCCCATTACTCAATCCTAAACTAGTGCCCAAGGTTTAATTAACCTATTTGGTAACAAACTTAATTCTTTTGCAGGTGATGTCATCTTTGAAGACTTGGATTGGGAGCATAGCACTCAGGACAAGGAGCAATCTATGCATATTCTTACTTGGAAGTCACGGGAGGAATCTCATCAAGCTCAAGAGGGAATTTATCTTCCCGAGCACAAAATTATGTAACCAAGTAGTTATGTATTTTGTTGGCAAACATTTAGCCTTTTTTGTATTTTTTGGGCAAATATTAACCTTATATTATTGCATGCATGTATTAGGCATTAAGATTAGATGAATGTTAGCTTAGATGGTGGTTTGGAATCAAGTGGCGACAAAAGTGAAGAAGCATGCATGGAAGAGGTGGGCGCGTGCACAAAGGAAACATGCCGGACAACATGCACGCCAAAGGGAGGGCCACTTCCACTTTTGGTTGAACTATTGTTTCACTATGGAGGTGCCTAGCTGGAGCTACCCTAGCAGAAGCAACTTGGATGGATGACACGACATCAACCAGCCTTTGGATCAAGCCAATCTTGTCTATCTAAGCAAGGAAGTATGATGCCACTTTTTGACCAAGCTTTGGCCTATACTCAATGGCTCTTTTGAGGCCCAATTCAAACCCTCAACTCCAGCCACCTTAGGTCTATATAAGTATGCTATTGGTGTTTGTAAATGGTTGTTGATGAATGAAATAACTGCTGCTTTTGCTTAAGATAATTGAGAAGGTTTTGGTTACAAAAAGGTAAGTTTTGGTTTGATTTCAACCAAGATGAGTGCGCCTCCTTTGCTTACAAGTCCGAAGTTGCTTCTGGAGCAACCTTTCCATTCTTCTCCCCACTCTTTGAACAGTTAGAAAATCAACGAAGGTGGTGAAACGATTTCCCAAAGGTTGTCATTGCCTTGGAAGGAAGTGCATGCCGAGAGTTCAAAACATTACTCATAGGACAATTTCGGGTTTACTTGCATATTTTAATTTTCACATCTTATTTTGCTACAATATTTCATGGTCATATATCTCCCTCATAAGATAAGCTGCACCTAAATTTTCAAAAGATTTAGAGTTCATTTGCTTATCCAACTTCACTCATCTTTTGAGGTATTCTCGGCTTGGCCGAGCACCAAGTGTGGTAACCATTTTGTGGGTTGTGACAGCGGTTTTTGCAGGCAATCACCGCTTCATGTACTCTTCCACCTTTTGTTTTAAAGAAGTTTTGCAGCCACTCTCTCTTGGGTGTCGTGTAAAATGAGCAGCTAGAATCAAAAACTCATTGTTCTCCTAATTCCAATTCAGAAGCAACAAGGACATCATATGACTCACATCTATTGATGTAACACCTGGAATTTCTATAAATTAATCTTTGAAAATTCGTATTAGTAAACGGCGGAGTTTTGGTCAGATTCGAGAGCGAAAAATTTGTACTAGTTGACAAAAGATTATTTTGATACTAATGGAGAAGAGAAAATTTCAGGAATCCGACCGAAAACAGACTAATTAGCCATTATAGTAAAAGATTAAAGTATAAGGGCGTAATGGTAATTTAATAAAATAAAATATAAATGAATAAATAATAAATAAAATAAAATAAAATAAAATAAAATAAAATGAAATGAAATGAAATGAAGTTTTATTCAACTGATTTTAATTAATTTTTCCACTGCAATATCGTTTAAAATACTTTAAAAAACGCATTTTAAATTGAGTGACAAAAGTTTTAAATTTTATTCAAATTCTTTTGAGTGTAGTGAGTGAGAAGTAGAAGTGAACAAACCGGAAATTGGTAGATTTTCGGGGCTTTACAATTGTGGTATCAGAGCGTTTACCCAACCGGAAGTGTGGCCGACGAGAACGTCGGGCCCTTATGAGGAGGGGTGGATTGTGAAGGCATGAGCAGCTGTCACAATTCCTACACTGCTTGGGAAAAAGTTGATTGGATAGTTAATCAGTAGTAGGAGGAGATGTTACGGGGGTTAGAGTCAGTAAGTCAAATCGTTCAAATGATTGTTTAACAACGCCGATCGCCGCACGACGTACTTCGACAACTGTAAGTGTTTAAGTTTAACTATAGTTATTAGATGTTTATGAGAGTAATTGGTTTTGTCCAGGAAATTAGCCAAAATGTCTAAACAACCAGGACGCCCACGAGTGTCGAGAGAGGCAGTTGACTCAAGGAGCGAGGATTATTCGTTGATTGTCAGATAGTTAACGGAGTTAGTGAATAGACAGTCCCGTCAGTTAGGAATTCTATGAACAAAGAAGAACATGAAAATTCAGGTCTCAGCCTGATTAACTGCCAAAGTGGAGATAAGTTAGGCGTAGAGAGAATCATGGGAATTCAGGTTCGAGTACTGTAGTTGATTGAAGTGAAGAGGAAATTGAAAATAGTACTATGTGCCAGATTAACGTTAAGGATGAGCACCCATATAGGGCTAAGTGGCTGATACGTGAGTTCCCATAAGAAGGGGAATTGTTAGATTTATCATTTGTCAAGAGTTTAAATTCTAAAGGATAGAAGTTGAAAGACTAGAGTGCATAGTTCTAGCTTTGAAATCTAGTATAGAAGATCCATTACTGAGTAAACGTTTTGACCGAATCTCAGGTTATACATTATTGGAGGTTAAGCCGTTGTGGACCAAAATAGTGATTACGACAATAGAAGTTGATAGGGGAAACTTAAGGTAGAAATGTGAGGTCAAAGTTAAAACCTAAAGTTATTTCTGTGAACACGATTTAAGGATCTCCTTCACAACTTCGTTTTAGAGTTGTAGGGTTGTGAAATAAAGAGATTATGCGTTGGGAAGTATACCCCAAAACAACCAGGAGGAAATGCGAACGTTAGAGTTTTACTTTACTATTGAGGATATAATTTATAAGATATAAGTCAGAAATGATTAGAGTCATATTTTAGTTGGTGAATTTTCTCAAAGTTGATTACCTTATACTAAGGACAATATTGAAAAGGCTCGATGTAGGATTGTTTAGATCAATCATTAATTAAGGAGAGGTGGATGTTAGTCTTCCTATAGAGACCGGTGCATCTCGAGGGGTATAGACAACTGGTGAAATATTAAGGACCTTACGTTTGAGTTATATAGCCAGTGTAGCGACTATAGGAAATGGAACGAATTAGGATAGTGGAAGGATTTTATTTAACTTGAGAACGTGAAGGTTAGAATATGGAGTTAAGATTGATTCAACTAAGGTTGTGATGTAAGCGCGAAGTTTATATTAAAGGTGATACATAGGGTAACCTTTATTGTGAAACAATAACGATGTGTAGTAATTGATAGCCTTAGTTTACGAAATTTTGAGAACTTATGTTGTAGAGTTAATTTGACGGAAGTAAGTATGGAACTATACTTAAATATATAATTTTAGACAATCGTAGTCTGACGAAAGGACGTAACCGACCTTGAATAAAGAGTTACGGGAATGTCAAGGATATTTGGCCATTGAGGAACCTCGAGGTGAAACTAGTATTTGAAGGGTTAATGGAATAGTTAGACAGCCAAGGGAGAATATGAAACTGGATTTTGAGCAAAGTATTTAGAATATTAGGGTTGTTATGAGTAAAAAGAAAGCGTAATACGAGGATGGATGGGACGAGCTGTTAGCTGTCAGGTATGAGATATCTATTCTAGTCATTACAAGTGCATAGCCATTTTATTGTGAATAAAGGAATTCATGTATCTGATAGCAATTGCCACAGGAAGTATGCTATTAGAAAGGTTGTGTAGAGTATCGGCTGGGAGTTAGAAATTTGAGATAAACCGAAGAGTCATACGTGAGAATAAAGTCGATCAATGTGAATTTGAGAAAATAGAGGATACTGGAGTATGGCATATGACGCTGTTTGGAAATTTGAAGGCCATATTTTAGCGGTCATGTGGTTACGTAAGACTCGGAGACGTAAAAAACTATATTAAATAATATTTCGAGGTTTGAAAGACCAATGAAAGATTTAGGAAATTATGTATGAAGTTATACTTGGTGACCAACTTAAATAGTAGAAGTGCTAAGTACTCAGTGTTGTTGATTAAGGAGCCTGGACGTTGATTAAACCATACGCACATAATTGAGACATCTAGATATGAGATACATGATAGAATAATCGTAGTGGAGAAGCATAGCTAATCACAAAGAAGTTAAGGAACTGTATTTGAAATTTTGCATGGTAGTATGTATGTCGGGGGAGTAAAATATATATAACTATATCGCGAGATTTAAATTAGTGGAAATATGATCGGGAAATCTAGGAATGAGTTGTGAGTTTCAGTGCATAGATTCTAATACTCTTGGACGAAGGTGTACGTATTAAATGATATTTGTTTGAAGCTCTAATTGAGGAAAATTTTGAAGAGTTACGTCAGTAAGGTGATGGATTACCGACAAGGATCTATAGAAATCAAGGATTTAGGAATCATTAATTAAGATATTTAGTCGAAATAAATATTACTCGAGCAGATTTAGAGTAGTACTTTATCAGCGGTGCTAAGTATGAGTTTGAGAATTTAGAATTTGGATGAAATTTCATTGAGAGGAATGTAGGGAAGAAATTCCGTTAGGTGATTTCGGGAGTTGAGGTTATGGTAAAGTGAATAGAATCACCTATTAGGTTAGGACTGAGAACTTAAGAATTTAATGAGATTTGGAACAACAGTGTCATGGTGTACAACAAGTTTGCAAACAATAAGATTGATGGACAAATTATTATATGTAAGTGAGAAGAATATTCAGAAATGGTTTGAGGATAGAATGAATAGCTTAGAATAATTCGATTATGAAGCCTTTAAGGATGATTGGGATAGAGGATTTAGAGGTTGAGTAAATTCTAGCCAATAGAACATAGGTATGGAGTTAAGATAGAAAACTTTGAGAAGTTAGACTATAGTTGGTTAAGGTAATGAACGAAGTACAATTGAGTTATTAGAATTGGATAATACTCAATGCAGATAGTTCAAATTAGATATTGCAAACATGATCGTGAAACTAGAATCGGATACATGGTTTTAGAGGTCATTGACGGACGGACCATGAGGTTAAGGCCTTATTGGGTGAACCACTAAAGTTTTAGAATATAGATAGAAACCAAAAAGTAGTTGGATGAAACGAACTTGAGAATAAGTAAAACGATCATAGGTTGAAAAATGAAGTTGATCATAAGAACGTTTAAAAACTAAGAGCTTAAGGTAGATTTGACGCTGTTATAAGAGAGTATGGTTGTGAGATAATATATTGAGCGACTTCAATATCAGGAAGTGATCATTACGTAAATTTTGAAGACAAAATTTCTTTTAAGGAGGGTGGAATGTAACACCCCAGGATTTCTGTAAATTAATTTTCAGAAATTTGTATTGGTAAACGGCGGAGTTTTGGTCGAATCTGAGAGCGGAAAATTTGTACTAGTAGACAAAAGTTTATTTTGACATTAATGGAGAAGAGAAAATTTCAGTAATCCGACCGAAAACGGACTGATTAGCCATTAGAGTAAAAGATTAAAGTGTAAGGGTGTAATGGTAATTTAATAAAATAAAATATAAATGAATAAATAATAAATAAAATAAAAAAAATGAAATGAAGTTTTATTCAACCGATTTTAATTAATTTTTCTGCTGCAATATCGTTTAAAATATTTTAAAAAACGTCATTTTAAACCGAGGAACAAAAGTTTTAAATTTTATTCAAATTCTTTTGAGCGTAGTGAGTGAGTAGTAGAAGTGAACAAACCGAAAATGGGTAGGTTTTCGAGACGTTACAATCGATGCAATTGAGTCATCCCCTGTCTCTACTTTCTTTTCAGATATCTTTCATTTATATTCATAACAATCCTTTTTAAAATGACTTTCTTTGTTTTTGTAGAAACATTTCCTTCTTTGTTTAGATTTTGATATAGACTTGCTCCTATGATGCTTAGATTCCCTTGTTTTATGTCTTCTCCTTGCTGTTAAGCCTTTCACCATATAAAATTTCCTTTAAATCAATATTTTTCTGCAATTCTTTTGAATTGAGAGATACCTCAACGATAATCAAGGTCTTTTACCATACAACATTGTATCGACAAAATGATCGTAAAACTTAGGTAAATAGGACAAGATGATAATAGTCTAGTTTTCTTCAACAATCTTTACACCAATACTATTAAGGTTTAAGTTAATCTTGTTAAACTCATCTAAGTGTTTTTGTATCTATGTTGTATCATTCATAAAGAGAGTATTTAACCTTTTCTTAAGATACAACTGATTAGCTAGGGGACCATTTGTAATAATCCAGAAAATTTTAGATTTTAAATCTAATTTCTGAAATTATTAATTTATTCTCGGTTGGAGTTTCGAGAAATATTTTAACGGGTAAATTAAATTATAAAACTCGGAGTCTAGTTTTGTGATGGTTTTCGAAAATTTTAAAGTCGGGAGGGCGAGAATTTAACGAAATTACGGACGATAAAAACACGTGAGGGCGTTGTGGTAATTTAATTAATTAAAATTTAAAATTTAAAAAAATATAATAAATAAATGATAAAACAACTTAACGGCTTCGTGAGGAAGCTGTTCAGTGTTTTTGTTCTTCGCCGAGCACCCGAGAACGAAGAGCGATCGAGAGCAGGGTTTTGGTCTTCGATTTTTGGACGACGAGCGCAAGTGTGTGAGCGAAAACCGCAGCCGAGTATTTCTTCTCCAATGAACCGAGCTCGTTCAGTTTCAACAGTTCGAACTCCCGAAGTGAGAGCCGAGCGTGTTCTGCCGACGACCGCGAGGAAGAGCCCCCGTTCAGTTCTGTTGCCGGCAGCCGAGCGCTCAGATTTCACTCTTCTTCCATTCCTCCCACCCGAGTGCAGAACGACAACACCCTGTAACTCTCTCTCCCCCTCTGCTGTCCTGTCCTGTTTGGCCGAGATTAATGTTCGACTTCCCTCCGTTTTCTGTGAATTTGGCTGCAATGGTTGAGTGTATTAGGAGGGTGAATGTGTGTGTTAGTGGATGGGCAGTGGGTGCTCTGTAACACCCAAAAATCTTATCGATTTAATTTATATATATATATACGCATACTGTTTAGTTAGATTATTATTAAATATCATGAGAAATATTAAGGAAGAAGAATTAAATGCAAGTGGGTGTTGGCGTTGGAAAGAAAGAAGAAGTTGGAAAGAAAGAAGAAGTGAAAGGAAGAAGAAGAAGAAGAAAAAAAAAAGTTTGAAAAGTTAAATGGAAGAGAGAAATGAGAAAGGAGAAAACTTCACGTGGAATGTGTTGTGAAGGGTAATTTAGGAAGAAGACAACACTTTTAGGTTAGGTTAATCATACTTATCTTTAAAACATTATCATCTGAAATTTATCCTCCAGCACGCAACTGACTTCTTTCTTCACTGAAAATCTTTCCCCGAAACCTTTCTCTTTCTCTCAAAGTTTCTTAGATTTTTCAAGGTAAAACAGTTGATTTAGGTTATATTGATGCAAATTTGTCGGATAAGTGCATGATATTAGATGAAATAATTGGGTTTTATTGAGTTTGATGAACTCTAACATGTAATCCATGGAAATTGTTGGAGTTTCTTTATTTCTGAGTTGTTTTGGTGTTTAATTGGATTTGAATACTTGTTGGTAGATTTAAATGAAGGAAATCATGGAATTGTACAATTTAGATAAAAAATGGTGAATTACAGGGCAGTTCGGCATTTTGTAACTTTGATCTATTGAATTGGTTCATTTAATAAATTGAGTTAAGCATGTTGAGGTAGACTATTTAAGAAGTCCATGCCTTTGGAAATTTTGAATTTGCATATGTATAGATAAAGTTATGCGATTTTGAAATTCGTAGCCAATTTGAAGGAAATTCCAAGATTTAGGTTATTGGATACGTTTTGATGTACGTTGTTTGATTCCTATGTTTTAGGTTTGTAAATAAAAAAGAAAGTTGATCAATTGCTTAATTTTGAGCTCAGGACGCGAGGTAGGTGATGTTTGTATGCGTTTTGGCCATTTGGCCTACACCACAAAGAGATAGGAGGTTGATGGATAGATAAGGAACTTGAAGACTTTAGTTTCGAGAGTTTTGGTTGGGTAGAAATGTTAGGTTGTGAGTTTATTATGATAAGTTCTTGTTTATTGATGGATTTGTTTATCTGTTTATGTTACTTTACGTTTACAACCTTGAGGATATGTGTATGTAACATACATTCATGCATCATAGTTTTTCCAAATCATAGAAAATGGTTTTATGCATACGTTTTCATGAAAACAGAACAACAAAGAATATGGTACAGTAAAATACGTAAACAATTATTGTGGATAGGGAACTGAGTATGGTAGTTCCGTTAGAGGAACCAGTTCCGTTAGAGGGACTGTTAGATATGCCATTCCACTTTTCCTAGAGCGAGTTGGTCGTTCCGCTAGAGGGACAATCAGTTAGGCCATCTCTCTTCTAGAATTAGTACCTCAATAATATGTTATGTAAGAAATAAAGAACAAATTTAGTTGCATATTTTACGAACAACATAGCATAATCATGAGCACGCATTCTTTATTTCACATCACTTATTGAGCGTTAGGATCATTAGTTACTTTATGGTGTAGGTGATATCGTTACAGGTGAGGACGTTGATCTTCAAGATGGTTGACAGTGCGGTTGATGGGGAACATCCATGGAGCGTGCTTGTAGCTGCTAGGGCGACTTTGACCTGTGGGCGGTTCTCTAAGTATTTTGGGTACAATGCATATATATGTGTGTATATATATATAATTTTAAAGATTTGACAAAATAATTTTATAAGTTATGAGGTCTATTTCCGAACTAGGTTGGTTAAATGAATGGGTCAAATTTTGGGGTTTTAGTTTTTCGCTACGCTTTAGAAATGTTTGTTCAGGAGTTTACATGATGTTGTTAGATAGTAAGGTTTGATGATGAAAAATAAAGGGTGTGAAAAAAAAAGAGATACAGGAGAAGAGGAGTTTCATCGCCTCAGAGGAGGGGCCGATATATCGCCCTAGTGGGGGCGATGGAACGTGCCAGGGAAATTTTTCATCGTCTCATTCCGAAGATGAGGCGATGTATCGCCCCAAAAGAGGCGATCAGTCGCCCCAGAAGGGGCAAAAAGTTCGTCCCTGGACGAACAATCGCCCAAATGACAGTGGAAGGGGCGATTGTTCACCCCGGCACTGTTCACATGAACAGTGCGTGGGGCGAACAATCACCGGCACTGTTCACGTGAATAGTGTCAGAAAAAAAAAAATTTTAACAAAAATTTCATGCATGCTTTGTATGAAATTTCATAAAAGAAAATCACACGTTTTGAAGTGTTTTTAGTAAGTTTTAATATGTACAATAATTTCAAAAAAAAAAATTTCTTATGAATTTTATGAAAAGTCAAGTCAGTAACGGCCAAATTACGGGGCGTTACATTCTTGGTAGGAAGGCGAATGCCCAAGGGGGGGGGGATTGAGCAAAATTCGAGCTGGTGCTCAAATCTCTAATTTTTGAGTGGATTATGCATGAATGGGTGGAATGTGGCTAACTGCATATATAAATTGTGGAATTTGGACTAGAATCAAAATCGGATTGTTGTTTTGTGTAAGACAGATTCTGTTTTTTGGCCGTTTCGACCTAGCTTCGATTGATCATTTTAAATTCTGTTTTTGTGGGTTAAATTAGGTTGTTAGAGGGATGTATGGCCACTGGAATTGTTCGATTCCGATATCCGACGTAAAAATTATGCGCATCGGAAGTTTATGTCGGATATTGGTCCAAGTCAAATTAGTGAGCGTTTTTCATAGAATAGTGACGTGTGATAGTGGCATGACTGTTTTTTATGCGTAAAGCCAATTTTGAGGGAGTTTTGGTTAAAGAAAAACAAAAATGTGAAATTGAATAAAAAGGGGTAGATTCTGTTTCTGGGTTTTATTCACCTAACTGCAGCTTACCGTTTTAAAATCCGTCTTAGTATGTTATACTAGGTTTCTAAGGGAACGTTTAGCCTCTTGAATCACTCGATTACATTAAAGGACGCAAAAGTTATACGCGTCCGAACTTTAAGCTGGTTTTCGGCCGAACCATCTTGGTGACCCGTTTTAGTTGGAATTTCATGGGTTTAATTAAGAAATGTTATTTTTAGCTATTTGATGAATTTTGAAGCGAGATTGATGAGTGATTGTTTGTGTTTTAGGTTGAGGCATTTTTGGCGAAGCTGTGCATCGAGTGAGCTTAGGACGCCAGGTAAGTAGTGCATGCATGTGTTTTGCCCAAGTGGGCATACACCGTAGAATTTTAGGATTTATGTGATTGATTGTGGTGTGTGTGCGTATTGTTTGACATGCATCATTTTTTTTTTAAAAGGGAACGAAAATGGTTTTGAGCATATTTTGAGTAAGTGGTGAGACGCGTGGCGGTGGTACCGCGGATCCTGCTAGTATATGGGCCGCTATGTAACCAACCGCGGATTTCGCTCGAGGAGTGGGCCGGCTGGTCCGCCACGCGGCGTGTATGTGTTGGCGGTGAGAATAATGGGTAGTGGTACCGTGGATCCTACTAGTGTGTGGGCCAGTGCAACACCAGTCGCGGATTCCGCTCGAGGAGTGGGCCGGCTGGGCTGTCGCGAAACGTATGTGTGGCAACTGTGGGCTCGTTGCTGGGGAGGCTGGGACGGGGGCGACGTGTCAGGGTGTAGTGTAGCACGAGGTACACCCTCATCCTGATGTGGTTGCTGTGTGGTGATGCGTGTGTGTAGCTTGTAGGCCTCGTTGCTGGGGAGTTCAGGACGGTGGTGACGTGTCAGGGTGTAGGGTGGCGCTAGGTTCCTCCTTACCCTAGTACGGCTACACTACTCGTCAAAGATGTAACAACATGAGTGTGAGTGTAGAGACTGGATGTGATAGAATTGCATTGTCGGCTTTTACTTTCATATCGCATTACTTACTGAGCATTAGACTTATAATGTGTGTTCTATGGTGTAGGTGCTGACGATATTGCTGGTGAGCCTCGAGAGCCTAGTCCTGAGGCATAGGACAGTTGGCGGCGTGCAACTGAGGCACCGGATAACGGATTTTGTTAGGGGGACCCGACCTGTGGAGACGGTAGGTGGTGGCTTGGCTATTGCAGGTATCTTTTTTCTATGTCGATGTACAGTTGATTAGACGAGTTATATAGGCGTCGGTTATATAGGGGTTTATGGAGTGCGTGTGATTTTGGTGACGTACGCATATGCTTTACATGTAGGAGCTTGGTATTGCTCTATACCGTGGACTTTTCTTATTTTGTTATGAAGATTCTCTGGATGGTTGATGGATAGATATTGCTAGTTTCTGGTGAGCTGCATACAGAGTTTAAGTTTTTGGGATAGGCAGTTTTTAGACATTACTGTATCGAAATTTCGGGAGAGGTGGTTGGAAATCGAAAGGATATGGAATAGGTCGGAATGTGTACAATGAGTGCTAGAAAAGTGTGGATGAGTGTGGGAATGCGGCGTGATCGCAGGTGTGCGGGGCACGCGACCCTGTGGGTGCTCACGGGTCGTGCGGCGCCGGGTGAGGGCGTGTGTGCGGACGTGCTGTACTGAGGCAAGGTTCGTGGGGCACGTGGCACTGTAAGCGTGCGCGTGACGCGGTGATGTTGAGTTGGCGCGCGCGGCACCGCGAGAGTGCCCGCGGGGAGTCGAAGTTGGGACGTGAGTGCGCAGCACCGAATTGTATAGTTCGAGGGGTGTGTTGGACTCATTCCTAGGATTTCGAGTCTTGTCAGTTTATTTTAAAACTATTTTAAATTGTTTTCTTTTCCGCTGCGTATTTTTATATTGAGGATTTCGTGTTTCCTCTTTCGGGCGCGAGTTATTTTCGAATCGAGTCGAAAATTTTTCATACTCACAAATGTTCTTTTGAAGATAATTTGACAATAAAAATGGTATTAAATTGAGTGAGTTGTGTCAGGTTTTAGTGTGTCATAGTGTGTATAAGTAATTTCGGTATATAATAGTGTGTAGACGTACTGTAGCGCACCGAGAACGTGTGAGTTCTCGGGGTGTTACACCGTTTCATGTACACAGCTTTTAGCTTTGTCCAAACCAACAAGGCTAACTTTTCCTGCTACCTCGTGAAGAACTTCATCTGCCAAACTTAAAAGAATAGCAATGTGACCTTTAGATTCTATTTCACTGACCTTGATTTTGTCGGTTGCTGTGAAACCCTTGATTACGTCATAATCAATCGCCTGAGCAAGCCCTTTATGGGCAAGCAACACTTTCATCTTAATTCTCCATAAGTTGAAATTGTTGTTGCCGATGAATTTGTTAACTTCAAACTCAAACCCTTGCTAAACCAAGAAATTAGAAAACATACACTTTGAAGTGAAGTCAAGAGAACAAAAACTCAATCCAAAATATTCAGAATCCTTTTTGAATAAAAAATATCCGAAAACCAGAGTTGGAAGGTCACGAGTGAGCACTTCACACTCGCTGCACCAATTGTTGAACAATTTTACCAAATCCAATCACAGAATAATAACTATAAAAATAGGTTGAACGACACAAAGAAGAAGCAACATGAAAGCAACGTGTTTAGACTTCAAGTCTTATATTCACCGAACACAAACTATAGAATTGTTTCATTGATAATCCAACTTAAAAAACTGGAAACAAAACCAACCAGATCAATATGAATCAACATTCACAAAAATTTTTAAAAAATGAACTCTTTCTACACCTCTGATTGATTTCTCACACGAGTTGTTTAAACCATTGAACCCATCTCTCCCAATTTACTTTCTGAGAGTGAAATTGGGTTGAAATTTATTAATTTTTTAGTGCAAAATTACAAATTCATCCAAAATTGTCTAAGAAAATTAGTTGTTACCACTTCCATTTTTGTGTATGTACAACAATATCACGATTATAAGTAAATATAATTAATTAAATTAATTAAGCAGGTCATGTGTCGCCGTTCAGTTGGTCAATAACATTTTTTTGCTGTTCTAAAAGCTACAGCGTGTCACAACATGTCATCATCTCCTATTTAACACTCTTCAATTTCCACTTTCACACATACTTTTGACGACTCAACGTCAAAATTAAGCCTTAACTATTCCCAAGGAAGGTGTTAACTTCAATTGCTTATAATTTTTAACATGCCATCCAATTGATTTCAAAGTTAATTAACAGTTTATGACTAGTACTTCTATATGTTAAATTAATCTCACATGGTAACCAAAACAACAAAAATATATAATCTTAACCTAACCAGGGCTTGACCAAGAGCACTAGAGCGCTTGTGCACAGCCAACTATCGTTACATCGCTCCTGCGCCCAGTTGAAAAAAACTCCCACAAAATCCATTCAGGTTTTTTTAATTTTTAATTAAAACTATTTTTTTTTCTGTTTCCAACACTATTAAAAAGTATAATTCATGAAACTAACTTTTTTTTTGCTTCAAACATTATTTTTAGGTAGAGGTGTTAAATGGATGGGCTGGCGAGCCAGCTGTCTGTTCAGCTCGCTACGATGGCCCAGTCTAAAGAAGCGGGCAGAGCTGAGCCCAGGATCTCGACTTGCGAGCACGCCATGGACCGAGGCCAACGAGTCAGCTCGGCAGGCTAGGCTCGCAAGCTTAGATTGAACTCGTTAATCGTCTCCTGGAGTTGACTCTCAGTCTCAGATCTCTCTCTTTGGCTAGGCGGCGACTGTGAGTCGGCAATCAGCATTGCAGGAATCGTCCAACTTCCATGTCGACCACCGACACAGATCTCGTCCAACTTCCAAGTCAGCGAGTTGGTAATCTGTCTTTGGCCCGACAATCTCTCTCTCTTTCTCCGTCTCAGTTTCTCGATTTCGCTATCTTCGCGGCTACCACGCACCGGAATCTGTCCCCTCTGAGCAACCAGTCAAAACTCAAAAGCTTACTCCGTTGTCCAGAAGCTGTCTCTCGTGCTGTTTCACTTCTGCCAGATTCCAAATCTCCATCTCAGCATTTCCCATTTTGCAAGATCTCCTACCAGAAGAAAAAAAACCATGATTAGGATTTGAGAGTGGATGTCAATATTTGACAGAGTAACGATCGAAAGGCTTTTCAGTTGCTCTGAGAAGCTCTGAAGCTTTTTAAGTTGCTCTCTCTCTCTCTCTCAACAACGATCTTGTGACTATTGCTCAGATTGCTCTGAAGCTCTCAGCAGACAGAAGAGAGCACTAGTCTTATGACCGTTGCTCACATTACACTGATGCTCGGCTCTCAGTAACGATTTTGTTACCATTACTGAGATTGCTCTCAACAACAGTCACAAGACCGTTGTAGAAGAGTGAATGGTGTAGTGCAGTAGCTAGGGCCAGTCAGTGTTACGCTCTCAACTCTCTCAATCTCAGTCTCTCAGACTCCTGTCGGCCTCTCTCTCGCCCTTCTCTCTATTTCTTCTATAAATGCTCTTCTCCTCCTTGTATATTTTTCACCGAATCTCTCTCAATTCATTAATAGTGCTCTGGGCTCTCGAGTCTGAATTAATTTCTCTATTATTACAATTTACTTTTTTCTCCATTCAATAAGATATATTTCAATTTATTTTTTTATATATATTTACATAATTTTTAAATTGTAGTTATACTAAGTAAATTTTTTTGCATTAATTTTTATAAATTTCGTATACGTGTAGGTGATCACAAACGCACACCACCAACAAACTATTGTTGATCAATTGAAATTCTGGTATCATTTTCTTATAATTATGGATTCACATGATTATAATATTGATGATGATATTGAGCAAGTTAGGGAAATAAATCCTGCATTTTCAAAAAAAAAACAAAACGTATGAAGTATGAAAACATTTTATAATGAAAGAAATTAAAATTGGTGGAAAAGTAGAATATAGAGATCAATGCAAATATTGTATAAAAAATTATGCATATATTTTCGGTAGTTCAACTAACACACTCAATAAGCATTATCAAAAATGTCACTTAAACGAGCAAGTATTAACTCTACACAAAGATTATTGAATACTAGTGGTATTAGCACGTTTTTGCATTAACAAAATAAAATGAGAGAAGCAATAGCAAAACTTTTACCACAATGTGAGTTGCCTTTAGTATTCACCGATAGTGATGAATTTGAAAATTTATAAAAGAGTATGCTATTCCTAATTTTTAACATATTCTTAGAAGTACAATTATAAATGATATTATAAAAATTTTAATAATATATGACCTAATTTGATTTTTTTCAAACCCCCCTTCAATGTCTATTTGTATCACTCCTGATTTATGTAGTGCAAGTGTAATGACCCGAAAATCTTTTATGATTCCCGGTTCGCTACCAACTACTACGTGTCAATATCTCTCATATCCTATACTAAATATTTCCTAGAAATTGAAAAGTTTTATTTTTTTCGACTCAAAACGACTCCTTTTTTTTTTCAAAACGACTTCTAAAAGAATATGCATAAATGCCATATCGGAAACTCGTTTAAAATCGATTTAAAAAAACTTCGCTTTTAAAACATAAAATCAAGAGAACGGTCGAAACCTGCAAGAGCCGGTCGACACTTGCGTGGTCTCAGGTTTTCTAATGGTCGACACTATCTTTCTCTCGGGTGTTTGCATCGGCCGACACTGGGAACACCGGTCGACACTTCCTCACCTATTTTAAAGAGGAGTTAACACCCGCAGTCGGAGGTCAACACTTTTATCCTCTCTGCCCGCGCAGGTCGACCCTTGCGGTCGACACCGCTGTCGATTTTACATGGACCGGTCGACACTTGTACCCAAGGGTCGACACCTACTTCGACTCTGCCCTGCGCAGGTCGAGCCTCGCGGTCGACACTCACCCTCTATTTTACACTGACCGGTCGACACCTATGGATTTCGGTCGACACTTTGCACCCGAAAACTTTAACAGAATTCAACAAAACAACACGAATTTTGACTAAACGTTTAAAAACCATAAATCCACTTCTCGACTCAATTTACAACCTGTTACGCATGCCAAAATACTCAACCCAAATTCAAACCTCTTTTTACATTAAAATAACTAAATACGACTCAAAATACCTCACCACCCATACTTACACCCGCCATAGTTAAAACACCTCAACAGCTGGCTCAGTCGCACCACAAGCGTTATCCTCCAACTACCTCCTAATCCTAGGCATGCTCGGGATACTCACTAACTGCTGTGCCATCACCTACATCACATAACTCAACTATTAGCATAATTCTAAGTAAGTAATGCATACATATTAAAAAAAAATACAAACATTTCCTACACATGTAGTTTCTACAGTTTCATCTCTACTTTTGTTTTCGTCTCTTACTTAAATCTTCTTTATCTTTTTACTACTTAGTCCTTCTTTACGTGCTAGATTGAGATGACACACCTCACTGTCCACCTCACTGGACAAGGCAAAACTCGATCTAGTAAAGTGACACAGCTCGCGGTCCACCTCACTAGACAAGGTCACCACGTAAAGCGGAGGAAGAGTGATACACCTCGCGGTGCACCTCACTAGACAAGACCACTCAACCTCACCTTTGTTATCTTCTTACGTATCTTCTCATTTCATTCGGCTCATCACATCCTACTGTTTTACTTCATAAAAACATGAAAATTCATTTTCGTTTCATTTCATAATTTAAAACCATGAAGCATATTACAAAGCATAACATAAACCAAATGTGCAATGCAACCCACTGAACTGTGATTTAGGCCCGAAGGCAAAACTCTTACTACATTACTTACCTGGCGTACTTAGCACTAGTAACCCAAAATCTCGCACGCTAACTGAAAAACTTATAAAACTGCACATCTATTATCTATACTTTCCATTAACTCCGTAAAACTTTTAAAGGAATCAATCACTAAATCCTCATTCAGGCTAAATGGAAATTCTAACTAACGCTCCGACTAACCCTTCAAAAATTCATAACTCTGCCAATACCTGTCCGATTTGGACGATTCGAAATGCTACGGGTTTCTCGAGACATCAAATTTCTAATGGTCTCATCAATTTCCTAATCACACTCATACAGTTTAGCCAAATGTGGCCAGACAAAACTCGTTCCGTAACCCGGGTTATTCTATTATCTACACACTCAATGTTTTCCACAAAAACTTATAATCCACTACTATTCCTAGCTTAAACATCAATATACGTACAAAAACCAACTAAAACCTCCAAACTTCGTATCTCCTCCCTATGGTTCATCCAAAACTCTCTCTAACTCCACTTTTACCGCTTAAAATAACTAAAATACTAGATATCTGCCAAGAACTAACTAAAACTTACAAAAAATTTGAAGAACGAATGGGGAAACGATTGATCATTGGCTGCTGAAAGGGAAATGCCGAGCCTCTCGCGCGGGGGAAGAAGAAGAAGAAGAAGAAGAAGAAGAAGAAGGAGGGGGAGGGGGGGAGGAGGAATCCGTTCCTCCCTTCTGTTTTATATTTTAAATTTTTATAAAAATTAATTAATATAATTAATTAATTCTAATTACCATTTCGGCGTCAACCATAACACTTTCGATAAATCTACTATACGGTCAGTGCTCGGATAAAATATTAAAATTTCTCCTTCACCATCATTATTGGAATAATCCTTTATCTAACGTTACAAACTTTCCGGCCTCGATTCCGACTCGAACCTCGCCGTTGACCGATACGAAATTTAAAAAAATTGAATTAACTGAAATTTTTCGCGTGTTACATTTCACCCTTCTTAAAAGAAATTTTGTTCTCAAAATTTTAGTTACCTAAACAGTTCTGGGTATTGGCTCATCATGTACTACTGCCACTCCCAAGTTGCCTCTTCTACGTTATAGTTGCGCCATAACAGGTAAGCTGTTTTTCCTACTTTCTTCGTAACAGGGAATGGTCCAATGAATCTTGGATTCAACTTGCCTTTTTTTCCAAATCTTACCACTCGTTTAAATGGCGAAATTCTCAAGAAAACCTCATCACCCACATCAAATTTTAGCTCTCTTCTCCAATGATCTGCATAACTCTTCTGTCGGCTCTGAGATACTAAAATACGCTGCCGAATAAATACAACTTTCTCTACTGTCTGTTGCAAAATATCCGGACCTACTAAACTTGCCTCGCCAACTTCATCCCAATAAAGCGGGGACCTGCACTTTCTCCCATAAAGGACCTCGTATGGAGCCATACCTATTGTTACACTCTCATTTCTTGATGGGGGCAATACACGGGTTGGCCGTGTCTCATCAAGGCAAAGCTAGTCGGGGGTAGCTAGCTAAGGTATGCGAGGCGGGGACCGAGCATACATCGGTCCAACATGTGGGAAGATGGCACGGTGGGTTGATATCTGACACGGTGCGTGGTAGGGGCACGTAGCACGTAGTGGCCGAGGATGGTACTAAGCAAGCGCGGTGCAAAGCCAGACGTGGGCAGTTATATCTCACGAGTGGTGCTAGATGTACGGGATGCCGAGGAGGATGCTTGAGTGGGCAAAGTGTAGAGCCGGGCTGTGCACAACTTCGAGGGGCATGGGCACGCACACAGTCGGAACCATGTGGGATCGAGGTGCTGAGAGGGCAGCACCACTGGACGCATCGGATACGGACAGGACTAAGTGGCCGAGAAGGGCACGGGGCCAGGCGCCCAAAGAAGGAGCAGCAGCTGGGTTACTCTTCAGGCACGCGCGGCAGCGAAGATGGGCGCGGTCCATGTGGGCGCGCGGCCCACGATGGGTGCGCAGCAGCTGGGCGCGCAGCCCGCCAAGACGCACAGGGTGCGCAACCCATGAGGCAGACATGGGTTAAGAAGGCAGATCCAGGGGATTTACCGAAAGTGCTGAAATGGCTAAGTGTTGGGCAAGCATTTAGTGTGCGGGAGTTGCACGCAGCACTCGGCTGGCGCATGCGATGCGCGCAGCCAGGGCGTTACACGCCATCAAGGCGCTGGATTTATGAAGGCGCGTAGGTGGCGCACGCGGAGCAGACGCGGCTTGGTGATAGCCGTTGAGCAAGCGTTACGGTTTGGGGATAGCCGTTGGCGCACGAGCGTTACGCTCGGACATAGCCGTTGGTGGGGCGTTACACCTCGGCAAGCTAGCCGTTGAAACGGGGCGTTAGGCGCGCACGAGACACGGCAGGCATGCGGACGGACACGGCGTGCTGGTTGGCACTGGCGCAGGGCGCCAGGCGCAGGTTGCATGGTTGCAGGCAAGGCGCAGGTGGGCAAGCCTCGCGGCCAAGCATGAAGCACATGGGCGTGCATTGAAGGCACCAGAGCGGCAAGCATTGATGATGCGCGCCCGGCGGACATTGATGGCGCGAGCGCGGCGGGCATTGATGGCATGCGAGCGGCAGGCATCAATGGGGCGCGCGGCGGGGCTTTGATGACATCCAACTGAAGGGCATTTATGTGGGGCACATTTATGCCGGGTTAGATGGCCGGGCCATCATGTGTATTTGTATATATACACCTCTTGAGACATCGAGCCAAGGGGGTGAAATCCGAGAAAGGATCCTTGTGCTATTGTGTGGTGTTCCTCGAGCGAGTTTCCTAGTTTTTATGTTCGGAATGTAAAGAGGGTTGGGGGTTTTCCCCGTAAACACTTGTGCCGCTCAGTTTGTTATTCCGCATCTACAATGGGAGAAGGCTGGTCAAGTCGGGGACTTGACGCCGCACACCCAACGGAGGTGAAAAATTTCGAGGTGAGGAAATTGGGGGTGTGACACCTATCGTGGCTTGGAAACTATTATTATAAGAAAATTCTACCTACGGCAGATATTTGCTTCATGATCCTTGGAACTCCAGTACACAAGCTCGAAGCATATCCTCTAGCGTCTGAATAGTCCTCTAAGATTGTCCATCCGTCTGAGGATGAAACACTGTGCTAAAACTGAGCTGCGTACCCATGACCTTATGCAAACTCTTCCAAAACTTCGATGTAAATCTGGGTTCCCTGTCTGATACAATTGAAGTTGGAACTCTGTGCAATCGCACGATCTCTTGAATATATAGTTCGGCGAAGTGATCTATAGAATACGTCATTTTCACTGGCAGAAAATGGGTCGATTTGGTTAACCTGTCCACTATCACCCATATTCCGTCATAGTCCTTTGTCATCCGAGGCAGCCTACCACAAAGTCCATCGCTATTTGCTCCAATTTCCATTCAGGTATCGGCAATGGCTGTAATTTTCCTGCCGTTCTCTGATGCTCAGCCTTAACCTACTGGCAGATTAAACACACCTCTATTTACTTTACCACCATTCTCTTCATACAGGCCACTAGTAATGCTGTTTAAGATCTCTGTACATCTTGGTACTCCCTGGATGTACAGAAAATCTCGAGGAGTGGGCTTCAACTAATATTTCCCTCCGTAGTTCTTCATTATTCGGAACGAACCACCTATTTCGAAACTTAAGAATTCCGTCGTCTGAATAACTAAAATCTGACCAGTCGTTGGAAGTCATGCTTGACTTAATATCTTTGCATTCAGTGCTGTCCTTCTGGGCCTGCTTAATCTTTTCCAAAATAGTGGGATGTAGAGACATAGCTGATAACATGGTCGATGCATTTGACACCACCTCTAATTCGAACTTCCAAAACTCCGCATCCAAAGCCACATATATGCCTGAAGTCATAGCTGAAGTAGATGCCGTCACTCTTCTCAAAGCATCAGCTACTACATTCGCCTTGCCGGGATGGTACCTAATCTCGAGATCATAATCCTTCACAAATTCTAACCACCGCCGTTGTCGCATGTTTAGCTACTTCTGAGTAAAAATATATTTCAGGCTTTTGTGATCGGAATATACCTCGCACTGCTGTCCATATAAATAATGCCTCCAAATCTTCAGTGCAAAAACTACCGCAGCTAGTTCCATGTCGTGCTACCACCTTCCCTTCCTGCATTAATACACATCCCAGTCCCACCTTTGAAGCATCGCGGTAAATACTAAACTTTCCGTCCTCGATAGGAAGCGTCAGGATTGGAGTAGTAGTTAATCTCTGCTTCAACGTCTGAAAACTATGCTCACAATTCTCATACCACAAGTATTTCACACTTTTTCTCGTTAACCAGGTCAGGGGTGCCACAATCTTCGAAAATCCCTCAATGAATCTCCTGTAATAACCCGCTAACCAGAGAAAACTATGTATCTCCGTAACATTCTTCGGCTGTGGCCATTCATTAACTGCCTGGATCTTTGTTGGATCAACCGCTATTCCATCGCTTGAGATGACATGACCAAGAAAATGGATTCTATCCAGCCAGAATTCGCACTTTGAAAACTTTGCATAAAGTCGGTGTCGCTTCAGAGTTTCAAACACCAATCTCAAGTGCTCCTTATGCTCTGCATTGCTTCGAGAGTACACCAAAATATCGTCAATAAACACTATAACAAATTTATCGAGATAATCGTGGAACACCCTGTTCATCAGGTCTATAAAAGCTGCTGGAGCATTTGCCAGTCCAAAAAACAGCACTAGGAACTCATAATGTCCATACTGCGTCTGAAAAGCCGTCTTCGGAACATCCTCCGGTTTGACCTTCAACTGATAATAACCCGATCTCAGGTCAATCTTCAAAAACACGCGCGCACCTTAAAGTTGATCAAATAAATCGTCTATCCTTGGCAGAGGGTACTTATTATTAATTATTAGCCTATTCAACTCCCTGTAGTCGATGCACATGCGTAACGACCCCTCTTTCTTCTTGACCAAAAGAATCGGTGCGCCCCACGGTGGGAAGCTAGGGCGTATAAACCCCTTCTTTACCAATTCTTCTAATTGCTTCTTCAACTCCTTCAACTCCGCTGGTGCCAATCTGTAGGGATTCTTTGACACTGGCTCAGCTCCCGGATACACATCTATCACAAACTATATTTCCCAATCTAGAGGCAAACCAGGCAAATCATCTAAGAAAACTTCAGGGAAGTCTTGAACAATTAAAACATCCTGCGGTCTCGAATCCTTGGGAATCTGCATATCCATAATAATGACAAGAAAACCAAAATACTCACCAGTTAAAACTTGACGAGCACTGACAAGCCTCATCACAGATATCTTCCAGACATTCCTTGCGGCTTGGAAAGTATGCTTCTCACCATCCAGCGGTTGGAAGTTCACCGTACCCGCCCTACAGTTAATCGTGGTGTAGTGCTTGAACTGCCAATCCATTCCCAGTATCATGTCATATCCCGTTATACCCATAATAATGAGATCGGCCGATAAATTCTTACTTCCCATCGGCACCACACTATCACGCACTACTTGATTTGAGTGCATAAGCTCACTAGAAGGCAACATTACCACATAACCACAGTCTGTTGATATAGGCCATATGTCTAGCTTAACCACGAATGTAGTTGCAATAAACGAATGCGTTGCACCTGAATCAATCAATGTATAAGCAGGTACAAAGTTCACTAGTATGGTACCTGACACCACGGCTGGCTGCTTCTCACCTCCCGACTCAATCATAGCAAATACTCTTGGCGTTATGTGCATCGGACCCTTCTTCAAAGCTGAACAGTCTCTGCTGATGTGGTCTACTTCGTTGCAATTAAAACATCATACAACCCTGGGCTTCGGGCAGTCTCTGGCCCCATGTCCAGTTTCATTGCAGTTGTATCACTTTCCGGAGTTCCATCTGCACTCTCCCGGATGATACTTCATACATTTGGGGCACTGGGGGTACTGTACCGGTCCTTGCGGCCTCTTACTACTTCCCTGGCTGCTAGAACCCTCACTAAATCTCTTGGTGCCTCTCTGTTGTGACGGCTGTGAGACACTTCTGCTCTGCAGTGGGGCCACTTATCTTAAGGATCGCCTGGAAGCCTCCCTCTGACTGATACACTTCATCTCGGCTTTCTCTACCTCCAATGCCTTGGCCACCACCTTGGAGTAAGCCACATTCCATATGCCCACTATTTTCATTCCTTTGTATATTTCCGGCCTCAATCATTGTACAAACTGAAACACTTTATCCTCGTTCCAGCTTACCAAATTGCTGGCAAACCATGACAACGACTCGAATCGCCGATTGTACTCTGTCATTGATGTAGTTTGCTTCAGCTGTAAGAACTCAATCCTCTTAGTTGCCTGCACTGTACTATTAAAATACGTGTCGTAGAAGGCCTTCTTGAACTTCTCCCAAGTCATGTGCTGAGTATCGACGGTGGCCTCTGTAGACTCCCAGCAAAACCGAGCATCCTTTGCGAAATGAAAGGTGGCCAATATAACTTTATCCTTCTCTTCTACCTTCGCATATTTAAACATGCTTTCTATTGTTCATATCCATTTCTCGGCAGCCATCGGGTCTAATAGTTGTCCTTCGAAGGTCGGTGGCCGCAATCTCCGAAATCGGTCACCTGACTGGTCCTGGCTAGAACTAGGGCCTGCACTTCCCTGTACTTCTCGGTTCAGCAACATTCCTAATTGCTGATACTATCGATTTACTAATTCTGTCAATTGTCGGATCGTCGCAGAATCGTCCTCACTTCTCGGTTTGGTTGCCTTTCTTGGTACTCTGGGATGTCCTGGTCGTCTAGACATTCTGACTCTCTTTCCTAGACAAGGGTCAACTATGCTCATAAGTATTTACTAAACAACACTAAACTTAAACACTTACAGTTCTTGGAGCACGTCGTGCAGCGATAGGCGCTGTTGAGTAATCGTTTGAACGTTTTGACCAAATGGATCTGATACCAACATTGTAATGACCCAAAAATTCTCCATGATTCCCGGTTCGATACCAACTACTACGCGCCAATATCTCTGATATTCTGTGCTAAATATTTCCAATAAATTGAAAAGTTTTATTTTTTTCGACTCAAAAAGACTCTTTTTTTTTTCCTTTTTTTTTTCAAAACGACTTTCAAAAGAATATGCATAAATGCCGCAGCAGAAACCGGTCAACACTTGCAAGAGCCGGTCGACAATTGCGTGGTCTCAGGTTTTCCAGCAGTCAACACTAACAAATGCCGGTCGACATTACCTTTCTCTCGAGTCTTTGCATCGGTCAACACCGGGGACATAGTCGACACTTCCACACCTATTTTAGAGAGGGGTCGACACCCGCTGTCGGAGGTCGAACCTTGATACTCTTTGCCCGTGCAGGTCGACCGTTGCAGTCGACACCGCTGCCGACTTTACACGGACCGGTCGACACTTGTAGCCAGGGGTTGACACCTACTTCGACTTTGCCCTGCGCAGGTCGAGCCTCGCGGTTGACACTCACCCTCTATTTTACACTGACCGGTCGACACCTATGGAAATCGGTCGACACTTTGCAGCCGGAAACTTTAACAGAATTCAACAAAACAACACGAATTTTGACTAAACGTTTAAAAACCATAAATGCACTTCTCAACTCAATTTACAACCTGTTACGCATGCCAAAATACTCAACCCAAATTCAAATCTCTCTTTTACATTAAAATAATTAAGTACGACTCAAAATACCTCACCATCCATACTTACATCCGCCTTAGTCAAAACGCCTAAGCAGCTGACCCAGTCGTCCCACGAGCGTTTTCCTCCAACTGCCTCCTAGTTCTATGCATGCTCGAGATACTCATTAACTGCTGTGCCGTCACCTACATCACATAACTCAACTATTAGCATAATTCTAAGTAAGTAACGCATACATATTAAAAAAAAATACAAACATTTCCTACACATGTAGTTTCTACAGTTTCATCTCTACTTTTGTTTTCGTCTCTTACTTAAATCTTCTTTATCTTTTTACTACTTAGTCCTTCTTTACGTGCTAGATTGAGATGACACACCTCACTGTCCACCTCACTGGACAAGGCAAAACTCGATCTAGTAAAGTGACACAGCTCGCGGTCCACCTCACTAGACAAGGTCACCACGTAAAGCGGAGGAAGAGTGATACACCTCGCGGTGCACCTCACTAGACAAGACCACTCAACCTCACCTTTGTTATCTTCTTACGTATCTTCTCATTTCATTCGGCTCATCACATCCTACTGTTTTACTTCATAAAAACATGGAAATTCATTTTCGTTTCATTTCATAATTTAAAACCATGAAGCATATTACAAAGCATAACATAAACCAAATGTGCAATGCAACCCACTGAACTGTGACGTAGGCCCGAAGGCAAAACTCTTACTACATTACTTACCTGGCGTACTTAGCACTAGTAACCCAAAATCTCGCACGCTACCTGAAAAACCTATAAAACTGCACATCTATTATCTATACTTTCCATTAACTCCGTAAAACTTTTAAAGGAATCAATCACTAAATCCTCATTCAGGCTAAATTGAAATTCTAACTAACGCTCCGACTAACCCTTCAAAAATTCATAACTCTGCCAATACTTGTCCGATTTGGACGATTCGAAATGCTACGGGTTTCTCGAGACATCAAATTTCTAATGGTCTCATCAATTTCCTAATCACACTCATACAGTTTAGCTAAATGTGGCCAGATAAAACCCGTTTCGTAACCTGGGTTATTATGTTATCTACACACTCATTGTTTTCCACAAAAACTTATAATTCACTACTATTCCTAGCTTAAACATCAATATACGTACAAAAATCAACTAAAACCTCCAAACTTCGTATCTCCTCTGTAACACCCCGAGAAACTCCACGTTCTCGGTGCGCTACAGTGCATCTACACACCACACACATACTAACACTTGACATAACTAACTCAATTCAATACCCCTTTCGTTTTCAAATCATTTTCAAAAGAACATTTCTGAGTATGAAAATTTTTCGACTCGATTCGAAAAACAACTCGCGTCCCGAAGAGAAAACACGAAGTCCTCAACATAAAACTACGCAGCGGAAAAGAAAACCATTTGAAACAATTTGAGATAAAATGGTAAGACTTGAAATCCTAGGAAAGAATCCCACGCACCCCAAGAACTACCCAGTCCGGTCCCAAGCACTCACGTCCCCACTCCGACACCCCGCGTACACCCTCGCGGTGCCGCACGTGCCAACCCAACGTCACTGTATCTCGCGCACGCTCACAACGCCGCGTGCCCCACGCACCCTGCCTCTGTACAGCACGTCTACGCGCACGCCCTCACCCGACGCCGCATGACCCGTGTGCACCCGCAGGGCCGCGTGCCCCGTGCACCTGCAATCACGCCGCACTTCCACGCTCATCTACCTTTTTCTAGCATTTACTATTCACACCTCAACCTGTTTCGTATCTCCTTGACTCCTAACCTCTCTCCCAAAATTTCGGCAGAGTAACGGCTAAAAACTGACTATCCCAAAATTTAAACCTTGCACACAATTCACCATAATCCAACAATGTTTATGTATCCATCATCCAGAGAAATCACCATAACCAGATCAGAGTAAGAAGACAACAAGAACCCATCAAATACAAATGAAGAAAGTCTCCCAAAACACTACAACCCCTCTATACAATATCAAAAGATCAATGTCTATACAACCCCGCTATCCACACAAATATCCAACATGAAATGATAAATCCACTATCACCTACCACCACCACGGGTCGGGTCGCCCTAACAAAAATCCGCCATCCAGTGCCTTGGGTACACGCCGCCAACCATCCTACGCCTCTGGACTAGGCTCTCGAGGCTCATCAGCAGTATCGTCAGCACCTACACCACAGAACACACAACATAAGCCTAACGCTCAGTAAGTAATGCGATATGAAAGTAAAAGCCGACAATGCAATCCTATCACATGCAGTCTTTACACTCACACTCATGTTGTCACATCTGTGACGCGTAGTGCAGCCGCACCAGGGTAAGGAGGAACCTCACGCCATCCTACACCCTGACACGCCGCCACCGTCTCGGACTCCCCAGCAACGAGGCCCACAAGCTACACACACGCATCACCACACGGAAACCACATCAGGGTAAGGGTGTACCTCGCGCCACTCTACACCCTGACACGTCGCCCCCGTCCCAGCCTTCCTAGCATGGGGCCACAGTTGCCACACACACACGTTTCGCGACAACCCAGCCGGCCCACCCCACGAGTAGGATCCGCGATTGGTGTTGCACCGGCCCACACACTAGTAGGATCCGCGGTACCACTGCCCATATCCTCACCGTCAACATATTCATGCCGCATGACGGCCCAGCCGGCCCACCCCTCGAGTAGGATCCGCGACTGGTGAAGCACCGGCCCGCACACTAGCGGGATCCGCGGTACCACCGCCACACGTCTCACCTCATACATCAAAACATGCTAAAAATAATTTTCGTTCCCATTTTTAAAAGTATGATGCATGTCAAACAATACGCACCCACACCACAATCAATCACATAAACCCTAAAGTTCTACGGTGTAGGCCCACTTGGGCAAAACACATGCATGCACTACTTACCTGGCGTCCTAAGCTCCCTCGACGCACAGTTTCGCCAAAAGAAAGCTTCAACCTAAAACACAACCAATTTCTCATCAGTATTTATCTCAACATTCACCAATTAGCTAAAAATAACCTTCTCTAACTACACTCATGAAATTTTAACTAAAACGGTCCATTGGTTTGGTTTGGCTGAAAACCAGCCCAACGTTCGGATGCCCATAACGTTTGCGTCCGTCAACGGAATCGAACGATTCAAGTGGCCAAACGTCCCCTCAAGAACCTAGTTTAACATTCCAAGATGGATTTTAAAACGATAAGTCGTAGACAGGCGAAAAATGTCAAAAACCGAATCTGTCATTTTTTTATAAAATTCCAACATTTGTTTTTCTTCAACAAAAACTCACTCGATTCAGCTTTTTCGCACCAAAAATAGACATGCCGCTATCACACGTCGAAATTCCACGAAAAACGGTCACTAATTTGACTTGGACCAAAATCCGGCCTAAACTTCCGACGCGCATAACTTTTGCGTCGGATGTCGGAATCGAACAATTCTAGCGGCCATAGATCCCTCTAACCACCTAATTTATCCCACAAAAATAGAATTTAAAACGATTAACCGTAGGTAGGTCGAATAAGCCAAAAACAGAACCTGCTCTTTCAAAAAAAGCCTCTGTTTTGATTTCAAATTCAAATTCCAAAAATCCCTATGTACAGA
>CM039526.1:5226362-5265722 GCA_022433055.1 Begonia peltatifolia | reverse complement strand
GTTGGCTTTCAGCTCGGGAAAGGGTACACCAACACCTTCACTCAGCTTGTCGGAGCTCCCAGCGTCGCACTCTGCCGTCGTTCGCTGGCCACTTGTTCTCCGCTCCTCAATCACCCGCTCGGTCCCTCACTCGCCTCAGTCGTTTTCTCTCGGCTCTGGCGAAAGAACAGAACACTGAACGGCTTCACGAGCCGTTCAGTTGTTTTGTTAAATTTATTTATTATTTTTTTTTTATATACCAAATTACAAAACTGCCCTCACGTGTTTAAATCTTCCGTAATTTCGTTAATTTCTCGACCTCCCGACTTCCAATTCCGAAAACCATCGCAAGAGTAGGCTCTGCGTCTTATAAATCTAAATTTCCTTGTTGAAAAATTTCTCAAAACTCCGACCGAGATTAAACTAAAAATTCCAGAAATTAAAAATTAAATTCGAAATTTCCAGATTATTACATCCTCCCTAGGGTTCACCCAAAACTCTCTCTAACTCCACTTTTACCGCTTAAAATAACTAGAATACTAACTATCTACCAAGAACTAACTTAAACTTACCAAAAATTTGAAGAACGAAGGGGGAAACGGTTGATCGTTGGCTGCTGAAAAGGAAATGCCGAGCCTCTCGCGCGGGAGAAGAAGAAGAAGAAGAAGAAGAAGAAGAAGACGAATTCCCCCCTCCCCTATGTTTTATCCTTTAATTTTTTATAAAATTAATTAATATAATTAGTTAATTATAATTATCATTTCGCCCTCAACCATAACCCTTTCGATAAATCTACTATATGGTCAATGCTCGGATAAAATCCTAAAATTTCTCCTTCACCATCATTGCTGAAATAATCCTTTATCTAATGTTACAAACTTTCTCGCCTTGATTCCGACTCGAATCTCGCCGTTGACCAATACAAAATTCTGAAAAATTGAATTAACTGAAATTTTTCGGGTGTTACAGCACGTAATTCTATAGGATATGCAGTTGTAACTTCTCATTTTATTGATAACTGTTGATAATTAAATAAAAGAATTTTAAGATTTCGTAATTGTGAATATCGTCACACTGATATTATTATTTTTACATACATTGTAACGATATTGCAAGATTCTATACGAGATAGAATATTTAGTATAACACTTGATAATGATAGTGCTAACGATATTGCTATTTCTCAGGTTAAAAATTATTTTAATTATATATTATTCACAGTTCTCTTTTCAATATGAGATGTGTTTGTCATATTATTTTCTTATAGGTATAAAAATTTATTTTTAATAGTTATGGATCCACATGATTATAATATTGATGATAATATTGAGCAAGTTAGGGAAATAAATCCTGCATTTTTAATAAGACAATCATCTGCATAAGCATCCACATCAACTTCATCACCTAAAAAAAAAAAATAAGCAAAACGTCTGAAGTATGGAAATATTTTATAATGAAAGAAATTAAAATTGGTGGAAAAGTAAAATCTAGAGTTCAATGCAAATATTGTATTAAAAATTATGCATATATTTCCGGTAGTTCAACAAGGACACTCAGTAGGCATGATAAAAAATATCACTTAAAAGAGCAAGGTTGAGACTCTACGCAAAGATTATTGAATGATAGTGGTAGTATCACTTTTTTGTATTCACAAAATAAAATGAGAGAATGAATAGCAAAACTTATAGCGCAATGTGAGTTGTCTTTAACGTTCACCGATAGTGATGAATTTGAAAAATTTATGAAAGAGTATAGTACTTCTAATTTTAAACATGTTCCTAGAAGTACAATTAAAAATGATATTATAAAAATGTTTAATAATATGAAAAATGAACTAATTTTATTTTTTTCAAGCACTGCTTCAATATCTATTTGTATCAACCTTGATTTATGGAGTGCACGTAATTCTATAGGTTATGTCGTTGTAACTTCTCATTTTATTGATAACTATTGTCAATTAAATAAAATAATTTTAAGATTTTGTAATTGTGAATATCGTCACACTGGTATTACTATTTATCGATACATTGTAACGATATTGCAAGAATATTTTATTCGATATAGAAAATTTAGCATAACACTTGAGTACTAACGATATTGTTATTTTTCATTTTAAAAATTATTTTCAATTAAATACTACTCACGATTCTCTTTTCCATATGAGATGTGTTTGTCATATTTTAAAATTAATTGTTAAAGATGGTATGATATATATTTCGTCTCATATTGAATTAATTAGATCCACAATTTCTTATATAATTAAATGTAATTCGAAACAACAAAATATAGATATTTTTGTAAAGCTGTCTAACTTAAAATACGAAAATTAAAAACCAATATAGATAATAGGTGGAATTCTACTTATCTAATGTTGAAAAATGCTAGGCTATATTGAAAAGTTATTTGTACTTTTATTAATGAGAAAACACAAAGTATAAGTTTTGATAAATCTAGTTGCGATGTAGCTAATATATTTCTTAATTTTTTAAAACTATTTTATGATGCTACAAATGAATGTTTGAGAATTTTTTATCTCACTTCTCATCTTGTTTTTTCAATTTTATAAAGTTAACGGGTAATTTTGCACAATATCGACAAATAGATGAATTTGGAGATAAACTGTAACACCCCGAGAACCCACACGTCCCCGGTGCGCTACAGTGCATCTACACACTACACCCACACACTAACACTTGACACAACTAACGCAATTCAATACCCCTTTCGTTTTCAAATCATTTTCAAAAGCACATTTGTGAGTATGAAAATTTTTCGACTCGATTCAAAAAAAACAACTCGCGTCCCGAAGAGGAAACACGAAGTCCTCAACATAAAACTACGCAGCGGAAAAGAAAACCATTTAAAACAATTTGAGATAAAACGGTAAGACTTGAAATCCTAGGAAAGAACCCCACGCTCCCCACGAACTACCCAGTCCGATCCCAAGCACTCACGTCCCCACTCCGACACCCCGCGTACACCACCGCGGTGCCACAGGTGCCAACCCAACGTCGCTGTATCTCGCGCACGCTCACAGCGCCGCGTGCCCCACGCACCCTGCCTCTGTACAGCACGTCCGCGCGCACGCCCTCACCCGGCGCCGCATGACCCGTGTGCACCCACAGGGCCGCGTGCCCCGCGCACCTGCGATCACGCCGCACATCCACACTCATATGAACTCCTCTAGCATTCATCATACACACACCTCGACCTATTTCGTATCCTCTCGAACCTCAACCCCTCTCCCGAAATTTCGGCAGAGTACCGCCTAAAAACTGGCTACCCCAATATTTAACCCTGCACACAATTCACCAAAATCCAACAATATTTACCTATCCATCATCCAGAGAAATCATCCCAACCCAAATCAGAGTAAGAAGGCGACGAAAATCCGTCAAATACAAATGAAGAAAGTCTCCAGTATAGAGAAATAACATACTCTAACATGGAAAATATCCGCGTACGTTACCAAAATCACACGCACTCCATATACACCTATACACTGACGCATATACAACAATCAATCCTATCCTCCGTACATAACCACCGCAAAAGAAAGAAAACCCACAAACTGACCAGGCCACAACCTACCATATCCACGGGTCGGGTCGCCCTAACAAAAGTCCGCCATCCGGTGCCGCAGTCGCACGCCGCCAACCATCCTACGCCTCAGGACTAGGCACTCGAGGCTCACCAGCGGTATCGTCAGCACCTACACCACAGAACACACAACATAAGCCTAACGCTCAGTAAGTAATGCAATATGAAAGTAAAAGCCGATAATGCAATCCTATCACATGCAGTCTCTACACTCACACTCATGTTGTCACATCTGTGACGCGTAGTGCAGCCGCACCAGGGTAAGGAGGAACCTCACGCCACCCTACACCCTAACACGTCGCCACCGTCTCGGACTCCCCAGCAACGAGGCCCATAAGCTACACCAACGCATCACCACACGGCAACCACATCAGGGTAAGGGTGTACCTCGCGCCACTCTACACCCTGACACGTCGCCCCCGTCCCAGCCTCCCCAGCACGGGGCCACAGTTGCCACATACACACGTTTCGCGACAGCCCAGCCGGCCCACCCCTCGAGTAGGATCCGCGACTGGTGTTGCACCGGCCCACACACTAGTAGGATCCGCGGTACCACTGCCCATATCCTCACCGTCAACACTTTCACGCCGCATGACGGCCCAGCCGGCCCACCCCTCGAGTAGGATCCGCGACTGGTGAAGCACCGGCCCGCACACTAGCGGGATCCGCGGTACCACCGCCACACGTCTCACCTCATACATCAAAGCATACTAAAAATCATTTTCGTTCCCGTTTTAAAAAAAATATGATGCATATCACACAATACGCACACACACCGCAATCAATCACATAAACACTAAAGTTCTACAGTGTAGGCCCACTTGGGCAAAACACATGCATGCACTACTTACCTGGCGTCCTAAGCTCGCTCGATACACAGCTTCGCCAACAGGAAGCCTCAACCTAAAACACAACCAATTTCTCATCAGTATTTCTCCCAACATTTACCAATTAGCTAAAAATAACCTTATCTAACTACACTCATTAAATTCCAACTAAAACGGTCCATTGGTTTGGTTTGGCCGAATACCAGCTCAACGTTCGGATGCACATAACTTTTGCGTCCGTCAACGGAATCAAACGATTCAAGTGGCTAAACGTTCCCTTAGGAACCTAGTTTAACATCCCAAGACGGATTTAAAATTGGTAGGCCGCAGATAGGCGAAAAACGCCAATAACTGAATCTGCCATTTTCATTAAAATTTCACGTTTTCACTTCCCTTCAACCAAAACTCACTCTCAACTAGTTATATGCATCAAAATGGCTATGCTACTCTCACACGTCGAATTTCCACGAAAAAGGGTCACTAATTTGACTTAAACCAAAATCTCGCATAAACTTCCGACGCGCATAACTTTTGCGTCGGATATCGGAATCGAACGATTCCAGCATCCATACGTCCCTCGAACAGCTTAATCCATCCCAGAAGAACAGAACGTAAAACAATTAACCAAAACTACGCCAAATTAGCTGAAAACCGAACTGCCCCTGCACAAAAATGGTTAAATTTTTGATTTCAAACTTCAATTTACAAACTTCCACAAACAACTAGCCCCATCTCGTCCATAACTCTCGGCCAAGCTCACTGCAAAGGCAAGAAGACCGAGCACTAAGCTCGGCCGAAACAGGAAACCGACAGGGCTCACCTTCAGTTTCCTTAAGCTCGCAGCATCACCTTCGCGCTACCCTACCACTTGCGGCCAAATTTCATCAATGCCGAAAGCAGGCCGAGCACTAAGCTCGGCCAAGCCAAAAAAAATGGGACGGCAGAACAAGGAAAGAGCTTACCGTTGCGTTACTGTGCCCTCGGTCGAATGGAGGGCAATGCACAGCCGAACACCCAGTCCCGGCAGTCTCCCCAACGCCCACTCGCGTTTGCCGAAGAATCGGAACTCGAGGATTTTCCTCCCCTCTCCCGCGTCTCACTCTCGGCTCTTTCGGGAATTCGAGCTGTTGAAACCGAATGGCTTCGGTTCCTCAGGACAGCAGCACCTGTTCGCAACCCGCACCTTGCACCCACGCTCGCCGGCCGTCGATCACAGCTCCGCACACGACCACTCTCCCCTGCACGCTAGCTCCCGGCGCTCTCGGTTGCTCGCAGAAAACCAGCCGAATGGCTTCTCCCCGAAGCCATTCGGGTGGTTTGTATTTTTTTTTTTTTAAATAATAAAAATACAAATTACCAAATTGCCCTCACAGGCTTCAATCGTTCGAAATTTCGTAACTTTCTCGACTTCCCGACTTTAAATTCTGAAAATCTTCGCAAAAGTAGGCTCCGAGTCTTATAATTCAAATCTTTCCCGTTGAAATATTTCTCAAAACTCCGACCGGGATTAAACTAAAAATTCCAAAAATAAAAATATAAAATTCGAAATTTCCGGGTTATTACATAAACTTAATAAAATAGAAATAAACTTTCAGAAATATTAGTTTGACATTCCTCCTATTTTTTGTTATGCATGTATAATAGATGCTACATATAAATTAAGAGTGGTATGTCTCATAATTAATAAAATTTTTAATAATTTATATATTATTTGTTTACTTTCTACGGATCAAATAGCACATGGAATTGCTAGTTTATATTTTTCTTATGAATCTAAATATTCTAATATTAGTCGTTTACATATTTATTCACACACTAGTTCAAGTAATGGTGATGGAAATATTATAGGTTCACAATTTGGTATCCATGATATTTAGAGTCAATTAAATACAGATGTTTACTCTATTTCTATGCGAAATGAACTAGATATTTATTTTGACACTCGATATCAATTTTCTCCAGAAGAAAACTTTGATATTTTAAATTGGTAGAAAATATTTTCTACTACATATCATATTCTTTCTATAATGACACGTGATCTACTAAACCCTCCGGTCTCTACCATAGTATCAGAGTCTGCTTTTAATACAGGTGAACGTGTGTACAATGAACAACGAGGATGATTTGCACCCGATCTCATGAAAGCACTCATCTGCATGAAGGATTGGAACGACGCCATTACGAGAAACTAACAACGAGAGGACAAAATACTTGAACACTTTGAAAATTTAAATGTTGAAGATTAGCATTGTAATTTAAATTTTAAAGTACTTTTTCATCTTATAATTTTTTTTTGACATGTAGCACATGATTGACAATTAGATGAGTGTCAATCTAGTTGAAATGTGTATTATTTGTACTGATGCAAATGTCAAATTCATAATGAATGTTATATTTTTTATATATTTACTTTCTTCTATTTTTTTATAAATAAATGTCATTTTTTATTAATTAAAGATTTCTATTATTTACACGACTAAATATTTATCATAATTTATCATTACCATAATAAATATTTGTTATAGTTTTAATAAACAAAAGTTTAATGAAATTTATAATATATTTATATAAATTAATTTTATTTATGTAAGCTTAGCTTGTTAAGGTCGACTCGGCTCGGCTCGACTTGGCTTGGCTCGGCTCGGCTCAGCTCGGCTCGACTCAATTTGGCTCTTATACTCGTGGCTCGCGAGGTAGTTTGAGTTGAAAATTTTTTGGGGTCAGTTCGTTAGGTTTATCAGGCTTGATTAGTCGAGCCTTTTCACATCTGCTCGGCTCGGCCAGCTCATTTAACATCTTTATTTTTAAGTAGTTCTTTCTCTCTCCCTTTGATATTTTCCTCGTTACTCCCGCAACCTAGGTAGTTTTATCTTAGGTATCCAAATTATTACTAATTATATCCACTTTAATAACTAAAAAGGTTCAACAAATATTTCTTGTATTTCCCTTCAAAAATTTGATTCGTATGGTGATTATACAATCTACATAGATTGTAAAGAAGACAAAATACATAGTTCTCGAATAAATTAAAATAGAAGTTCAGAACTAATAATTAAATATACCTGCTGATTCAACCTCCTCACGATGATTTCAAGTATGACCAAAAGCATAAACTTTATCATTTTTATGTTGAAATTATAAGCTTAATTCAAGTAATATATTTTTTGTTAATATATATTTTTAATATTGTGTTGGTTAGAATCTATGTATTTGTGAAGAGTCATCTAGAAGTTTCTTAATCATGTATATCTACGTACATTAGTATACATGCTTAGAAGATTTATTATGTACTAGTACATATATGTGAGTAATGAGGTGATTCTGTATATTGTTATACATGTACTATAAAGTCCTATAAATAGAATCTTAGTTTAGACATTTCATATAAAGTCAATAGCCAAAACATTTCTATAAAAAAGTTTCTCACAAGTTTCTCTCCTCTCTACTTTATTTTTTCCTTGTCAAAAAATCCATCTTTTTTGTTCCAACAAATTGGTATGAGAGCTCGATTTTTTCGAACTTGTAGAAATGGCAAATTCTACATTTCCATTCCAATTCCCTCAACTACCAAAGACAATTACGAGAGTTGGTGCATTGAAGGCTTTGCTTGACCCACAAGATGTGTGGGAGATTGTCAATAGAGGCTATGAAAAGCTTCGTGATGATTCCGCCATGACTCCTAACTAAATGGAGACTCTCTAAATAATGCGTAAGAGAGATTAACAAGCTCTTAACCATATTCACCAATGTTTATGAAGCTACGTTCGAGAGAGTATCAAATGCGACTACTGCCAAGCAAGCATGGGAGATTCAATAAAATTTTTATCAAGGAATTGATAAGGTTAAGAAGGTACATCTTCAAATCCTATAAGGAGAATTTGAAGAGTTGCAAACGCAAGAATCCGAGTTAATATTGGATTTTTTTAAAGGGTTTTGGCAATCGTAAACCAAATAAAGAGATATGAAAAAATAATGGAAGATGTTCATGTCAAAGAGAAAGTTCTTCGCTCATTGCATTCAAAGTTCAATTATATGGTTGTAGCTATCGATGAGTTCAAAATATTTAGCTACTATGATGGTTGGCCAACTCATAGGTTCTTTACAAGGTCGGAAAAAGAGAATTAACAAGAAGAAAGAGGAGTTGATCAAGCATGTCTTGACCAACAAGCTCTCAGTGAATGGAAAAGATAATAAACTTGGGAGAAGCCAACGAGGAAGAGGACGTAGATGAGAACATGAACAAGGTAGAGGAAAAGGTTGAAGATGTCAAAATCTCGACAATGAAGAGAAGAGCTATTGAGCTATTTCAGCAAAAAGCGCAATAAAGAAAGCACTCAAGACAAAATGATCGATCAAGTGTTAAATACTACATTTGCCAGAAGCACGGACACTATGCTCGTGATTGTTGTAGTCTTCAAAATGTCAAAGAAACGACTAATTATGCTCACAATGAAGAGGTGGAGAAAATTTTGTTTCTTGCTTACAAAGATGGAGAAGGAAGCAAGAACAACATGTAGTTTCTTGACAACGCGGTAAGTAATCACATGTGTGGAGACAAGAGCAAAGTTATAGAGATCATTAATTCGGTTACCGGATTAGTCACATTTAGAGACAACTCCAAAGTTCAAATAGAAGCCAAAGGTACAACTCATTAGCAGTGTTTACTATGTTCCAAGTGTAAATATCAACATTTTGAGCTTGGAAAAACTCTTGGAGAAAAACTAAAAAGTTTACATGAATGATCGTAGTCTCCTACTTCAAGATGATACAAGAAATGTGATCGCGAAAGTACCGATGACAAAAAAAATGTTCCTACTGGATATTCAAGCCAACGTTGCTCAATATCTGAAGGCTTGTGTGAATGACACCTCATGACTTTGACACTTGAAACTTGGCCACTTCAATTTCAATGGCTTAAAATTATTGGGTCAGAAAAGATGTTAAAAGGCTTACCATCCATAGATCAATCAGACCAGTTATGCGAAGGGTGTCTTGTCAGCAAACAACTTTGAAAGAGTTTTTCAAAGGAGACAACATCAAAAGCAAATAAACTGCTTAAATTTGTTCATGCTGATGTATGCGAACTGGTTAAGCCTCTGTCATTTAGTAAAAACCAGTAGTTTCTCCTCTTCATTGATGATTTTAGAAGAAAAATCTTGGGGTTATTTTTTGAGGGAGAAATCTCAAGTTTTTGGAAAAATTAAAGCATATTAGAAAGACAAAGCATTGTGAAAGAAAGAAAGAAAGAATTGAAAGAAAGAATTGATGATTTCACCAGTAGTTTTTGAAAATGGCTTAGTTGAAAGAAAGAATTGGATCATTCTTAATATGGCGAGAGGTATTCTAAAAGCAAAGAAGATGCTAAAAGAGTTTTGGGCATAAGTAGTTGATTGTGCTGTCTACCTATCTAATATGTGGCTAATTATAAGCTTGTGGGAAAAAATACCTCAAGAACCATGGAGTGGAAGAAAACCAAGGGCTGTCCATTTGAAAGTGTTTGGAAGCATGAATTATGTGCATGTATAAGATCAAGAGAGAAAAAATATTGATGATAAAAGTAGGAAGTACATCTTCATCAATTATGATCAATGCTCCAAACACTACAAGCTCTATGATCCAAGTCTTGGGCAGAGAATTATTAATAGAGACATGGAGTTTGATGAAAAAGAGTCTTTGAATTTGAGTGATGACGACAAAAAGAGATATGAGTTCTTTCATTTCTTTGTTGAGAAGCAAAGAAGCAAAGTTCAAGAGCTCGCTACACCTCCAAGATCACCAACAACATTAAATACACCTTCATCTTCTTAAAGTGGAAGTTCATGTAAAAGAAAGCCTCATATGAGAAATCTTCAAGATTTGTATGAGGCAACACAAAATCTAAGTGAAAATCTAACTCTTTTTTGTCACTTTGTCAATTGTGAGTCTTTAGTATTTGAAGAATCCCTGAAATATGAAAAGTGGAAGATTGCCATGGATGAAGAAATTGCCCCCAATTGAAAAAAATGAGACATAAGAGCTAGCAACCATTCTAGAAGGCCAAAAACTCATTGATGTAAAGTGGGTCTTCAAAGAAAAGAAAAATGCAAATGGAGAAGTCGAGAAATACAAAGTCATGTTAGTGGCAAAAGGCTATAATCAACGGCCAAGTATTGACTATGAAGAAGTATCTGCTCATGTGCCTATTTAGAAACTATTTGACTTATTATTTCACTAACAACTTAGAAAAGATGGAAGATTTATTAAATGGATGTCAAATCAGCATTCTTGAATGAAGCTATTAAGAAAGAAGTTTATGTTGAACAACCTTAAGACTATGTTATAAAAGGTTATGAAGACAAAATATTGAAGCTGAAGAAAATATTGTATGGCCTAAAGCAAGCTTCAAGAGCTTGGAATAGTCGAATCGACCAGTATTTCTTTGAAAATTGATTTAGCAAATGCCCATATGAGCATTCTCTCTGTGCTAAGGTGCGTAAAAATGGCGATTGTTATTTGTTTGCTTGTATGTTAATGATTTTATTTTTATGGGGAATAATTCGAGTATGTGCGAAGAATTCAAGCAAACATTGACCAAGATAGAGAATTGTCAACATGTGAATATTCCTGTTGCATGTTGAGTAAAATTATCGAAGAATGAGGAAGGAGAGAAAGTTGATTCTACAACTTTCAAAAGCCTTATGAGAAGTTTAAGGTATTTAACTTGTACAACACCAGATATTCTTTGTAACGCTCCGAAAATCTACTCGTTTCCGGTTCGTTCACTGCTCTGACACCACATCTGTAAGGCCCCTGAGTCGTCCCCGAACCCAGGTCGCCAACCGTATACTTACTGGTTTCCTCAATAAATTTTTTACAAAATTTAAAACTCTTGGTTTCTCGATTCAAAACGACATCCTTGAAAAATATTTAAGAACGCCGAGGGAAAACTCAATTAAAATTAGTTTAAATAAACTTCACTTTTTAAAACATAAAAATAAGGAAACCGGTCGACACCTTAATTCTTTCTGCTCTCCCCAGTCGAACCCCGCGGTCGATACTCCCACTTATTCTACACCAACCGGTCTACACCTATAGTCACCGGTGGACACTTCATTCCTCTCTGCGCTCACAGGTCGAACCCCGCGGTCGACACTCTCACTTATTTTACACTAACCGATCGACACCCACATTTGCCGGTCGACACCTTTTTTCTCTCTGCCCGCATAGGTCAAATCCCGCGGTCGACACTCACATTCCATTTTACACTGACCGGTCGACACCTATGGGCTTCGGTCGACACTTTGCATTAGCAATATATAAAATAACACCAGACCGAAAGAAAACAGACGACGAAAATGTCCACGATTAAAACCATGAAGTAAAGACCTGTATTTTTAAGACAACATTTCTTCAAGTAGTTTCAAAAATATAACCTTACACCAATCCCAACTATAATCGTGCCAAACAAACCTATATCCTCAAAATCTATACAATTGACTTATACCTCACGAAATACAACTCAAAAGAACCACCATCTAGCCTCGCTGCACGGGTTTGGTCGCCTTGACGAACTCTACCTACCGGCACATGGTAGCATGCCTTCAACTGCCTACTCATCCTGTCTGGGCTATCGTAACTCACCCACAAAAATCTCTGTACCTACACCACGGAACACACAATATAAGTCTAACACTCAGTAAGTAGTGCAATATGAAGGGTAAAACGACAATGCAATTCTATCATATGCAGTCTCTACATTCTCGGTAGTGTTGTCACAACTGGTGCCGCATGGTGCAGCCGCAACATGGTGAGGCTGGACTCTCTCTCGCCACCTTCACCCTGGCATGTCGTCATCGTCCCGGTTCCTCCAGCAACGAGGCCCTCATACCATACACAAGCGTCACTCCATGTACCGCAACCATTCCAGGGTGAGGTTGGACGTACTCGCCACACCACCCCCTGGCACGTCGCCACTGTCCTGATTCCTCTAGCAACGGGGCCATAGTTGCCCATCATCATACACACACCACAGCAGTCATCCCAAGATGAGGCTGGACGCATTCGCCACACCACCCATTAGCACGTCGTCACCGTCCCAGTTCCTCATCAACGGGGCCATAGCTGCCCACACACACATCGTTCTCACCGCCGCACATCACACTTCACATTCACATATAAAACCATGCTCAAATTCATTTTCATTCAATTTTCAAAACATGATGCATGACCGAACAAAAACATGCAAAACACACAATACCACCCTACCGTCCCATGGTGTAGGCTCGAAAGGGCAATGCACATGCAAACACTACTTATACTACTTACCTGGCGTCCTAGCTTTCTGTGGTGTTCGTTTCACAAAAAACCTACTCAACCTACAACAGAAACCATTTTCTGGTCAAAACTCATCCCAATACTCTACTCACGCACTAAAACCACCATACTAGCACAACACTTCACAAACTCGCAAAAATGCTCACTAACCCAACTCGGCTTAAAATTAGCTTAAACTTCCAATTCGCATAACTTTTCCGTGCGTCATCAAAATCTCTCGATTCTAGTGGCCAAACATTCGAATCATAACCTAGTTTAACATACCAAAATAGAATATAAAATAATTAACTGCAGCTAAGGAGGAAATCCAAAAACAGAATAGGGCTTAGGGTCTAAAATCCCCCCTCCTTGGCCTTTTAGCAAAACTCAGCATATACCTCATCAATCTATCACATTTATCGTCAACAATTCTACAACAATCAATAATAGCTCCAACGAATTCTCCAATCCTAAAACCCTAATTCCCCATCCATCAGATTTTTCATCAAACTCTTCCGTTAACCAAAACTAAACCATAAACCACTAAAAATCTACCTTGTCGTTGAAATGGAGTGGAAAACGAAGATCGGCATTGGTTGAACATTGTTGGAAGGAATCGCCGTGGGAGGGCTTTCCTTCCTTTCTCTTCCTCTTGGTGAACGAACGAAGGAGGGGAAGGCTTCTTCTTCCCCTCTCCTTCACTAATAAGAAATATATTATTAATATAATTAATTCAAATTACCATTTTAACCTCACGCTTTAACCGTTCAGTTACATTATCATTCGGGTCACATTCGGCTAGAATTCTATCAACTTTCCTTGCCCATTAGCCTCGAATTAATCCCCCACCTAACCTTACAAATTTTTTGCTCTCCATTTTGACCCAAACTCCGCCGATTATAGCCCCGACAACCCGAAAATCGATACCACGAAAATATGGGGTGTTACATTCTTCTTGGAGTTGGACTAGTCAATTGATTCATGGAGTCACCAACCATGACACGTTTCTTGGCGGCAAAGCAGATTCTTTGATATATCAAAAATACAATTAATTTTGGCCTGCTTAGTTCATTTTCTCATGAATTTAAATTTGTGAGATATAACAATAGTGATTGGGGTAGAGATATAGATTGTAACACCCCATATTTTTGTAGTATCGATTTTCGGGTAAAAAAAGTTCAGGGATTAATTCGACGCTAATGGGTAAGAAAAGTTGGTAAAATTCTGGCCAAACGTGACCTGAATGATAGTATAACTGAACGGTTAAAGTATGAGGTTGAAATGGTAATTTGAATTAATTATATTAATAATATATTTTTTATTAGTGAAGGAGAGGGGAAGAAGAAGCCTTCCCCTCCTTCGTTCGTTCACCGAGAGGAAGAGAAAGGAAGGAAAGCCCTCCCGCGACAATCTCTCCTTTCGACGACGTTCAACCAACGTTGATCTTTGTTTTCCACTCTATTTCAACAGTAAGGTAGATTTTAGTGGTTTATGATTTAGTTTTGGTTAACGGAAGAGTTTGATAAGAAATCTGTTGGATAGAGAATTATGGTTTTAGGGTTAGAGAGTTCGTTGGAATTATTATCGATTGTTGTAGAATTGTTGACGATAAATGCGATAGATTGATAAGGAATGTGCTGAGTTTTACTGAAAGGCCGAGGAGGGGAGATTTTAGACCCTAAGGCCTATTTTGTTTTTGGATTTCCTCCTTAGCTGTTGTTAATTGTTTTAAATTCTATTTTACTATGTTAAACTAGATTATGATTGGTGCATTTGGCCACTAGAATCGAGAGATTCCGATGACGGACACAAAAGTTATGCGAACTGGAAGTTTAAGCTAATTTTGAGCCGAGTTGGGTTAGTGAGCGATTTTGGCGAGTTCGTGAAGTGTTGTGCTAGTATGGTAGTTTTAGTGCGTGAGTAGAGTATTGGGATGAGTTTTGACCGGAAAACAGTTTCTGTTATAGGTTGAGCAGATTTTTGGTGAAACGAGCACTACGGAAAGCTAGGACGCCAAGTGAGTAGTGTAAGTAGTGTGTGCATGTGCATTGCCTTTACGGGTCTACACCATGGAATGGTAGGGTTGCTTGTTTTTTTTCACTGTTTGTTTTGTTGATTAGTCAGTTGATTGCGCATATGTGTTGACATGCATCATAGTTTTGAATTACGAAAGAACGAATTTTGAGCATGTTTTGAATTGTACGTATGAAATGTAATCAGATAAGAAAAGATGCCACATATGGGAACGCCTCATCGTTAACGTGCTAATAAGAAAGCACTAGAGGGTTCTCATTGATTAAAGTACGTAAGATAACAAGGTTTGTGAACACCTTGTCGTTAACGTGCTAGTGAGAAAGCACTAGAGGTTTCTATAATCGATGTTGGGAAGAGATTCTATATGGCCGTTCCGTGTGTGAACACGATGTGTGCCTCTAATCTTGCTCCGTGGGTCATGGTTTGGCCGTCTTGAGTGTGATAGGATAGGTGCCTGCTTGACTCACACGTGAAAGTGCAAGATGATAATAGTGAAAACGAAACGAAAACAAAACAGAGCATAGAAACTGCATGTGTTAGGGGTTGAGTTGTGGATTGCATTGTTGGTTTTGTGTTTCATATTACACTATTTACTGAGCGTTAGGCTTATGTTGTGTGTTCCGTGATGTAGGTGCAGAGATTCCAGCAGGTGAGTTGCGAGAGCCTGGGCAAGACGAGTAGGCGGTTGGAGGTGTGCTACCATGAGCCCGCAGGTGGAGTTCGTCAAGGTGACCCGACCCATTGAGCGAGTCTAGACGATAGTTCTTTTGAGTTGTATTTTGCGAGGTATAAGTCAAGTGTATAGGTTTTGAAGTTATAGGTTCATTTGGCCCGATTATAGTCGGGATAGGTGTAAGGTTGTGTTTGTTAAACTACTTGAAGAAATGTTGTCTTAAGAATATAGGTCTTTACTTCATGGTTTTAATCGTGGACGTTTTCGTCGTCCGTTTTCTTTTGATCTGGTGTTATTTGTATACTGCTGCTGTAAAGTGTCGACCGAAATCCATAGGTGTCGACTGTCAGTGTAAAATGGAATGTGAGTGTCGACCGCGGGGTTCGACCTGTGCGGGCAAAGAGGGATGAGGTGTCAACCGGCGACTGTGGGTGTCAACCGGTTAGTGCAAAATCAGTGAGAGTGTCAACTGCAAGGTTTGACCTGTGCGGGCAGAGAGGAATGTAGTGTCGACCGACGACTATGGGTGTCGACCGGTTCGTGTAAAAGTAGTGAGTGTGTCGACCGCGGGGTTCAACCTGTGCGGGCAGAGAGGAATGAAGTGTCGACCGGTTTCTTTATTTTTATGTTTTAAAAAGTGAAGTTTATTTAAACTGATTTTAATCGAGTTTTCCGCTTGCGATGATGTTTAAAATTTGTTCAAAAATGTCGTTTTAAGTCGAGCAATAAAAGTTTTAAATTTTATGCGAATTTGACCCAGCTCCGAGGACGACTTGGGGGCTTTACAGTCATGGTGTCGGAGCAGTGAACGAACCAAAAAAGGGTAGGTTTTCGGGGCGTTACATAGATAATCAAAAGGACAAAACATATTTCCTTTTTTATGCTATGAATTTTACATGGAGTTCAAACAAAACAACAAATTGTAACTCTATCTACCTATGAAGTTGAATATGTTGCAGCTACATCTTGTGTATGTCATGCTATATAGTTGAGAAGATTATTAAAAGAGTTCCAAATGCGAGCTATAAAGATTTTTATTTACAATAAATCAGCTTTTTGCATTGGCAAAGAATCTTATATTTCATGATAGAAGCAATCATATAGATACGAGGTATCGTTTCCTTCGTGACTACGTTTCGAAATGTGAAGTGCAAGTAAAGTATGTGAAAACCGACGATCAAGTTGTTGATATTTTTATAAGGTGGGCGGATCCTTATATTTTCTCGAGGATCGTCCCTCGTTCTCGTGTCCTAAAGCGCAAACGGGGGCCATTCTCAGAGAACTACCCTCCTATTAAGAGCTTGCCCATTTTACACGGACAACACGGAGTCATTCTCGGAGAATAGCCCCTCATTCTCATTTGAAACATGGGGCCCTCCTTGGAGAATGGCCCCATATTCTTCTTTGACACTGATATGGGGTCTCCCGTTTAGGAGAATGACCCCCTGTTCTTGGTTGTCACATGGATTGGGTGGCCATTCTACGAGACTGAAGACCTGTCAGGGGTTGTTTCATTACAATATCTATACTTGAAAGATGAATTTATTAACGAAAATACTTTGAAGTCTATTTTGTTAATCACTTGGTAGTTTGAAGGTAATTTTAAATATCAATCATTTCTTTTTATTCTAGTCCTAGCATGCTTCAGCCAAACGAGATCATTCTCTTCTCGAAATGCTAGTGGTTTACATTTTCTAAACTCTACCAGTACTTGCCTTTTTGGAGGATCAGTTCTCTCAACAACTACAGCATGTAAAGAACCTATGGCCGCAGACTTGGCCAAGTTCTTCACGACCATAACCCCAAGATTCTCTCAAATAACCATCTATACATCAGTCAATGCAAATAACCATCAGATCATAGGACAATATCAAAAGCAAAGAGAGGTATAATCACTCACAAAACTCGTTTTCCTGTGAGTCTAAATTCCATATTTACGCAATAGTATTAAACATCTCAAGTATGGGGTTAATCCCACCACACCTCGTGCCAGACAACAAAATCCCGACTCCAGGATTTGCAGAACGAGAAAAATGACATTCATACTCGTCATGGTTCGTAAATCAATGTCATTGAGTTGCATGAATTCTAGTATCTTAAAATTGAGATTTCATTATTAATATGATCCAATATTAATAATCTAATACATTTTTTGTATACATTTTTTATATATTTAATTTAACGCATAGAACATATAATAAAAACCAGTTTAGTACACTCATGCAATCTAATAAAGTGTCTACCTTACACTTTACTAACATTTTTTATTTATAATAACAAGTTACATTAATTTACAAATATACAATGGAAGTGTAAACCCAAGATCCTAGTAGGTACCACAACCTACTTGATACTCCATGCCTCAATCTCTTTACCTCGGTTTTGATTTTCTTAGCTGGTGTTCATTGTCTTATTGTAAAAATGAGATATAAATCATAGAGTAAGCTTTTATAAAATCGAATAAGTAAATCCTTAAGCATAAAAATTTCCAAAACATGTACAAATATCAAGAGTCAAATATAAAACTCATCATAGTGTATCGAAGTTAATATCAATCCGGACACTATCCAATACTATACATCATGCCATTTCCAAATGCAATACATGCGATACTTATCATATAAAATGAACGATAATCATTTATATGCAAATGTAAATGATAATATATAAACTACTACACCCACGCATCTACAATTTTAGGGCTTTTACCAACTAGTCGTAGCAGCCACTATCATTTTACTCATCGAGTTTAGGGAGTCACACACTATGAAAGACAAATGACTTAAACTATTTTTTTTTAATCCAAAAATAAATATGTTTCAGAGGTTAAGAAAAGTATAAATAACTTGCGTACAATGTTAACTAGCTAAATAACCCTCATCCTACATATAATGATTTTTACATTACGATATCCCATGCACTTTTAATTTATACATGCAATGTCACTAATGTCATGTATATGTATATTTAAAACATGCAATCTTGATGAATGGTGGTGAAGTGTACCAAAGCATATACTTGTTTATTAAGTTTTCATATTTAAAATAAATAGTTAAAACTAATTTGAACTCCAAAGTATGAATTTAATTTTAAATAATCCTTAAACTAAAAATTTTAACAACTAAAATTTATATCAAGATCGCGAGTCTAATCATTTTATATCAGCCCCAGATCTATTCACTGCTTACGTGGCACTTGATATATTGGGTCGTGAGGTCGAAGTGAGAGTGGAGACCCCCTGCCCACGTGCACAATACATGATCTTAGAAAAGGGGGGCACCAGCCCACATCTGCTCCCCATTATAAAAATGAGGCGTGAGAACGGTCACTGGCTCAGCTCGGCCCCCTATTCTCATACATCGAGTTTCAATATGGGGGCCGATCCTGGGCGGTGACCCCCATTCTTATGCCTCATTTTTTGAACAGCAACCGATCCGAGGTGGTAACCCCTATTCTCAAAATTATGGCTGAAAATGTGGGGTCACCACCTCGGATCGGAAGGCCAATCCCCGACTCTATATGAGGATCCGACACTCCATTCTCATCCCATGTTGCTAAAAACCTCAATTTTTTCTCGACTCCTCTGCAATTTCAATCTAAAATCTGACTATTTCTGTGTTGATTTATCCAATCCCAACCGTTTTCGTCAAATATAATCTAAAAAATCTCACAAATCCGAACCTAAATCGGCCAAATCACAAAATTCACATTTCAACCTAAATCCTCAAAATGTTCCTATAATGGCTCCCAAATTGGTAACTAAACGAAAGGCTGCCTATCACAAGGTGATTCATCACAAGGTGGATGATCTCAAAATGGTTTGACAAACCGGGCACGTCGACACAAGGTGCTCCGGCTTAAGAGAGACGATCGCCAACTAAGTAACTGTCTATGAAATTTAGGAACCAGATGTGTTAAGAGTAGTTTGAGAGAGATATATCAAACCACTTGATTATTTATTCAAAGACTGCCAACTTCAAAGGTTGGGAGCCGTTGGAGATCATAGAGAACTTGACCTCTACCGAGAGGGTAGAATGAATGAAGACGTACATCTTTGATACGGATATTGTTATACCTTCACAAATAGTTAATGAAGTGCTTGAGTTTGCTAGAAAAGGGTCTGAGGTAGAGAGATACTACCATGCTTTCCAATACTATGATTTTTACAAATCAGTCCAAGGACTAGAGTTCCTTAAGAAAATTCATCGCATTTCTAACATTGTTGGGTTCGTGAAGCCAAAATCCAAGGATTTGAACGTCAGAGCTCGAGTTATTCACAATTTGATAACCAACACCATTTTACCTTGAGACGGATATAGAGATCTCGTGAGTTATATAGATCTCTATGTGATGAAGAAATTGTACAACGAGAAGATGTTCGACCTTGGCTTCGTTATTATAGGTCACATACATGAGATTGGCTAAACATGCAATAAGAATCTGTCGTACAACACGTTGATACAGAAGATCTTCGAGCGAGCTCAGATTCAACTACCGATTGGAGAGCACAGAGACCCATTGATGTATTTGATAAGTTTCATTTGATTCGGATGGGCCTAGTTGAAGTCGAAGGGACTTGGCTGTTCATGGAAGATCAGCAGGCCTTCACCTCTATAGACGTTCCTATAGAGGATGCCCCCGCACGACCATTGTCCCCCCAGATGACTAGTAGATGAGACATGATGAAGCAGATGATAGAGTTCCTCGTAGGCAGAGTCGAGGAGCTAACTGTCACCTAGAGAAAGCTACTTGAGTTCTAACAAGAGCTGATACAAACACTCGTGGATTGGATGGAGCATGACGACGCCGACGACGTCCCACCATAGTTTAGTTTATGTTTATATTGAAAAGTTTTGCTTTATAATTTTAATTTATGTTCGTACTGTAATTTATGGTTGTACTTTATTTTGTTTTTGTCATTTAGTTGTACTTTATTTAATGATTTTACTCTATGTTTGTACTTAATTATCTGGATCTGGCTTTGGGTTATACAATTGTTATTTTCATATGAAAGAATTGTTTGAAGTTAGCTACGAGGAAATCATAAAATAAAAAAAAATCTTCCTAATTTTACAACTTTATCTTATTAAATTACACATTTTTATAACTTATCTCACTAAATTACACATTTGTACCAAAATTATAGCCCAAATAGTCATATATTTCTGCCTCTCCTATGTATAGAAAAGATTTCTGCACATAATGAAAACTATATTATAAAATAATGAAAGTGTGCTTATGAGTAAAATGTGTTGAAATGTACATGCATCACGTCAAATGTGTAGAAACCCATAAATGTATCTTGCAAAGTAGAAATGGAAGCAGTGCCTAAAATGGATCCCCGGTCAGAACCCCTGACGCTGACATCTACCACATGATATCATTAATTTCTTCCTGTTAATTGTCGAACTTGACAATTTATCGACGTCTCGCACTATTTTCTTCTTTTGTCTACCAAGTTAGTGTTTTCTTTTTAGCAAAAAGATTTCATTCATATTTTGTACGGGGAGCCACATGTCTTGGCTACTAATGAGGTGAATGAAGTTTGAATATATTTGTAGATAAGTTACCCGGTAATAATATTGATTAATCTAATTTTCCAGTGCTAGTTTCATGAAATAAATGCAGAAAATAGAATGGACACATGAAATTCCAGTAAGCTCCCACCTATAATAGTTGCGCACACATGTATTCATGTCGACAACATATTGTTCGTTGCCGTTGTTGACCTCAAATCATGTAGCTCCTGCAAACATAGCACTCCAACTTCGAGCTGTGCATCCTAGCTTCATAAGCTTTTTTCTTATCTGGGACATAAGACGTCTATTGACGATGCCAACTTCTTGTGTTTTTTCACTATCTTAGTCATCAAATAGTTTCGAATCATCTCGTACATAATCAAAATCAGATTGTCTCTGACAAGTAGTAAAACTGCATTAAATGACTCACATAAATTATTTAATCTCAGTTCACACTTGGAAATCGAAGAAAATACATGACTAGCCCAATATCTAGGGTTTGAGCCCCAAAGATATACGTGGGCATCCGGGTTAATCTGATGTAGATCTTACTTTCTTAAGCCAATAACTCGAACGCCTCCGGCCCATTATATTATGCGGTTTTGTTGGGATTTTCTCTTTAAATGTCTAGATAAAGGGACTTCAGTAGGATGAAAAACATTGTAATCTTAAGACTCCTACATTGCACATTGTATATCTGTATACTCTGCCTCGAAATTAGTTTTTAAAATTTATATACATATGCCAGAGGTAGTAGCAGTGTTCAAATGACGGTAATTTCTGCTGCACAACAGGTAACAACCCTTAGTGTTTGAAAGAACAATAGAGTCAACATAAAACAATATGACTACTGCAACTCCCATATATTTGAAATAACAATTGAAAATGTATCATATCATTTGTCGATCCGAAACAAATGTCCATCTGTATCCCATTTTAGTTTATAGGTCTTCCTTCAATAATTTTAAAAACCACGTCTATAAGTCCATACACTTTGATTTCACATTGGCAACAGCAACGAGATATATTCCATCATTGCCATCAATGCTAACGACCGCCAGTAATGGGTCAGGACACGAGTCTTTTAGATGACAACCATCTAAACAGATAATAGGTTTACCATACAGCAACAAACTTGTCTTGCAAGCAGCCATACACATATACATTTTTTCGAGTACGCATGATTAATTATCAGCGGAGCCCACTAAGTAAGTTAGTGGGTCCAATATACTACAAGGATTTGATCTACGTATTTCTTCTGCGTACGACCACAATAGCTTATATTGTTCGTCAACATTCCTTTCATTAAATTTTTGAGCTTCGCTTCTTGTTATTCTAGCAAGATTTGATGTAATGTTGACATTCAAATCCTTCCTCACTGTCTCGATAATGGATGGAATCTCTCATGTAAGTTGGCTTTTGAACCTAAAAATAATGATTTGCCACCCATTTTGCAGTAGCACGTCAATTCTCAATTTTTCTTGAACAGTTGTGATAATTGTTGAAACTTTTTATTTGAAAGGTAAGTTCATTTTGCATCTTCAAAACATGCAATTGTCAATTACATCCATTTTCACACATTATCGTCAGTCGCCTAGATTGACTTTTAATGAATTTGATTTCATAACTATTCAAAGCATATTATACTATTTCTTCTCTAATTATCTTTAAAATACTATATTTTTCCCTACATAAAATTCCATTGAAATTTCTTCTATTACAGACATGTTTTTTACTTTATTATCCCTTGAGTCAATCAGTGTTCAAAGCTCACCATTTAGAGTTTTCAATGTCGATTGAACATCTATTTCTTTATTATATTCAATGTGATCGAATGCCCGAAAATCACCATATATGAGCGTGGAGTGTAAATACTAGTTCATACTAGTATCATAAGTTGTTATCTCGTCTAAATCAACCAATTTACTTGAATCAGAATCCATCGGCACCGCTAATATAGATAAAATTTGCCGGAGCAAGATTTAGGGCTTGGATTTGTAGGATTTTTTAATGATATTTGAATAAAACAGTTAGTGATAGAGAAATCAACACGGTTTGGGCGTGAAATGGTCGGATTTAGAGTTGGAATCGCTGGGAGCCTAGAGAAAATTGGGTTTTCTAACAACAGGGGTGAGAATGGGGGTCGATTCTTTATATAGATTCGGGGATCGGCCCCCCGTTTCAGGGCAGTGAGCTCCCATTCTCAGACCTAATTTTGAGAACAGGGCTATATTCGGGGTGTTGACCTCCCATTCCAATGGGGAGGCATGGAATGAGGGGCTGATTCAGGGTGGTCCCATTCCCGACCGCCTCTAAAATGAGGAGGCAGAGAATGAGTGTAATACTCAAAAACTTTACCGAGCAATTTTGCAATGTGCACGGAATTCACATAAAATTCTATAAAATAGCCATATATGAGATAAAGAAATTTAGAAATTTAAATTTGAGGATCTAAGGGTTGAGATAATTAATGGGTGATTTAGATGTAAATATTTATGAAATGTAAAATGGGTTGAAAGAGTGATTAAGGGATAAAAAAAATGAGGGGTTGGTATTTTGCAAAAGCTTCTGTAGGAAGCTTCCACTAACCTCCAACCCAAACATCTCATTTTCTCCTTTTTCCCTCAGCCTCCCTCCCTCTTTTGCTTAGAAGCTCTTCCTCCCTCCCTCTTCTCTCATTGTCTCTCTCTTTCCACGCAGAGCCCAGCTCTCTCTCTCCCTCAGCTTTTCTTCCCCTCCACGATGGAACTGCAAAGTCTCCCTCCTCTTAGATTAAGGAGTATAGAAGTGAAATTGTTGAATCGTTTTGGTAATTTTGTTTGATAGTTGAGTGGGTGGAAGCTTAATGCACGAAATATGGGGATTTGACTCAATCTTTATGTTTCTCTACTTCATTAATCTGATGTTAGGTGCTTAAATGTGATTGGAAGTGGAAACATCATACATTGATGAATGTTTGGATTGGGAATTTATTTGTGCAAAAAAACTGGAATTCTGGGCAGGTTTGGTATTTTGGTTTTTAGCCTATCCTAATGATCTCTATTTGATAATCTATTTTGATATGTTAAATTAGACTTGTTGAATAAACTTTTGGCGTTGGAATTAATACATTCGGATAAATATATTGAGGGTTATGATTTTTTTAAAGTTGACGCAAAAATGGTAACGAATTTTTTAGGCATCTTACGATTTTGATATATTAGATTAGCCTAACAATTCTCACTTGGTAAATCATTTTAGTATGTTAAAATAGACACTTCAGGGAAACTATGGGCTTTGAAATCGAAATGTTTTGATGCATATAGAATTAGTTATGGAATTTTGAAGTTGGTACAATTATAAGTCAATTCTGGGTTTTGAAATCATGTATGTATAAGTTGGTTTGCTCTGTGCTAAACTACTTGATTTGGATGCTATAAATGAGTTGCTAATGCTTGTATACGTTCTTCTTGGCTTTAAGGTTATCATGTCGGAAACATTTGGGTTGGTTATAATTTGTGACTTAAATAGTGATTATTATACATTGGATTGAAGTTACTTTGTTTTGAATATGTTAGATTGGTTATGGTTATAATCAAAGGTTTGTTGTTATAAATGGTGATATTGATTTTGGAGTTGATGTGCTTTAGGTTTTCAAGTTACAAGAAAAAATTGATCAATTTGAATTGCATTGCTAAGGATTCTAGGTAAGTGGTGTACGCATGTTTTTGCCTTTTAGCCTACATCACAGAATGTTTGGATTATGTTGTATGTTTATTGCATGTTTTGTTATTTCATGCATCATGTTTTGAAAAGATACGAAAATGAATTTGCATATGTTTTATGAAACGGCATGGTACGATATAAAATGAAACAAAATAAAACGAGTATGAATCATTGAGGAAAGTAATTTGCCCCTCAAATGAGTATAAGAATTGATGATTTGATAAAAGTGATCCGCTTCCCATCTAGTATGAGGATAAAGGCGTGTCTTTGGAGGAAGTAACTAGCCCTCCAAATGAATAAGAAAATTTGATAGGTATGATTTGGGAAAAATGATCTTCTTCCCATCTAGTATGGGGATCATACGAAAACGAGTACGGAAACGAAAACGAAAATGAAAGTGTAACGAGCATGTAGAAATTGCACATGTTAGGAGATACGTGATCTATTTTCATTCAATTATTGACTATTTACTAAGCATTAGACTTATAATTTAAATTCTGTGATGTAGGTGAAGAAGATCTAAGTGTGAGATACACGAACTTGTACAGGATTAGTGGATGCAGTTGAAGGGGTACATTCATGGCAGCGAGTGGGTATTTGTTGGGCCATTATGACTGTGGCTGGTAGGTTCACGTTTTGTTTAAGTACGTGCATATAATTGTATGGATTTAGACATTTTGATAAACCGTATTTTGAAGTATGAGAACGTTTTGGTACGAGATTTGATGGTTTTGAATATGTAAGTATGTTTTGAAGGTTTGATTATTGAGAAATGTTGTGTCGTGAAATGTTTATAGGTGTTAAGTGAAGAAAATGAGGAAAAAAAGGAAAAAATGGCATGGGCGTGCCCCGGTATAACGCTTCACGCCGACAAGGCAACATGCACGCTGACGGTGCGCCTGCCGCATGTGATGTGTTGAAAAATGTTTTCTTTGATTTTTTTTTTTATGTAGTTTGTTAGATTAGATTTGAGAAAATTTGGATAATTTGTTGGTTTTAAGTTTAAAGAATTTAAGTGTTATGCTGCTCAATTTTTTAGGAAAGAGAGGTGTTTATGAGTTTAAATTCGGTTAGTAGAAAAACGTTTTAGGTTGATGAATTTGAAGTATTTTGAATGAATTTGTATAGTTTGCAGTGTGGAATTAAGTTTGGTTTTAAACAACGGGTTATTCACAAACAAGTAATTCTTCCGCTATGAAATTTTAATATTTTAAATGGAATAATTTTGAAATAAAAAGAAAAATTTAAATTCATACGAAAGAAAATTTTAAATTTAGACTAAATTTTTGAGTATGAATTCTGGGTCATGACCATGAGGGGCCGAGTTTGGGTGGTAATCCCCTGTTCTCAAACCTCATTTTTAAAACGAGAGGCAAATTCGGGGTGGTGACCTCCCAGCCTAAAATCACATGCGTGCACGTGGGATTGGGGGTCTCCACCCTTCATCTCAATTCCCTGACCTAATATGTCTAATGCCACGTAAGTACTGGACAAATTGATGGTCTAATCTAAAATGATTGGCCCCTCAATCTCGACGTAAATGGAGAATGGGGAATGATTGGCTACCCACCATAATTTGATTTGTTACATTTTGAATTGTTTAAAGTTTTAGTTGTTATAATTTTTAGTTTAAGGATTATTTCAAATTAAACTCTTAATTTAGAGTTTAAATTAAATATTAAAATAAATGAAAATACTTTAAATAAAAATACATCCAAATTTAAAACTTCATTTCCTTGAACCAGCAATACATCCCTCTTGAGTAGGTTGAAAAACCCACGCTCAAAACCATTTGCGATTCCTATATTTTCAAGGAAATCCCTTGTTTCTTGTTTTAAACATGATTCATAAAAGTATAATTTACCAAACCAAACAAGTACAAATCAAAAACTACAAAAATTTATACTTCAATCACTAAATTTCCCAAACCTAAAGAGTACATAAAAACTTAAAATATCAGTTTCACGCAAATAATTGGTTTTGTAGACAATTATTAACTAGTCTACAAATTGTCATCATTCTTTCTCTTACGCGTTGTGCGAGCATTCTACATGCAAATGATTGTGTGAGCTTATTTTTTCTTGGGTTGTTTTTCTATGAAAATGGCGAAAACGTTTGTATGTAGCTTTTATGTGTGTAATAATGTTTTGAGACCTATCCAACCAATAACTCATGGAGAATACTTTAAAATAATAAAAAATATTTTAAGAATGTAAATTCACTCACCACGTAATTTTCACTAACTCATAGTTTTAAAATGAAATAAACAAATAATTTTTTTCATGCATTTGAATGTAATATAAGATTTCTTACTAACTTAATCTCTCACCCCAAATGACTTCACCTTTTTTTCGAGGTAAGGATCTTAAGGTTAGAAGTAGTTGTTGTTGAATAGTGTTTTTCTTTGTTTCTCTCATTTTCTTCTTGAGTAATTTATTGTTTTCCTTAGTGAGAATTCCTCTTTTTATTACTTCCATTAGTCGGAGTATGTGTAATTGTTGGGTGTAAGACATTTTATTCTTGCACAATACTTTTTTTGGATTTTATTTGTTGAACTATCTTATTTTTTTGTGACCACTATATTGACACACCTCATCTTGTGTGGACTTAGGGTTGAAATTTTGATTAAGTATTCCATCGTAAACCTAGTCTTGTGCAAGTTGATTGGGTTATTTTCGAGAATCGGATTGTTTAACTCGGAGGCTCTGCCTCCGAGTCGTGACAACGCATGTTAAGTTTTTGTGCCATCTAGAATACTAGTCTAATGGCACACTATGACATGTCGTGATATGAATGCAAAGACAACTTAATGTGAATGCCCAGTCTATACAAAAATTGATGTATTATCTTTGATTGCTTGATAGAATGGATAGTAAATTGTTTATAACTATATTTTTTCTCATTGTACAGTACAATGCATTTTGGGATAACTACAAAAAATAAATCATACAGGATTCGACACAAGGTAGACAATATTTTACTAGTAGGACTAAAGATGTTACAAATGGTATTAGAGCAGAGATCAATCGAAAATGTGGCCAATAGAGACGTCGAGTCTTCAAGGAGAGAAATTATAGAAGCTAGCCATGTGAAGACACTGATGCAGTGGAGAGTGAACAATTCAACATTGCTTGGAAAAAGAAAGTGAATGATTGATAAGTACAATTCTATACTCTATTTAGTACAAATAATTTTGGGATAACATAAAATACAAAACCGTACGAGTTTCAACCCAAATCAAACAATATTGTACTATAAAAATTGAATATGTTACATACAATGGACCATCTAACACAATGGCATCACACACGGTGCCAACCTTCAGTGCTTGGGTAGGGACTTAGTGATGTAGTGCCTACTTCATCAGCGTCGTGGCGGTGGCTAAGAACTTGAAGTCCTACGTGGTGCCAAACAATAAGCATCTTATGTATTACAAATCAAGATTTCTTAAAAATTCAGATTTCTACTTATTTACATCACCTATTGGTCTAAAAACACAGGCAACAACTTCATAAACCATAATCAACCAACATAAGTAAAACCAACTTAAATTTTCAGTTTTTCAACTTGAAAGGAAATTTTACTAAAAATGATTAAAACACCAAAAATATAAAAAGAACCTTAGATGCACGCACCAAAGACTATTCATAGGGATTGAAGATATTGACATCGACTACAAGAGTTTAACGCCCAAATCACTCTTCCTCTCACGGCCTCTTTCCCCACACGTCTCCTCCTCTTTGTTTGACCACCAAGGGTGAAGAACCCTTTCTATAAATCTCAAATCATTTTGATTTTTAATTTTTTTTTACTCCATTTTATATGTTATTAATATTTCATTTATTGAAAATCAATATAATATATGATCATTATCCAAAACATTATTTTCCAACTAACTATAATTCTTGATTGGTCTAAAATACATATAATGTGGAGTCATTATTCAACATATTATCTTGCAGGTAACTTTTATCTTAGCCACTGCTGCAATTTCATCAGCTTTTACCCCATGACCAAATTTATTTAGTTAATTTTTAAAAAGGAATCAAGATACTGAACCGACCAAGAGAAATCCAAGCTCTTGCGATTTATAGACCTTTTCTTTCGGCAAAGCCGTCCATCTTCCATGCTTGCACATTTTTCCCTCTTTCCTTGTCTCTATTGGAAAAAAGACGTGCCCCACTTGAATAGGTCAAATGTCAACTTAATTGTTTGGTAGAATGATTAGCACGTGTTTCATTATTGATTATAAAACTCTACTAGTGGATAACTTACTGTCAAAAAAGTTATCTTTTGAAATAATATAAACCAAAATAATTATATTTAGTAAAATAAAATGTCTTAGTCTTTATGGCAACAGCGAATTTAATCTAATATATTATTTGATTTAAAGCAAGGAAAATCTAAAAATGAAAAGAAAAGGTGCCCTACCCTACTTCGGACAGCAAGCAGTTCGGCTCTGTAAATCGCAAGAGCTTGGATTTTAAAGGACAGATAATATGGGGGCAAAGCATTTTGTTCTTGTGCATGGTGCTTGCCATGGAGCTTGGTGTTGGTACAAGGTAAAGCCACGGCTCGAGTCCGCCGGTCATAGGGTCACGCTGGTCGACCTGGCTGGGTCGGGAATCGACAGGAGGAGGATCCAAGATGTTCATACATTCGAAGAGTACAGTGAGCCATTGTTGCAGGTCATCTCTTCACTTGGACCAAATGAAAATGTCATCCTTGTAGGTCATAGCCTTGGAGGTATGAATTTAGCCCTTGCAATGGAAAAGCACCCTAACAAGATAACCACGGCTGTATTTGTGACTGCATTTGTGCCTGATACAATACAACCACCCGCTAAAGTATACCTTCAGGTACATTTTACGTGTGTTTCTTCAATTTTTTCTTAAGATATTTCCTAAATGTAACTCCGTCTTTGTCACCAAATATCCTAATATTTGAAATAAAAATAAAAATAAGGGATAATATTCGGATGTTGAACTATCTATTTCTCATCTATGTCAATAATTTTTAGCTAAGTATACTTGTCGGGTGTATGGTTTTGTTGTTTTTTTGCTAGTGTTTTGGGGAGGATATGGCGAAGGTACTGTTAGACACTGAGTTTTCAAATTATGGAAGCGCACAAGAGCCTCGGCTGTCAATTTCTTTTGGACCAAAATTCACATACAATAATCTCTACCAACTATCCCCAACCAAGGTAACGTCATTTGAATGGTTTAATTGATGGACCAAACATGGTAAAAATTTCATAAATCACGTTATTCTTGAGACTTTAATTGAATGATTAAATTTAATTTTGAAGTATTGTGAAATTTTCATTAAGGATCTAGAACTAGCAAAGACCTTGCTACGGCCAAGCTCGCTCTTTATCCATGACTTGTCGAGTTCAGTAAAATTCTCAGACAAATGTTACGGTGCTGTAAAGCGAGTGTACGTGATTTGTGGCAGAGACAAAGCCATAACAAAAGAAATGCAGCTTGGGATGATCAAAAGCAGCGGGATTAAGAGTGTGATGGAGATCAATGATGCTGATCACATGGCGATGCTATCAAAACCCAAGGAACTGTGTGACTGCCTCTTGGAGATAGCCGGCAGATGTGCTTAGAATTTGTAATTTCCCTCAATCATGTACACAACTTGTGCTCATTCAATGATTCCAGTTTGACTTTAAATGAATTCTTAATAAACAATGACATATTTCAATCTCACCACATGAAAACCTCTCCTCATTTATTATCTAAAGAAATTACCTACTTGAAAATCTCTTTCAGATGATGGAATGGGCCATGATAATAATCATATCAATTTATTTATATTACAATCTTATTTGCATATCTAGGTCCTAAGTAGTCATAATTAGTTGTATTTGTCTCCAAACACACGCCATTTTTTTTACCTTCAGGTTCTACCATGGAAATTCAAACAGGTTATATATCCAAAAAAGGGTTAAAATTAATTTGAACTCCAACGTATGACTTTAATTTGAAACACCCTCTAAACTATAAATGCTAACAACTAAAATTTTAAACTATCTAACGTGTAACAAATCAAACCATAGCGGGTGGTCGAACACCCTCCGTTCTCGAATTTACGCCTAGAACAGGAGGCCGATCACTCCTGTTTTGTCCAGTGTTTACGTGACACTACACGTATTGAGTTGAGGGGTTGATGCGGAGGACGGAAACCCCTGTCCAACATGCACCGCACATAATTGGAGGACGAGGGGTCTCTGCCCCACAACGCCCCCCGTTCATGGCTTCTCATTTTAGAGGTGTTCAGGAATGAGGGAGACACCACCTTGAAATGACGACCCGTTCTCTACCTCTCCATTTTAGAGGGTGTTCAGGGATGGGAGAGACACCGCCTTGAAAGGGCCCCCATTGATTGTTGGCCCTTTGTTTTTAATAAGAGTGAGAACAGGGGGTTGCTGTCTTGAAACAACCCCTCGTTCTCAATTATTCTTCCTAAGAAGGAAGGTCGTTATCAAGAACGGGAGGCCGATCGCCGACATTATATAAGGAAACGGCACTTCGTTCTCACCCCCGGGCTGACGAAAACTTTAAAATCTTTGAATTATTTTTTTGTTCAGACAAATTTTCTCTGTATTAGTAACGTCGAGGAATTCGGATTCAAGATAATCGGTTGATTTAGATAATACAACAACTTGTTATGCCAATATAGACTGGTATTCGTACACTATGCCCATATATGATGATCTTTGGGTATTGGATCATCTAGAAGGTAATAAAGAAATAGAGGTGCAATCAACATTAAAAATTCTTGACGATGAGCTTCGAACACCTGCCGACTCGGAGGATGATGAGGTGGAAAGCATACCAACAAGAGAGAAAATTTTGATGAGATTTTATCTGCAAAAAAATTTAGTTCTTTAAAGGTAATTAGAGAATAAATAGTAGAATATGTTTTAAATAATGTTTATGAAATCAAATTCATTAAAAGTGAATTTTGGCAATTGACAGCAGTGTATGAAGATGGATGTAACTGACGACTGCATGGTTTGAAGAAGCAAAATGAATTTACATTTCAAATAAAGAGTTGAAAAAAAAATTGAGAATTTGCACGCTACTACAAAACGGGTGACAAATTATTATTTGGATAGTTTGAAAAGTGAACCTACGTGGAAAGTTTCTTCCATTATTGAGACAGTGAGGAATGATTTGAATATCAACATTACATTAAGACTTGCTAGAAGAGTAAGAAATGAACTGCAAAAACTTAATAAAGGGAAGAGAAACAAACAATACAAACTATTGTGGTCGTATGAAAAAGAAATACATAGGTCAAATTCGGGTAGCACAATGGGCCTACATACTTACTTAGTGGGTTCTATCGATAATGAGTCATGTGTATTCGAAAGAATGTATATTATATGTATGACTATTTGCAAGGCAGGTTTGCCGCAGTGTGGTAGACCTATTATTTGTATTGATGGTTATCATCTAAAAGTTTTGTATCCTGGCCAATTACTGATAGCTGTTAGTATTGATGACAACGATGGAATATATCTCGTCACTATTGCCAATGTGGAATTAGAGTGTATCATTTCATGGACGTGGTTTTTGAAATTATTGAAGGAAGACTTACAGACAGATAGATATTTGTTTCAAATCGACAAAATATATAATGCATTTCCAATCGTTCTTTCAAATATTGAGGCATTGTGGTAGTTATATTGTTTTATGTTGACTCTGTCGTTCTTTCAAATACAAGAGGTTGTTGCTTGTTGTGCACCAGGAATTACCGTTAGCCAACCACAACTACTGCCTTCGACACACGTATGCAAATTTTGAAAACCAGTTTTCGGGCAAAATATACAGAGATGCAATGTGGAATGTGGCGAGGGCAACCACAACTTCTCATTCGAGATAGAAATGAAGAAGTTACACTTACATAAGATTAAACAGGATGCTCACGCATATCTTCGAGGCACAAACCCTAGATATTGGGTTAGTCATGCATTTTCTTTAATTCTCAAGTGTGAAATGAGATTAAATAATTTATGTCAGCCATTTAATGCAGTACTATTATGTATCAGGAAAAAATTGTTTCTGACCATTTTCAAAATGAACTGAAAGTGCTTGATAACTAGGATTGTCAAAAAATATGAGAAGTTAGCCTTGTCAACAGACGTCTTGTATCCCCAGATAAGAAAAAAGCTTCTGAAGCTTGAATGTGCATTTCAAAATTTGAGTATTATGTTTGTGGGAGCTGTACAAATTGAGGTCAGCAATGACAACTAACAATATGTTGTCAACATGAATATGTGTGTTTGCAACTATTATAGGTGAGAGCTTATTAGAATCTCATGTGTCTATTCAATTTCCTGCATGCATTTTATGAGACTACCATCAAAAAATTACGTTCATCAATACTATCACTGCGAAATTTATCTCCAGATGTACTCACACTTCATCCATCTTATTAGTGGCCAACACATGTGGCCGCCTGTACAAAATATGAAACAAATTCTTCTGCACATAAAAAGGCGCCGACCCGGTAGGCTAAAGAAGAAAAGAGTGCAAGATGTTAATGAGCTACCAAGTTTAACAATTACTAGGAAGAACTCAACGATGTATGTGATATATCTCTGCGTCAGGGAAATAATAGTTGCACTTGTCTTGACAAAAAATCTACTTCAGGTGTTACTTTTGCTTATCCTTTGCAAGACACATTTATAGGTTTTCACAGATTTTGTAGTAACTCGGAAATTTTGGATTTTTTTTAAATTTAATTTCTGAAACATTTAATTTAACTTCGGTTGGAGTTTCAAAAAATATTTAACGGGGGAATTAAATTATAAAACTCGGAGTCTGCTTTTGTGTTGGTTTTCGGAATTTAAAGTCGGGAGGTCGTGAATTCAACGAGATTACGGACAATAAAAACACGTGAGGGCAATTTGGTAATCTTTTATTTAAAAAAAAAAAGAAATTGTTATAAAAACCGAATTGTTTCGGGAGGAAGCCATTCGGCTGCTACGCATTGGCACCAAGAGAACCGAGAGGGAGACGCGAGGGAAGGAGGAATTTCGAGCTCATATCTTCAGCCGACGAACATGAGCCTGGGAGCGGCCGGCGACGAGGTACTCGGCTGTGTCTTGTTCTCCCTTTGACCGAGTGCACAACAACGCCGCGGTAAGCCCTTCCCCATTTGCTACATTTTTTTCTTCTATTTTTCTATTTTGGCCGAGCTTAGTGCTCGGCCTGCTCTCATTGTCAAGGAAATTGGCCGCAATGTTGGAATGGATAAGAGGGAAGTGCCGTGAATTGAAGGGAAACCGAAGGTGAGCCCTGTCGGTTTCCCTATTTTGGCCGAGTTTGGTGCTCGGCCTCCTTTCAATTCCGGTGAACTTGGCCGAAAGGTATGAGTGAAATGTGCCTAGTTGTGTATGAAAATTATGAAATTCGAATTGAAATCAAGAATTAGACTTTTTTTTTTAGGGGGTAGCTTCTGTTTTTGGCCGTTTCGGCCTATGTTCGGTTGATCGTTTTAAATCCTGTTTAAGTGAGTTAAAATAGGTGGTTAGAGGAACATATGGCCGCTGGAATCGTTTGATTCCGATGTCCAAGTCAAATTAGTGAGCGTTTTGTCGTAGAATTTTGACGTGTGATAGTGGCATGGCTGTTTTGGTGCATAAAGCTAAATTTGAGTGAGTTTTGGTTGAAGAAAAATAAAAATGTGAAATTGGATAAAAATGGCAGATTCCGTTTTTTGTGTTTTTCACCTGTCTGCGGCCTAGCGTTTTAAAATCCGTCTTAGTATGTTAAATTAAGTTTTTAAGAGGACGTTTAGCCACTTGAATCGTTCGATTCTGTTGACGGACGCAAAAGTTATGCGCGTCCGAACTTTAGGCTGGTTTTCGGCCGAACCAAACCAATGACCCGTTTTAGTTGGAATTTCATGAGTGTAGTTAAGGAAGATTATTTAGCTATTTGGTGAATTTTGAGATAAACACTGATGAGAGATTGGTTGTGTTTTAAGTTGAGGCTTTTTTGGCGAAACTGTGCGTCGAGCGAGCTTAGGACGCCAGGTAAGTAGTGCATGCATGCGTTTTGCCCAAGTGGGCCTACACTGTAGAACTTTAGGATTTATATGATTGATTGTGGTGTGCGTACGTATTGTTTGACATGCATTGTATTTTAAAAACGTGAACGAAAATAGTTTTGAGCATGTTTTGAGTATGTGGTGAGACACGTGGCGGTGGTACCGCGGATCCTGCTAGTGTGCGGGCCGGTGCTTCACCAGTCGCAGATTCTGCTCGAGGAGTGGACCGGTTGGGCCGTCATGCGGCGTGAATGTGTTGACGGTGAGAGTGATGGACAGTGGTACCGCGGATCCTACTAGTGTGTGGGCCGGTGCAACACCAGTCGCGGATTCCGCTCGAGGAGTGGGCCGGCTGGGTTGTCGCGAAACGTGTGTGTGTGGCAACTGTGGCCCCGTGCTGGGGAGGCTGGGACGAGGGCGACGTGTCAGGGTGTAGTGTGGCGTGAGGTACACCCTTCCCTGATGTGGTTGCCGTGTGGTGATGCGTGTGTGTAGCTTGTGGGCCTTGTTGCTGGGGAGTCCGGGACGGTGGGGATGTGTCAGGGTGTAGGGTGGCGTTACGTTGCTCGTTACTCTGGTGCGGCTACACTACCCGTCACAGATGTGGCAACATGAGTGTGAGTGTTGAGACTGCATGTGATAGAATTGCATTGTCGGCTTTTACTTTCATTTTGCATTACTTACTGAGCGTTAGGCTTATGTTGTGTGTTCTATGGTGTAGGTGCTGACGATATTGCTGGTGAGTCTCGAGAGCCTAGTCCTGAGGCATAGGATGGTTGGTGGCGTGCGGCCGAGGCACCGGATGGCGGATTTTGTTAGGCTGACCAGACCCGTGGGGATGGTAGGTGGTGGCTGGGTTCGTTTGCGGGTATTTTTCTTTTGCTGTGTTGATGTACAGTTGATGAGATGAGTTGTATATGTGTCAGTGTGTAGGTGTATATGGAGTGCATGTGATTTTGGCGATACGCATATATTTTATATGTAGAAGCTTGGAATTGCTCTATATTGTGAATTTTCTTCATTTCTAATTGATGGATTTTCGTCGTCTTCATATTCTGATTTTGTTATGGTAACTTCTCTGGATGGTTGATAGATAAATACTGTTAGTTTTTGGTGAACTGTGTGCAGAGTTTTAAATTTTTGGGATAGGCAGTTTTTAGGCGTTACTGTGCCGAAATTTCAGGAGAGGGGTTGAGAGTCGAAATGATATGGAATAGGTTGAGATGTGTATAGTGAATGCTAGAGAAGTGTAGATGAGCGTGGGAGTGCGGCGTGATCGCAGGTGCACAGGGCACGCGGCCCTGCAAGTACTCACGGATCGTGCGGCACCGGGTGAGGGCGTGCTCGCGGACGTGATGTCCAGCGGCAGGGTGCGTGGGGCAAGCAGCGCTGTGAGCGTGCGCGAGACGCAGTGACGTTGAGTTGGCACGCGCGGCACTGCAAAGGTGCGCGCAGGGTGTCGAAGTGGGGGCGTGAGTGCGCGGCACCGGATTGTGTAGTTCGAGGGGTGCGTTGGATTCTTTCCTAGGATTTCGAGTCTTGCCGTTTTATCTTAAACTATTTTAAATGGTTTTCTTTTCCGCTGTGTAGTTTTTATATTGAGCATTTTGTGTTCCCTCTTCGGGATGCGAGTTGTTTTCGAATCGAGTCGAAAATTTTTCATACTCACAAATGTTCTATGAAGATGTTTTGAAAACGAAAGTGGTATTAAATTGAGTGAGTTGTTCAAGTTTTAGTGTGTCATAGTATGTGGATAGCGCACCGGGAACGTGTGAGTTCTCGGGGTGTTACAGATTTGACCGGACACAAGCACATTTTAACACATTTCGTTCATAAACACACTTTCATTATTTTCTAATATAGCTTTTATTATGTGCAGGAATCTTCTACATACGGCAGAAGTAAAAATGTATGGCTATTCATGCTGTAATTTATACATTTATCATACTGTGTAATATATGTATTTATTATAATATTTAATTTAGTGAAAAAAAGTCATAAAAAGGGGCAAAATTTACTTTGTTTTATGACTCTCTCATAACTATCTTCAAACAGTGTATGTATATTCAAATTACAATTGTATAATCTAAGGCCAGATCCAGATAAAGTAAAGTACAACCATAAAATAAAGTACAAACATAAACTAAAGTTACAAACTAAACCTAAAGTTACAAACATAAAGTCAAATACATAAAATGAACTACAAAACATAAACTAAACTATGATGGGACATCGTCGTCTCGCTTCACCCAATCCATGAGGGTTTTCCTTAGCTCTCTATGGGACACTGGGAACTCCTCAACTCTGTCTACGAGGAATTCCTCCGTAGAAACATCTACAGAGGTGGAGGCCCCCTAATCTCCCTTCATTACTCAAGTCCTGTCGACTTCAACTAGACCCATTCGAATCAAATGAAGTCTATCAAATACATCGCCGAATATTTGTGCTCTTAACTACTCTCCAATCGGTAGATGAATAAGCGTGCCATACAGCTGATTTTTGTTGCATGTCCGACCAATCTCATACATATGACCTAAAATCATGAAGGTAGGGTCAAACATTTTCCCAATGTATAACTTCTCCATCACATAGAGATCCATGCAGCTCAAGAGATCTCTATGTCCATCCCGAGGTAGAATGATGTGAGTTATCAGATTGTGAATAATCCGAGCTCTAACATTCAGATCCCTAGATTTTGGCTTCACAAACCCTTCGATGTTTTCATTTTGATGAAATTCCCAAAGGAATTCAAGTTCTTCCGCCGATTTGAAAAAATCACAATCTTAGGAAGCAAGACAGACCTCAGTCACTTCTTCGGCAAACCCTGAGTAATTCATTAACCGCCTCTGGAAGTATCAAAATCTATTTACCGAGGATGTACATCTTCAAACATCTAGACTTCCCGGTAGAGGTCAAGTTCGCATAAAACAAGTGAACGATTTTATTACAACTATCTCCCCTCAATCAGTACACTCCGTGTAGGGTAATTCTGTCGAACATTGTCGTGTTCTCCGATGACTCCCAACCTAGAAAGTTAATGGTCTTCGAATGAATAACCGACCGGTTTGACATATCCGTCTCAAACTGCATATTACACATCTAATTTTTAAATTCATTCGAAAAATACCGACTTGGAGATCGTCGCGCTTCACCCGTAACACTTTATGACGATGGTGGCTAGTTTGTCAGACCACCTTAAAAATGTTTCATTGTCACATCGATGGGCAATTTGGCTGAGGACGTTCAGTCGGGCCACCTTGTGACGAGGCTGCCTTTCGTTTAATCGTCAATTTTTATGCCATTTAAGAGAAATTTTTTATTTTGGTTGAATTTATGATTTGGGGATTTTGATGATTTAGGGCTCAGATTTTTTAGATTTTTTGATGTTATTGGAAGGAAAGGATTAGAGATGGGGAGATAAACATAGTAGGAGCGTGAAATGGTAGGATTTTGTCTTAATCAATGGGTGGTGGAAGGGGGTCAATTTTTTATATACTGTTAGGGATCAGTCCCCCGTTCTTGGGCAATGCCCCTCGTTTTTAGCCTTAATTTTAAGAATAGGGGTCACCACCTCCCACTGACCCGCCATTTTCATCCCTAATTTTGAGAACGTGGAGTTGTTTTGGGGTGGTGACCCCCTGTTCTCACCCTCAAATATTAGTGTTCTTGAACAAAGGGTCACTTTCTCAAGACGACCCCAGTTCTCAAACATTGTTCTTGAGATGGAGGATCACTTCGGGGCAGTGACCCCCCGTTCTCACCCTTTAATATTTTGGGGTAGAATAGAGGGTCACCACCCCAAACCCCCCGATCTCAAACATTGTTCTTGAGACGAAGAGTTAATTCGCGGCGGTGATCCCTATTCTCCCCTCAAAATATTAGGGGGTGATAACAGGGGTTCATCGTCCCGAAAGAACCCCATGTCTCAATAACAATGTTTAAGAATGAGGGATCATTTTGGGGCGTTGATCCCATTTTCTTAACACCTCCAAAATGGGGAGGCTGAAACAGCGGTCGTTGTGGGCTAGAGACCTCGCAGATGAATCACGTTCGCCAACAGGAAGCCTCAACCTAAAACACAACCAATTTGTCATCAGTATTTCTCCCAACATTTACCAATTAGCTAAAAATAACCTTATCTAACTACACTCATTAAATTCCAACTAAAACGGTCCATTGGTTTGGTTTGGCCGAATACCAGCTCAACGTTCGGATGCGCATAACTTTTGCGTCCGTCAACGGAATCAAACGATTCAAGTGGCTAAACGTTCCCTTAGGAACGTAGTTTAACATCCCAGACGGATTTTAAATCGGTAGGCCGCAGATAGGCGAAAAATGCCAATAACCGAATCTGCCATTTTTATTAAAATTTCACATTTTCACTTCCCTGCAACCAAAACTCACTCCCAACTAGTTATATGCATCAGAAATGGCTATGATACACTCACACGTCAAATTTCCATGAAAAACGCTCGCAAATTTGACTTGGACCAAAATTTGGCTTAAACTTCCGACGCGCATAACTTTTGCGTCGGATATCGGAATCGAACGATTACAGCGGCCATAGTTTCCCCTAACTACCTAATTTATCCCACAAAAACCGAATTTAAAAGGATTAACCGTAGGTAGGCCGAATAAGCCAAAAACAGAACCTGTTCTTTTT